>JAGFBZ010000287.1:0-600000 GCA_018398805.1 Hirundichthys speculiger | reverse complement strand
TGTGACTCTGTCTCTTTCTCTTCTGCTGCTTTGCACACAAACGCTTTTTCTTCTTATTTTTGCCACCTCTTACGTCTTTCTTTTCTATTATATAGTAACTTCTTACTCATAACTATACAAGTTATAGAACTTTATAAAGTCACAAAGAATGGTATTTTGGTGGTTTAACAAGTTATTTATATCTGGTATCTGATATTCAGACTCAGACTCTGGTATTCTTATCTCTTTTGTATATTGTTGAATTTGTTGAATTTAATATTTGTTTCAAATTGTAATTCAAGGAAACAACAGTGTATTAAAGGAGACATTACTTTTTATTTTTTTTCAGAAGTTGACACAATGTCCTGAGGTCAACATGAAAGGTCTGTGGCATGCTCTGGTCAAAATACTACAGAGATACAGTATAAAAGCTCCCTTTTCCTGCATGCATCTGCAGCTCTGTTCACAGTAGCTGGTTTTGGGGATGGAGTCAGCCAGTCATTGCCACTCAAGCCGCCTCTTCTGCAGAGTGTAACTTTAAAATTAATGTTATAGCTGAGCTCTGCTGGCAGCAAATGTACCATGATGTAAAGTTAAGTGAAAATAAAAATGGGAAGGATGGATTATTCTCCTCTGGCCTGGATCTGTGATGTCACAGTCTGCTGTTGATCAGATAGTATTCATTTCTTCGGATGAGAGATTGATTAATCACAACTTTTTAAGAAATTTCTTCCTTCAAAGTAAGTGGTGTCCCATTCAATTATGAAAGGTTTCATTTAAATCATAATTTATAATGAATGTGACTGTACTGCATATATAAAATAAAATAATTATGCTTTTTTGGGTGTAATTTTACCCTGCTCCGCACAGTATATATATTTTTAATTCTCAAATTACCTTTCAGCTTAATTTAATTTAAAATAAGATGTATCCACTCACACATCAACATCCATGCATGTCATTTAAAAACCAGACACTTGGTTCCAATGTATGCATTAAGATTAGGCTTAATTAAATAATGACAGTTTTGCACTTAATGCAAAAGAAAATAATAAAACATAATAGAAAAACATGCATCTTATTGGGGATGTTTTTGAGTTCACTGTTCAGTCTGCTTATGGCTCTGGGGTAAAAACTGTTCAGAAAACATTTGGTGTATGCTTTGATAGATCAGGGGATTACATTCAACAGCACAACAACCTTGGAATCAACTGTATCAACTGCTTCTTTCCTAGACTGCTTCTTTCCCATTAACGTTTGTGAATTAACCTCAGTTGTAGCCTACTCAAAGTCACCTCTGTGCTTACTGGATCCCATTCCTTTGAAGCTATTGAAAGAAGCTCTTCCCATAATTGGTTTTCTAATCTTGGATCCTGTCAATGCATCCCTTTTAACTGGATATGTACCAAGGGTTTTTAAAATTGCAGTAATTAAACCTCTACTTAAAAAGATGGCTTTGGTCCTACAGGGTTCTGTTCTTGGACCAATACTTTTCTCCTTACATATGCTGCCTTCAGGAAACATCATTCAGAAACATAATATCAACTTCCACTTGTTATGCAGATGATACTCATCTGTATTTGTCCTTGCAACCACATCAGTTTGCAGTTTGCAAGGGTGTTTGCAATCAAATACTCTTATTGGATGCATGCATCAAAGATGTGAAGGCCTGAATGACTGTTCATTTCCTGCATCTTAGTTCAGATAAAACTGAAGTTTCTGTAATTGGTCCTAAGCACCTCCAGGAGGCACTCTTGAGCTGTACAGTTAATGAGATCACATTTCCTTAGCCTCGAGCTCTGCGGTTAGGAATCTTGGTACTGTTTTTGATAAAGACCTGACTTTTAACTCTCATATAAAACAGGTCCCAAACCTATCTTTCTATCATTTGCGTAATATTAGGAAAAATTCGCCCTGTCTGTCTGATCTCAGTTTAAGTATCCTGGATCATTTTAATAGCATTAACACTGTCCAGCTTCTGTAGCCTCTCTCCCTTCTCCTTCTGCAGGTCCCACCATGGTGTTGGTGGTTCCTGCTGCAGCTGCTGCTTGGTTCCTTCTCCTTTACTCCTCATCACGGGCAGTAGTGCAATGGTCAGCTCTGACACTTCACAGCAAGAAGTTTCAGTTGGGTCTCGGCTCAACTGGGTCTTTCTGTGTGAGGTTTGCATACTCTCCTTGTGTAGGATGGGTTTATCCCAGGTACCCCGAAGACATGCTGTTTGGACTGACTGGTAACAATGAAACGCATCTAGGTTTCATATACATTTACCATAGTGTAATTTGAATATAAGAATGATAGGACTAATTATAGGGATTATTCAGTCTGTTAAATAAATTGATCTAGTTACAATGTGTTGCAGTGGGAGAAAGCTGCTTCCATTGTAAAAGCACCTTGAGTGGTCCCTGGACTAGAACGATGCTACAGAAGCACGTTGTTGTATCATTAACTGAGGGCAATAGTTTAAAATGGTGACAGGCAAGGTGATAAGAGTCTTTGAGGATCCTGTGTGTTTTCTGCAGACAGCCAGAAGTGAAGATGTCATCTGGGGCTGGGGCTGGGTATGAGTGATGTTATTTGCAGTCCTGATTATTTCAGTACTGTTGTATCTGTGCCATAACTCAGACCAAAAGCTTCAGGTGACATTAGACTGCTGTTTTAATGCCAGACTGAAAAGTTCTCTCTTTGAGAAGTGTGGAGGTGAATATTAACAGGTATATCTTTGTTCAGATTACAAATTGTCTGTAGTTGTGAGTGTGCATGTAATGAGTGTAATATATTCAACAGCTTTTTTTTATTGGGAAACTCTTTCATGGAGGCCATTTTTGGTCCTTCAAACTGCTGTTGGTTCCCTTTGACTTTAATTAGATCTTGCTGGTGGGCTTTAGCAGAACTACTATCTCTACATTTTAATCTTATTACCTCATCCATAAACCACTTTTGTTTTCTAAATGTGTATATATATATATTTTTTATATTTAATTTCAGTGATGAGGCTTTTCAGTGGCGTCTAAACCCCCTTCCTTCTGATTGGTTCTCTCGTTATGTGGGGAATTTACCTTTCAAAATAAAAGTTCAACCTCTCTGACAGCTTCAGCATATGAAATTCATATTCTAAGACGGAGAGACGTTATCGGCACTACATTTTAGGTGGATGTACTGGTGGCTGCAATGCGATGATCATTAATTAATACAAGAAGCTATTGTTTATAATGTTCATTTACATTAATAACAATAATAAAGATATCATGCTTTTATTGAAAGGGGAGGTAAGACAGTGAGGTTAGCAATGACAACCAAAATGTCTTCCATAAAAAAAATGATAAAATAAAATGAAAAAGTGGCCAGCTGTCTTTTAAATGTTCTGGCAGGACACGGGTTACATAATAAAGAATAATACAACAGCATTTTAATGTTTTACTCTCATGTGCCAATGAGTAAACATAACACACAAAATATCTTCAAAATACAAGCCGTTCAGTTAAATCTTTCTGCCAACAGCAAAGTCTTTTTTCTCAAAAAACTGATATCAATAAAAAACGTCAACAGGTACCAAACGCATTTACAGAAAATTACCAGAGGGGGTCGCACAGTGAACTTTTATTAACAGATTTAAACATGAGAATTCATGTAGAAAAATATTCAAGACTTGGTGACCATGACATGAGTCAGTAGTGTTGTGCAGAGGGGCAAGTCCTTAAATGATGATGTAGTTATTTTATTTGCTCATTTATAATTCTGGAAATAGACAAATGAAGCAGATAGAAGGTCTGAGGTTGATATCAGGTACTGAGTTGGCATTTGGCAGATGAAAAACAACAAAAATCTATAAGGGAGATAGTGAAAGTTTCAGGTGTGGCAAAAACAGTTTAGTTCATTTTTAAAAAGACAGAGAGCACTAGTGAGCTCAACAACATCAAAAGACCTGGAAGACGATGGATTATATCTAAAGTGGGTGACTGCAAAATCCTTTCCTTCAGGAAGAAAAACATTTACAACATCAACAGAAGTCAAGGAGTCTCTTTAGGACAGTAGATGGACCAGTGTCAAATACCTTCAATCAAAAGAAACCTTCATGAATTTGAATACAAAGCATTTATAACAAGGTGCAAACCACTGGTAACATTCAAGAACCACAAAACAAACAAACAAACAAAAAAAAATCCATTTTCTGTAATCATATACTTCTGACAGATGAAACCAAGGTAATTTTTTTAATATCAGAATGATGACAAGATAAAAGCAGCTCCTTTCTTTACTGATAAAGAAAGCTCATGAAAGCAGACCCCATCATGTGTCAAACATAGCGGAGGCAGTATTATGACATGGGCTGGTTTGGCTTCAAAGAGCCAGATTTGAGATAAATCTGGGCTTTGGACTCATCAGAACTCACTAACTCGCTCCGCTTTCTATACAGCAGTGCTTCTCAATTATTTTCTGCTGTGCTCCCCCCGAGGAAGAAAAAACATCACCATAGCTAATACTCCCTGCACACACTGCACAATGAGAGCGCCACTGCCACCTGCTGTAGTACATGTGCAATTACACTTTATTCCAGCGTGGCAAAAAAAAAAAAAAAAAAAGTACCATTTGAGAAGGACTGCTATACAGTCTCCAGTTGTACCCCATCATTTACCTGATGACAGCTGGGATAAAGGCTCCAAAAAGCCCCCCATGTCCCTGAGTAGGATGACGCAGTTATGGATGATGGACAGGTGGATGTTAGCACAATGCTGTCAAAGACAAAAAGGTCCTTTTGAGTGATCAATTCCAAGCATGAGGTTCTTGAAGCCCCACCCACCAATGAAATGAATGATTAATTTGTTTTGTAGGTAACAACAGAAAACAAGAATTCAAGCTGCAAAGTTGTTTTATGTTTTTTTTTTTGACAAGCTCAAAAAAAGGAACATGTCAAAGCAAAGACACGTGTGTGCGTTTATATAGAAAGATATAGTATACGTGTGTGTGTGTGTGTGTGTGTGTGTGTGTGCATATGCATATATATGTATGTATATATATATATATATATATATATATATATATATAGATATATATATATATATATCTATATATATATATATATATATATATATATATATTATATTATAATATTATATATTAATAATATAAATATATTATTTATACTTTTTTTTGTTCATTAAAGTATTTGTCAGCATGAATGGTGAGTAATGAATTTGATTTTGGTTCCTGATCCAGAAGTCTTTGTGTTCCAGTTGTCCTGGAGATATAACAGGATGTTCTCTGGAGGTCCTCCAGAGTCTCCAGGAGGTGGATGAGTGTGTCACCTTGAGGACTCTGAACAGTGTGGTGGCCAGGAGAACAATGCATCCCCAGCACGACAGAGACTGGAAGATGCTTCATCCTCCAGCCTGTCAGAAAGAGTTGGGTTTGAATCCTGGACGCACATCTACCTCCATTCCTGCTGCAGCGCTGCCAGAACCAGAACCTCTCTGCACAGACACAAGTCAGGTCAACAATCATGCTGCTGCACAATAATGTGCAGGATTTGTTCTCCAAGGTGCATTCTGGGTAGGACAAGAAGAAAGCTGACAGATTTTCTCCATCTTTATACATCACACTTCTCCGATAATAACAAATCAAGTTCCACTAAAAACATTTTTAGTTTAGAGTCAGTATGTTCAGAATTGTACAAAAGTCTTGGACACCTAAGTCTTCTTTGATATTTCAAAGACGATCATCTACACTTCATAACATGAAGCCAGGTCCTGCTCAAGGTTTCTTCCTCTTAAAGTGGAGTTTTTCTTGCCACTGTTTGGTATAAAGGTTTTTTTCTCTTCCTGTGGGAGTTTTTTACCTTTCATTATCCTTGATTAGGTCTCAATATTATATTCTTAGTTAATGATATTTGCTCGGGGGTCATGATCTGGGTCTCTGTAAAGCGCCTAGAGACAATTGACATCGTAACAGATGCTATACAAATAAAATTGAATTGAATTGAATTGAATGACATCATTAACAGGTTCAGAGAGACTGGAGACATCTGTGTGTCAAGGGACAAGGCCTCAGACCTTTATTGGATGCCTGTGGCCTTCAGGCCCTGCATCACTCATCAGCATGATTGTGTCAATGAAATTCCTAAATGTATCTAAGATACTTTTTTGAAGGTCTGAGGCCGATCCATCAGTCACACAACTTTCATCTCTGTAGGTGAAAGTGTGGGGCTCATCCAGAAACTGAAAGTAGGTGGCGCTGTTGAACCATTTTGTATGTCCATGCCGGAAACCCATAAAATACGTAATTGTCACGTACGACTGATAGGTGTTCAAAATTCAAGAATAATAATGACAATAATAATAATAATAATAAACAGGAAATACAACAGGGTCCAGGCCCCCTCGGTGCTCAGGCTCTAAATATTACACGTTTGTTAAAGATTGTATTTGGAAGTCCTGTTTTTGTCCCCTTCTACCTGTAGCTGAAATGATCAAAGAGAACCAAAATGATCTTGATTTGTTCCACAGACCTGAGACTGTGTGAAGTTAGTGAAGTTTTTCTAGAATATTTTTCTCTAGAATATGATTAATAATGTCCAAACATTACAGCCAATTAAAAGTGGTTGAAAGAAATTACAAACAGGACAAGTAAATACATTTATGGTGATCTCTGAAGATTTCTGCTCCACTTCTATATTAGAATAATTGACGTTAGTAATAATATCCATACATTTATGAAAATGTACTTTTTTCTTGAACCACAAAGCAATAGAAAAAGAATTTACTTGTAAATCCATGTTATAATGACATTCCTCTTTCAGAGTAAACATGTGAGCTTCCCTTTGAAACATTTGAATAACACTATAATATAGTCAACAGTTGTGATGAAGAACACTTTTTATCGACTGGTTCTTCTGAATTCATTTTAAACAAACAGCTAACACAAACATAACACAGAATACAATCCATTAAATGATCATGCAGACATGTCCATACTTGTTCTGGATGGATTTATTGATCTTTTTTCAGTGGGAGGAAACCGGAGTACCTGGAGAAAACCCATATTAATATATCAATACAGAGAAAACAGACAGTACAGGTGTGTTCAAAGTTTAGTTTTAATTTTTTGTGTTTGTGCTGCTGCTCTTCTGGTGGGATGCTGGTGGTGACTGGAGGATCCTGGATTTGTCTCCTACTCTTGTGTTCTACCCGATGTTCTGGTGTCGCCATCTTTTTGAGACGCCTCCAGAAAGAAGGTTTCTTTTCCTTTTTTGGGGTCAGGATCCGATGGGGAGACCTCTTCTGTTTGAGGGGGGAGTTGGTCGATGGCATCAAGAAATTCCTCCGACTCCTCTGATTCACTGATTTCATCAATGACCTCAAGTTGGTGGGTGGAGACCCCCTTGAGGTCAGAGACATCCTCAGTTCCAACAGTCTCCGTTTTGGTGGAGACCTCCTGGACTTCGGGGACTCCTTCAGGAGCAGAAGCCTCAGTCTGGGTGGAGAACTCCTTTGATTCAGGGACCTCTTCACATCTGAAGTCCTCCGTTTGAGTGGAGATCTCCCTTGAATCAGAGGAGTCTTTGGAAACAGAAGCCTCCGTTTGAGTGGAGATCTCCCTTGAATCAGAGGAGTCTTTGGAAACAGAAGCCTCCGTTTGAGTGGAGATCTCCCTTGAATCAGAGACCTCATCAAACCTGAGAGCCTCTGTTTGGGTGGAGTCGTCCTTTGTTTCTGGGAAACTTTCAGACACAAAAGCCTCAGTTGGGTGGAAACACCGTGTTGTTCTGGGGCTTTTTCTCCTGCAGAGGACTCGGGTCCATCTGCGGTGATTTCAGGCTGGTGGTTGGAGGTTTCTGAGGCAGTCTTTATCTCCACAGTGAGTTCTTCCACCTTGCGCTGAAAATCCTCAATGGTCTGTTCCTGTGCCTTGACTTTAGAAACCAGTTCCATATTAGCGATGGTCTTCTCCTGCAGCTGCTTCTTGACATTTTCCAGCTCTTTGAGAGCCTTTGCAGGTCTTGATCCATTTTTGCCTTTCCGAGGCGCTTTAGAGGGGAGGCGTAACTCGTCAACGGTGCGTTTGGACCATTTAAGCTCCTTCTCAGCGACGATTCTGCGATGGTATTCCTCTTTCAAACGACTCTCAACCTCTTGGAGCTCTTCCTCTTTCAAATTATAATTATTTTCTGCTGCAAGTCTCTTCTCCTTTTCTTCAGCGAGAAGGATGTTGTTGTTCTGCAGCCTGTTGGTAAGATCCTTCACTTGCTTCAACAAGTTGTTCATCTGGTCCTCGTTGAACTTTGATGGTTGATCTTCGTCCAACTTGATGTTTTTGGAGCCAGGAGTTGCAGCTCTGTGATGGATGGACGGCTGCTCATCTCTATTTTCCCTGCAGTTGTCAAAAGGGAAGATAGTGATTCCCTCAGGCTCATTCTGGTCTTCATCAACCATATCGCTCCACAGAACTGTACCAGCAGATGTTTCAGTTGGATTCATGCTGCTGGTTGTTCTTTCCGTGTCTGTAAAACTCACTTTTCAGTCGCGATCTGAAAAATACTTGATGGAGAGCTTAGGAAGTGCCTACTAACTGTGCTGTTTGATAGGAACTCAAAGATTCCAGAAGGAGATGGGCTTTTTATAAAGAACTTCCTTTGACGTCATCAGGTCATATATTACGTTCGTGGTTGTAACGGTATGTGGCGCTCTGTGTTAAAACGAGATTTATCCCGGCTGCGTTCTGTCAGTGAAAAATAACAAACATCCACAGGACTTTTGGTAAACACTGAACAATATTGTAATCCTTAACTGTCAGCTCCACCAACTAATGAGAGCTGTTTCATACTGGAGGAATCTCTGATGTTAGAAGAAATACAATGTGGACATCAGGGATACATGAATGTATATTTTTACACCTTTGTTCATATTTGTGAGTTGATTCAACACAGTCTTCGTTATTGACCACATTGATTTTTAAAGTATTTTTCATTGTTCATGTTGTGTCATTTGAGGGATTTCCTTCATTACTTTATCTTTTTTTTTTAACCACCAGTTCTGATGAGTAACTATAGCAACAAGAGACTTGTTTCCAATGGGTTTCATGGGAGCTCCAATATATATATATATATATATATATATATATATATATATATATATATATATATATATATATATATAGAGAGAGAGAGAGAGAGAGAGAGAGAGAGAGATGCAATGATCTGCATCTCAATTTGAAAAATCTTAATTCGAACATAAAGAACACAGCAGATGTTGAAACTGAGACATTTAACCATTTCATGGAAAATATTAGCTCACATTAGCTATATAGATAGATAGATATATGTTTATTGTCCCCGTGGGGAAATTTGTTTGCAGCAAAAGGTACACATGGCAATTTGACAACCATAACATAAAAAACAGGGACACAGAACCGAAACACAGACAGACACGGTGCTACCACTCATACATGGTATTTCCCAGCCAGCTGGGGTGCTATTTCCTAGAAATATTTAGAAGTTTGATGGCTTGGGGTATGAAGGACTTGTTTGCCCTGTTTTTAGTGAACAAGGGGGGGCAGTAATGCTGAGCTGATGGCAACAGTTTAAAACTAGAGGTAAGTGGATGCCTCTCATCAGCCTCAATGGCCTTTGCCTTGTTTGTTACCCGGTCTTTATAAATGCTTTCGAGGCTTTTACCTTTGATGGCAGCAACACATCAAAGCCAGGTCAGTTCAGCATCTCTTCTTCTGTGAAGCCATGCTGTTGTGATGGATGCAGTATGTGGTTTAGTATTGTCTTGCTGAAATTTACAAGGTCTTCCCTGAAGGAGACGCTGTCTGGACGGGAGCAGATGTTGCTCTAAAACCTCTACGTACTCTTCAGCATACATGGTGTCTTTCCAGATCTGTGAGCTGCTCAAGCTATATGGTAACTCCATACCATCAGAGATGCAGTCTTTTGAGCTGTCCACTGGTAACAAGCTGGATGGTCTCTTTCCTCTTTAATCTGCAGAACACAGTGTCCATTTTTTCCAAGAAGAATTTCAAAATTTTGATTCATCTGATAACAGAATAGTTTTCCATTTTATCTCAGCCCATTTTAGACAAACTATGATCCAGAGAAGATTGCAGCGTTCCTGTATGGTGTTCACATACAGCTTCTTCTTTGAGTGATTCCGCTTTAACTTGCATTTGTGGATTGCAGGGGGAACTGTGTTCACAGACTGTGATTTCTGGAAGTGTTCCTGAACCGGTGCAGTGATATCCAGTAGAGAATCCTGCCTGTTTTTAACGCAGTGCTGCCTGAGGGCCTGAAGATCACACACGTCCAATTTTGACCTTCAGTTTTGTCCCACACGCACAAATGCACCTCCTGATATTGTGTACTTTGGTGGGATCTTCAAAGTCTTTGCAATTGTATGTTGCAGAACAATTTTCTAAATTCTACCACAATGTGCTAATGATGTCATGAAGCAACGAATCTGAGAAACTGAAACAAGACTTTACTGAACTGAGTCCAGATATTCATCAGTGGCCCTTTCCCTTCGATCAGAGCAGGAGGAGGAGGAGGAGAGCGGTTTAGTCAACTGTTTGCTCTAAACGCATGGCTGTCTGCATGTACCACTCATCCATCTCATTTCATAAATAATTTTAACCTTTTCAGGGAGCACAGACACTTTTTCAAGCCAGACAGATTCTCCTTAACAGATCAGAAATGAGGCTTCTTGCCTCTAACCTGTTTTATTTTCTGAATAGACACTGTGTTCCCCCCAAGAATGATAATAAGCATGAGGAATCAAAACAACCAGATAATGCAGAAGCACACAGAAACTCCAAGATGACACCACAGCCACAGCCACAGCCCCCCCCCCAACAACAACAAAAAAAAATCCCTCCTCAAAGGATGACAGGGAAGGGGTTCCTGTTTTACATAATGATTCAATGCTTCAATGCAAACAGTTATCTCCTGGAACTTTCTCCTCATTTGAATACGTGGCTTTACATCATGTTTCTAAATATTACCAGCTGCCCAAATACTGTGCAGACTTTAATGATGATCTTAGTCAACTGCTGTTTATGACCTGTGTTGAGTTTGACTGCATTATTATTGTTGGTGATTTGTTGGTGAAGTTTAAAATAGAGTTCTCATGGCGTAGTGCCCCTCATTTGTGCCTGAGCGCCCCCCTCTCAGCTCTGACATTTCCAGCGCCCCCCCTAAAGGTTCAGAACCCCCCCTGGGGAGCAGTACCGCCCCGTTGAGAAACCCTACCTTAGATCTATTGATCTCAAAGGGTCTGGACATTTCCAAGGTTACGGTGTGCGATGTGGAGCTGTCGGATCATTGCTGTGTTTTTTTGTTTTTTTAGAGTAATGTTTCACTGCACACAAATGTTTCAACAGAAGTGATAGCAAAGCGGTGTATAACTGAAAACACCAGTGAGTTGTTTAACCAGGTCTTCTCTCTAACACCTGCCCTGTCAGGGGCTTCAGTCAATGAGCTGGTCACTAGCTCATAGCTCACCACCGAGTCTAAACAACATGACACAGTTTGATCCCATTAACAGCAAAGATCTAGAAGACATCCTGCGTCAACTGAACTCCTCCTCTTGCTGCCTGGAAATGCTGCACACTGATTTTCTCAAAAAGAACTCAACGATATTGAAGCCATATCTGCTACAGATTGTGAACTGGTCTTTATAGTCAGGTGTATTCCCAGAACCACTGAAAACATCTGTAAATAAACCCCTGCTAAAAAGAGACAATCTAGACAAAACATAGATGAACAACTACAGGACAATCTCCAATCTTCCATTTTTAAACTAAAATAACTGAAAAGGCCGTTTTTTATCAGCTAAATTACCTTCTACAAAAAAACAAAAAAACAGCTGCTATGATGTCTTCCAGTCAGGATTCAGACAGCACCATAGCACTGAGACTGCTCTGACCAAAGTCATGAATGACATATGTCTGAATACAGACGCTGGAAAAATATCAGTGTTGGTTTTACTGGAACTCAGCATTTGATACAGCTGACCACATTATATTACTCCAACAACTGGAGAACTGGGTGGGTCTCTCTGGTGCTGCACTGAACTGGTTCAAAACATACCTGGAGAACAGGAAGTACTTTGTGTCAGTAGGCAACTTTACATCTGACCAGACAAAAATTACATATGGCGTTCCCCAGGGTTCCATCCTGGGGCCTCTTCTGTTTAACATCTACATGCTCCAACTGGCCCAGGTTATAAAGAGCAACAATATTAGTTACCATAGCTACACTGATCAAACCAAATCAAATGTATTTATAAAGCCCTTTTCATACAAAAGTAACACAAAGTGCTTTACATAGTAAAAACAATCATTAAAATCATTGCATTGACGATGGTAGAGTCTGACTGCTGCGCAAATCCTTCTCCAAGACATCCCAAAGATTCTTAATGGGGTTCAGGTCTGGACTCTGTGGTGATTAATCCATGTGTGAAAATGATGTCTCATGGTTCCTGAACCAGTCTTTCACAATTTGAGTCCAATTTGAGTCTTTCGACATGGTTGTTTAGGAAATGAGAAGCAACTCATTGCACCAGTTGGGGTTAAATAACTTGTTGTCAGCTGAAAGATTATCACTCATGCAGTAATTATCCAATAGGAGGCTTGTACCTATTTGCTTAGTTAAATCCAGGTGGTGACTCTTTTTTTTGACCAGGTAGTGTATATTACAATGTCACCAGGAGACCGAGGCTCTGTACAGGCTCTCAGTAAAGGCATTGAGGAGATTAATGACTGGATGTGCCTTAACTTCCTACAGCTGAACAAAAACAAAACTGAGGTGATTGTTTTTAGAACCAAAGAGTGCCAAGGACTGCAGTTCTCCACAGCGCTTGAATCTATAGATCTAAAAACCACCAATCAGGCCAGAAATCTGGGTGTAGTGATGGACTTAGATCTAATATTGAAAAACACATTAAGGCAGTCACTAAATCAGCCTACTATCACCCGAAGAACATCTCGAGGATAAAAGATCTGATGTCTCAGCAAAATCTAGAAAAACTAGTCCACACATTCATTTTCAGTCGGCTTGATTATTGTAGCAGCGTTTTTACTGGTTTATCTAAAAAATCAGTTAGACAGCTGCAGCTCATTCAGAACTCTGGTGCTCAAGTTCTCACTAAGACCAGAAGAGTGGACCACATCAGTCCAGTTCTGAGGTCTTTACACTGGCTGCCTGTCCGTCAAAGGATAGACTTTAACATTCTGTTGCTGGTCTATAAAGCTCTGAATGGTTTAGGACCAGAATACATCAGACCTCTGACCTCTGACCTGACCTCCTGATCCCAGTATGAACCCACCAGACCACTTCAGGTCAATCTGGATCCGGTTTATTATCAGTCCCCAGAGTCCAGAACCAGACATGGAGAAGCTGCATTCAGTTTCTATGCTCCACATGTCTGGAACAAACTCCCAGAAAGCCTCAGATCAGCTGAAACACTTAGTTTATTTAAATCCAGGCTGAAGCCTCACCTGTTCTCAGCTGCCTTTAAATAAGATTTTATTCAGGAGATTAAATCTGCACAGCCTTTTAAAAACTCTGTTTACTGTTTTCTTTGTTTTTATGCTTTTATTCTTTTACGTTTTAATGATTTCTTTTTGTAAGCAATGCTTTTAATGTTTAATCTAAAGCACTTTGAATTGTTTTGTACATGAAATGTGCTATACAAATAAACTTGCCTTGCCACAAATGTTTTTTTTTTGACACAGTTTTTCATTTGTTTATGAGATTTGCATTTCTTTTTACAGCATCCCAAATTTGTTTGGAAAAACATAGTGCACGTGTGTGGAGACTGAAGATAAATTTCAACAGGAAGATCTCTTCAGAGGAAATATTGAAAGCTGTCAAAGCCAGTTTAACCAGTTTAGCACGTTACTGATATCTGACAGGCTTTGTGTTCTCTGCGCTTCTCCACAAAGCATCACTTGCAGAGGAGTGAACACGAGTGAGAAAAACCTCCTGTTGGCTTGTTTTTTCAACTTTTCCTCCTCCTCGAGCGCAGCGGGAGGAGGAGCCTGGCTGTGCGTGCGCCAAGCAGTCATTCATTAACTCGGCTAAATTACAATTTTTCTGAGGACATAATCTGACCGGAGGAGACTTTGATGATACTGCCCGTGGACACATCGACGGGGAGCAGCCATGGCGAGGTCAAAGGCGAGGGTGTATACTTGTTGCGCAATGATGCTGCTCGGTCTCGTTGCCATGATTGTGTGTATAGCTGTTCTTGTGAGGCACGTGAGGCGCAATAAGTGCCCTGACGGCACTTTTCAAAATGCTGCCGTTGCTGCAGACTCAAAGAAATGTTCAGAGATTGGAAGGTGAGTGCTAATCAACACTTTTCTATGCGGCTAATGAAGAAAACAGAAAGTAGTTTAAAAAAAAAAATAGAAGAAAGCAGACAATTACGCACACTATCCACAACCATATGGGCACTTAGCCTTACTAAACTATGTTTGAAATCTGCATACAAAAAATATAAGGACTTTGTTTCCATGTACTTACAAAGCTAAATCCATAACACTAACGAGGAAACTTACTTCTTCTTACAAACATCTGCCAGTGCAAAAATATAAACACTCAATGTTCCTGCTTGGAATCATGAGAGACAGACTGACGGGCAGTGTGGGCTCTTTCAGGGACATGCTCCAAAGAGGGGGCTCCGCGGTAGATGGCGCTATTGCTGCGCTGCTCTGCACCTCCCTCATGAACCCACAGAGCATGGGCATCGGAGGGGGCTCCATATTCACTGTGATGGACAGCTCTGGTAGCAGACACACACACGCACCACACTCTGCCGCCATATGGGGCCAAAACGCTCAGCGATAACTGGGTATATTTGATCTTCTCGAAGGTGAGGTGAAAATCATCTCCTCTAGAGAGACTGCACCCTCAAAGGTGAAACCTGACCTTCTGCAGTCCTGTCCCAAGACCTTCCAGCTGATGGCAGGTACTGCGCTCCAGAGAAATGCACATGTTTAACGCCTTGTCTACTGGAGGTGGCCTGTCCTGTTTTTCTGCTCTTATACACTTTTTCAAGTCTCAGTTTACAGGAGCCTGTGCTTTTCAACACGTCGGGGGTTGAAAAGGTTATTCAGTGATTTGTAATATGAGAAGAAATACCTGTTAGTCTTTCTCTGGAGCTGGAAAGGCCTGTTTATTCTGGCTCTCAGAAGGATTACATACAATCAAAAAAAAAAAAAAAAGTGAAACCTTGACTTTAATTCATTTTTTCTTGTCAACAGGTTCAACAAAATTAAATTACATAAGTTAATTAGAATAATAATTATGTGGACACTAATAGAAAAAAAAAAAACAATTTCAGGTCAGCAAAGACAATATAAGTAAACTGAATATACATATGTTATATAAAGCACAGAACCTTCTTTGTTTCTTTGAATGTACTGACATGAACGCTGAACTCTGAACAGAGACCACACACAGACAGCACAACTGTCAATCAAGCTGTGAAATGCACTGATGCATTCAAGCTAATGAAATGTGTTTGAGTCTATTCAACTCAGTTACAGGCACTTTACAAACAAGAACAACTCATGTCCCATTAATACAGCTTGAGTTAAATTTCAATCTATTCTACTTTAATTACGTCCAATTACAATACATTTTAGTCCAGTTAAATCTCATTCAGTTTTTTTTAATTAATTATATATATATATATATATACATATACACATACAGTCATGGAAAAAATTATTAGACCACCATTCTTTCTTCACTTTCTTGTTCATTTTAATACCTGGTACCACTAAACGTCATCATGTGACTAAAACAGAAAACACTGAATGCATAAAAGCAGTGTTTTTGGCAGTACAACACCATAGCTATTGATGTAAAAATTAAAGTGATTTAGGTTATAATCAAAAAAACCATGGAAAATGGTAAGATATCAGCTCTTAAATAAAACCTTTATGAGCAATCTTTGTGGTTATCGTTATGTTTGTCCAAACAAATGTACCTTTAGTTGTACCAGGCCTAAAGGTCTAATAATTTTTCCATGACTGTGTGTGTGTGTGTATATATATATATATATATATATATATATATATATATATATATATATATATATATATATATATATATATATATATATATATATATATATATATATATATATATATCTATATATATATATATTTCCAAATTGTGAGAACATTAATCATTATTAGTTCAAGTCAAGTCTAACATCTACACGAGCAATAATTTACAACAAAGGCATCTCAGGGCACTTTACAATAAAAGTAAACAAGTTACATTCAGTTCATTTGATTTCAGTCCAGTTTAGTTCATAATTAATTGATTTCAGAGCACCCTGCTGGAAAAAAATTGAAATAAATCTAAATTTAATCAAGCCAATTCTTAAATCTTAAAAAGTTAAATCTGTTTTAATGAAATTACAATTTATTTCAATGTGATAGTATTCATTAAATCCCAGTTTGTAAAAACATTAAGATGATGAAAAATCAATTTGATTAAATAATCCAATTCAGTTCATAATACAGCAACATTGAACATACTTTAGAGCCATTCATTTGATATCCAATTAAATTTGATTCTCTGAAAGTGCAGTCCATCTTCGTCAAAGTCATTTTCAACTCATTTAAGCCTAGTTAAACCCAATTCAATTATAATCTATTTGAGCACAATAGACATTTATATTTATAGAATTCTGATTTATGAGAACATTAATACTATTAGAACATTTAGTCAAGAAGATCTTTTGTTAAGCAGAAAAGACAAGTCAACTAGGACAGAAACATAGAAGAGTAAACCTGCAAACTAAGTGTGGCAGCAGATAAAGATACAGAGATGTTAATTAATCTCCAGGCTATTATCCATCCATCCATCCATTATCTATACCCGTTTCATCCTCCTAAGGGTCACGGGGCAGGCTATTATTATTATTATTATTATTATTATTATTATTATTATTATTATTATTATTATTATATTATTATATTATTATTATTATTATTATAATAATAATAATAATAATAATAATAATAATAATAATAATAATGATAGTATTTACCTGTACAATGACACATTTTTCAAAATAAATTACAGAATGGGAAATTATAAAAAAATCCTGAAACTTCAGTGAACACACAGGTTAATATTCTCCTCCTACTGTCCATTTATCCATCATGCAGGGAGCAAATGGATTGGGGTTCCAGGAGAAATTCGAGGTTATGAAAAGGCACACAAGCTTTATGGAAAGTTGCCATGGGCAACTCTCTTCCAGCCAGCCATCCAGCTGGCCAGAGAGGGATTCCCTGTTCCTCAAGTCCTCGGGCGATACATCCCGCACATCGACACAAATGAGACCCAGTCTCTACGGTATGAACAGGACTCACAGTAAAGCAGGATTCAAAAATATGAGCAAAGAAAAAGGAACATTTCACCTTTCTCTCATTGCACTTGTCCTTTAGGAAGTTATTTTCAGACGCGAATGGGAATTTGCTTAAAAGTGGAGACATTGTTAAGTTTGAGAAACTGGCCGATACTTTGGAGATGATTGCAGACCACGGAGCGGATGTCTTTTACACTGGAAGAATAGCAGAGGATTTAATCCGTGATGTCCAGGAGGCAGGTATTGTCAGGCGGGATGCTCTTTTCTCCAAGCATTTTCTGTGCCTGCCAGACACAATGATCTAATTACAAATGGACAAATCAATTGGGTCTGTAAAGCATCACAGTGAGCCCTCAGAGTCCAGTGGGAGCCGTCCAGATCCATTAAAAGTCTTGATTTATGTGGCACTGAGATAACTTTTCTGAAATTTTGTTCAACACAATGCATTTGTTTCACTTATGTATTATTTTTTTTTGCTCAGGAGGAACACTCACCCTGGAGGACTTGGCTTCATATAACGTTACAGTGACTGATGCGTGGGTTGTCCCTCTGGGAGACTACCAGATGCACATCCCCCCACCCCCTGCAGGAGGAGTCATCCTCAGCCTCATCCTGAACATCATGAAAGGTTCCTGCTGGACACAGATGGCAGAGCTGCTACTTCTCTATGCCTTCAAATCACAAAATAGTTGAAAATGAACAAAATGGAACAAAATATCCCGTTTTTGACAGGAAGAGCGAGATTGAGATTGAGTGAGATCTTTCATTGCTTTCAATTTTATGTTGAACATGAAGGTCTGTAATGGTTTTGAGTTTAACCAATGAAATGAATCTTTATTAATATTTGGAGATGGAGTTAACTGGAAATAAAATTATTATTTTTGAAGGATGTTTTTAATATGATACTTGAATTATTTACAGTTGAGACCAGGAGTTTATTTGCAATGTAGTATAAAGTCTGTCATTAAATCCAGACCTTTCTTTTCCGGTTTTAGGTCAGTTAGATTTACCAAAGGAATGATGAGAGTTTATTTAAGACAATGTTTTTTTTAAATCACTTTCTTCATCATCAGAAGTGTAGATAACGTTTCTTTAGTATTTGGCAGCATTGCCTTTAGGCTGGATGACTTGGGTCAAATGTTTTCAGTATCACAAGCTTCTCACAATAGAACTGGTGTAACTGAGTCGGGTTTGTAGGCCACCTTGCTTGGACACGCCTTTTAGCTCTGTCCGTAAACTTCCTGATGGACTCTTGCCACTCGTATTTCACATTTGGGATGGTTTTCTGAGACTTGCAAGCTTCCTCCTTTTTCCTCTTAAGTATTAACGATGGTTATTGTGGTCAAACTGTTCAGTTATAGTTTCATCAGACCACAGGACAATGCCTCCAAAAATCAAGGCCTTTGTCCCAGTGTGCATTTGCAGACTGTATTCTGGCTTTTTTATGTTTCTCTTCTTCCTGGCTGAATGGTCTTTCAGCCTGTGTTGATAAAGGACTGGTTTCACTGTGGATACAGACAGTTTCTTACCAGCTTCAGCCAGCATCTTCAAAAGGTGTTTTGCTTTTGTTCTGGGTTTGATTCGTGCATCTCACGCAAAAACACGTTCATCTCTGCGACACAGAACCTGTCTTCTTCCTGAGCGGTACGATGGCTGGGCATTCCCATTGTGTTTATACTTGCAGATATTGTTTGAACAGATCTTCAGAAACCAAAGATGAACCAGACTTGTGGAGGTCCACAATTCTCTTCCTGATGTCGTGGCTGATTTCTTTTGATTTTCTCATGGTGTCACTCAAGGACGCTGTGTGTTTGTGCCTTAAAATTAATCCACAAATGTGCCTCCAATTAACTTAAATGTTGTCAATTAACCTATGAGAAGCTTCCAAATCCATGACATCATCATCTGGGGGGCAGGGGGTCTTTTTGGGCAGGGTGATGTGTTGGTTTGTTGCTGACTGGTGGACTCTGGTGTGGGGCTTGCCATGCAACTGTCTTTGAGCTCTCCTGTTTTGCCGCTGCTGTTGCGTGCAGGTGGGCAGCTGTGGCCCTATTGGTGCTTCTGGTGTCAGTCATGTAGCTCTGGTTTTCCTCTCCTCCTTTGCTCCCTTTATCTGTTGGCGGTTGGTGGGCGGTGGGAGCAGTGCTGCTGCCACTGGGCTGCATGGGGTGGTGATTTTTCCGGGTCGGTTACTCTTGGTGGTGCTGTTGCCTTGGATGGGGTTGTGGCGGGTGGGGCAGGCTGGGCGGGGGGTGGCCTTGTCATTGTGCTTGTCTCCTGGGTTCATCCCTGGACCTTGTTGGTGGGGGTGCGGCCTTTTGAAGGCGATGTCCCCTGAGCTGTGGATGCCCTTTGGCAGATGAGGTGCATATGGGGGGATCTGGGGCAGCTGACCCTGGGCAGTTGAGTATTGTGATGATAATAATGTTGATTATAATTACCACCAGTTATTGGAAGTACTTTTATTATGGTGGTATTATTATTAACATTAGGGCTATTGATACTACTGTTGGCATTATTATTATTGGTATTATTAATGTTGCTTTATTTTGGTCTCCATCACTATCCTTCTTTCCTTCTTCTCCTTCTTCTAATTGTTATCATTGGTGTTGCTATTATTGTAGTTGTGGAGGTGCTTGTATGAATACATATGTAATCTGTGCCTCTGTGTGTGTACATGTGTATATGCCTTTTGTGTAATTATATATGCAGGTACATACACAAATGTGTAGGTGTGTATGCATGCATGCACAATATAATAGAAATATAATTAGTGCTATCAATGCTTGTGAATTGTTATGCATTTTACAGTATATCATATTATTGGTATAGAATTTAAAACTAAATATAAAGTATATATACTCACAGGTAGGTGTTTATATGCTTGCTTGTCTTCATAGGGAACTGCACAATATTTAGTTGATGATAAAACTGTAATTAATCAGTGTCATTACCAACATAGCAATGACATAGCAAATAACCAGATAAACACACACCACAAAATACAAACACGGCATAAGTCTCCGTACTGCATACTCCACAATCACTGTCTTGTCTCTTTGTCTGTCCTGTGCTTTCATGTTTTCACTATCAGTGATTTTAGTCCTCTGAGGGTTTCAGGGGTTAATAAAATATGCTAGAGTAGACTGTCAGACAGGACTGGTGGAGGACGCATTTACTCACACACGCACAAGAAAAGCTACATCTGCTGCAAGACCAAAATGCGTATTTATCTGACTTTAAAAAAAGGTTTTGTCAAATTATGGCACTAACCATTAAAATATATGCAACAGCTGTTGTAAATAGAAAAATCATCCAGGCTTTCCAAATTTGTTTAAATGCAATCCTAGAACATGTAGACTTCTGATAATTAAGGAAGCAATGATAAAAATAAAAATAAAAATAGATCCATCTCATCTTTCTTACATTTAGCAAATAGAAATACTTCAATCTTAACTGACCTAAAACAGATCAGTCTGATTTAATGTCAGTAAGAAAAAATGGCCATGTGTCTTTTTATACAATGTATGTAAACAGTTTCAACTGTGTATTATATATATATATATATATATATATATATATAGATATATATATATATATATATATATATATATATATATATATATATATATATATATATATATATATATATATATGTATATATATATAATTAACCTAATTATTATTGTTTTGCTTTTTCTTTCAGGATATCAGTTAAATAATTCACCTGTTGAGACAAGTAGACAAAAATTCCTGTTTTATCACCACTATGTTGAAGCTTTTAAGTTTGCAAATGGACTTAAAAAGCACATCAGAGATCCAAAGTTCAGCTCAGAGCAAGTAAGTACCTGTCCCTCACACTTCATGGCTAGACAGACTTTTCCTGATGCACTTAAGTCCACACACATCTAAGATATCAACATAAGACCTCATTCTTATCTTAGTGACGATAACTTAAAAGTGATCCAGACATTTTTGTCCTTACGACATGCAAAACATTCTTTTATTCTAGCTAAGTGATTAGTTTCATCTAACTTTATGCATGGGTATAGTTGAATTCAATTCAATTCAATTCAATTTTATTTATATAGCGTCTGTTACAATGACAATTGTCTCTAGGCGCTTTACAGAGACCCAGAGCATGACCCCTGAGCAAATATCATGAATGTCATCTGCATAGTAATTTAAATTTATGTTTCCATCTTGCCAATTAAACCACCTAAAAGAAACAAACATAAAGTAAAAAGTATCGGGCCAAGCAAAGAGCCTTGCAGAACTCCAAGACTACTTCTGGTTTGTGAAGATGACTTGACATGATAGGTTAGAAATATTATCTACACAGTGTATTCATAATAACAAATGTAAATGTACCCGGTATCTGTAGCATTATATGAATGTGTGTGACACTGTTTTTACTTGGCACATGTTTGTCGAAATGCTCAAACATTTTCATAAGAGAGTTTCAGAAAAGTTCACTTGCGAACTATTCGGTGTATTTCACATCCGTCAGCTGATAAATGGCACCTATGAATAAACTGACTTCTTTTTTTCTTATTTTTTATGATGGTTATTATTATGTTTTTTGTTTTTTTTTTACCTTATGTTGGAGTTTTAGTTACTGTGGTTAGTTTAGCTCTGAAGAACTGTCATAGTTGACATCTACACATTTTAGTTTATTTCATTTTGTAACTGAATGTTTCGAGGTGAAACTAAATTCTGTTCACTCACAATGAATTTAGAAACATTTTACATTTTACAGTATATATTTGTTTCATATGAGTTTTTATTATGAGAAAAATGGGTATAATAGAAAAGAAAGAGTAAAAGAAAGAGATTTTAGAGTCAGATAAACAGAAATAGGACAAAAACTGGGTTGGAAAGGATTTAAAACAGGCTTTAAATCCCTTTTAAATTGATCTTTGATTTAATCTTATGCATGGTTTTTGCTCTGCAAGTGTGTGTCTGTGTGTGCATGTGGATTAAATTGCTCCCTGGTCTTCTCAGATGGCAAAAAAATTGACTGAGGACAGCTTTGCTGACCACATACGGAGCTTGATCAAAGACAATCAGACTCATGATGCCCAGTATTACAACATCACCCCACATCTGGACAGCCTGGGGACCACACATCTGTCCGTGCTGGCTGAAGATGGATCTGCTGTATCTGTCACCAGCACCATTAACCACATGTCAGTACCCGAAAAATTCACCTTCACAGGTAGAAACCAGCCAGGACTTATTCATAGCCTGCATGTATGCTGAGAGGAAGCCCTCTCTTTTGATGGGACCATGAAAGAACAAGAGCACAGTTTCAATAAGATAATTAACACATCAGTAAAAGCAAGATAAAAATTAATTAGTGTTATTTTGAAAAGATTAACTAGGTTTAAAAAGTCAAGGAATAGATGTTTTGGTTATATCCTGTCAGGGAGCTCCATGTTTTGGAAATGTTTTGGTATTATTATCCGTCTCTCGATCTTGTCCATTGTGGTTGTGTGTTTTCTTAACAGATTTGGCTCTAAGGTCTTCTCTCCACGTACCGGAGTCGTCCTCAACAATGAGCTGTCTGACTTCTGCAGGAAAGTCGATAACATCTTTCCTGGTAATCAGACGAGATGCTTTTTTCTTTGTTTTGTGCCTATAAATGACCACAGAAAGGGTGATGTGGAGGAGGTTTCAGCACTCAAATTAAAGCAGAGGATGACTTCAGCAGTTTTTGATTAGCTGAAAGTTAATTTGTGACAAGGTACAAGAAAAGAGACAAAATTAAATAAACCACATATTTGCCTTTACAGCAGCGTGAGAAGGAGAATGAATTAATCATCCTACCAACTTTGGTGTTAATGGTTCCTCCCCTTTTACATAATCAGGAGATCTAATGCTTCTGTTTCTTTGTTTTTGGTGAAAATTTCACCCACCTTTCATTCCCATCAGCTTTTAAGGTTTCATGGTTCTTACCATACCCAGTACGGAGTGTGTGTCATTTACCTGAAAGCATTTTTTTTTATTGCATTACAGACTTACAGCTCAAGACTGAAGAGAAGAGTAAATCACAATTATTGTGGCTTTTGACAGATGTGTATTAAATGAAATATGAAAGCTAAATTCCTTCTAAAAACTGATTCCCTCTTTCGTCTGACAAAAGACTTAACCCCTCGACTGATCATATTGAAACCGTGTAACTGTTTTTTTTTTTTTTTACTGTTTTTTTTTTTTTTTACTTCTGTTCTTGAGTGATTTCTTGATGGATAGTAATGGTATTGTGGATAGTAAAATGAACCTTTCCTTCAAGGCTAGCATATACAACTCTTACTAAACGCAATTTAATACAAGTGTCATACATCCCCAAACTTGTATTTGGGCAGAAAATGCAAAAAAGCAGAAGCAAAGTGGGCTTTTTTCATGATGAAATATCAGTTTTATTTTCATTTTATAATCTCCCATCCCAAGTGCCAAAAATGAGCCAAAAAAACTTCGTTATAACCTGCACTCCCGAGACGGGAGCAATATGCCACTGAGACAGTGGCATATTGCTAAAGAGCACTACATCACACATAAACAGCAATGAAACTAGCTCACAGAGCAACAGTGGACGTCATGGTCGAGGTGATTTGGACACGGCAGAGAACATTAGGGAGTGACTGAGTGGCTGAGTAAACAAGAGTAAATCTTAGTGTTACAAAAGCAACTAAAAGGAACATATCAGAGTTAAAACAGCCCAATGTCTAATATTAGATAGTAAGGAGTGTAAACTTTGGTTAGGGAACAAAACGACGTAAAATGAAGCAGTTTGAACTAGAACAGAATATATGTTTGCAGCATAATGGCATTGACATCAGTCCAGAGATCAAGGAACAGTCTGCTGATGACGAGATTAAAAAAGTGTCCTTCCACTTAAGTGATAGTGTGGATAGGGCCCCTACAGACAAACCAATTAATTTTAACTTTGTGAGTGCAGTGAAAGTGGATTAAAAAAGGCTATTTGTATGTACCAGTCTTTAGACGGCCACCACCTTAAATCCATAGGTATCGACTACCTAGTGTCAGATTTAGGCCTGATAATAGATGCAGAATTAGGAGAGTTCATTGCCACTGCTTCTAGATAACTGGATCAATATGACAGTGCTTCAATTCAAGTAGTTTTGCTTCCTAACGAACACTCATTATCATCTAGTAACGGACTTTGTGTTGTTTTAACTCCGTCAAAAAACGTTTTCCTTTATCCTCCATGTCTGAGATAAAAATTGGGAAAGTTCCTTTGTGCCACTTTATGTTTAAGCGGAGGTTCCTATACCCGCAATTTGCGGGTAGCGGCTAGTGGGTACTGGCTAGCGGGAAGTGTACAATGGGGGCCTTCGTGATGATAGTTTATTTGGTAGTGTCTGAATCTGTTTCAGGATGCTTTTATGTTCAAATTAACAAGAGAATGTCGACACAAATGTCCCAGACCACTTTCAAGTGGGCTCTGAGTGATTGGATCTGAATCCAGCCACTGACATTACTAACGGCTACTTGTGATCAGTTTTATTCAAATCCATTTCAATGGACGATCTGAATGGGGTCTTACTGGAACTGAGGAGCTCACATGTCACTTGGATGTATGAAAGCAGAAAGATATTTTGATGCTTAAACTCTCTCTCTGAATGGTCATTTTATATATAAATGTAGCCTAAACCACATCACAGCATTGGTCATTAACTTAAATGATTAACTTAGATGTCACAGTAATAAAACTGTAATTCTAGTACAGCAGACGTTAGAGAATAAATCTGAAGTGACAGCAGGTTAACACGAAGTGAAAGAACTCTGTTTACTTTTGTGTCAGTTATCATCCTGCTTGAATACTCATTTGATTGTGCCAATAAACGTCACAGCAAGCAGAGGCAAAAGTTCAGTCTGACTGAACTCTGACCTTGTTAAACCACAATCAGCAGGCGAGGTCGCCAAGCAAAATGCACGCATAGCACAGCATTTGGCGCCGTGACAAACCACCACTGTGTGGCACAAGCCAATGAAGTGAATGGGTTTCAGGCCACAGTGTGCGTTTGGGACTCTTGTTATGCAAGGGGCTTCAGTCTTTGTTCTGTTGTCTGACAAGAGAAACTTAAATATAGGTTACCAAAACAAGTGCAGCTGTATTGTAAATTTAGGTTTTATCAAAACACTAAATATTATGCCCTTTTTCAAAATTTGACACTACTTCCTGAGGTCTTCATGAAATTAATGTGACCTCTTTATGTTAAATTGGCTAATGGATACATTTTAAAAGCACCCTTTTCAACTGCAGCTTTGCACATCTGTTCACAGCAGCTGGTTTGACAGGGTGGAGTCAGCATCTCATCTCAGCTCCTCTGCACCTGTTGTTTTCTGCCAGGTGTGCCTCTTTTGAAGTCTGTGTTGTAACTTTGCATTACCCACTTGAGAAGTACAGCAAACACATCAAAGTGCAAATCTGGTTAAAGATAGAGCTGGGTGAGGCGCAAAATTCTGCTCTGATGTGGGTCTGTGATGTCACAGCACCCTGCAAATCTGACCTGAATAACTGAACAACAGTGTTTAATGATGTGGTTTGTAGTTACGTCACCGTTTGATCAAGGAACTGACATACTGAAATGTTTTTTAATGTTCTACTGTTGCCATCTTAAAAACAAAAGTTACAGTTGAGAGGTCGGGCTCTGAACAAGATTATAACCATACAAACTAATATAATTCAGCAGATATTTGTCAGTCACAAGGTGACAGATCAAGAGAGGGGTTTGTTATTTTCATATTGATAAAATCACATTTCTCTACAAGTGGTGTATCCTGCTGGCTTTTTAGATATGTTGTACTTCTATATTGGCTTCACTTTTCAGATCTGGAGGCTAAGTTAATCTTTAATAGTTTATGCCTTATGTATAGGCCTATAGTGAGTTTCTTTAGTATAGAAAAAATTAGTTGTGGGGACGTTGCTATTAGAAATAAAAGTAATTCCCTGGGTTTTTAGTTTTGGTACAGCTTGTAGCATTGACATTTCAATGTTAGAGGTAGCAGAAGCAGCTCTAAGAAGAAACTGGCATTCGACTGCAAAGCAGTTGCTTAACTGAAATATGAGAAAGGAGAACCATATTACATGGACAGAACTGGTAGCCAGCTTTGAGCAGGTTATCTGGATTTGACGTCACAGCCAGCTGAAAGCCTGAACAGCCTGTTCAGTCTGTGACCCCTGGAGAAAGGAAAAATACAAGGATAGAGTCTTGAGACAGACTAGGAACATAGCCCCCTGTGTTCTTGTATTCCAAAACAATAAAATGTAGATTTTGCTTAATATAGCTCTTTTAAATGTTATTATATTCTGATGAGATGACACACGTCAAGATTAAATACATGCACCTTTCACCATCTGATTCTTCCATCTGATCTGATCAGTCAACGTCGGACTATTGATTATATTTTGAATCATCTTCTCGTTCTCCTTGCATTGATCCGTCTGAACTGCAGTTATCTGTCCTGTCATCTCAGGCCTTTGTTGTGTTCGCAGGAGAGCAGCCTCCCTCCTCCATGACCCCTGCTGTACTGAAGTCTCAGTCAAGGACGCTGGTGATTGGCTCCAGTGGTGGGAGCATGATCACGACTGGGATGGCCTCAGTACGTGTCCATGGCAATCACACTAAGAGCCATTAAGAATAATTGCTGCACACCAGTGCCCTCATTGTTGTCATGGCAAAATGGTGTCCTCATGAGTGTCCTTACTGTGTCCATAATCCATTCTGTAACTGTAACTTCCCCATCAGGCAGATAACTATCTATTGCTTTTTTTTTTTTCTTCCAGACCCTCATCAACCACCTTTGGTTTGGAAAGAACCTTAAGGAAGCCATTGCTACTCCTGTTGTTTTCACTGACTCTGAAAATGCAGTGAAGTTTGAACCTACTTTTGATAAAGTAATACATTTAGTGCTTTTTAATTGTATTTCTTTTCTGTTGAAATCACATATTATGCCTCCTTTGTTCAATCTGAATTCCCTATCCACTTTGCTTCACAGGTTGTAATTGAGGCTCTTAAAGCTCTTGGACACAATCATGCAGCAGCAAAAATATTCTACAATGTTGTTAACGCTGTGGAGAGAGAGGACGGCTGCATCTGTGCAGTATCCGATGCCAGGAAACTTGGACAAGCAGCCGGTTACTGAGATGAGGGGAGAGTGATGTGGCTTATTGAGGATGTCCTGAAAGTCGCAGAAACCTTCCCGCAGCCACAAAAACACAGAAGCTGCAGCAGAAGGTGCATGTCCTGCTGGAAAATCACTGAAGAAGACATTAAACAACAGACTCCGTGAGCTGGACAGATGCAGTAGGAGGCATCAGTTTACCACATGGTCTCCGAACAGAACTGAGATCTACAATGTCATGCTGCATTTTCCTTTGGAAAAAGAAAAAGCTCTTATCTGCGACTCTGGCTGACCTCGTGTGACGCTTCTCTTCTGCTGCTTTGTGCACATTTTTATCTCAAATTTCTATTTCTCCTATTGTTTTGTCATCTCTTGTGTATTTCTGTTGTGAAAACACTGATCAGTACTCATCTACACAGATATACAAGTAGCTTTATCTGAGCACCTAGAATTACACATAAATAGTGATAAAGTCATAAAGTAGGCCAACATAATACTTAACAAGTTGCTCGTATCTGGTATCTGGCATTCTCCTTTTACATATGACCACTGTTTGTTGAACTGTTTGTTTTACTGTGTATCCTGCAAATTAAATATGAACATTATTTGCAATTTTCAAATAGTATAATCTGGAAAAAAAACATTGTATTAAAAGAGACATGAGATTTTTCTTAGGAGTTGACAGTTTTCTGAGGTGGTAATAAAATGTCTGGTGTGCTTTGATGGAAATATCACTGAGATACACTGCAGGAGCTTCTTTTCAACTACGTTCTCACAGCTCTGTTTATATGAGCTGGCTTTAGGGGTGGAGTCAGCTTCTTAACTTTTTAACTTAACTTGGAAGCCTACAGTCTAAGTAAGAGAAAGGGTTTTAAAGATGGGAAAAAATATGATTTTTCTTGGCACCAGTTTGTGACACATACAGAGATACATTTTTGAACAAGACTTTGATTGAATTTTTTGTTTACATGTCTGTCAGTTCCCACAATTATGTTAAAGAAATTGATATTTTACTGGTGATACAGAGATCCAAATCAGTCTTGAAAGGAAAAGGTCAGATGATAAGATCCTGGGGCTTGTCAGGGTGGGATGAGCTGCCTCGTCACATGGTATTTGGACCTTAGGGGGTGTGACAGTCAAACTGTGCCCTGACCTTACAGGACCCACCTGTTGCAAATGCCACATTACCATGTGTGGCAGCATGAACAAAAGGTTGCCAGGAGAGGATCATGGGTAGGGCCTCATGCAACGACCACCCTGCTTGTCGTTGGCAAACAACAGCAGCTCAGACATTTCCCTGACAGCACACAGCGGCACAGATCATCCACTGGCTCATAAACAAGTACAGCACGGTCTGAAGTGGTTTCTCTTTATTCCCCGTTCACAGACTAATCTGCACAAATCAATCCGCTGCTTGTTTGAGTGAGTAGCTGCAGGTTTCCCTGGTGAGCCACATGTGTCTTTTTCACCAAAATAAAAGCAGACATTACTCTGGCTTGAATTGTTGTTTTTTTTATTGGCAGTCAATTTTTTGGTATAAGACAAATACACACAGGTTATAACAAGGTTTGACACTGACATGTAAAACATAAACTTTAAAGAAAGAGGACACGAGAGCTATATGTCCAAGAGATTAAACATTCCACACAAACTGTGTTTTCTCTGACAGTGAATTACATTTAGTGATTTAAAAAAACCCAAACAAAACAAATCGGTTTTATTGCGTAATATAATTAGTTATCTTTTGTCTACAGCTCGTTTTCTTAGTCATCAGTCATTATTACAGAGTCGTTCAAAACATCAAAACAATAACACAAATAATTACAGGAACGATCAGACGATTTACAATTACATACACATATAACACACATTATAAACTTTTATTATATATCTGGTAAAGATGCTTTTAAATCATCCCTCTAACGATCAAAAAGCCAGTTGGTCATCAATTTAACTTGAAAGAGGTATACGTTCGGCTTCTGCTTTGCAAACATGTAGTTCTAAACAATGAACACAGAGTATATGTAGAACAGAAAGGTTAAAACCATAGTGCCGTAAAGTGCATTGTAGAGTTTTGCTCAGGATATCATTATATGCTACTGCAGACAGAAAAGAATGAATAGAGAACAGTCACGCATACGTCTCATCACACAGGGTCATTAAATGGAAATGACAACGTACCTGTGGAGACAAATGGCAGTGGGAAGGGCAGTTTGGCCACTGCTCTGACTCAGTGGCCCATATTAACAGCTGGCTGTAGTGTGACAAATGCACTGAAACACTGGGGTGATGAGCTAAACAGCTCCATAATCATAAAGAGGTGAATTTCAATTTTCTTCTGAGCACAAAAACAATCACTGACAGCTATCCATTGTTGAGTCCTACCTGTTGTCTTCTAAGATTGCTTTGATCACCAAAGTGCACAAAAATAGACTGTGGAAACACAACAGAGCCATGGTTTGTGTCCTCATTTACATCAACACAAGGGCTGCATGGGCATTCACAAGTGGACATTTGGAAAGGGGGGGAAAACGCAAAAAGTCGACCTAGCAGTTTTGCCGGTGTCACGTGATGGATAGTCGGCTGTATAGTCTGTTGAACTTGTGTCATAGCTTTTGTTGAGAGATTAACAGAGAACACACAATGTGGAGCTAGGCCCTGCCTGCCAGAGGCAGACTCAGTCCTGGTAGAGAACCCACCGTTTCCAAACTAACTCCAGCTCCAATTCAGCCACCGCCGGGATGCTGCTCCATTTTCCAACCAACTGAATAAAATCTCCTCGAGACTGGCTCCTCTGCTGCCACTGTCACACAGAGAGATAAAGAGACAGAGCGATAGAGGGGGAAAAAAAGAGAGAGCACTGGTTCATCCAGCCCCCCCCTCCAATGAAACCGCACCTTGTTCCCAAGAGCACCATCCACCAACACAGTAAGTTCGCCGTCCTGGCCGTCACTTCATTGTCACTATCTTGTGTGGGTCAACTCAGAGATGGTTGGGAGTATCTTGGTTAGCCGTGTCGGGACGAGAAGTTCACAATGTGGGGCACTGGTGTCCCTCGTGCCTCAGAGGGTGACTGGGCTGGCTCGTGGTGTGAGGTCAAGAAGGTGAAGGTAATATCGAAGTGCTGTGGGACCAAGGTTTCAACCACAGTTGAAGGAGCCTCATACTCCATCACCTCTCACAGTAGTGGAGGGTGAAATCTTTGGAGAGCTGCTTCTGCCCTATACCCCATGGCTCCAGCTCAAACTTATTCTCCATGTCGTCCTCGTCATCTCCCTACCTCTTCCTCCTCGTAGTGACTGGGCTCCTCGATGGAAGTCTCCAGATGGTAGGAGTACGGCTGACCCTCCGTGTACTCGTAGATGGTAGGGAGGCTGCTCTTCAGGCTACAGCGTCGGCGTAATGCCACTAGCAGTGGCTGAGGCATCGTAAAAATGTCCACGTTGTTGCCCAAGTCGATCCATGCCAAGCTGGAGAATTTCTTGGGGTCTTTGAGCATTTCTGTAAGGTCTTTGAGTATAGCCAGGGTGAGGCGGTTGCCATTGAGAGCCAGGGTGCTGAGTTTGGGCAGTGAGGCGAGAAGGGGCAGGAGTACCCTCAGATTATCGTCCTGGAGTTCAGTAAAGCTGATGTCCACCGCCACCACATTGTCCCTGTTGTTTTGGAGGTAGAAGGCGATTTGCCGGACGTCGCGGGTGGACAGAGGGATTCCTGACAAGTCGATACTGTCGCTGGACAGCTTTTTCTGTAGAGTTGTCTTGAGACTGTTGGGAGACACGAGGTAAGAAGGCCACATGGTTACTTAGATGACTCTTTGAACATACTGAACATAATCAACGAAGACAATCCTAACTGTGACTCAAGCACAACAGTGTAGTTTCTCTGTATGTCGGGCTTCTTGTTTAGTATAAAACAGGGCTGAGCGGAGCGACTTGGCGCAGAAAGCTGATAGAGAGCCTTCAGTGTGAGGATCACTAATGTAAACAGAGAAGCCAAAACATCCGGATGAACCAGCAGCTTAAGTTTAAAGCTTGGAGGGCCACGCGAACGGAGCTCCTGATAGCAGAGAGCCCCAGCAGGTTATTGAACTGAAATGAACTCAATTAGATAATACTTTACTGAGCTCTAAAGGAAATAATATTGCTGCAGAATAGATTACTGAAGAAATAAATACATGAATTAATGCATCTGATGACAAACAATTGGAAATTGTAATACAGTATATCTGAAACTGTACAATTTTATTGTGTTTTATGAGAAGATTGCCAGGCACATTATTTATAAGTGCAGAGGTCAGATAAGAAATGTGCAAACTAAAAGAAACTGGCTCTCCAGCTTTGGTAAACTCAGTCCTTTTCTTTGTACTTATTTAAGACATGTGGCAATTAACGGTCACCACCATTAAAAACAGTATTTGTACGCTTCTGTTTCACAATATAACATGAAACAGTGAGCCAAAGGGATGGGTTAATGCTTGAAAGAGATGAAAATGTTAAGTCACAGTTACTTTATACATTCATTTATAGCCTCTGATGGAAAAAGAACTGGATCCCAGTTTCAAAGCCGAAGCTTTCTCTGCAAGGAAACACGATGGGAAATGAATTTAAACAAGTCAATTTCATAACTGTAGCAGTTATAGTGATGCAGCACAAGACACATTTAGTAAGAAGCCAGCTGTTGAACTGGAATAATGGACAAATGTGTCAGGAATATTACTTTGTCTTGGCAATATCAGTAAGTTAGGGGAAGCAATTCGATCAAGATTTCGACCCCAAAATACTTTTGAGTCATGCTAGGATAATATCTCTTCACCTGCCCAACAGCCAAGCAGAGCAGGACAGCCTGACCTCCAAACCACCATGAACTTCTCCGGTCACTGACAGGATGAAGGTTTGTGTTTGTGCTTGTGATGGGGGAGAGGCGTGTTTTCTTGATTACTGCTGGAGGGAGAGGGAGGATCCAGCTCTTCAATGTTTTGTTCATGTTTTGGTTCAAATATCATCGGAATGTATTCGTGCTTAGCCTGCCTTCTACTGCAAGGGAGCACATTTTCTACAAGGGCCGAAATTTGAAACTGCAGTTTTGAGGAAAAAGGCCCAGATCTGCCCAGAAAAGCTTAACAGGGAGTTCCTTTGTCTATGCTTACCCCTTTGAGTGTCTGGCTGGGTAATCTTGCTGACAAACACACAGACACAGCTGCTAGCAGTAATCACATGCTGCCACCTCAGCTCTCACCTTGTTGGATTAAATCTTATATTTGTAGATCGCTAGGACATGCTACAACATGCAGAGGGACATCTATTTACCAGTTCGATATAAGCACCTTCTTTAATTTTCCAGCTTTCAAAAAAGCCGATCAAATGAAGAGACATAGAGATATTTAACTGAAACCCTGTTAAAATCAATATACAAATCTGAATCGGACCATTTGAGTTTATAGCTATATTAACTTTCGGGCAGGCGGCCAGGCGACCTGTCCAGGGTTTATGTGCTCTATCGTACAGGTTTTTCTGCTCTTATTTAAAAATATGAGCATCATCAGCAATCTGAATGCTCAGCATGTTTATTAATATATAGCAGTTTAGTTTAAATTACACAGTTTCTCTGGCTGTCTTCTTGTATTTGGTCGACTTAACCGTGTGTTTGGACGGAGCTTTATCTGTTTTCTGACTACGCAGTAGTTTGTGCAGGTTTGCCATCTGGCTGTTTTGTTGCAGGCCTTTGAATCCCTTTAAAACTCCGTCAGGACAATGTGTTTATACGCAGAGTCTCAACAGATGGGTTCCTTCCCAGCAGCAGTAGCTACTGCTTTACATTTCAGACGAAAATACTGTATATAAATTATTTATTCTGTCCCTTGGCCCCGTGTTCTCAGTCAGTTCCATTTTCTGGTGCCCATCTCCGCCCACCCAGGAGTGTGCAGCGTATTTAACTTGAGCTGTTACTGAAGTGGCCCATAATGCTGATGCAGTGTCAGTGTGAATTAAAGCATCCCCTGGTGCCTGGTGGCTTACAGTGACATCCACTGCAGTACCTGTCACTTGTGATGCTTTGAAGGGTTTTTTTTTTTTCTTCTTTTTTCGGTCATGTTGAAAATGGATGCCTGCTCAGCGTTATTTACTTAATTTCAAATAATACAGGACTGATGAGCAGAAAACTAAAAAGAAGAAATGTAGAAAATGTGCTTATGAAAGCAGGCTAAAGGGGATTTTAATCTACTTGTAAGGATGTGACATTTACCAAGCATGTCTTCATAAAAGTCTACCAGCCCTTTAGTAGCTGAAAAAAAAAAAACCCCAAAGGGTGTGGAGGAGGCTTCCCTGCAGGTGTTAATAGGTTTTGATCACGCATCCCACTCCCTTTCAGTCAGATTCAGCTTTTTTGAGCTCAAGGAAGCATAAAAAAAGATATGTGAAGCATCCTCTCTGGAAGCCCCTTTCATCCCTCATCCAGATTATTTTTGTAGCAGACAGCAGGGGTGACAATGACAACTGAGAAAAGATGGTCATTTGGTGTTTTTACAACCAAAAGAACACTGATAGCAGGGCTGAGTTTGGATGTTTTCAAAAAAAGAAATGCTGCAGAGGGGCTGCATTGGGCTTTGAATCAAATCAAGACAAATCATGCAGAAATAAAAAAAAATCCCTTTTTGCAGCCCTGAATCAATATTGAATGAATAAAGATTATCAGCCTGCAAAACAGTCTATTAATAAATATTCATTAAATACCAGGTAGTCAATAAAATTTACATGCCAGCAGTTCACAATAATGAGGGAGCCTTTGAACTGTGTGAGCATCAGTCAAATCACTGTCATTATTTACTCAGCTATTAGTTTGGGACAGACAAGCTGTTGTTAAGTGAGGTGAAGTGAAATGACATTTAAAAAATGATATAAATAATAATTTTCGGCACTGTTTAACTGCATGTGTTAACAAGTTGGTGACTAAAAGAGCCACGGTTAAAAAGCACATTTTCTTGGAGTTTATTTTTCTCCTCAGCTTCCCTCTGGGCTATGACTGTGCTGCTCATGCCGTTTTGTTTTGTTTTGTTTTTTTCTTTTCTTTGAGAGCCATCTTTGTTCAGTCGCTATTATTTGCTTCAGCCGTCTGATGAGTGAAGTCGTTCCTGCATGAGATGAACAGTCTAATCGCATCTTCTCCCTGATATGTAACGCTGACTCACAATTCGCTATCTGCTCCGTCCCTAATGAAAGAGTCTGGAAGAACTGGATCTTATTCTGCAGTTTCTTGATGTAAACCTGGGGTTGAAGCTGTCAGTAAAAAGTGACACAACTTCAAAGAGCAGAGTGTATTACTAAATATAGTCTTTTCAGTTGAATGTAAGAATAGGATTATAAAAAGCCACACCGGCCACTTAAATAATAGTTTTGACTATTTCTTTACTGAGTTCAGAGAAATGCTAAAAGAAAAAGCACAAATCAGGCTGACAGAACAGAGTAGGGCACTGTGAAAACTGAGAGGAAGAACAATGTCAGTTTTTTTTTTTTCCATCTTTAAGCTCACATGAAATGAATGAAAGCAGCTTGGCAACAATTCTGGGTCACGGCTTCCATCAAGCCCATTGTCAAGCTGTTCGATTGGACATGAAAACAGAAAAAAAACACATCAATTCAGATCCAAATAAACTAATTATCTAGATTAAGAGGATTAGTGAGAAACAGATATTTATTCAGTGTGGCGTTTCAGCCAGAAAAGCATGTAGTGCATTTTGCAGCGACCGGTGTGCAGAGCTAATGCTGGATAATGAAGGAATGAACAATCCAGTGGCATTAAAAAGGACTGAGCTGTTTCTGTTTCCTCTGAGTGGACAGGAGCCTCACAGAGGTGCGATTGTTGCATTTTTGCATGGATGATGGCGGTTTGGCTCCAACTCAGCAGAGCTGGACAATAAAGGGAGCTAAAAGCCACTGCAAAAAAAAAAAAAAGAAGGAAAAAAAAACAGTTATGAGATGCTTTTCTTGTTAATGTGGACATTTAACACCCCAGTTGGGAGATGTGGTCACACGTCTGTTATGCATCTTAAAAGATGCTGACAGACAGCTTTTCTTACATTTGGACAAAGCTATGCTTACTCTTTCCCCTGTTTACAATCTAATTCCAAGCTAAGCCAACTATGTAGTGGCTGTGTCTTTGTATTTAGCGCATAAACACACGAGTAGTGTCAATAATGTAGCCTTAGATGCTGCTAAGAAAGAACTCCACTTGCATCTGAGCTTGGCTGCTCTCTTTTATGATAATAAATGTAAATGTAATGAGCACAGTGAAAACTGAGCTTGTGGGTTAGGCTAATTTCCATCAGCAGGAGACTGGCCTCGTCTCGTCTCTTTCAAGCTCTAACAGGCATTTGTTCATGAACGCAGTGACAAGCGGAGCTGTTAGACCACACAGCAGCGTCTGCATTAATATTCTGGTTTACAGTCGGTTTCTTTTAATGATTCATGTTGCTCCTGCTGTCTCAGTCAGTGACAGACTGTCCCTCTGCAGATTTCATCAAGTCAGCAACATGACTAAGTAAAAAAACAAAACAAATAAAAGGTCTTCAGCTGTAAGATTTTAGTAGTGTGATGAATCCATGCACTCTCTGAGATGCTGGCTGTCAGATAAATCTGGTGCCTTTCCTCTTCTGTGCTGAATTAAATATGCACAAGTACAACAAAGCTCGCGCCGATCAACAGCTAAGTGTTTAATCCCAGCAGATCCACGTGAATATGTCTTTGCTTTTCCACCGTTTCTGTGTTGATAGCTCAACAGACTCAGAATGGACCTCTCACGCTGCACGCATCGTTTCCTTCTTCTGTTTTCATCTCTGGAATATCAATGCATTGTTTTCAGGGTCTTGCCAACTACAGAATAGGCAATTACACAAAGAATAGTGATAGCCTGTTTCTGCTCATGAATAGGATTAGCTTAGAGTCAGAAAAAAAAACAAAAAAATTCACAAACTAATTCTGCTTTCATCATTCACACATCAAATGCAGTTTGTCCTTGAATCGAAATGAGCGTAATTAAAATGTTATCTTTCTCAATCAGATTTTCTCCAGTAAATGGGCAAATTTGTTGTCAGTCTTTAATAGGGAGAAAACCCAGTGGCACTTAAAAAGAGATATTTCTGACAGCTGTGGTTACCATGACGCTGCTGTCAGGCCAGCCCCCCGGCCAGCTCTGTCCTATTTCAATGTCAGCTACAAAGATGGAAATCTGCTGTTCGACATGGAGCCGAGCGCTGCTCTCTGTTGTGCAGAGCAGCAGATTTATTACAGACTGGATGTCTGGACAGAAAACGGGCTTACCAGGCCTGGGATTTCCGTCTGGACATGCTCTGCCTCAGCCACTTGGAGTGCGGGGTCAGGTGGTAGATCAGCTGTCTACAAATCTTATCAGAAGACTTTATAATGTCTGCATCCTGTAGAGGAGAGCGCAAAAAGAGTGTTGATGATGTCTCACAGCAGAAAAAAAAAAAAAAAAAAGGCTATAAATCAGCAGCTTTCAGGAGATTATCTGCTTGTGTGCAGTTCATTGTATCACACTTTCTAGTTTTAAACTTTGAAACGTTTCCATCTTTCTCTAAAACTTGTCAATCTAAACCTGCATCATTTACTTGAATTAAAAAAAAAGCAAAGAAAAAAAAGTATTTTATTACTCCTGAAGCCTTGAGCTAGTCCTGAAATAAATGCAATTTAGTTGCTTCGCTGGAGCAAGAAAATCTAATCACATGCAGAGTGCATGAGGGGGGAAAGACAGGAAGTAGACAGGAGAGACAAGAAACAACACAGCCACGGGTAAACACTGGTAATTTCAGTTCATTAACCGTGTTGTGGATGCTGCTGGCCGTTGCTTCCATCAAAACAATTCAATATTAACCTTTGCTGGTTTAGTCATACAGAAACATGGATTCCTGTAAAAACAGTCTTTTCTTTCTCATGTGCCAACCAAACTGTTTCTTGAGGTGCGCAACATCTGTCTGCAGAACAGTCATCTCAGATTACATTTTTTAATATCTTGGTGAAAGGTGAAAGCTTTCTTTCACGAGTTACTGTTTTACACAAATCGCTTGTTTTTTTTGTGGATGTACATCGAGTGTTAAAAGACACAGGAAGTGGCTCACCTTCTTGGGACACTGCATCTCTCGAGCCAAGCTGAGCAGCAGCTCGTGTGAGATGGGGTCCACAAGGTTGAGGAAAGCAGCGTTTTTGTACAAAATGTCGTTAAGTGAGGTTCCTTCCAAACCCAGGTCCTGCAAAAGCACACGAGATTAGAGGAGTTACAAACACAGCGTCGATCTAAAAAAAGAAGGTGACAGTTTAGGATCACAGGAGTGCACCTTTGCACCCAGAAAATAAAGCATTTTGGCATAGAAATACTGTAGATGCTTGCTGTGTCAAGGGTATTGTGACTCCAAATAGAGAGATAAAAGAAGTCTTTTGCTTTAAATATTCATTAGAAGCCCTTTCATCTGCAGTTGGACAGAGAGATCTAGGGGGAGTGACTGGGAACATTTTGGCATATATAATCACACTTCCAGGGAAAAGTGACTTGACACAGAACATACTGTCTGCAGAAATAAAAGCACCCCTGACTCCTACTGACCTGACTTGTCAGGTCAGTTTCCTTTCTTTTTTTTTTTTTTTAGGGTCAGTCAGAACTTCCCAGGAAAAGCAAAAAAATACATTTAATTTCATAACTGTGTGTTACGTCCAAACTATATATATTAGATTTATTGTTATTCTTTTCACCCTGTACATATTTAGAAGTGGCGCTTCAAAGTGCATGAACACATCTGCAAAGAGATCAGAACCACTGGCTGTTTAAAAATAACTGGACAAAGCATCTGTGACATCAACCATAGGCTTGTTTCTGAGGAGTGCTGTTGAGGTCTGTTCTGTTGGGGGTCTGGGCAGCGGTGTTGACTCAGCCCGACTCTGGTTTACATCCAAAAATGAAGAAATGGAGAGGATGAACGAGCCTGATAACTGGCTGGCTTACTTCATGCTCATCAATGAGCTAATTAGTGTTACCCTGTCCATCCGTCCACAACTCTGACGATGCTACTGAAACATTTGAAACAAGCACCATCAGAGTTGCAGCTGACACTGTCCTAGCGGAGAACTGGGCAAAGGCTAGTTGTGGACCAGTGAGTCAACCTGGAAGGCTCCAGGCCAACCTGAAAGGTGGCATCGCTGGAGAAACTGGCTCTTAAGCCTGCTGCTGAGCTAGAGGCTACTTGGCTGGCTAGCTCCAGTTAGCAGCTTTCAACCGGCGTGAAAGTAGTTTTTTGCTGGCTGCTTGGAAAGCTTCCCTTCCACGCCAACCCAGAGCCAGTTAACAGCACATCAGGCCATATTATCTTTGAAATAACCATGATTGTGCTCTGTTAGGTTTTTTATCCACAGTTCAGAAGTTCACAATGCAACTGTCACAAAAAAAAAAAAAAAAAGAATCAAAAAGAAAAAAAAAAACCCTAATTATGCATAGATGCGTGGCTGCAAAGTTGGACATTTTTATCAAGGGAGTCGCTGGAGATTGACTCACTTTTAAAGCAAACCTCTTGAGGTCATGAAAGCAAACTGTCTACCACTGCATTGGCAAATGTTGACTCTTGGTCAACACTTTGCTTTCAATTTTGTCAATTAACTCATGAATGTGATAGATCCCAAAGCATCTGCGGTTAAAAAAAATAAATAAATAAAAAAGATTAAAAGCATCATAAAAGTGATGTCAGATGACCTTTTGTGTGCAATGAGACAAGCAGCAGTCAGCAGTGCAGCTGTGTGTACCCAAGTGTACAGTTTTCAATCATTAACACGCTCAACCTCAAAGTCCCGACGAGGGAAATGCCAAGAACTTTTGCGGTGCATGCAACACAAGGAGGAGAAGAAAGCCTTGGAGACGGTTCAAACTGTGTGCACCCACTTGCATAAATACACAAAAAGCATCCACATTTTTTCCCTCTCTGACACATTCAGCACTGATTATAATAGACAGTTTGAGTGGGAGGCTGGCAGCTCTACTTTACCGTCTCCCCCTTTTTAACAAGGGCAACAGTAAACACAAACTGAACCCAAAGCGGGCGAGAAGCGGCTTGTGCCTTTCTGAGGAGCGCGGTATAAAAATATCCCCCGTCTATGTTCAGACACGATCAATTTCCATTTGCAAGTGTGACATGTGGCAACGAATCCCTTCCACATCTGCAGCACAACTCTGATCTTTATTCTCTCTGTAACAGGGCTCCTCGTTGCGCCGCAATTAATTCTCCAACAAACGCCTTTCAAATTCAAAGAGCACTATTTCAAACATCTACCTGGTTCCAGTGCAAGAGAAGATAAAGTGAGGCTCGTTTAATGAGAGCAGAGCTCATTTAGACAGAGTGAGCTCATGTTCCCTGTGATGTGGCTGTCATGGAGCCGAGCCGGTTTATCTCCTCGCCTTGATTAAGGAGGTTCCACTCTCTCCTGTGTCAAGCCTTCAGAGTAATTAATGGTGGATTGGTTGACAGCTAAAGGAGAGGAGAACCCTGAGGGCCAAGCAAACAAATTAGATCCCTGAGGACGCTGCTGCACATCGCATGCTTCTTCTTTCACATGTTTTAAAGCTATGTGCCACAGCAGGTGAGCGAGCCGTTGAAAACAACCCCCTAATTAAAATCCAACACTGTTTACTCAGTATAGTTCACCACAGCATAGTCCAAAGCCAGGCTCCAGTACGGTGTGGCGGTTGTACCAGTACCCTATACCGTGGTGCTTTCTTTCTACAATCATACCCTGATGAGCACATTGGGGAGCAGTGTGGGGTTCAGTGAACTGCCCAAAGGCACAAAGACGCATGGCGAGCCTGAGGATCAGTACGCTGAACTCCAGGGTCGCTGTAAACAAAAGTATGGCTGAGGAACAAGAGAGTCCTGGCCAGCCTGCAGTGCTGACCTGTCACCAAAGGAAACTGTGTGTAGAATTTTGAAACCAAAAAATCTAACGATTATTACTCATCATTATTTACCATTATCATTTTATTTGAGTATTTAAATAAATTGAATCCTTTTTTGCGATGTTGCAGTCCTGAAATGAAGAAACTGATGTATATAAACAAATGAAAAGAGGTTGGCAACAGATAGGATGCAAATATTTTGGGTTTTTACTGTCTGCAAAGGAATATGAGTCAAAATAAATGTAAGTATTTTACCCCTGTTTCTTTGTATTCTTCATGTTGTCCCAACTTTCTAACTTGTGATGTGATGGGCATGGTTGGTTTGTGTGTAAAAAGACAGAACAACAGAGCATGAAAAGTCACGACTGAGTCATTGACAGCAGCTGGGATTATTATTTCTGTGACCTTGTTCCACATAGAAGGAATAAATGTGGAACTATAAACCTTTAGAAAAATAATCACTTTTTATATTGAGGAAAAGAGATTTAAAGGGTTTTATTTATTGCTGGTGAAAGAAAGATATGTCCCTGTAATGGCAGCATTGGGCCAATTTAAGGAGAGCTGAGATTTTGGCAGCAGAGGAGGAAAGGAAGTTTGATGTGGAGGGACGGGGCGGGGGTGGACTATTTGTGTAAGGAGCGTGTGGAAATATCCAGATCACATACGGAGACAATCGCATTTGGGGTAATGCAATGACACAGGGAGCAGTTTGACAGCCCCCGCATTTAGATTGCAGGCCATCCTTTCAAATCTGATGTCAACAGGAGCACGTTTAGCCACAGTGAGTGTGGTGAGTCACGTGGTGCATCTGCCACTGAAGCAGTGTGTGATGAGAGTGGCCCAGTTTCCACACAAACAAATGCTCCTGGAGGAAGTGGCTCAAGAGACGAGGGTCACGCATTTAGGGTCACCTAGAGGGGACAAGGACGGATTGGGTCAAGAGGACGGGGGGGGGGGGGGGGGGCAGAGCTTCCTCAGATGGCTGAGGAGGACCCTGTGGTGCTGGAGGAGTTTGAGCTCGCGCACATGAACAGTTCCTCATCTGTTGCTCCGCCACAAGCAGAGGATGCAATCTGGCACGGAGAGAGACTAAAAGCAGGAGCGCACGTAGGCTACAGCACGCAAACTGATCAAATCGTGGACCCCCCCCCCCCCCAACGCCACCACCCCTCCCCCACTTACCTTCCTCAGCAGTTTGAGCACGTCGGTCGCCTGCTCCATCCGCCTGTCGCGGAGCAGCTTCTGGATCTCCTTAATCCACGCGACCCGCCTCATGTAGGGGCTGTGGTGACTCCTGCGCAGCATCCCGGGCAGCTTGTCCGACTTGAGCATCAGCGCAAACAGAAAGTCCCCGCCGCCCCGGCTGCTCCTGTCGCCCTCTCCAGCGCTGTGGTGCAGCTTGCGTCGCTTTTTGGAGAAATTCTCGTTGTCCAGGCTGCTCTGCCTGCTCAGTCTGGAACCCATTGCTGCTTGCTGCTGTTGTTGTTGTTGTTGTTGTTGTTGTTGACGGATGCAGGCGGCGCTTGTGGTGCTGCTATAGGACAATATCAGCGAGAGGACAAACCCATGCCCAGCCCCAGCTTCCCCAGCCAGCCGGATGCTCCTCAGTGGATGTTGGACAACAGCGCCGTGCTGTCTGCCGCTGCGATCCTGCCCGACTGAATCACGTACAGTAGAAGGAAATCGCCCGTCACAGCTTTGCTCCGTCCCTCCTCAGCGGGCTACGTGCGCCTGCCAGTGATGATGAAGATGCTCCGGCTGCCTCATCCTCCGGCTGACTCCGCTTTACGCTGCTGTTTAGGTTTGTGTAAACGTGGAGCTTTCCGACCAATCACAGCGGCTGGTGCCCGCAGAGCGCCTCTCCTCCCAGGCTGAGCAGTTTCACGGCAGAATAAGATAATTAGGAATGCCAGTGTTACACCTTTACAACACCAATTAAGTGATTAAAACACAATGCAATGATTTTTCAAATCTCATAAATCCACATTTTGTTTACATGAAGAACACAGAAAACATAAAATGTTGAAAGTACTGAAATTTACATTCTTAACACAGAAAAAAAAAACAGTTTTCATTTCATGGGGCACTAACTCTTTTCAGGCGGTGAAAGGTCTGGACTGCAGGCAGACCAGTTCAGCACCATACACTGAAAACTCACTGGACCAGTCATCTGTGATGTCACCTATAGGTTTCCTACTTTAAATCCCCCTTTTCCTGGTACTGTACAGTAGCAGAACTGAGAAACAGTCCTGAACTCGCCCATCAGTCACAGTTAATTATTTTAGCTTGGCTGGTTCAGCGTATGTAAACCCAGGATTATAATTAGCATTATTTTACATTCATTTTGACCAAATCCATCCAGGCATCCTTGTTTCAAGTGTTGCTACCGAATCAAATGGTGCCAGAGTTCTGCTGGGACCTGAGATTGAACGGCCAACCCTCGCTGGGATATAAGGCGTTGCGGTCAAGCGAACCTACTGCTGTCAGCCGGGAGTCAAGGGATGATTGACTACAACTCCCAGCATGCTTCCACTTGGACGGGTCCTGAAATGATCTGCTGTGGCTCCTGGCTCCTTCAGCCAAACGGCGCTGGAGTAGCTGTGGAGCTGCTGAAGCACAGATGGGCCTCCCTTTTAAAAGTTTTTGTGGCGACATCAGAAATGACCGCTGCATGTAGCTGATGCTCGCTTAGCACAAGCTGCGTGATGCTCAGCTAAGCGCCATCCTTGGACCCTCCCAAACCAACTCACAGCCAGTCATGGTGGTCTGAACGCAACACACAAGCACAACAAAACATATATGACTCTGTTAGGTGTTTGTTCACAGCTCCAAAAAAGGCGGAGCACTGTGTAGCTAAAACAGTGAGGGCCCAGGCTTGTGCCAGGGGCAGCACCTGTGGTTTCAAACAAGAATTTCAGATTCTGATTTGCCTGACCACAAGTACAGTCTCTTTCTTTGCCTCTGTCCGTGTAAATGAGTTCTGGTCCAGAAAGGATGGCACCATTTCTGGATCGTGATCACCTTTAGACCTCTTCTTTGCATGACAGAGCTTTAAACTACTTTTGTGGATGGCACAGTAAACTGATCTTAGACTGAGATTTCTTGAAGTATTGCTGAGCCCATGCAGTGATTTGATGCGTTGAGGGTTCAAAGAATCTCAAACATCCAGCGTTTAATTTTTTGTCTTGTCCCATGCACGCAGAGATTTCTCCAGGTTCTTGGAATCTTTTGATCATATTATGTAGATGGAGATATGTTGTCTTGGCTATTTCAAAGTGAAGAACTTTATTCTGAAATTGTTTCATATATGTGGGTGCAGTTTTTCACAGACTGGTGAACTCTATCCATCTCTACTTCTGAGAGACTCTTTTGGTGTTAGTTGTTCCTCCAGAGTTTATTTTTTTAGTATTATTTAGTTTTCCTGCCTTTTGTTGCACATGACCAGTCTCTTATTTTTTTTAAGGTGTGGATGCCATCACATTCAAAATGAAATCTTTTAATAAACGGTAAATTGTCTCACCTTCAACATTTGCCATGTTTTCTATGTTTTTTTTGTGAATAATATAAGGGTTCATTAGATTTGGAAGTATTTGGATACTACTTTATTTACATTTTATTCAGTGTCCCAAATTTATTATTTTTTTTCTCTCGCTTGTAGTTAGTTTTATCTTACATTTTGTTATATTATATCTTGGAAAACCATGCAAGAATGCAATATCTGAAAACACATGCATAAGTGGTTTTAGTAACCAAGTTTCCAGTTATTTTAGGATGTTCAGGCCTATGTATTCGAGGAAGGTTTCGGAGTCATCCTTCAAAGGAACTAAAATTATTTTATCCTCCAGGTGCTCAAACACGCTCTGTGCCACCAACCCTATGTAAATACGAATCTCTCTTTTGGCAATTTTGCTGCCACTCAGCCACTGCAAACGCTGTCAAATCCTGTACACATCTGTCACAACTAATTCCTTTGACAAATATCCGTGTCCCAGTTTTTCCCTTGCAGTCTTTCTGTCACACGGATCACTATCTGGTTCCAAGAACCCAAGGTGAAGCCATAAGTGGGCGCCCAAGGTGGATCCAGCATTATAATAGATATAATAGTTACTTCCCCCTTCCTTCCCTCTATTCTATTTGTAGGCCCAGTCTTCATGGCTTAAATGATTCTGACTTGACCTTATTCTCTGGTACGATTCAGCCCCAGGCTTGTTTAGTGAACACCACAAAACCTGCTATTTAAGAGCCATTTCCTCAGGTTGTACCATCTCTCTTGATTTGCCCCTCTGGATATTTTCTAAGAAGCCTTAATAATGAATGACTGGTTCCTTTTATTTAATGTATCACTCCCATGCCACTAATTTGTGGATCCTTAACCCTCTTATAATGCAGATGAACTAACTTCTTTACATGACAAGTGTCAAATGTGATGAGCCCTCCTGCTCTCTCATTGTCAGGAGTCTGACTTGTTGTAAGTGAGCCAGTTTATAGTTCATAACAGTGGGGTACATCATTGCTCTGTAGGATCACACTAGAAAACAGCTTTAAAAACACTGATACAATGCACAGATATGTAGTTAGACAAACAATTCAAATATTCTGGAATGGTTAAAATAAAATATGAGCACTCTTTTATCAGCATACTAACTAAAACTATAACCTAAATTCTTGTATGATAACAGGGCAATAAATTGGCATCAGCTAGTTTATGTTCTGAATATCTGATTTACGGGCTAAAAAGCTAAACATAACTAGTGTTGCTCTTATGCACGTCGGTCCATGTGTTGCGTGCAGGTTTCTAAATATTATCTGTGCATCTGATAGAGCAACATATAAGACAGAACAACATCCTGATTTGATTAAATCTTAATTTATTTTTTCCAACCAAATTTGAAGTTTCCTGTTTCAGGGTAACCTCTAGTTGCTACAAATTTCCATGTGATTCCCATTACTTCTTATACCTTCCTAATAATTACCCATGGAAAATGACCAACTTTAAAAAATAAAGTTTTGCACCACTGCCTTAAACTTTGCTCTGCCTACAACTCCCCTTATCTTCAAAGCAACTTAGATTTAAGTTTCAAAGCAGAAACTTTAGGGCATTACTGGGGCAGATCCACATTTCTTTTGCCACAAACAACATAAATATGTTTTCTTTTAAATAAATAACATATGATAAAGAAGACAGCATAGGCCCACGTCATAGTCTGTCTCAGTCGCTCTTATCATTAAAACGGTTGCAACCACCCATGAAAACACATGACATCACCTCCTTATTCACTGAGGTCAACGCTGAGCTGTTAAGTGATTCTGGGGGGGGGGGGGGGTTTCACCTGTCACCGAGGAACAACAGCAGCGTGTGCTTTAAGTTGCTGCAAGCCCTTTGTGCAAAAGCAATTGTGGGAAAGCATGGGGGGGGGGGGGGGGGGGGGGGGGGGGGGGGGCAGTGTGAGTGCATCCTTCCCAGAAAAGTCAAAATGAAAACTATAAACCTCTGGCTGAAAATGACTGAGATCCTGCTGACATTTAATAAAACAATCCACACTGAAATGACAGTGACGTGCAGAAATACTTAAAAAAGGCTTTTGTAAGCTTTAACAAACAGAGATACAATTGTCCCCTTCTGCTATCAATCATCTTTGCACACTGAATAAAATCCCCTCTTTGGATTGAATCTGAACTTGGGAGATCCAGAGGTGACTAGATTTAGACACAGTCTTAGCAGCAGCAGAAACAGCAGACTGCAGGCTTCTTTTATCAGTGTGGCCCAGTGACGGGACTGAACGCTGTACTGGCTGAGGTAACAAGGAAGGATATTTACAGCTGAGAAGGAAGTATTACTGATGCAGCTAGGACCTGTGCTCCTTGCTGAAGACCCAGACGTCTCAAAGGGTCCAAGGATGCTTGCAGACTAACCCCCAAAAAACAGTAAAACGCTTATTGAACCGTTCATGCCGAGCCACGAGTCAGGCCTGAGTTCTGCTTGTCTGTAAAGAGATCACCTTCGTGTTAGCGGGCCTGGCAGATTGATATCAGAGCATAATTGAAGGTTAGGGAGGATTGAAAGGACAAAAGCATGAACTTTACTCCAAAATAAAGAAAGGGATGCATGCATCATCAAAAAGAACTGATGCTGCGCAGTAAAGATGATTGATTAAACTATAACAGATTTTGATCTTTGTGGAGAATTTCAGATTTTAATTGCCTGTGGTCTAATCTCTTTATGAAAAGGTAACTAAAAAGCAAATGAACGTATTTGTGATCCTTGTCCTTCAACCATATCTCCCTCTTTTCACCTCTCTGTCCATTTATCCATTTTCTCCCTTTTAACTTTGAAAAACAAGTACAAGTGCAGTACGTGGTTATTATCCAACAAGCATGTCTCATCGTATAAGGCACCTGAAAAGCAAAGATGACAGAGTCCAGATCACCAGTGGCTTGAGTTTAGTCATATTTAACACCTTGCTATTAGTGCTGGTGCTCCTTTAAAGTCAGCTTACTGGTCATCCCTCTTCATTTGCCTTCTGGGTTGTCCAGCATTTTCTATCAATCCATGACAAACAACGCATTAAAGGTGAGTACAAACAATATGAAGAACAGAAGGATGATTTTTTAGAAATGTTTGGTTTTTCATTTTGAGAAAGATAGGCAGTGAATTTTGTGTCTGAGCTGAAAGATCCCGTCTGAAAACAAGCTGTCTTGATCTTCCCGAGCAGGAAAATGGTTGGGAAGTCCCTGGTTGCTGGTGTGGTGGTCCTTCTGGTGGCTGCAGTGAGTCTGTTCCTGGGGGTGTTCATGGGCCTGGGAAAGAAAAACACACCTGCGCCTTTGAACCACTTCTACTCAAAGGCTGCTGTGGCTGCCGACGCTGGAAAGTGTTCAGAAGTGGGCAGGTAAAAGGACGCGCAGCCCATATTTTGTTCTGCGTGTGTGCTCTCTGGCTGTTAAGTGTATTCTTGTGTTTCCAGGGACATTCTGAAGAGAAATGGCTCAGCTGTGGATGCTTCCATTGCTGCCTTACTTTGTGTTGGCCTTTTGAACGCTCACAGCATGGGCATTGGGGGAGGGCTCTTCTTTGTTATCTATAATGCTTCCACAGGTGAGTGTGCAGCAGCAGCGGAAAATTCACAATACAGAGAAAGAATAAAAAATCAATCAGTCTCGATTTTCTCCTCAACAGGGATGGTGGAAACAATTGATGCGAGGGAGACGGCACCCATGAATGCCACTGAGGGCATGTTTGGGAACAACACCAAGCTTTCTCGTACAGGTAGCAACTAGCTGGGCACTGTATGAGTATTTTCCAGACATTTTCCTTCACGCAGATCTGGCTTCCCTGTAATCTGTTAATTTACAGCAGCTGTTGTTACACGACTCTAATGCTGAGTCATTAGAGTCAGAGTTTCATGTTGATTGTCTTCAAGCTTTCCATTCTGACCCTTAGCCATGTTTTCTCTTCCTTAAAAGCCTTTCTGCGCTTATTTTGAGTGCATAAAAGAAAAACAGTACAGCGTTTGCAGAAGATTGTCTCTGTAGATGCATTAGGACACATTCATGCCACTAAGTGTGGTCCTGGCCTGTTCGTCCTGGTCAGACAATCATGAGGGCTAAAAATTCATAAGTAAAATTTGAAATGATGATGCTGTCTTTTATGCATGACAGGTGGATTGTCTATAGCCATTCCAGGGGAGATCCGCGGTTATGAGATGGCACACAAAAGGCATGGCAGGCTTCCATGGAAGGAGCTGTTTGAGCCCAGCATTGCTTTGGCTCGTGATGGTTTTCCCATAGGAAAAGCCTTAGCTCATGCCATCTTCAAGAGCAAAGACTCCATTCAAAGAGACGCCAACATGTGGTGAGAGTGATTCTTCTACTTCCTGACTGCAAAACAAGCTTAATGACACAGTTTGGTTATTTGGGAGAAATTTCCATACTCTCACTTTAATGTGTCAGATATAAAATGGCAGCCAGATGCTTAGCTCAACATAACAGAAGGATAGGAAACAGATGTTTGAAAAGCTGAAATAAAAATGAATAAATGTATAAAAATCAGCACTTTTAACGCCTAGTTTCCATATACCGTCTGTAAGTCACATGAAGATCCAGTATACCCCTAAAGTTCAAAGCATGGCTCAATGTTCAAATGCCAACTTGTTTGCGAGGAAACACGGGAGAGAAACTGAATGTCTGTGTTTTTTCTCTAAATGAAATATGACCATGGAGGACTACCATGACTAAAACAGAAGTAATAACGCATGGCGGCAAAAATAGTGATGTTGAGTGTGCAGCCCTGTTGTTGGACAATGTTTTGTTAAAAAAAAGCTTCTCTTCTGGTGTCTCAGTGCAAGCAGCATGACTTTCTGAAGTCTCCACCAGTTGCTTAAAAAAATCAAGCTAAAATCAGAACTCATAAATGCCCATAAAACCAAAACTTATATTAACAGCCTGGGATTGTACTGAATAAACATATAACATCAAATCTCAATTTGATTATTAAAGAATCTTTTTTTTTAATTAAAAAAAAAATTTAATCTTTTTATTAATCAAAAATTAAAGAATCAAATTCAACAGAGTCCATGTCACTGTCCCATAAAAGGTGAGACAGGACCATTCACTTTGCCCCTGTCCCAAAAGAAAGAAAAAAAAGAGAGACTGTTCTTTCTGAATTCACATCAAATGAAGGATGTGTGTACTGTAGGTTTTAGCATGCCACCTCTGCATATTAGCATAGGCTTTTGTTAAATAAACAGTGACTCGTTGTAAAATTCTCATGTCTTGTCCATGCGGTTGTATTTACATAATTTTAAGAACTGGTAGGAACCAGATACATTTTATTATATCCTGACATGTAAAACATATAATTGAAAGAGGATGTACTTTTGTCCACATGACCGCAAGGTATAAATGACTCACTGAGTTCTTATTTACATTTTACAACTATTGTGAAAATGAACTTGCAGTAATAACTTATATTAAAGGATTATTTTTTAGAAGAAGAACCAGTGGAGTCACTTATGCTGCAAGGTTGACTGGTGATGCCAGTTCCAGCCCTCTTAATTTAACATCAGTTCTTCATGTTTTATTAAGCGGCGCATCAGCAGTATTAATGTTCAGTTGCCATCTTTGCTTTTGTGTCTCGTAATCTCTGTTTTATTTCAGCACCCTAATGTTGGTGTTACAGCACTACTGCATACATGTGATGCCACTCTTATGTGTGTGCCAAGTTAGACAATTTGAAATTCAACCCTTACGCCCTTTAATTTTCCTCATACTGAGACTTTTCTACAGTTAAATGCTTTTTTTCTTTCCTTGTTTTCTATCTACTTTCAGTGAGGTGTTTTGTGACTCTAAAAAGAACATCCTGAAAGAAAATGATATTCTTAGATTCCCCAAACTGGCCGACACGTACCAGAGGATAGCAGAAGAGGGGCCTGATGTGTTTTATAATGGAACGATGGCACAGACCATCGTTGAGGACATCCAGGCGGCAGGTGATATGCTGTTCTTGCTTACGATTACAGAAATACAAGTATGAATAGATGGCTATTTTATTAACTACATCTGTTTAAATGCTCCTTAATGGAAATAATCAATCAGCCAGTCATGTTATAGCAGCTCAATGCATTTAGGCATGTAGATGTGGTCAAAGACGGTCTCCTGCATCAGAACGGGGGAGAAAGGTGATTTAAGTGACTTTGAACATTGTGTGGGAGCTGTTAGTGCCAGATGGGCTGGTCTGAGTGTTTCAGAAGCTGCTGATCCAGTGGGATTTTCACACAACAGCCATCTCAAGAGTTTTCAGAGAAACCCTCTTTCAAAAAAGAGAAAATATCCAGTGGGTGGCATCGGAAAGGCGAAAATGCCTTTTTGATGCCAGAGGTCAATGGAGAATGACTGGACTGGTTTGAGAAAATTACAACCCCAGTAACAAAACAGTTGGGATGCTGTGTAAAATGTAAATAAAAACAAAATGCAATGAAATGCATGTTTTATTCCCAACAGAACATAAAGAACACATCGCATGTTGAAACATTTTACCACTTCATGGAAAATATTAGCTCATTTTGACTTTGACGGCAGCAACACGTCTCAAAAATGTTGGAACAAGGGGCAACAAAAGGCTGGAAAAGTAACTGGCTCAAATTAAAAACAAATGTAGGAGCGTTTGACGAACTAACAGAGGCTACCCGAGGACTGCAAAATGGTTATCCGCTAGGTGGCAGTAATGCATTGCATTTAAGGCTTTTTGCAGACGCGATCTCTTCCTGTAAAGGCTATGGTCTGGTCATTTGACAAGGAAAAGATCAGCTCTGACAGCTACGCGAGTGGTGAGCCTGTCTACTTTGTCTGGCATAACCGGAGGAAGCCACTAGCGTGGGGAAGACTCGAAAGGCACAGATCTGCAGAGCCCTGGATGACTGAGAGTGTTGTCCCCTGACTCGTCACGTTCCACGGTACTCAGATAGCCTCTATTAGGTTAACTGGCAACAAATCAGAAACACAATTGGGTATAAAAGGAAAATTGTCAGAGAGGCAGAGCCTGTCAGTTGTAAAGATGGGCAGAGGTTTATCAATCTGTGTCTAAAATGTGTGGAATAATTTCAGAAAAATGCTCCTCAATGTAAAATTGTAAAAGACCATCTACAGATCCACAGTACATAATATCATCAAAAGATTCAGAGATTCAGGAGAGCAACAAAGATCAGCTAGAACGCTTCATCAGACAAGAATGGGACAACATTCCTCTCTTCACTGGTCTCCTCATTTCCCAGATGTTTACAGACAGTTGTCAATAGAAGAGGGGAAACGCCACCGTGTTTCAGCTCTTTAGAGATGTCAGAACACCGCCATCAAACTCAAAATGAGCCAAATGTTTTCCATGGAATGGTAAAATGTCTCAGTTTTAACATGTGATATGTTATATTGGGATTAAAATGTGATTTTATGAGATTTACAAATAATTTCATTTTGTTTTGATTTATATTTTACACAGCATCCTCACTTATTTTTAATTGTGTTTGTACAACATATACAAAACTGAAGCAAAATATACTCAGATATGTTTGCAGCACCTTGTTGAATCTATGTCACCAAGAGTTCTTAAAGCTAAAGGGGTCCGATCCAGTAAAAGCAAGATGTACCTATTAAAATGTCCAGTTAACTCAAATAGAGACTGACTAGAAATACAACAGTAAATAGCTATAAGTGTTACATAGCATTACTCCTGATTTCATGTTCCTCATGAAAGCTATGTTTGTCTTCTAGGTGGTATTATCACCCTTGATGATTTGTTGGAGTACCAGCCTGTGCTGAATGAGAACCCTCTGAGGCTGAACGTTGGGGAATACACCGTACACATCCCCGACGCCCCCTCCAGCGGCCCAGTGCTGGCACTCATTCTCAACATAGTGGATGGTGAGCAGACTGAGGGCTTGTGCAGCCATGCAGAAGAAAGGATGTCAGGTTTCCCCAGGCCATCCCTGGAATGGTTCCCCCCCTGGTTTGGAAGCAGAAAGCACTTCTGCTTGCCAAATTCAACTCACCTCCATCACTCCATCTGTTGGGGCAGATGAGCCTACAGCCCTGCTTCAGAAAAAAAAAAAAAAAAAAAGCAGCAGTATCAGTTTCAAATGAGGGATAACAGTGTTGCACTCATGTAGCATAAATCATGTCCATCATAAGGGTTTATGTTGTCTGATTTAGTTTATTTACCTGCCACTGATTCTCAAAGCAGGTTTGGAGAAACGGCATCCCCTGATGAGTAACAACACAAATCCTGATTCACTCCAGACATGTTTTTTTCGTGGATATTTTTCAGGATACAACTTCACAGGCACAAGTGTCTCCACAGCAGAGAAAAAAACCCTGACGTACCATCGCATAGTGGAGGCTTTTCGTTTCGCTTACGCTAAGAGGAGCCGACTGGGGGACCCACGGTATCTCAACATTACTGATGTGAGTGCTCGCGCTTTTCCAAGTCAGCAGCTATTTTGTTTTTTTTTTCTCTCCTCTTTGACTGACTTGTTTTGCACATCCTCAGCTAATACTAAATATGACCTCGGACTACTTTGCTGATGGTATCAGGAATAAAATTACAGATGACACCACTCACCCAGACAGCTACTACGAGCCTGACTATTTTGTCCCAGACAACCATGGGACAGCTCACCTGTCAGTCATAGCCGAGGATGGGAGCGCCGTGGCAGCCACCAGCACCATTAATCTATAGTGAGATTCCTGCATTTTTGTCCAAATATTCAGCATGGTTTGTTAGAAGTGCTTCACGACATTCAGACTTGAATTTCATTACTGTAAAAGAGGGGGCGCGAGCATTTAAAAGCCCTTTTATTTCCACAGCTTTGGGTCTAAAGTCATGTCTCGATCAACTGGAATCATTTTTAATGATGAAATGGATGACTTCAGCTCTCCATACATGACCAATGGATTTGGAATCCCTCCTTCACCCAACAATTTCATCCAACCAGGTGCTGCCGAAAGTGAATTATGATACTTGTTGTCTTTAATTCATCTGGTAGTTTTTACATTAATCCAAAGAGCAGTCACAGCCATCTTATGTTTCTCTTGTTCCAGGCAAAAGGCCACTCTCCTCTATGTGTCCCACAATCATATTTGACAAAGAAAACAGAGTGAAAATGGTTGTAGGAGCCTCAGGTGGCACAAAAATCACCACAGCCACTGCCTTGGTAAGCCTGAGTCATTCACTCACATCTCCAATTGTGAGGATTCCGACGCTTAAGGAAACTTAAGATACATTTTCTGATTGAAAACAGGTCATCTTGAACTCATTGTTCTTCAATTATGACCTAAAGAAAGCTGTGATGGAGCCACGAGTTCACAATCAGCTTAATCCAAACATGACAGTGGTCGAGCAGGGCTTTGAAAAGGTGAGTCGCACATGAAGACATGGAGTGCAAAACAACATCAGCAAATCTCACTTAATAGCTTCTAATATTGCTATTATATTACTATGAAAATCAACTTTGCCAATTAGAACTAAACACGCAAAGTACAGGAGAGGCGACGGGAAAGCCGCTGGTTTTGCAGGTACAGTGACATCCAAAAGTCTGGACGGCTGAGCTGAGAAGCTGACTTGTTCACAGTTCGACTTCTGAAACCGTTATCACAACAACCAGCAGCTATGGGCTTCTCTAAGAGGCTCAGATCACTCAGAAAGAAGAAAGTACAAGAACGTAGGAGGCCAGGCTGAAGTCCCGGTTTAAATGTGAAAGGATGCAGCTTCTTCAGTGGTGGTGCTCTGCTCCAGTGCGTTGCTGCTTGTGCTTAGATATAAAAGATTCATCAGAAGAAAACCTTTCCCGTGTCCTCACTGCTCACTGTCAGAAGTATTTAAATGAAACTTTGAGACTCACTGATGCATGTAGAACTTCAGTGCACTGGGAAAAAGTATGTTTGGAAGAAAGATTTGTTAGCAGTATGCAGGAGGATCTGTTCAGTATTTGGGCTTCCCAGTGTGACTGGGAACATTTTACTGGGTTGGAATAGATTCTAAGAAATACCTGCAAACTCTGAAAGCAAGAACACCACAGCTTGTAAAAAGCTTGGCTTCTGCAAAAGAATTATGATCCACAATATATCTCAAAATCTACAATCTGTTACAGCACTGTGCAAAAAGTCTAAGGCACCCTCAGTCATGTTATTTAATGACAACCATATTTCCAGATTTCTCTAGTCTGGTGATACAAACTAGAAATCCAAGATCACTGGTCTCTTAAACCGTAATAAAGTAGGGGATGGTCTCCTTAAAAAGAGATAAATCTTCACTTAGTTCTGAGGGAGGTCACACTAAATGCTCACTTTTGCTTGTACAGGTATTTCTGGATGGTTGTTCAAACCTGAAGGAAGGGGACGAGGGTTGCCTAAGACCTTTGTGAAGCAAGCCTGGGCCCCTGTGAGGTCCCTCTAAATCAGGGGTGGGCAAATCCAGTCCTCCAGGTCTGGTGTCCTGCAATCTTCCCTGGTTTAGCACAGCTGATTCAAATGAATGGATCGTTAACGATCTTGTGCAGACCTGGATGACAAGCTGATGGCGATCCATTCATTTGAATCAGTTGTGTTGTGGCAGGGGAACATCTAAGACATGCAGGACCGCGGCCCTCGAGGACTGGGACTGCCCCCCCCCTGCTCTGAGGGGTCACAGTCCCCTGACTTACTGACCAACGAATCATAATGCTCATATCATCATGCGTTGGAGGAAAAGCCAGGGTATCACCAAAGACTTTTATATATCGTGTGTCTTCCTGGCTGATAGGCTTCTGGCACACTTTAGAAAACAGTTATCAAACATTAAAGACGTGCAGCGCAACCAAAATCTATTATTTTAAAAAGCCAGTAACTTTTATTGATCTTTAACAACATCTTCAACTCATGCACAGTACTACATTTTTTGTATTTGCATATGTGCAATGATACCCTGCCAGAGTGTCCTGGAGGGGCTGGCCCAGAAGAACCATGTAACACAGCTGCTGAGGACTCCGGACTCTGTGGTCCAGGCTGTGGTGCGGCAGGGAGAGCGTCTCTGTGCAGAGTCTGACCCCCGGAAAGGAGGCTATCCAGCTGGATACTGAGCATCCCTTCATCCCCCCAGTGAGGACCGTATCCTCAAAGACACTCAGACAGAAACGATAAAAAAGATGTCTGGACCGAAGACTCAAGCTTCGTTTAAGCTACGAAGATTCCAGCTCCTCCTCATCTTTGATGACGGATATTTGACTTCATTTCAGTACCTCTTTTAATCAAATCCAATTATTGAGCATTACTTCTTTTGACATTATTCTAGTGTTTTGAAAGTAAAGTAAGAGGTTTCACATGGTTTGACTGTTGTATCATCAATACTGGATAAAAGTCAAGAAAATGGTTTTTAAGACTGAAGTAGTTTCAAACTGTATCTGCTCTGGAATTTTCAAAGTTGTGAACTTTCCATGGGAATTAATGAGAATTCACAGGAATGTATGGTCATCAGTGGAAAGAATAGGAATATTACAAAACTGCAGGTTGGCTTATGATGGCAAACTCAGATGAAGTAAAAAAAAAACAAACAAACAAAAAATCAAATTTGAATTCCTACCTCGTGCATTTCTCCCTCACATGCACAGATAGCTTCCTGCACACAATGCTGGGACTATTGAAGCCCCGCTGTTTGAGTCCCACGACTACATGCAGTCAGCTTAGTTTTGATGGTATTAATATGTTACATTTGATCTATGGTGTTAAAGTGTAACTAACAAATACAATATGTGTTTATACAGTACCTCACTTGTCCGTAAAGATGCTAAATGTAAGGAAGCTAACACCATTTCACTGTCAATTTCAAAAGGTAGCTAGCGTGGAGCTAGCTATCTGTTAAAAATGCACTTATACATGGCTTGATCTAACCTGCTTCTATGAATTATTCTTCATAAACTGGAAGTTATTTCAACCTCTCCAGACTATTCCAGTCGTTGAGCTAACTATATAGGAAGAGTCGGGTAAAATGATCCACTTTTTACTTATGTGGTCCTCAAGATAAGGCAATAGAAGCATCAGTAGAGCGTCTGACCTAAATCCAGGATGTTTCCTACATCAGTGAGAAAGGGTTCAGTTTGCCCCAGGTTAGGGCTAAACTGATCAGTGTCAGTGTGTGAGTTGAACCGTCAGGGGCTAAACTGTTCATCTCATTGAATCTGATTGAAAACTGTTTTACCTCCTTTAAGATCTGATGTCATTCGCAGCGAATCATATTACTTTTCTTAAAGCCAAAGTAGCAACAATCAAACAATTGAAGTTAAAAATTTCAGTTTAAGTTTCAGATTATTTACCCCATCTTTATCTTATTATTTAATTTACTTATTGCCCTTACTTTTAAATTTAAAAGTATATATAAAATATATATAAAAAATATGCTTTAATAAGTGAGAAAAAATCTTTTGTTTAAAACAAGCAATTCAATTCCAGCTTTTCTTTTCACTATAAAAATTTTCCAAGTAACCAAAATAACAAACTTTAAATTTTGACATTCAGTTATATCCACTTTTATTTATGAGTTTTTCTTGTTCATGGGTCTTCATTTTTTTTCAGGAACCTAGAATTTAGAATTATTTGCTAATTTTCCATGTCTTTCACTTCCTAAAAAATGTTCCAAGTAACCATATAAACAAACTTTAACTGAATGTTGACATTCAGTTATATCCACTTTCATTTATGAGTTTTTCTTGTTCATGGGTCTTCATTTTTTTTCAGGAACCTAGAATTTAGAATTATTTGCTAATTTTCCATTTCTTTCACTTCCTACTGTGCTGTTGCAAGTCTGTTTTTAAGTTGTTTGATCTAAAATTCAAGTGTTTTCCTTTTTATACTTGTTTTCAACCCTTGAACGCCTACCAGATCTAAAATGGAAACAAGATTTCTTGTCAAGTAAAAATATCTTGCTGCAAAGATGGATAATTTCACCAGCAGTGAGTCATTTTCACGCAGTTTAGTGTTTATTTCTTTCATTTCAGCCAGTGTTTTTTTGTTTGTTTTTTTTTCAAAAAAATAAAGAAATAAGCTTGCCAATTCAGGTTAAAAATGGCTAAAATCCAGAATCTGAATTGTGTTTTACACTGGAACACCCCCAGCATGCATCATAAATATTTTTAGTCCTGGATGAATTTGCTTTGATGTAGCATCTCTTACATATAATGTCCTAAAATTCCACTTTGACTTTCTAAAAATGCATTAGTGCTTATTAGAACCCTGCTTCTAATCTTATTCTACAGACCAGTGCCTGCTTGGCCTCCACACATTTGATTCCAAATTGGAATATTTCTAAAATTCCCATGGAAAGTTTCCAGAAATGTACAGGAAATTGTATGGCCTTTAGCAACCCCAGACACCAGATCCAACATTTCAGTGAAAACAGCCAAACATCCCATTTACTGAGCAGAAATGTCGTGTGGAGATGTTGTTCCCTGGGTTCATCACCACGTAAGAGTCAGACTGGTAGATGGTCCATTTGTTATTTTAATTTTGTTTGTCAGGAAAAACTATTGTGATTACCTGGACAGTTTGTTTGGAAAAGGAAGCATTGTTTTCATGTCAAACAGGTGGAAAATCACCAGTTAAGTGGATGGAACCAGTTCTGGTCCACAGAGCTGTCCTGGACAAGTTGAGCGAGCAGGATGCCAGTCACCATAAGGACATCTCAGGTTGTTTACCTGTTCTACCTACAACTTTCTTCTGATGAAAGTCTATCCTAAAAATGGCAACATTCAGAAGAAACTCAAGTCTTGTTTTCTACCGTGACCTTACCATGAAGCTATGTTTAATATCGAGTAGAGGTTAAGTGAATGTATGGTGTATTCTGAAAAATACATTTGCAGATATATTTTTCTAAACATGCATTGTTCTTATGCCATGTTTGTTGCCAAGCTTGTTATTAAACATTTTGAAAAAAAAAAAAAAGAATTACAAATTCTACCACATGGACTGTTCCTGGATCGAAATACTCAGCACACGCCACAAAATATCTTAAGTTTCAAGTTTAATAAACATATTGCAGGAATTTATTTCAATGTGTGGCCAATTCAAGTCAGGTCCTTAATTAAGTTGCAATACTTTAAACATTAAAACTCTCATTCTGAGTGTAGTATGTTGTGAAATAAAACAATTTGCAAAGTTTGTAGGGAAAAACCATGTTTGGTGGTGCCATTAAAGAGGACGTACAAAAGGCAGGATCTGTTCTTAAAAGCATGAAGTGACTATCAACCCAAAACCTGCCACTTTGTTTTAGGCTACCAGAGCAAAAACGCTTCCAATTTTCTCAGCAATCTCAACCACTTTTAGTTTAAACGACACTGTGCACAACATCTTTACAACTACTGTGCTTGTCTAATAGGGGAAACCCCAAAACCGCGGGTGTCCACTGGGTGGCAGCACTGGTCGAAACTGGTTGCTATCACTGCATTTGGGGCTTTTGCGAGACGCGTAAACTTCTGGTTTTGAAGAAGCTACGCAAACCTCCAGTGATTCAGAAGGCACTGATTTATCGCGAGGGTCAGGACAAAACAGGGAAGAATACCGACAAGCTGAAAAGCGTATGGAATTCCAGGCTGTGTTTCCATCAGTTTGACTCTGAACAGATCAACACCGACTGCGACAGGAGGTGATCCTGTCTACTTCTACTGGAATAACTGGAGGAAACCATACGAGAAAAAAACGCATGTCTGAGTGCGAGTTCTGCTCCCTCACACATCATATTCCCCAGTGGTCGGGTAGCCCTAACTACAGAGTAAAAGTCATTTACATATTACAATTATGTTATAGTGTAACGTCCTAAAGCAAATCATGAAAAACATACAGTAAACTTCCCTATCAAAGTACTAATTTTGTTGTATCGAAACAAAATAGTTATGGCTAACTAGTAATGTAAAACCCACCAGATTTTAATGTGCAAAGATGTGTAAACAATGTAAGAACAATGTTTGGGATTTTGGGGGTGAAAATCTCATCATTTAACTTGAAAGTTGTGTTGTGCTGGTTGTGTTTTGCATCGTGCCCGGGGGTGTTTATTAGTATTACTTCATACGTATTACGTATGAAGTACGGTAACTCTGCCTTCACTGCACATCTTAAAATGGTATTATAAGACTTCAGGTAACTACAAGCTTTGGAAAAGAGGCCATAAGTGTCTTCTCTAATGACTTAAAGCCATAAGAAATATTATGCTAACTATATACTTTTTTTCCTAAGAGGTCACAAGCTTAACAGCTGTTGAAACTACTGTTTAAATCTGTGATGTGCTGTAGCGTGAAGCTTGTTTAATTATCTTCTACTGTCATCTTAAAAGCCACTAAAAGTTGAGACTGTTATAAATGTGGGGGAGTAAAGGGAAATTTTTTTTTCTCTCTCTCTGAAACGGAGCAAAGTAAAAGTAAAAATGTCTTTCCAGCAGGTATGATGATCTCTCCTGGCACAGTCTGTCAGTATGAAAACATTCCTTAATCAGCCACTAATAACTGAGGCATGCACAGAGAAACGGCACTTTAAAAACTTAATAAATAAGTCAGATGACTGGAGTCAGATTTCGATTCGACTGATCCAGTGATATAATTAATCCAACAAACAAATTCATTGGTCAGCACTAAATTATAAAGCATGCAGTGAACAAAGATCTGTTATTGTGGTCAGAGGAGAGAAAACGCACGGACTCAGAAACAGGTCAGCCCTGTTTTAAACTGAAGTGATTTTCAGTCATTCAGTAAATATCTCCTCTCATAAGCTTTTGAGCAAATGAAGAACTAAGTAGCAGCAACAATGAAAATGATTAACTAGGGTATGATACTTAAACTGGAAAATGTTCTAATCCGTGATGTTTATGAGTGATCAGGAAAAAAAGAACCGTAGCGTTTTACAGCGTTCTAATTTCTCAAACTTTGTAAGATTATTAATGAGACCCGCTTTGTTGCCTCAAAAGTTAAATGTTAAAAATGTTAAAATAAGAAGCTTTGTGCAGTAAATTGACCTGACCAACAAGGGAATTAGCAGCTGGTGGTTTGAATCCCTCTGCAGGAAACTAAAAACCTCTCTGGCTGAGGGCAGGGAACTGAACATAGTTTACCATACGATGAAACGTCCTCTGTATTGCCACATCCACCCCCCCCCACTGACTCCCCTTTACTCCTATGAACTAACACACAGCACTAACTCTTTCCACTGCTAGTCATGTGCATCCTCTACATGTACATGCAGGCACGGCTCATCAACCAAGCCTCTCTTGTGAAAGAAGGATCTGTCACATAACTCTAATACAAAGTAAACATGTCCCAATATACAGCGCATTCCTGCAATCTGATCCATCTATGAAGAGGCACAAAGCCAAACTTGGCACTTCAACTAAGGCAGCTTGAAAGTTCAGGTTTCTGGGCCAGAGGGTAAATGAGAGAAACTTCCTTCCTTCCAACAGGCTCAGAGGCTTTAAGTTTTACTTGTGCTCGAGAACAAAACACCACACACTTAAACATAAGCTTCGCACAAATCCAAACTTTAAATGCATCTGAGGCTATATCACAGTTGCTGCCACGTCAAGTACTTTCTATCACTTATTCCAAAAAAAAAAAAAAAAAAATAACACCTGTGAGAGATTGACTGACAATTAAGATAAAGGAGGTTGTTCATTTTCATGAATGAAGTGCAGTGAGAGATACAGTCCAGGCAGAACACAGAAATGCAATCTCTCTCATACACAAGTGGAATACAGATATGGTGTCCATGCAATGTGAAGGCAGGACTGTTATGATTTCCTCCTCTAGATCGCAGCTTCATCAGTATATTTAAGGCAAAATATGGACCCTCCAGGTCCCTGAAAAAATATTCATTTGTAGCCAACTGTGATATTACTCTCATTCATCAAACAGCAGTGGGGAAGTCAGCCATGGTGTGGCAGCTCCTTCATCCACAGTTACCAGCCATAACTTGTCTGTCAGACCCATCTAAGGCTACTGCTTTAGCAGAAGCTACTAAAAACACTTTTTCTTTCTTTTAGGACCATCACTCAGATCTATACTTAAGTGTTTTTGAGTGAGAATATATTCATTCTTGATGTACAGGAAAATAATCTTTTATTTATGACCGCTTACATAGTTTTATTCAATTATTACTCTGGCAGCTCTGTATGCTCAGGTAAATACCAGCTTTCACCTACAAATATTTTTAAATGAAACGTTTCAGTTCTAAGAAAAAAAAAAGGAACAGAGTTTCACTCCCACCTAGTGGTCAGTTGCGGAAACTCAACACGGCAGTTAGAAGACATGTACTGTATCCTTTCCAGAGGAAAAATGTCCAGTTTTTGGTGCTGGAAAAAGTGCATTTAGAGTCGCATGGAGACCGGCGGTCCTGGTGACTGCAGCTCCTGGTCCAGCAGTCGGAACAGCATGGCACTTTTGTTGCTCTGCGAGGTTTGTCCCAGGGAGCGGTGGAGCTGAGCCTGCAGGTAGTACACGTCCCGCAGCCGCTCCTTACAGTTCAGTCTGGAGAAATAGCCTGCTGCTTCATCAAGTGTGTCGAGTGCCAACGCTGCCAAATGCAAATCTGCAAGGTAACATTGAGCAGCAGAGCGTTAATGTAAATGACCAGCTACATGAGATTGAGGGGTGAATCATAAAAGGTTACCTGGTTGACCTTGTCCATTTGGCCTGAACCCAGCTACTGCCATCTGACAGCGAGCTGCCAGCAGCATGGCGCGACCTTTGTCCAGGACAGCTCCATGGGCCAGAACAGGTTCCATTGCTTCATGAAGAACAGTCAGAGCCTGCTCTGGGACTCCCAGCATAAGCTAGAAAAGGAGAGGAAAATAGGATAACAAATAAGAAAATAGATAGATAAATGGATAATAAGATGGAAGGCAACCGTCATCGTGTTTGATTGAGGAGCATTTTCCTGTTGTAGCTGACCTGAGTGAAGGCCAGATGAAGGATAGTTTCTGAGGCCAGGGACTGCAGGTGGTGCTGTCTGGCCAGGGCCAAGGCCTGCAGGAGAAGAGGAAGCGCTGTGGAGAAGCCAGATGACTCCCAGTGAAGTTCAGCAGTGGACAACATCACTCTGGATGAGATATAACAGGGGAGTGATGTGGACTGTAGTTAAGATGTGGCTTAAACTGATTCCTGAAACGGCATGCAATTCAGTTGTAAAATGGAGATGAAACACAGTCTTGTTATGCTCAGTCTCCTCTACACAGCAGGAGACAGGTAATCGATGAATGCTACCTGATAATTATCTCGGTGCATGTAGCCTTCTCACAGTGAACTTGCAGCCGCTGTAAGATGTTGTATGCTTCTGTGCTGCGGTTGAGAGCCTTCAGGACTTGAGCTTTCCTGTCGTTAAACAAAGTGTTACTACTGTACCACGATGTACACATGTACGAGACAGCAAAAAGTGACCACCTGAGCTTTGGCGTTACCTGTAAAGGCCTTCTGTGTCATTTAAAGCAGAGATGGCGGTTACTAGCGGCTCTGCTAAATGGTATTTCCCTTCATTCATGTGTCTCTCAAACTGGATTTTCAAATCACACAGCATCCAGAGCTGAGCAGAGGAAAATAAACAAAAACATTATTTTGTGAAGCCCCCATCCCCCTGAATTCAGTGAAAATAATTTGAATACAGAAAGCAATATTTGCAATCTTACTTCTTCACCTCCATAATAAGCCAAAAAATACAAAATAAAAAAATCAACAAAGACATGTGGAGTCTGATAACTTTAAAGTCTAGCTATTCATCCTCGGTGTCTGTGAATTTACTGCCAACTCTCTTGCAGATGATCAGCACTGAACACAGTGTCATTGAGAAAAAGCACCTTGGCATGTTGTGTGTGAGGCGGAAACTGTTCCTTCAGATGCTGAAAGATCTCAGAAACGGCACGGTACAGGCCCTGCAACAGAAGTAAACATACAAGGCGATGAGTCGTGTGCAAAACTCCATCCAGGACTTGGAACGCAAATCTGATTAATGTTCATCACCTTACCGCGATGGTGCGAAAATAATAACCTTTCTCAGCGGGTAATAAACAGCAGGAATGTAAGCAGGCAGACAGGATAAAATTAAATGTGTTACCTGCTCAGCGTGAAGCTCGGCCAAGTGGCAGAGAGCAACAGCGAAGGCCTCTGTGTTGTTCTGATGGACCCCGAAGTTGACCGGCTCCAGGCTGCTCATGTTGAGGAGCAGCTGGGCCTGCTGCAGAGCCATGGTGCTGCGCAAAACACAGGAGGCCACATTGAAGAAAAGAAAAAGTTTTCTATGGCAGTTATTTTTGTGCTTTTTAAGAAGTGTAATGTATTCAGAGGACATTCAGCTGTCTAAAATGTTAATCCATGCATAAAGCATTTAAGCCATTTCACTGATTTGACTGAATGTGAATGGTGAAGTCAGGGTGACATCAAGAGTGAGCAGAACTGACAACTGTGCGTTTGGGTGGAAAGGTGAAGAGCCTGACCTCTTTCCGTACATTCTCCATATGGAAGTAGTCTGAGCAAGGCTGATCTCGATCAGCTCCGACAGACTGTGCTTCCAGTGCAGAATGTCTGTGTCCTTCAGTGCATCCATCAGTTTGTGTGCAGTCTTGCCCTGTGTCGCCCCCTGCTGGACCAGTGACTGAATGCCCAGAGATGCCAAGTACTACAGTGGAGAAGAAATATCAGTGTGGATCACAACGCTGCACATCAAACTCAGGTAGGAATATTGCATCCCTTCTTATAACTACCCTGCAGTTTAGAAAATGTTCAGTTAATTTCATTTAATTCACATATTACTTTTAATTCCTATGTTTCCAGTAACCTCTGTGGAAAGTTTCAAACACTGAAAATTTATGGAATTTTGCCATCACTTTTTCAGTACTTCAGAGCATATACACTGACCGTCCCCCCCAAAAGAAAAGAAAAGAAGTCATCACCTGGATTTAACTTAGAAAATAGGTAAGAGCCTCCCACTGGATAATTACGGCTGAATGATTATGTTTCAGCTGGCAACAAGTTATTGATGCAGTGATGCAGATTCTAACTGATACAGTGAGTAGCTTCTCATTTCTTAAACAACCATGTCTTCTGGTTTATCCGTTTCAGAAGAGTCAAATTATTGGCATGCATCAAGCTAATAAAACATCTACAGAGGTTGCTGAAATTACTAAAACTGGGTTAAGAGCTGTCCAAGGCATTATTAAAACACAGAAGGAAAGTTTAGAACCATCATCATATTTGAGGAAGAAATGTGGTCTAAAAAAAAAAAAAAAAAAGTCTTAAATGATTGTGATTGGTGATCACTTAAAACATTTGGTGAAATCAATTGTGAAAAAAGAAAAACAACAGTAGAACTGAGGGCTATGTTTAATAGTGAAAGTAAGAGCATTTCCACACACAGTGCGAAGGAACTCAAGGGACTGGAACTAAACAGCTGAGTAGCCTAAAGAAAACCACTAATCAGTGAGGCTAATTGAGAAAGAAAAATGCTTCAATTTGCTGTGGAGCATGAAGATTGGACTCTGGAGCAATGAAAGAAGGTCATGTGGTCTGATGAGTCCAGATTGACCCTGTTCCAGAGTGATGGGCACATCAGGGTAAGAAGAGAGGCAGATGAAGTGATGCACCCATCATGCCTAGTGGCTACTGTACCAGCCTGTGGGGGCAGTGTTCTGATCTGGGGTTGCTGCAGTTGGTCAGGTCCAGGTTCAGCAACAGTATGAGCTCAAAGAATGAGGTCAGCTGACTACATGAATATACTGAATGACCAGGTTATTCCATCGATGGATTTCTTTTCTTCCCTGATGGCACAGGTATATTCCAAGATGACAATGTCAGGATTCATCAGGCTCAAATTGTGAAAGACTGGTTCAGGGAGCATGAGACATCATTTTCACACATGGATTGGCCACCACAGAGTCCAGACCTGAACCTCATTGAGAATCTTTGGGATGTGCTGGAGAAGGCTTTGTGCAGCGGTCAGACTCTACCATCATCAATGCAAGATCTTGGAAAAAGATTCATGGAGCTCTAGACGGAAATTAATGCTGATACATTGCAGAAGCTTATCGAAATGATGCCACAGCAAATGCATGGTGTAATCAAAGCTAAAGGCAGTCCAACAAAGTACTAGAATGTGTGACTCTTTTTAATTTGGACCAGAAGTGTATTCTAGTTCTCAAAATGACTACCAACTCAAAAACTATTAATGTAACAACCCTGTTACTTTGTCAGTGTGCTTAAGTCTGCAAATAAATCATTAAGGAAGCTGTAAGGATTTAAAAGGTTCTCTGATATCATAGACCCACACCAGAATAAAATTATTTAGCCTCACTCTTTTCTTCACATCATTGTGCATTTGCTCGACCTCTGAAGGGGATAACACAAAGCTGCAGCACTGATTTATAACAAGGTACACCCCGTGGAGAAGTGGGGTGAAGCCAAGCTGAGTGACTAACTCCACCCAATAAAACCAGGGGCTATGAACACAGCAGTAAAGAAATGGCTGAAAGGGCATTGTACTGTTTTCCCAGTGGCATTTCAACCTAAGCACATGAGACATTTCATTAAGACCTCAGGTAATTGATTCTGTTTTTGAAAAAAGGCCAGAATATGTGCCAAATCAATTAAAAGTATAACCGCAAAAGCAATAAAGACACCTATTATCAGACACCTCAGGCTGTACTTACTGGCAGGCAGAAATGAGCAGCCATTTTCACAGAGTCTTCAGTTAACACTGTGCTGTCAGATCCCTTCATCTGTTCCAGTGTGTAGAGCCAACTCTGAGGAAAAACACTTGTGTTAGATTAAAGGTCCTTTCAATTATTACTAAATGCATCGTATCTATACACCAAACTGACTATCATCTGCCAGTGAGCATCTGCTTCCCTATCATTTGGGTTTGTAAAGGACTGTCTGGGCTCTTGGACCCAGTCTGTGTTGAATTTCCACTCGGTCTGCCAGTGAAAGAGATAACTCTGATGGACTGTTCAGCATAGACGATGAGTGCTTGAGACAACAATAATCCAATGACTGAATAAACGTACTTTATACGATCTTTTCTCATTTGTCACCTTCATCCCTTAAAAACAAGTAGCACTTTTCACAAAAAAATGGGCTTCTGGACTGAAGAAAGTAAAGAACAACCTATAACCATGATTCAGGAGAGTTGAGCTCGGTATGACAACACTTAAAACACGAAGCAAACCCTGCTCTTCTTACATATTTTCCCCCACTTTATCCATGCTACCTTCCTTTTATCCCTTATTTAATTATATTGCACATACTTTTTGTATGTTTGTTACAGTTTAATCTTGTACATACATAAATCAATCATGACAACATCACTTAATAAAATAGCAACAGGAAGTTGTTTTACCAGACAGTGTTGCAAGCACACATGATCATTGGACTCCTGGGCAATGCGGATGGCCTCCTGTAGAGCCAGATCAGCCTGCTGACTGAAAGGAAAGACAAGGAACATCATCTGTGTGAGAAACACATTCATTATTTTTCTTAAGTACCAACTGCATCAACTCTTATACTCACTAGTGGCCGAAGCGACAATGCAGGCTTGCCAGGTTAAGGGCAGCGTAGCGGAGACTTCGACCGTAGCCCTCATCACCGTTGCTCTTGCCCTCGTTCCCTGACAGGATGAGGCGGTCAAAATAATGTAAGAGACTGTGGGCGGACAGGAAGATGTCCTGCACTCTCATGCTGTTCAAGTAGTTCAGGTAGTGCTGTGGACGGAGAGAAGACCATAGAGCTGATGAGAGGAAACACAGCACCTCCGGTAGAACATTTAGCAGAGATGAGAGTCAGATAGATGGATCTCACCGCTTCAGCAAAATCTGGGTTAAACTTCAACATGTTGTTAAGCTCTTCCTGCAGTGCAGCGGGCTTTAGGGCTTTGTTCTCATCATTTTTCAGGAGATATGCCTGCAGAGAGATGGTTTCAATAAGTGTGAGAGCCCTTTAGGTCTTAAAACAACAACAACAACAACAACAACAACAAAAAGACACATTAAATTTAATAAATAAATTACTTTTAAATCTACGGTCCAAAACCAACTGGTTTAAAAGAAAACAAACAAACAAACAAACAAAAAAGAGTTCTTTCAGCTCTGGTCATAATAATACTCACCTGTCTAGCAAGAAAGTACTCTGCTTGTTTTTGTGACAGGGGACCTTTGCTTGTAGTGTTGTCACTTCTGAAAAGACAAAAAATACCAAGAAAAAAAAAAACCTTGTGGCATTGAATGAGATTTCATATTTCACATTTATGAGTAAGCCAATGATTTCTCACAGAAACAATGCCACTAACCGAAGCTCTGACTCATGCAGTGGCGTGTCCAGCTCCTCTTTGTCCACTCTGTCACCAACAGTGTCTTCAGTGCTGGTGAGGTCCATATCCGAGTCGTCTGCAACCAGCACTGGCACAGCCAGTTGCCCATCTGAAGGCTTGGTGTAGTGGCTGTGATAGTACTGCCGCAGGGACTTGTACAGCTTGTAAACTTGACTGAAAGACAGCTTGTTGTATGCCAGGAGCATGTGCCTCATGAAAAGACCTACAAAGGAGGCAGAATGTAGTTTAAAGCAAGAGTTCATGAGGAGAATAACAAGGCAGATCCAATCAGGACTTGCAATCAGACTGCAACAGCCATCATATCAAGCGTGCTACTCACCCACAACACTGGTTTTATAAGCCTCTGATTCAAAAGAAGAAAAGGGGGTGGGAAGTGTGGAAAAAAAATACTCCATGTCTTTCAGCTCCCCATCTGCCATTTCATGGAGCCTTTGAATGAGAGCATCATCAATTACAATATAAATACACACTGATCATTAATATTTCAATATTATTCTGATTTTACATAGTTGACATTTTGTAAAGCTTCAACCTTATTGTGCAAATCCATCATCTATTTCACTTCAAAGTTTCCAAAAATGTTGGGGCACCGTGTAACATTCAAAAGAATGCAGACTACAATGACTGGAAATGCTTCACAATACAATCGTCTGATCAACTGATAAGATGCCAACTCCACTGTCTGAGGTGTAAGTAAAATAACTGGAAAGGGTTTTTGTACTGTATGACCAAAACATGTCACAGACCTATCATTAACATCTCAGGAAATGGTGCCAAGTTTTGAAAAGAGCATACTAAGAATGAACCAGGAGATCGTTGGGTGGATTGGTGCAGCATCTGCAGTAATGTGGAGTCTGTAATCGGTCTGTTGGTTTGACGAGAGTTGCGCCTAAAGGCAAGACTCTTTTCTACTTTTGTTACTACACTCACCTATAGTCACAAACTGTGGGTAGTGATCAAAGAATGAGACTGGGGCTACAAGTGGCTAAAATGAGCCAGAGTGGCTGGATTCTCTAAGAGATAGGGTGAGAAGTTCAGTCATTATCGAGGGACTCGGAGTAGAGTTGCTGCTCTTCTACAACGACAGAAGCCAGTTGATGTGGTTCAGGCATCTGGTGAGGATGCCCCATGGATGCCTCCCTCAAGAGGTATTCCAGGCATGTTCAACCAGGAGGAGGCCCTGGGGCAGACACAGGACACACTACAGCTCACCTGGCTGGAGCTCCTATCCCAGCTCTCTTTGGGCAGAAGCCAGGGCTACACCCTGGACAGGTGACCAGTCTATTATTTATTATACAGTCAGAAAATTATATCAGGTAGTCTTTGTCTGAAGGACATCATTGTGGCGGGTATCATTAAACTGCTCCCATTGTAGGATGTAGAACAGCTGATTTTAGTGCTGGGCAATATGACGATACATATCGTGAGGACGATAGAAAAGTGTGTATCGTGCCATTTCTCTTCTATCGTTTCTAACCTAATTTTATCAATTATTACAGCAAATATGTAATTAAATAACCTGCAACGATAAATTTGATAGAATCATATCTACTTCTACAAAGTAGCCTTTTATGTTTGCACTTTTATTCATGGTTAATGCCTTAAACAGAGTTCTCTTCAACCCTAATGTTTACTTTAGACACTTTTTATTGGTTTGCAAACTTTGCACTACAAGGTTACAGATTTCAGAAAGTTGAAAAATAATTTGTGTTTATTTTTTATAGCTGAACTTCAGTGCAAAAATGTGTTTTTCCTTTCAGAAACTGTTGTGCACTTCAAATAAAATGTGAAAGCTACTGTACCTCTGTACCTACCTGTTTTTGCTGCACTAAAATGTATGTTTGTGACAGTTCAGCTAAATGTCCTTTCAAAATAAAGTTGAAAAGTAAGCAATGAAATTTTTGTCAAACTTTTCAGAGAATAACTGAAAACATACTTTATTATGGTATATCGTGATACATATCGTTATCGTGATATAAAATAGTCCATATCGTGATATATGATTTTTTCCATATCGCCCAGCACTAGCTGATTTTGAGCAAAGACCAAAGATATCCCCACGATTCTTTCACAACATTGATCTTTTATCTGCAGCAGCCCAAAACTGTGCAGTGTACAGGGCTCTTATACACTGTAAACGTAAATAATGTATAAGTGTAAATTGTCTGCACCAGTCCATAATCGTGCAGTGTATAGGATCCCTAAAGCTGCTGTCGTCACTATGTAAATTTGGATAAGTGGAAATTAATGGATGGAATGTTTAAATGAAATTTAACACGGTGGCAAAACACCTTCTGGAAACAGGACTGTAACATGACCCATGAAAGAACTAGTAACGGCTCGGTTGTATGTTGCTGGAAGCAGTTGAACTCAGTCAACTGAGTTCCTGAAACACACACCTGAGTTTGACAGCATATGCGGTCTGTGGACAACACTCCTCCACAAGCTTGAGGAACTGTCCAAGAGTCAGGTCCGGACCCTGGTGCATCACAGTGAAACAATCTAATCAGCATTTGCATCGACGTGGGGTTGGGAATGTGAAAGGTGTTTGAAAGCAAACCTGCTGAAGGGGGAGGATAAGCTTGTTGAGCCGCCTCCTCTCTGGCAGCGACATCTTGGCTGCGGTCATCTCGTACAGCAGCGCGAGGACCGAGATCTTATACGGAGTCACCCAGTCTTTGATACCGAACACGTTAGCATGGACCACTCCGTTCGTCATCATGGGGTTGAAATACAAACTTTCATGGACGCTCGCCATCCTCATATGTTTCACTGTCAGTCCACATTTAATGATAAACAGAAAGAAAAAAAGAAGAAGAGCAGCAGCTCGAGACTTCCAACTGCAGCAGGCTAGTTAGCTAGCTTCCAAAATAAGGTCCTTTAATCGTCGCTCCTCACTTGAAAAAGCAACAAAACATCACTGTTTATCCCCGCCCGGTTTCCTGATAGAAGCCACTTAAGAAAAAGTCCCACACATTTTGTTTCCACCAAATAATTTGGTTCAACTTTCAGATGTTAACATCAGCTGCCTCTTAGCTTTCAAACCGCCCTCCTTCTGTCGCCTATAAAATACGTCATCATTTTCTCCAATTTCAAATCGACGCATTTATCGACACTATTTTAATGATATAATTCCGTCATTTGTCACTTATTTCATTAATTATAAATGTTCATAATTTTATATTATATATTTTTTATCTTTGTAAATGTACTTATGTTGAAAACTTTTGATCATTGTTACCTTCTGAACAACACAAAACCAATGTTTTTATAGTTTTTAAAAGCTTCCAAGACGCACGAGCCTCTACATTTTTTAAATCATTATTTTTTACAAGAAAAAAAAAAAAAAAAAATAAAAAGATTAACACATAACTTTTATTTCATTTATGGTACATAAAATAAAGCTTTTTCACTTTCCCCAGTTCTCTTTTTCATAGTTATATTTTCATGGGATGGGGTTTTTTTTTTTAAATGTACTTTTTATTTTTCGAATAGCTTCGATTTATGTGACCCAGTGACTCCAAATATTACCCGAATTGCAGTGTTAAAAGAGGAAAATAAGACACACATCCTTTTATTGCATCTGATGGCTTCTTGTGTTTTATAATAATACTTTAATGGAAAAATATAGATTTTATTTTTATAATAAATTTTCTAGATTTTTTTTCAATAGCTTAACAGTGCAATTCCATCTCAAAAAAGTTGGGATGCTGTGTAAAACAAAAATAAAACAGAATGCAATGATTTGCAAATCTCACAAACCCATATTTTATTACCAACAGAACATAAAGAACCAATCACATGTTGAAACTGGGATATTTTACCATTTCATGGAAAATATTAGCTCATTTTGACTTTGATGGCAGCAGCAGAAATAAAAAAAAATTGGAACAGGGCAACAAAAGACTGGAAAAGCAGCTGGTACAAATCAAAAGCAAGTGGAGGAGCATTTAACAACTAATTAGGTTAACTGCCAACAGGTCAGTAACATGACTGGATATAAAAGGAGCATTTCAGGAAAAAAAAAAAGAGTCAGATGTAAAGGTTCACCAATCTGTAACAGCCATATCTAAAAATTGTGGAACAATTTTAAGAAAAATTTTCCTCAATGTAAAATTGGAAATACATTGAAGATTACACTACTGTACGTAATATTATCAAAAGTCTCGCAAAGCAAACTTTGTATGTGCTCGTCCATGTGGATGAGGAGGAGTGTCTGTGTGCAAGGGTCAAGACTGAAGGTCAAAACTGGATGTGTGTGATCTTCATGCCCTCAGGCAGCACTGCTTTAACAACAGACATGATTTTCTACTTGACATCACTGTATGGACTCAGGAAGACTTCTGTGAACACTCACTGTGCAATCCACAATTGCAAGTTAAAACTGCATCATGCAATGAAAAAGCCATATATGAAGAGAAATGCTGCCGTCTTCACTGGCTCAAAGCTCATCTAAAATAATCTGAGACAAAATGGAAAACTGTTTGGTGGTCAGATGAATTAAAATTTGAAATTCATCTTGGAAACTGTGGATGCCGTGTCCTGTGGACTAAAGAGGAGAGGGACCATCCGGCTTGTTATCAGCAGATAGTTCAAAATCCTGCATCTCTGATGGTATGGAGTTACATTCGTGTTTGTGGTGTGGGCAGCCTCCACATCTGGAAAGGCTGAAGAGTACATAGAGGTTTTAGAGCATCAAAACAATGTTTTTTCCAGGGAAGTCCTTGCATATTTCAGCAAGACAATGCTAAACTACTTACTACATCCATCACAACAGCATGGCTTCACAGGAAAAGAGTCCTGGGTGCTGAACTGGCCTGGCTGCAGTCCAGACCTTTCACCAATAGAAAACATTTGGAGCATTATAAAACAAAAAATCCAACAACAAAGGCCCAGGAGTTGATCAGCAAGAATCCTTCCTCAGACAAAAATGGGACAGCATTCTCCAAAAAAACTGCAGCAGCTGGTCTCTTCAAAACGAGTCAAAATGAGCCAATATTTTCCATGAAGTGGTAAAATGTCTCAGTTTCAACAGGTGATAGGTTCTTTATGTTCTACTGGGAATAAAATATGGGTTCATGAGATCTGTAAATCATTGCATTCTGTTTATTTACACATTTTACAAAGTGTCCCAACTTTTTTGAAATTGGAATTATAAATATTAAATGAATATAATCTATATTCAAGCATCAATATTGTGTAACACAATCCTGCAAAGCAGTGAGGAAAAGTTCATGATTTGTTCTTTTTCTTTGAGTGAGACTTTTTCTCTGCTATCCAGTAGACATGTGTCTTTCTGCCAAATTCCTGCTTTTGTCTCTAGCTCTGTTCTGGTGCCCATTTTTTTCTGCCATGCTGTCACAACTTTTTATCTCCTCTTACTTATCCCACATTTTATCCTGTTTTGAACTGAGAGTAGAAAACTGCACTTAGAGTGTTGATTTCAGGACAAAAACTGTTGTTATTCTTGACGTGTTTTATCCCTTGCCTTCTGATTTATAGAGCAAAATATTACTGTTTAACTGAGAATGGGTGTTCCTGATTATATAGCATAGAAGTAGAGTCAGAACATTTGAGCTCTTTGCTTCCCTTTATTTGTGCCTTTAGTACTGCCCCCTCTCAGTGGTTAAACATTTAGGAGGACTGATGTTCATTTAACCATCTCAACAGTGGGATATACGATTCTTTCATGTCAACTTACACTCCCAAAAAGAAAGAGTTTACTCTCTCAAGGCCATTTCCATATATTTTCAAACAAACCTTTATTATTCTTTAAAAGAAAAAAAAATACTGCTTTCGATCCTTCCTGAATTTTTTTGACAACATGGTTGACTTTCCTTCCCTTCTTTCCCAATGCCCTGCGGTCAAAGTTCTACTCATACTTTACCTGCTGCTTAAAACATCATTTATCATCATGGAAACCATAAAGTCCATGCCATCTCAATTTAGTCTTGCTTACTTTAACTTCAAAGACTTCCAAACCTGGCTGTTCCTTTAAAATGGCTGCTCTTATTTCTATTCTTGATTATGTGCCCAGCTGTTATCTATGTTTTCACTGTCCCACAGCAAGTTATGGCTATTAAAATCTTCACACATCACGACGATGGTTTTATCTACTTCCTGTATGCTTTCTGTTTTATCTAAATCTAACTTTCTACATGGTAACAGCAGTTCACTAGGACAAACTCCTTGTCAGCTAATACGATACTTTCTCTACCATTTATTCCAGTTCATTTCCTGCCTCCAGCACTGGATAAGGATAACCTCAGCCTGATGAAAGTAAAGAACCCCTCCTCCCCCCTCCATCTTTTCTGACTCTCATGCAAAACCACCACAAAATCCAAGCTGGGTTTCTTGAATACATAAGATATCTGGATTCTGTGCACTATTTACTGTCCTGACCATATTAGGCTTCTGGCCTAACATTTTATTATTAAAAGTGTGAATGCTATTAACCCACACATGTTGCTTCTTGACTTGATTGTTAACATAAATTGTTGGAAATTTTTTTTTTCCATTTTCATTCCAGCCATACCCAGCTCATGAAAAGACACGTTAGATTTAACATCAGATATCGCATTAATAACTCCACCTCAGAAGTACGTCTCTTAGTCACTGCCATGTTACAGTTTTTATATCCTTGTTGTCTATCTTTTTTCCCCTCCCATCTCGTCCAATGAACTCTGTCTCTATGTGACATATTTTCCTTCACTGTAACTTCATGTTTCGTGGTTTTACTTCCCCAGAAAGCAACATTATATTCACCTTCACAGCTGTAACACATCATCTGAAGTCTTTCCTTTCATCTTCCATAGTAACGATCACCTCCCACATCCAGTTCACAGCCTTTATCCTTACAGACTCTGGCCTCATGCCCAGATTCAGGCAGTTGAAACATCTTGTCTGAAATGAATTAAGACATAAATTCTCAGACTGAGTACCTCACAAATCCAAAATATTGTTTTTTTAAGGGATTCAATAATATTTAGACTATCGTCATAGTTCTCTTTTTGGTTCAAACATTTTGTACAACCTGTCAGTATGAGGATTGTATCTTTCTTTTAATGCGTCTGTCAAGGTCAGTGAGACTGCAGCACTTGAGGGAGGCTCTGCCATCACAAGGGAGTGTAAATTTATTGCACAGTCTTATTTCCCCAATATTTTTGCACTTCACCTCACTTAACCTGATCAGCATTACCTTTGTAAGCAAATGATTCGTCTCCTTTGGAGATAAGCGAGCTCCCTTATGAGGTGCCATGAGGGACATTATTCTGAATTAGCATTCACACACACATATGAAACCGAACTCTCTCATATACTATGCTAAAAACCTTACACACATACAGGTGAAATCTGTATTCACACAAGTGAAAGCTTATACTTCTACATGTGAAATGCTCTTATACATACAACTGGAAATTTATTCACTCACATACACTTGTGAAATCCTCTCATACGTACATGTGAAATCCTCTCATACATAATATAAGCTTTCACTTGTGTGTGTGTAAGATTTCACCTGCATGTGTGTAAGGTTTTCAGTATAGTATGTGAGATAGTTCGGTTTCATATGTGTGTGTGAATGCTAATGCAGAATAATGTCCCTCACGGCACCTCATACTCCCTGACCGGGGCTCGTTCATGCTTACTGCTTGCTTTGTTTGCTGACTAGCAGCATCTCCCTTTACATCCTTTAGCTAAGCTAATGGAAAATTGCTTTTCACAGCTAACAATTTAGCCCATTTAGTTCTGTAAGTGGTAACGTTTCTTTGACCTTCCTTACAAAAAATCCCTGAAAAAACAAAAAACAAAAATCACTCTAGATAGAAGAGAAAATTTCAAGTGAGTCTCGCAAAGTAAACTTTGTACGTGCTCGTCCATGTGGATTTTTCCTTTCAGAGATGTAGGCTATAAACACAAGGCTTGTTCAGTGTGTTTTCTCATATTGGATGTGTAAGATGCAGCTGTGAACACCTGTGTGCTTGTTTGTTGCTTCAAAAATTACTCCTGGAAAGACTTGTGACATACAATTGAAACCAGAAGTTTACAGACACTATAAAACCTTTTTTTTTTTCTCACTGTCTGACATTAAATCAGACTAAACGTTTCCTGTTTTAGGTTAGTTAGGATTACCAAAAATAATTTGCTTAAACACTCCTTTTCAGTTCTGCTTGCAAACTTTCTGATGGGATAAGGATCAGGGCTTTGTGATGGTCACTGAAAAACACTGACTTTGTTGTCCTTAACTACTTTGTAAAGATTTAGGCAGTATGAAATGAAATGAATGAAAAAAAATACTTTATTTATCCCATAAAGGGAAATTCAACACTGTAGCAAGGGCTCTCTTTTTTTTTTTTTTTTTTTTTTTTTTAGCAATAATAATAATATTACAGCACATAATTTTCACCAAAGCATGTTCATCTCTGGGACACATAACTTGTCTTCTTCCATGAGGGGTGGGATGGCGTGGCATTCCCATGGTGTTTATACTTGGATACTTGTGGAGGTCCACAATTCTCTACCTGATATCTTAGCTGATTTCTTTTGATTTTCCCACAAAGTTAGACAAGGAAGCAGTATATTAGAGGTGTGTCTTAAAATACATCCACAGGTGTGAATCCAGTTAATCAAATATTTTTGATTAACCTATCAGAAGCTTCCAAAGTCATGACATCATCATCTGGGCTTTTCCAAATTGTTTAAAGGCATATGTATCTTAGCGTATGTAAACTTCTGACTTAAAAAAATAAATAAATAAAAAAATTCTCACAAAAATTCATTACTTTGGCATTTAACAAATAGAAATAATTTTTCTAATTATAACCGACCTAAAACAGCAAAAGTTTATTCTGATTTCATGTCAGACAGTGAGAAAAAAAAGGTTGTCTTTTTTACACAGTCTGTTAACTTATGGTTTCAACCGTATATCTTGAAACTTTTGGGGAATTCAGCTGCGGCTAGAAGCCCCGTGCTATCTAAAAGCCTTGAGCCATTTGCAGAGATGTAGTCTGAGGTGATGGAGGACAACGGAGGAGGGCTGTCCTTAGACAAGCAGACCACCCATCTGTTCTATGGAAAAGGACCTGATGGATTTTAATATGGAGCCACCTGTGGCTGTGCAGTTCTGTCCTGTAACCATTTCCTTGTGGTGGTTTCTCCAAGGGCGCAGCCAAAGTTGACAGTTGGTAGAAATGGAAAGAAGCTGTAGCATGCTCTTGGTTCTGTCATGGCAGGAGTTTAGTCAGATGGAGCCCCCTCTGCTCCTAATCAAGCTGTGCAGCAAAGCAGCCAGTGCCTTGAAGTGTGCCCCCGGGGCCTGAGACGCTGATTCCTCTGTCATTCACCCAGGTCTTTGGAAGTGGAGGACCTGCAGCCAACTGTGCTGATTAATGTTTCTCTTTTGGAAACACTTGGAGTCTACCTTTCCCCTTGAACTGAATGCTTTAAACAGCACACTCACTCTCCCCAGTAAACAGATCTATTCTGCCACCTCATGATCATTTACCATACACATTGACTCACCTTCACCCTTGTGTTTATATTAGTGACCTGTTGACAGCCGTCACTCTGTTTCTTGTGATTACTGTGATGGCTGGCTGCTGTTGTTGTTTTCCCCTGCAAGCAACTATGTGTTAGTTTACACTAAATATCTGATAAATTGCTGTTTTCAGTTTTGAGAGGCTTTAAGGAAAACCCTAGGCCTGTTTCTATCCTTCCCTCCATGGTGGTGAGTAGGGGTTGTCGTATTTATGTGCTGCTTGCAGACATGAATAATATGCCGTCTCTCCTTTTACGTCCACTTGCGGATTTTTTGCCCCTTGGTGTTTCTTTTAGCACAGCATTTCCATCAGTTGTTAGGTCCTTAGTTTTTCTCTGGTTCGTTATTTAGCTTGTCTTTATTACTATGCTGTTATTATGTAGCGTCTATATTGGTTTTTCTGTTGTTGCCTTTTGTTAAGTTTAATGCAATCCTATATTTTGCTAATTGGTTGAAATTACCTTGTAAATTGACCAGTTTGGGCTTTCTTCTTGTGTTAATCTCACTTTCTTGTTTAACTTCTCTTCATTTTCTTTCAGATAGCTGGGTGCCAGTTGGTGGATGGCAGACCACAGACAGTCATAGGTGGCTCTGTGGGTTCATGGGGTGAGACGGGGGGGCACCCCTGGGGAATAATATAACCTCCACAGTAAGCCCTAGCTAGTTTTCTTTTGCTTTGTTGGATTATTTTTAGCGTTTAGAATTGATATACATACATTTTGAATGGATGTTTTAGTAATAAACTGCTGTGTGATGGGCTCTTTTTGTAGTTCTAGACACTGAACTCTTATTCAGTTCAATAAAAAGCCCTTTTAATTCATACTCATGTTTCTGCCTATTACATCAGAAACAAAACAATGAGCTGCCAGTGTTACCTTTCATAGATCATATAATAAATAACAGTGTGCTGTTTTTTTCAGTTGTACATCTGTACTTCTGCATTTCCTTTGTCCTTCACCACATAAAGATGCTTTGAGAAAATGGAATGTTAGAAATTTTACAATAAATAAACTTCTTTTTTTTTTTTAAACGTCATCGTGTCACTACTTGTTTTATACTTTAACATAAAGTATTGTGAAAGCGTAATAAAGGCATAGCTCAAAAGACATGAGAGAAAACTGTTAATAACCCACTGTATGTTTTTTTGTGTTTTTTTTTAGTTGGGAGATACAACAGTCCTGAGAGGACTGAAGCAGGCCTTTGGCCTCAGATATGTCTATGAGTCTGCGCCGTCTGTTTGGTGGCACCGGACATGTTGTTGAGAGAAGTTATACCAACTTACACGTACTTCTGTGTGTATCAGAACCCTGCAAGTCTGAACTGCGCACACTGACTTTTCAGACCAAGACAGCCCGAAAGAAAGTGACTGGGTTGTGATGGCAGTGACTTTGCAGTGATTCTGCAGACTCAAATACGATATATTTCATCTTTTCTTTCCCTCATCAACTTAATTTCATGTCTCTATACATCCATTTTTGAATCTCAGGCCTGTAAACCATTTCAAAAGAGTTGGTACACAGGAAATCTAGTGCTAAAAAGGTGATAAAAGAAATAATAATAAAATGATGATGTTCTCTCAAACAGGTGACATGAACAGTTGATTATAGTTAGCGACAATTTTGTATAAAAGCAGTATCCGTGAAAGGGTGACTCTTTGAGGAGCAATGACAGACGGAGGTTCTGTTTTCTGTTAAAGCTGTTGTTATTGGGTAATCCCTCCATACATGTGCAGTCTTGAATTTCCTTATCCCTTGTATATTGCATATTTGTATATCAACAAATGCAGCATGCGATTTAAAACAAAAAAAACAAAACAAAAATGAAATACCAATGATTCATTCTATAAGTAAATATATGAACTGCTGGATTTATTTTATATGTACTTTCAGTGTCATCCCACCTTCTCTGATTTATGGTTGTGAAAATGTTCAGCACTCTGTCTTGATGCCGTTTCTAAAATACTTTTATCCTGTACAAAGAGCATAGTACAACTAATGATTCCCACTGTTTCATATTTGAGGGTTAGTTGTTATCTGTCATCCCTCGTTGGGAGTGTTGACAGACTGTGTGAGACGTTGTAAGATCATACATGAAAAGTTAAGAAACAGAAAGATTCAGTTTCTCCCAGAAGATGGCACTGTTGAACCAGCAGTTGATGCTGCTTCACATTTCCTGTCATCAGGAGAAGGTACCAGTTATGTGTCCCTTTGTCATCTCTCTGTCACAATCTTGTTGAGGTGCAGTCAGCAGACAGTTAACAGCACCCGCCTGAGTTGATGTTATTTGGAAAGCTTCAATAAACTGACTGTAAATGCCTTTGTCAAGGCATGAGTCACTGTAATTGCATCACCAGCTGCACAAGTGTTGGAGGATTTATATTCAGGGAAAGAAACTTGAGAACAAGAAATAAAACAAAAAAACTTTTACTTTGACTCCTAAATCTGTCTTTGAAATATGTACAATTATTCATGTAGCTCCTCAAGGAAATAAAGAAAAAGAAAATAAAATTTGAACAGTTAACTGGAACAGTAAGTATCTGGCGTCACTGAATTTTATTGCCCTGGGCCGAATAATAAAAAAATCATTTGTAGCACTGTATTCAGTGATATTCTCGGAGCGTGATTCTAATCGCAGCAACCATAAAAGTCCACAGATCTAAGCTTCCTACAGTGAAAATGCTGGACTTAGACAAATCCATATGTTCAGTTGTTTCAACTGATAGCTGGTACAGTATACTGTTGCTCGTTCACGGTTCACCGTTCCTGGTTCAGCATACACGCAGATTTTGCTCTAAAAGTCTTTTTTTTCATGATGAATTTGAATTTGTGGTAGCCCCCAGCAATTTCATGAATAACTTATTTTTTAGCAGAAAAAACGCTCACATTCACCCTAACTAGTATTATTGTATTTATATATATTTTATTATTATGATTAATAAATATTTTCACACTACAAAATTAAAATGAGTAATAATGTCTTTAGAATGTGTTTGGGAAGCAAATTTTAGCGTATATCATGCATAGGCTTTTTAAAACTGTATTAATAATCTGCAGATTTTTAGGATTCGAGGGGGGAGGAAGGAACGTGACCCCCGTGAATAATGAGGGTGTACTGTATATCAGTTCAGAGCAGATGTATCCTGCCCTTCTTTTAAAGGTTAGCGTTGCTTCACACCGCCACTGCTTCTTCAGGTCTTACTGAAATATCTGTCACACTTTTTGATCGAAATTCCACAGAGATACAGTACAAGAGCTCCCTTTCAACAGGTTTTCTAAGCTTTGATTATAGCAGCTGGATATGATACTCAAATTCAGTCCACGCTCTCCTCTGCAGGGCGTGCTTCTTCTAAAATCTGTGTAACAGCTTTGTGCAACCCACTTCTGAGGAGCAGTGAGGTCAGCATTATGTGAAGTTAGAGTTGGGGAAATAAAATAATTATTCCCTGAACAGGGTCTGAGATGTCACAGTGCTCTGCAAATCCAAACAGCTCACTGAGTACAACTTATTTTCTGTTATTTGCTGATGCGTGGACCCAAACACAGGAGACAAGAACGGCAGGAGTTTCTAACAAAAGTTCCTTTATCGATCAAGGTGCAGATTCTCCAAACAAAATGGTGCAAAACAGGATGGGAAGACAGGACTATATTTATAGGCAGGGGCTAACAAGACACAGGTGAAAAGGAGTAGGACAGATGGGATCAGGAAGTAAAACAGAACTCACTCAACAAGACAAAGGCAGACTTTCAAAGTAAAACAGGAGACAACAAGAGATGCGGACCAATAAAAAGCCCAAACACCATCACCCCTTGTAGGGTACATTCCTCTTTAGAAATTGGCAACAGAGCTTGACAGACCTCCACTGCAGGGTCTTTTCCAGTGCAGGCATTACTCACAGGTCTTTTCCATTGTCAGATCCAGAAATAACGCACAAAAATACAAACTTAAAGCACATCACACCTGGAAACAATGCACAGAATGCAAAATAAAAGCATGCAGACATAAGGTTAATATTATAATTTCGAAACAGTTTAATTCTGTGACACAAAGAAGTTTCATTGTTTTATGGTGACATAAAGTGATCTCGGAGTTAATCATCAGCAATAAACATGAAGATAAGTGTCTAAATTAGCTTTGATAATTACCTTCCACTTCCTTTGGCTTTTCCAAACTCCCCCTCTCTGTGTCATTTTGTTTTTACCATGTTACTTTTAAAGGCTCCACTGTAAGGTGCACTCGACTGTCAAACCTGGAAATAACATGTAAAATACAAAATAAAAGCGTATAGACTCAATATTATAATTTAAAAACAATTTCATTAAGCTTTTCTTTGTTCTTTTTTCAGTTTTTTTTTTTGATGAAGTTATGCTGGAACAGAGAGGACTCTAAGTTAATTGTCAAGTCTAAGTGTGAAAATAAGTGTAATTTCCATCCATCCATCCATCCATCCATCCATCCATCCATCCATCCATCATCTCTACCCATTTAATCCTATGCAGGGTCACGGGGATCTGCTGGAGCCTATCCCAGCTCACTTCAGGGGAAAGGTAGGGGTACACCCTGGAGAGGTCGCCAGTCCATTGCAGTACGTGTCATTTCGTTTTGACTATTGTTCTTTTAAGCGCTCCACACTCAGGTTGGCTCCACTCTGGATAATATATACAAAATGCAAAGTAAAGGCATGTAGACATATGTTCTCCTGGGATAAGAACAAGCACCAGTGGCATTGCTAAGCAGGGGTGCAGAAGACAGGGCAAGATGGAAACAGATGAGCTACTGCTTTTCCCTTTCCCCAAAAGGAAAAACAGGGATAAGAAAAAAGATGTTAATTGTCAATGTGAAACTGGCATTTATTGACACTTATCTTCACATTTAGTGCTAATAAATTAATCCCGAAATCCATTGTGCCACCATAAAACAATGAATCTCCTTTGTGTCATTAAAAAAAACATGTTTCAGTTATAATGTTGAGACTGTGGCCCTGATCATACACCTCCCGCAACCCACTTACCTGCTACCCGCAAATTGCAGGTTTATGAACCTCCGCTAACCGCTAATGCAATCTTCCGCCTCCCTAAAGCCGCTACCAACTCCCTTACTCACATTGTAGGCATGGCAATGGCCGTGTCTTTTGTGCTTTCCACAAACTCGGTATCTTGCGATCGCGGGTTTAGGATAGCAGGTAGTGGTTGGTCAGACCACCTGCTACCCGCTACCCGCGATCGCAAGATACCGAGTTTGCGGAAAGCGCACAGCCGCTCCCAGCATCCCCTGCTGAGAATATGTTCTCGTGGCTCTGCCTGAGCGTGTTTACTGGGAGCGCACCAACTATCTGGGAATTTCAGGTAGCCGATAGGAATTGTCTGTGTAAAAATATTATTACCTCCACCAAGGAGGTTATGTTTTTGCCAGCGTTTATCTGTCTGTGTACAAGATAAACAGTTATGGATGGATTTTGAGGCAATTTTCAGGAGTTGTCAGAAATGTGAAAATGAAGAACTGATTTCATTTTGGGTGTGATCCAGAAGAAATCCTGGATTCTGGATCACTTTCAAATTTTTGATTACATTGTGGTCAATGGGGCCAGAAATTTTGTTTCTCAATATCTCCATTAATTATTGCACAAAACTCATGAAATTTCACTCAGGGATTGACAATTGGGAACCTTTATCAAATTTCAGAGGCTGATCCGGATCTGATCCAGAAGGCGGATTTTATCGCAATCTGTAAATTGCTATATGGGAAAACTGTTGTGCCTGGCGGAGGTCTGCGCTCTCCGAGTGCTTTTCTAGTTAAGAAATGCTTTCCTGGAAGCTCACTGGCTCTTTTTTTTCTGAGCAGTTTGTTTAAACTTCTTGGAGAACAAAAATAATAATTAAATCATTTTCTCCACATGAGTTAGAGCTAGTTATGTATATATCAGTGCAGAAGAGGAGGAAGGAAGAGGAGGAAGCTCTACAGCAGAGTCCCAGACGAGCTGCCCATGAGAGCTGCTCCGGTCTGGGTGAAAAGACGCTCCATAGTGGGTTGCGGGTGGCTTGTAGCGGGTAGTGCAACCTACTTTTAAAGGCAATGGCCACAGACGGACTGATTGGTTAAACTGGTGGAATGCCCTAACTACACTCCCATGCATAATATATGCATAATATAGCGGGTAGCGCGGGTAAGATCACAGGTTTAGGGAGGTGGAAGATTGCGTTTTATGCGGAGGAACGCCCCTTCCGCTACCCGCTATTCCTTAATAGCGGCTTTAGGAGGTTTGGCGGAAGATTGGGCCCTATATCTATGTGCTTTTATTTGATCTGACAGTTGAGCTGAGATGTAAGAGGAGAATGAACTAGAAGAGACCCATTAGTAGAAGTCTGCAGCCAGACCATCTTGTAGAGCTTTCCATTGGAGGTACAGCATGATTGGAAGTTTGGTAGAGATAAAGATGGAGTACCTGATGGAGTATCTGATATCACTGTATCCTGCAAACCTGAATGGCTCACTGATGAGGCATTTTCTGTGTTACACTATGGAGAAGTAAGTGCTGTGCCCAGACTGGTGCAGCACATTTATTTACCTGAAGAATTCCCGTGTGCTAACATTTAACCCAGTGGTCAACAATATTCACCCGCTCAACACATCTCTGCAGCGCTAGTTCTGTGCTCTATGACCTCTGACCTCTGCACTACACTATGCCTGAAAGCGCTGCTTGTACCTTAACTCAGGTCGCCCCCTGCTGACACTTAGAAAATAGTCTGGCTTCGATGCTAGCAAAATCACAGTAAACTCACAAATTTTGAAATGGATGGGCCCTCATTTAAAATGGGGGTGCTTTGATATGCTCATAATTAATCATGTGCTTTTTTTCCCTTATGGGACACATACCCCCCCTTCCCCATCAAAGTGACAGGGTTATGTCAGTGTCTGATTTGGTAGTTACACCATACACCCGATTAAATGTTCTAAAGTGCAGTTTTTGTAGACTTGCAAGTCCCCTTTAGTCATGTCAATTTCTTTAGTGACATCCACATAACTCTCCCTCTTTTCGATTTAATTCAGGTTCTTTTTTTAAAGTGTGAATTTAAAACAGACTGTATTCCATTCACACATTCTCCCGTTTTCTGAGGATGCTACACAGAAAGATGGCTGTGCCCCTTGACAGCCCTGTGCTGCCTTAGAACATGGCCTTAATTAACATATTCAACTGCTCCATTTTAAAAGGTCATTTTTTTCTACTTTCTGTTTCACACATACTCTTACATCAAGCCAGTGATGTGTTTTAAGTCTTTTCAGAAGGCCAGCCATACATATGGATTTTTCTTGTTTCAAATATATATGTGTAACATCATGTATGAGTTCGTTTTCATGCCATTTCTTCTTTTAATCATCATGCTATAATGAAAAGGAAAAGTGACAGCATTGTTACACTTCCACTCTGTTGGTTTTTTTCAGGCTCTTGAAATGTGCAGAACAGATTACCATAGATAAACTTATTGTGCCTTCTGTGAGAAATGACAGACCTCAGTGTACACCAACCCTGGCTCAGCCTCCTGCTGCTTACTCAGTTACTCTAAATGGATTAAGTTGTCAGCTGGACAGCTCATCTGAGATTTTTAATATCCAGCCTGAGGTATATCAAGCAACCGTCTGCCAAATGGTATCAGAGGGATTACTTAGGTGTTATTCCAACCTTCTCTCCTCCTCTCTTTTCTCATCTGCGGTAAGATACAGTCATGCCCTCTGTGATTCCTTCAGGGTGTTTGACCTGTGCATTAATAACGCATTGAGAGGACTGAATAAAAATAATCCCATGAACTCCAGAGTGAATATTACTTTTTTTTTTTTAGTTCAAACTAGGAATGTGTGCTGTAAAGAAATTATAATAACAGGTGCACGTATTGCTTTCTTAGACCCTTTTTTTTATATTTCAGTTTCTCTCACTGAGGTTTCCATTCAATCAAGACTCAGATGATACCTGAAGGGTCCCTCTAGGGGCACATCCTCCACCAGGAACAATGCCAACAACAGATTTTGCAGCCTTACAGAAAGGGATGCAGATATACGGTAATTTTCTACGGCTTCTTCCTTTGCCTATGCTCCCCCTCCCTACATTTGCCGTGGCATTTGCCTTATATGTATGTAATCGACAAGCAAACAAGAAGACAAACAATCTGTTTGATCACCTCCTCTCCTCTCATCTTGGCAGAGTAATAAAGAAAACGAAACATGAGGGCTTAATAGAGGAAAAACAAAACTAAGTGGAAGATTACTGACCATATGTGAGAAGGAACATGGTTTATTCGCTCATAAGTAACACATATCTTTCCATGTATGCAGTAACCCGCCCTCTTCAGCCTCGGTGGGGGTTATTCAGGCTGGACCTTGGACACTTGACCTATTTTATTTGAGGTGATGAAGAACTTGAGTCAAAAGTTAATTGTATATAAGGCATGAGGAGCAGAATGCGGTCTGTGACCGTGCAGTTAGTCCCGTTTCATCATCTCAAGGATCCACAGAGAGAAACATGGCAGCTGCTGTTGTGTGCTTGTGGATTTCCTTCTCTGAGCAAATGTGTTTGGCTTGTTGAGCCTGCTTTATTTGTTTATCTGCGTGTGTTTGTGTGGGTGTGTATCTGAGTGGGTGCTTTTGTACCATGAAGATATCTTGTAACAACTGCTACTGTTCGTGAGAGAGCCATAGACCAAAAAGCCCAGAAACAACATGCTGTGTTTGACTTTGCTGAATAATTCTGTTTTCCTTTTCTTCTTCTTTCAAGCCAGAAGCAAAGAAAACAGCTCTCTCTCTGTCGGTCAGTTCATCTCCACAGTTCATGTCAATTTCTTTTTATTTCTGTGGATATTTTCTGGAAGATATACTGAACCGTTGTCCTAATTATGTAAAGAAAACAGAGTCAATGTTCTGTTTTTCTTAAACACAGTCAAATGAGAAACATGTTTTTCTATTAAAAACAACAGTATGGTTTAAATATATGACAACCATTTCCTTACATGCAAACAGAAACAAAATGGGTTCAGTTTTTAAATGACATAATTGAACAAAGGTATATGTCTTCATCCTCTTTCTTTCTTTCTTTCTTTCAAAAAAAGTTCACCTTATCTAACCACTTAGGTAAACAATTTTGTTTTGTTCTTGCAGTAGTCAATACACAAAAACCTCAAATACATGCAAAGGGGAGACACATACTCCTGCTTTCAACTGAGTTTTTATGTTTTTGTTGACTGGAATTTTTTTTTAAACTCTTGAATCAGTCCTACGTTATCTTCACTATGAGGTACAATGAACACATGCAACAAAAATTGTTGACTACCTACGCTCATCATTAACAAAAGCTCATCCACTGCAGGGAAGCCGTTTAGTGCAAAATCACTGATGTCACTGCCAGCAACATGAAGCTCTGGTTTCAGCACCGCTGGCTCCAATAGCTCCACATTTGAAAAAACAAAAGAGAAAATCTCCCTCCAAATTCTCACTTGAAATACGAAGCCTATACATCTCTCCAACAAGTCATCAAGCGGTCATTAGAGCTCCCCTCATTATGATCAATATACTGGTGAGGCATCTGAAAATGAGTCCATAAACACGTACATTTTAGCATTCGTTGATTTCAGGCCGTCATCGTCTGAACTGACAGAAGTTAATGAAAGTGAAAAGACAGGCTGCGTGGATGAGGCAGAAGACCCCAGGAAGCTAATTCACTCAACCTGAGTCACCTGCTAATTGTTTTGACTCATAGCTGCTATGTTGCTGGTCGACTCACCACTTGTTCTCCACAGATAGTTATATTTATTTAGTTTTATTTTCGCTGACTTTCAGCCAGTTCTTTGGTTAATTTGACAGGGCCATTAAAGCATTTCAGTTTTAAAGAAGAATAGCACTGATATCAGAAATAACATGAGTAATGAACCATAACTATATATTGACAGCTCTAATAAATTACTCATTAAATAAGTGACAGAACTGCTATGATAGCTATTTTAATAGACAAATCTATGTGAAGCATTGGCGCTATGTCAAAATAAATAGCTTATTAATATTTAAGCCTCTGGCAAGACTCAAAATTGTCATTACACTTAAGTGTTACACATGGAGAAGGAAGCGCTGTGCCCAGACGGGTGCAACACATTTACGTATTGAAGACTTGCCCTGTGCAAATATTTAACTCAGTGGTCAGCAATATCCACTAGCTCAACATCTCTGTGCTTGTTCTGTGCTCTGTGAACCCTGACCTCTGCATGACACCATATATCTGGTCAAGCTTAAATTCTGCTTTATACATGCAATCAATGACATTTCCTTATTTCAACTGTTTAGATTACATTAACAATGTCATTCAATATGAGCATTTCTACATTGCACATTAACATTGTCTTAACAACACAAACCAAAACTGAACATAAGTAATTATAACTGCACTTGAACTTCTATCCTTCCTTAATCTCTGTTTTTTTCTCAAATAAGTACATTAAATTAATTAAATTCTAGAAATTTTATAATGGAATGACCTACAGTCTTGAAACCGTGTTACCTCTGTCTCTGTTGACTGAAGAATAAAACAATACCAGAAATGCACATTGGAGTGTTCATGACAACACTCAAGAGTTTTCTGTGTTTTGGTGCCGTAACAGTTCTTCACATCATAGTCTGTGGAGATTCCTGTCTAAAGTCATCTATCAGTCTGTCCATCACCATAGCAAACAAGGGAGTCATGGTTTGTAGGAGTGTTGAGGGAGGACCCAAAGAGCAGGAGTTCCAGACAAAAGGTTTATTAAACAAAAATTACAAAAAAAAAAAAAAAAAAATCCAAAAATCCACACTTAACTTAAATCCAGGAAGAGGAGTGACAAGCAGGAAGACATCCAGAACTACAAACACTAAGTAGACTAAATGGACCAGCACAGATAGGGAAATGACAAGACTTAAACAGACAAAGGGACAAACAAGAGGCAGGTGCGGACAATCAGGATAACAAGGGGGAGGAAGCAATGTAGAAAACAACGAACACAAGACAGACCTTTCAAAGTAAAACAGGAAGCACTAGAGACAGGGAGAGATGCCAACTTGACAAAACACAGGACTTCTGGCATGGTCGACCCAGGCCATGACACAAAGAGCTCGAGGCAGATCCTTGATGCAGTCCCATCTCTACTCTGTCACACCTACAGCACACCTCACCACTGTCTTACAGCTCTCAATCATGTCATACACCACTCTAACATACTTCTCTGCTCCTGCAGACGTCCTCATCAATACCACAGCTCCTCTCTTGGTACCCTGTCACATTCTTTTCTCAAGGTCTACAAAGACACAATGCAGCTCCCTCTGACCTTCTCTGTACTTCTTCATCAGCATCCTCACAGCAAATATTGCATCTGTCACACTGTTCTTTGGCATGAAACCATTCTGCTGTTCACAGATTCTCCTCTGTCCTTAGTCTAGCTTCTACTACTCTTTCCCATAACTTCATCAATTTTTTTCTCCTCTGTAGTTGCCACAATTCTACACGTCTCCTTTTTTTTTAAAAATCACCAACACACTTCTCCTAAACTCTACTGCCACCTGTCCTAGACACTTCGATACCAGGTATATCATCAGGGCCAACAGCCTTTCCACTCTTCAATGCCCTCCTCCACTTCAGCCGTACTAACCTTTGCTATCTATGGTCACCCCTTCAGTCACCTCTTGTACTCTTCTTTCTCTTTCATTTTCCTCATTCATCAACTTGTCAAAATACTCTTTCCATCTTCCTGTCACAATCCAAGCATCTGTCAATACATTTCTATCTGTATCCTTAATCACCCCAGCCTGTTTTTTGTTCTTCCTATCTCTATCTCTCTTCTTTGCCAACCTATATAAGTCAGTCTCTCCCTCCTTACTGTCCAACCTAGCATACAAAACCTCACACATCCTTTATTTGCCCTTTGCTACCTGCAACTTCACTTTAAGCTGCATCTCTCTGTACTCCTGTCTCCTCTCTTCAGTCTTCTAAGTGTCCCACTTCCTGTTAGCTAACCTCTTTCTCTGTACCGACTACTGCACTTCCTCATTCCACCTCCAAGTCTCCTTGTCTGTTTTCCTGCCAGATGACACACCAAGTACTGCCTTACCCGTCTCCCTGATCACATTTTCTGTAGTCGTCCAGTCATGTGGGAGCACCTCCTGGCCACACAGAGCCCATCTCAACTTCTCTCTGAAAGCCACACAACACTCTTCCTTTTTCAGCTAAAATGGAGGCGTATTGGTATGCTCATATTTAGTTTGTTTCCCCCCCTTCGGACCACATAATGGGATTTTATGGGTAGGTCCCCTACAGATGAAGTGAGATAATTTTGACTTTGTATGTGTACAAAAAGTGGATAAAAAGGACCGTTTTGTACAGGCATTCCCATCTGTTCGCTGCCACCTTGTCCACACAAGTTGACTAGCAATGCTGTGTAAACTACTGGAGGAGAGTTCATGGCCTTTACTTCTAACAATCGCCCATATGATCATAAATACATAAGTACTGATCCAGCTCTGCCATGAATTCCTAGTAAAGACTTAAGCCTGGTTTATGCTCAGAAATCAGGCCGTCTGCGTGTGTGACACAGATAACGCAGATATGCCCCCCCCCACCCTACGCAGACACTCCGGTGCACCTCCCCAAAATTGTAGGTGACCACAGATAGTGCCGCAGAGAGGAGAGAAAGGAGGCCTCTGATTGGTCAATTCTACATCCGCATAGAAAAGAGCGCGTCATCGAAGAAGTGAGGAAGTACCTACTGTTATGGCCTGGGTCGGCCATGGCAGCCCTGTGTGTGTCTGTGTCTGTCAAGATGGCGTCTCTCCCTGTCTTTAGTGGTTCCTGTTTTACTTTGAAAGGTCTGTCTTGTCTCTATTGTCTTCTGCTTTGCTTCCTTCCCCTCGTTACCTCTGATTCCCTGCACCTGCCTCTCGTTTGTTCCTCTGTGTATTTAAGTCCTGTCATTTTCCCCTGTTCTCTGTGGGTCTATCGTCGTGAGTATGTGTTTGCAGTCCTGTATGTTTCTCTCCCGTCTCTTGGATTATGATTAGTTATGTTTTTGCATTTAGACGTTTTGTCATTTTGGATTTTTGTGTTTTTGATCATTATGTACTTTTTGTGTTTTTTTGATTACTTGGACTTTTCTTTGGTAATAAACCTGTGCTTTATTGAGATCTCCTGTGCTTTGATCCTCTTCAGTAACTGCAAACATGACACCTACATCTGTATGATTCTTGTTCTCCACACTACAAAGACAGCACATATTCTAGTAATTCATGGAGGGAGATAGCGATGAATGTGGGTCTGGATACGGCCGAGATGGTGAGGAAGTGGAAAAAGTGGAGATAAGTTTAGCTAGTTCGTGATTGTCCCTCTTGTGTTGTGGCTTGGAATAACATAGCGCAGAACGCGCTTCAATATTGGGCATAAATCAAAAGTATCTGCAGCATACCGGCGACGAGCTACGGCGACACATTGCCACGAGAGTATACACAGCCCTTTAGCAGTTTCAGATGGGCGGAGGTTAGATGATTGTTGAGGCGAGGTTATCTGGCGCAGCACTCACTCTTTCTACTTTTTTGCTTCCAACTTCTGCTTTGTTCTGTTTAGTGTGGGGTGGAAAGTTTTTGAACAGATTAACACATTGCAAACCACAAAACAAAACAAAAAAAATGCTGTAATAGAAAAACGAAGAGACAAGTGTCGAAAAAACAAAGAAATCAAGCTTGCTCCATAAGCAGCAAATTTAGGATCCCATTGCTCGAAAGGTTGTGGAAGCACATTGAAATTTCACGTAATTCTTGAAGTTTACCCTGAATACATAGTATTTTAGACAACTGTTGTTTAAGAGACACCAAGAAAGTTCATCACCTAACTTAATGTCAGGTTAAGTTAATGTAAAGGAATATATGTGTAAAAGCAGAGAAGGAGGTCATCATGAACAGAAGTCATCAGTCAGTGATGTAAGTAATGTCAGTAATGCAAAGCACATGATTGCATCCTTTTCACAAACAGGACTAGTGACTAGAGATGTGTGAATCCCTGCAGATCAGAGTTAATCACCTGGATTTCTGGCTGGAATTAGGAGTCCTGGATCCCAAACTTTGTACTCTCTCCTCACATCACAGGTGTGTAGGAAATACAAATCATTTACATAGGAGACTGTTTTATTCAGCACTTTTCACATGCAGCATACACAAAACCGCCAGCTTCCAGCATCTTCCTGCTCATGCTGACAGCATGTTAGCTGTGCTGTGGCAGTCAGAGGGCACATCCAGCCCATCCAGAGGTCCTGCAGGCATAACACGGAGGATAATTCCAAGTTGGCAAATCAAGACCAACACCACCTGAATCCACAGACTCACTTCGGTCCTCAGTGACACGGCTCAGTGACATGTTGGATGAAAAAAACAGGAGAAAGAGTCATAATTGTTGTTCAGCTGACTTCAACTAATTTTCTTGTAACAGCACTTTTGCACACTCTGTTTGTGCGGCCATATGCTAGACAGACAACACAAATAACAAATAAATAAAACTGTTCCCCATTTCAGAATGTTTACTGTTTAAATCTAATGGATATTTTCTAACTGTAGACAGTTCTAACAGGACAGGAGTTAGTTTTTATGTTTGCACTTGAAAAATAAAGAAGACCCATACTAATCCCTTGGTTTAAACACAACTAAAAAAAAAATGACATGAGGTGTTATTACGGTCTTCTTGACATGTTATACACCATCTTGACATACAGCATCAACTTCAAACGGATTAATTTGTAGCTAAAGACAATGAGCTCCTGTTTCCCTGGAGGGCTTTCTAAGGTGCCAGATATGATATTTGACATTGCTACTGGGCAGAAAAGGGGGGGCATGAGGACGGAGCAGAGGAGATAAGCAAGGTGACAGAGATGGTGAGAGAAAAGAACTGGAGGTGAAGAAGAGGAACACGTCAAATATATATGTCAAGTCATTTACACGGTTTGTCACAGTTTAAGGTGCCAGGGACATATAATGAAGTATATGACTTTTTTATGAATAAAAAAGACAGAAATCTCTGTATAAAAGTTCAGTGCACTGGAGCTATTTGAGATGGGGTGTGGGCACAAGTCTGAGAAAAAAAAGTCAGAATTTCTGACTTTATAAACTCACAAATTTGCAAGAAAAATCTTTATAATGTCATAAAGATTATAATGTAATAAAGAGATAAAAGGGTTTGTTCACAGCAATGTCCCTTCAAAGTCAGGTTGCTAATAACAATATCATGATTTCGGGCAAAAATCAAACATATTTTCATGTTACTTAATCCAACTTCAAAGTTTAATTTGATCATGTCATTGAGTACTATTTGTGTTTTGATGCAAAATAATTTTCTTGCACATTTGGAGTTTAAAATGTAATAATTTCTGAGTTTCTGAAATCAGAAATGTGCAAGTATTAAAAACTCTGACTTCATAAACTGAGCAAGTTGTGAGTTTGTTTCTTCAGATATTCACAGAATGCTACCCCCATGCTGCATTTTCTTTTTCTCAAATGGCTCTAATATGTTATGTGCAAAACACTGGCCGGCCAAAAAAATGTCGCCACCTGGATTTAACTAAGCAAATAGGTACGAGCCTCCTATTGGATAATTACTGCATGGGCGATTATCTTTCAGATGGAAACAAGTTATTTAACCCCAACTGGTGCAATGAGTTGCTTCTCATTTCCTCAAAAACCATGTCCAAAGACACATCCCGTGGTTGTGGAAAAGATGTTAGTCTGTTTGAGAAGGGTCAAATCATTGGCATGCATCAAGCAGAGAAAACATCTAAGGAGATTGCAGAAACTACCAAAATTGGGTTAAGAACTGTCCAACGCATTATTAAAAACTGGAAGGATAGTGGGGACCCATCGTCTTCAAGGAGGAAATGTGGGCAGAAAAAAATCGTCAGTGATCGTGATCGGCGATCACTTAAACGTTTGGTGAGATCAAATCGAAGAAAAACAACAGTAGAACTCAGGTCTATGTTTAATAGTGAAAGTAAGAGCATTTCCACACGCACAATGCAAAGGGAACTCAAGGGATTGGGACTGAACAGCTGTGTAGCCTTAAGAAAACCACTTATCGGTGACGCTAACTAGGAAAAAAAGGCTTCAGTTTGCTGGGGAACATAAAGATTGGACTCTGGAGCAATGGAAGAAGGTCATGTGGTCTGATGAGTCCAGATTGACCCTGTTCCAGAGTGATGGGAGCATCAGGGTAAGAAGAGAGGCAGATGAAGTGATGCCTGTTGTCATTGGCATATTCCAAGATGACAATGACAGGATTCATCAGGCTCAAATTGTGAAAGACTGTTTCAGTGAGGATGAGACATCATTTTCACACATGAATTGGCCACCACAGAGTCCAGACCTGAACCCCATGGAGAATCTTTGGGATGTGCTGGAGAAGGCTTTGTGCAGCGGTCCAGACTCTACCATCATCAATGCAAGATCTTGGTGAAAGATTAATGCAACACTTGGATGGAAATGAATCTTGTGACATTGCAGAAGCTTATCGAAACCATTCCTACAGCGAATGCGTGCTGTAATCAAAGCTAAAGGCGGTCCAACGAAATATTAGAGTGTATGACCTTTTTTTTGGGGTGGTGACTTTGTTTTTGGCCAGGCAGTGTATGTCATACTTTTTCTTGTCTTGTCAGTTTAGTTTTGAAAACAGTGCAGGTTGAACGTGTTGCTGGTGCAGCATTACGTGCATCTCTGTTTTAGTGGATATGTTGTCCCGCTGTTTCGTGAGTTTTAAAACTTGACCAGAAAAGTTGTGTGATGTTGCATATGCCTTATGATCAACTGTATTAGATTTGATCTAACATGATCTAAAGACTTCAGACATTAAATAAGCAAAATTTGATGAGTTCACTTCAAGGAAGCACACATCTGAGTCGTATTCTATTCCCTTTCCTTGTCACAGTATAATTCACTCTCTTCCCGTATCCAGCTCCCACCCACAGATCTCCCTGTCTCACAGGACTAAAGGTAATTTATTTAATACATTGCAAAATCATTTATCACTCTTAAGGAGTGACAAGAACAAAGCAGCGGCAGCAGTGACTACATGATAAAAGTAATAAAAAAAAACTCGGAGTTTGATTAGTATTTTCTGTGTTGCAGTTTAAAAGCGCTGGGGGATGTAAGCAGCAGGGATTCTTGCTATGCATACATGCCAGCTGAGGCATTGATGCTTCTTTAATCAGTGCTTTCAAAGCCTCCATTAAGCTTTTCACAGCTGGTGTTCAGTGCAGTCTTTCGTTTGAATTGAACCAACAGTATCAGATGAATAACGTGGAAGATAGATACTTATTAAAAAGTTTAAACATGGAGGTTCTCTTAAAATGCAATGTTATTTTAGGCTAATGAATATAATTATGTTAGAAAAGCCATGCAAGCAATACCATTTGTGAGTTAAATATCTAAAATTTCATTTCAGTAACAATTTGCACAGTGATGGTTAAACCGAAATGATGTGTAAATTTTTCCAAAAATTTTAACAATGATTTCAATTTTTTCTTTATATTTTGACAAACCAAAAAATTTATACTTTAATTTTAAAAAATTAATTCTAATAAAAATTTCATTAAAGTCTTGATTTTTTTTTTTTTTCTGAAATTTTACAAGCAAATTTAATCCTAACCCTCTGGATAGGATATACGCTGTCACAGCTGGCTAGTCAGCATAAATGTACGTGAATATGAATGCGTCTTTGAAAATGATTTCACGCCGGTTTGAAATTTTGATAAAAGAAGCCATGAAATAAATGTTTGTAGTTACTGAGTGCGTTTGCATGGACAAAAATACTCAGTAGTATGAGGATTATAGTTGCATTATTAAGGTGTGCAATATCCAATTGGAGCATTTTGTGGCACCCTAGTCTCCACAGCTGTGAAATGTTGGGGGGCGACAACAAGTGCAAAATGAAAATTAATTGCATTAAAAATAAGAAGCTGTGCCTGACATTTTTTTTCCTTAACTGGGAACAAGATACTTACAGTGATTTCTGGGCTCATTATGCAGACAAACTGTTTGGTGTTGTTGCATGAAATTCTGGAGGAAATGCCAGAACAGGTGTTTTGGTGGCTTTGCATGCGTGCCCGGAAATGCCTGAAACAACATGCACTGCTAATAGCAAGCTAGCAGGCATTCAAACTACAGTTTTTAGAAGATGCTAGAACGTCTGCTAGCACTCTTTTCAGCTGAGCTCGTTCCCACAAGAAGGGATGCAAGATTTAGAGATGCAAGGGACATGTCATTGATCCAGACATGCTCCTCAACATGTAAAACAGGTCATATAAAATTAATATCCTTAAAACAACTCATGTAAACACCTTTATTGGAGTATTGTCTTTAGTTTAAGGTCAATAAATAATTGATTGTTATTGGCATAAACACAGTCTGTGATTGAGTTCACATGAACCACAATACTCAATTAGACTAAGGCACATACTCTGATAAAGAAACTGCCATGTAAACTGCATACTTAACCTCATGAAGAGTTAATCAAAAATTACATTAAGGCATGTGGAGTTTGTTGATCACAGTCACGTTATTAAGACATGTTGACACCTTCCATCGAAATATGCATCCTGTTTGAGATTCGACTGCATTTCGTGGCACCACTTATCCTCCACATACGACTGTTGTGACGACAACAAATATGGCTGCTATAACACTGAACATAAGCTGTACTGACGCTGAAATCTTTGCTGTTTTTGTTTAAAACTCTAGAAAAAACTGTCAACTTAACTTTTGTCTTAAACATGTAAACCTGGATTAAGAGGTTAATTTTTAAAAATCTGTTTATGTAAACACTTTAGTTGGAATAATGATGTAATTAGATAAAGGTCAATAATCAGATTACTGTAGCCCATGTAAACCTAAGTCAGTAATGCTCATGTTGTACTATCAAAAAAACATCAGAGTAATTGATGTGATGGAAACGGTGTTGTTGAAGCTTTGAAGTCTTATAATCTATTGCTTAACTTTTCATAATAGTTCATTACATGATAAACTGTACTTTAATGAAGCAGCGGTGCAAACGGTGGTGCGCAAAAATGGTTGCTGTATTTTTGTAAATTACATTTCATGTCCACGAATTTCTCCATTTTTTTTTATAAGCAAAGAAAATCAAGGTAGTAACAAATAGTCTCTGTCTTAATAGTTTGTTTAAATTTTTTCAAGCAGCATTTTTTACAGAGTCTCAGCAGAGGATCTTCAGGTAAATTGCCTGCAGCCACAACTTATTTGCAGCTGTTTATGGTTCTAAATGTCATCCAGTCATGCAGTCTGCTGGTATTGGGTGGTATTCTGCTGCGCCAGCAACCCTGGGAAAACCATTAAATGGGGATGAGCTGCTGGAAAATTATCTCTTCTTTCTGCTGATGAACTAATTGTACTCATATACTGTAATAACACCATTAAAATGTAATACACTTGGGACCATTACTTCACATTTAATACAGTAGTATGTTGCAAGACAAAGAAAGAAAAAAAGCCTGAGTTACAACAGCATTAATGCTTGTCATTAGTCCACTTTACATGTAGGGAAAATTCTGTCAGAACAGTAAATGACTCTGAAGGGAGGTGAGTTTTTCCGCCTTGATTGTTAAAAACTTCTCTCTGTGGGTGCACCAAATAATCAGATTAAGTAGCAGGAGAAAAGTCAAGTATCTCTTCGTAGCACTACAGATTAGCATTCATCTAAGGTTGGTGCAAAGAAAAAAAAAGGGGGAGGGGGGCACACCCCGCTGCTAGAAGGGATTGATACAGTGCTGTCAGCTTAGGCTTTGATGAAGGATCTTCAATTTTCTTGGCTGCTAATGGGACTTCTCAAAGTGCCAGCGCAGCCCTCATTTTAATTTCTGTTTTTAATTTATCATTCAACTTCTTCAGAGCCAGGATAATGAAATGTTTCCCACAATATTCTTCTCTTTTTTGAGGTTTTAAATTAAAATCCAATTAATCTATTTTATAGCTTATTCTTGACATGAAAATGATGATTTTGGATGATGAAACCTGCTACTGCACACTTCTAACACTTGTGCAAACAGAGGCTTATATTGCAAAAGTCAGAAAATACTGTATACCATGTACTTTTGCATATTATGATGAGAGTTAATTTCCATATGCCATTGATGAAACATAAGAGAATATTAAAGAACTTTGGGTCATTACATTTTATTTACATGTCTCAACCATTAATGAACTAAATACAGAAGGCAGCCAGCCATCTTTTATTTTCACTACTGTTACAACCAGAGGTTTACATAGAATCAGGAAAAAGATTTTTTTTCCCTCTATGACTAACTGTCCTTTTTTTTTATGTTAGTTAGGTTTCCCTTTCTCATTTTTTCCATTTGTTGTTGTTCTTTTATTTTTTGTGAAATGACAAAAGAACTGTAGAAATCTTTCAAGAGAGTGTTTTATGACTTCCTTCAAAGTCAGACACATTCAGCTGACTGCCACCTTAAACGTCTTGAAGAATTCCACACTATGATGTTTTATCAGAAGCTTCTGGCTGACATCATTTAAATAAATTGGAGGTGCACCTTTGGATGGATTTTAGGGCATCTTTTCAACCACAAGGGTTTCACTGCTTGACATCATGAGAAAATCAAAAGAAATCAACGCATAAAGAGAAGAATCCTGAACCTTCACATGTCTGTTCGATCCTCTCCAGATGCCTGAAGGTTTCTCACATTCATCTGTTCAAACAATTATATGTGACTATAAATAACACGGGAGCCCACAGCCATTATAAATGCTTTGGTGTGAAATGTGCAAATGAAAACAAGACAACAAGAAGAGACCTTGTGAAGATGCTGTTTTAAGTATCATTACCGTCTGCTGTGATGAGCAGAGAGGTCACACAGTGAGTAGAAAGCTAGATTAGTTTTCACCCACACATGGGGGCACAGATCTTAATTTTTGGAGACATGTCCCATGGTCTGATGGGACTAAACCTGACCTTCTTGGTCATGATTGTTCACATATATATTTGGAGCTTGCAGGCCTCAGAACAGCATCTCAACTACGGCGCATGGAGTTCTTTACATAGAGCTGCTTTACTGTAAAGGGGACTGGTGCACTTCACAGAATAAAAAAAAAGAGAACATAATGAAGATATATTGACCCAATAGGTCAAAATATAAATCAAAGAAGTCTGAACTGGGATATGGATGTGTCTCTTCCAATGATCTTAAGCATACCTCTAAATTACACCGTTTTCCATAAAGTCGGAATAATTTTGTGTTTGGAGAAGCTATCTATCAAGAATAAAACACATTGTCATATTCATTGCATGAGAAGCCGTGAAAATATTTCATTTCAATTTTTATGAGCAACAGTGCATTTGCAAAGTGAGCTTAAGGATGACAAAGTGAGAGTGTTGGAGTGGCCTCCACAAAACCCTGACCTCAATCCCACAGAAAATTGGCAGGAGGTAATGAAAAAGTATCTGTGAGCAAGAAGGTCCCCAATCTTGGCTCAGGTCCACCACTCCTGCCAGCAAGAATGGGCCAAAGTTCCAGCAAGATACTGTGAAAGCTACCCAAAATATTTGGGCCAAGATAAACAGTAAACTTCTTACTTTAAATATTCTGACATTTGACTAAAAAATAACAAATAAAGGGGTGGTAAAGGAAAAATGATGCTTGTCAGCTTGTCATCATTGGAGGTAATGTCAGTGCAGAGAGATAAAGATCTGAGTGAACTATTCATTCATTTATTTTAACTTATTGCATAGCTTGGCATAATGTCCACAGGCTCTCATCCATATAATCATGGACCAAGTGGTTTTACTTTTTAAAAAATCTTTTTTTTTTTTTTATGCACAGGTGTTTGAATCAGGAATGATGGGTTTGAACTAAGCAGAGGCTCAAATTCAAGTGTTTCTATTGATCGTACGCTCTGCAGCAAATCTCTCAGATTTCAGAACTGAAGCCACTGGGAATAATCCCCACTCACAGGTTTCAGTATTTTCACGTCTCCATACAATGACCGTTACAAAACCAATTTGAAATGGACAAAACATGAAGACCCACCTGAGTCAAAGGCAATCTGGAGGAGATTTATTTAGAGGCCTTTATCATTTAAATTATGCCATTTTTTTCTATTTAGGGAATACAGGTGCAATCACTGAGGGGGGTGGACGTGAATCTGTTTCTTAATTCATTTATGTGAACTTGGCCTGCCTCCAGCTGCAGCAGATGATTTCATTTGTCTGAACAGAGAGCTTGATATAATAGGATTACAATCTGGCTGTTGGAATATTGTTCATGGACCTCTGAGTTCCTGAAGTCTATTAAGGCGTGATGGCATCCTTCTGTTTTTTTTATTCATTATTTACATATTACATATTTACATATTATAATATATCATGTGAGTTATACTTTAGGTGTGATTGTAATATATACTTCAACTGTCAGGATTAACTCTGGTAACCTGAACTGTAGGTTACTGATGGTAAAAGTTAGCGGTTAGGGCAAAGATTTAAAACAAACTGGTCATGGTTAAGGTTAGCGTTAAGGTTTGGAACAGGCTATATAAAATGTATGTAAGTAAGCTGCTCAAACTTGTACGCTTGTATTTGTACTTCTGCCTTGTTTACTGTTTGTTACATATATCGAGTCACTAAGTGATATACTCTTTTTTTTTGGGGGGGTGGGGGGGTGTGTCTGCTGTATGGTGTGTTTGATGTGCACTGGGTTTATGCCTAATGGATTTAGATTCAGGACTTCACTTATGTCTCAGACTTTTTATGTTGCATACAATAGTTAGGTCCTTCTTGTTTATGGCTATATTTCTACATTTCATTTTTCGTTCCACAGCACACTGAGTCTACTTGTAATGAAATGTGGTATATAAATAAGCTGCCATTGTTGGATGTTTGATGTGGGGCAGTTGACGGAGGTTTTTCGTTCAAACAACAGCCTGCTGTTTCAGGACTAATGAGGCTGGTGGGACTAAAACAAAAACAAAACAAAACAGAAAAGTTGCCAGAGACAGTGAACTGAAACTGAGCCGGAGTTTTCATACTTTCAGAAACACAGTTTAAATGCGTGTGTCATAACCTCATGCGTTTCTTCTCTGGAAATGTTCCTCTGAGTGCTGCACACACTCACCACGTTGACAGCGCCACACTGTGCCAAAAAATACTGCTTTTGAAAGGAGTGAGAGGAACAGACATGGTTGTTTTCCAGTGTCTCTTGTGTCAGTTGATAATATGAGATAATGAATTCTTTCTAATCCTAACCTACTCCCATGTACACCTCCCCCATGCACATGCTCACACACACACACACACCCACACACACACACTACCCCCTGAAAACCCACCAAAGGCACCACCTGTGCATCACCAGCACCATCTGTCTCCCTACCTGTTACTATTCACCATTACAGATGAAGTCAACATGGAAATTGGGTTCAGAGCAGAAATTCTAATGAGGCACGAAGTCAGGTCTCCGAGGCACATTCAGATGAAGGACCCCCGCGGGACTTGTAGCGGCTTCAGGAATGTCCTTGAGGTGGGATTAAGTTGATTTTTTTTTTTTTTTTACCTTTCCACTAGGGATGCATCCACACAGGACGCCATATGCTGCAGAGTGACTGGATGACAAACTCTAATCTGTCATGAAATATATCATGTACAAATGCATTTAACTGCCAGATACTGTATCAAACTGAAGTATATTAGTGTCAGTATAGGAAATACTGCCTGCACTGCGCATTAAAAAGCGCTCATTCTCTCATATTTCTTTCTATGTAAAGGCGACACAGTTGGATGGTTTATTTATCACTCATTATCCTTCCAAAATTATCACTCCAGCTGAGGGTGCTATTTAATGTTGCATGACTGACAGCAGCAATATCGCCTGCATTTTATTTGGCAAATTTTATTGCTTCTGGTCTTTGTGAATAAAATCTTGTGTCTGTGCTTCTTTATCTTGATTTGCTTAAAAAAGTAAGCAATTTTAAATACAGTGATTTAGCTTTTTTTTTTTTATCTTCCAGCACAAATGGCACATTAAATAGCTCAACGGCAAATGTCAAAAGTCAAAGTGTGTCTGGAGGGACCTGACGTACCTTTATGTAAAAAAAATTAAGCGCTGATGTCTTACAAGGAGCGTTCTCCACAGAGCTGTGTGTGAATGAGGGCGAGGACAACTAAAAGAGACAGGGATCTGCATTTTATTCCCCAGGCTGCCTGTTCCCAAACACAAGCTCAGATTAGCTGGCTGAGACCTGAGGTACAATGAGGGTATGAAAATCGTGTAGGCTGAAGATATGACATGACAGAAGTGCTGCAAATAGAAAGGAGATATAAATGGAGGTAAACAGCTTGTAAGCGCTGACCTCTAAATAGACCAAATAAAGCCTCTTTTCTATTTTCTGTCTTGTTGAACAAACAACTCTATGAGAGCATGGGCTGTTTCATGCCAGCACACAGAAATTTTGATTGAAGCTGCAAATATATCCATCTTTTGATTAGCACCAGTGACCCAAAGACAGCGGACTTCTATGACTCTGGACCTGGCCACATACACACAAGCCTCGCGTCTCTCCTCCCCCCTCTCTTCTGGTGTTTCTAAGAGCCCACTAAGAGCTCCCCAAGCACTACTTCATCTAGAAGGATGTCAAATATAATGTTGACAGTTAATGTGGTCATTTGGTGTATTGCTGGAAGTGATGGCTTTTCAATTAATACAACCCAAATGGCGAGAATGCTCAATTAGCTTTAATGTATTCAGCTTCCTGATAAATGCTGTGAAAGTGGATGAGGGGGAAAATAATTTAAAAGCTTTACATTGTGTTCAACGACTTGACTTAAAACTGTGAGGAGCATCGAAGGTTTTTTTTTTTTTCCTTTTTACAATTTTGTACCTCCCTAGGCTTGACATAAATAGTATTCACATGATGTCACAACAAGCCATGATGTGGCTCTAGAGAGTAATTTATAAACACTGTCAGCAGCAGTGTGTAGTCAGTGTTACTTACATTCTGCACTAAATTGAGCCCTTTGAGGGTGAAATGGCCATTAAAATCACTAAAATGCCACATACGTGTGTTGTTCATGGCTGCAAGAGCAGATCAGACTCCTAGAATTGGAGAAGATGAAGGACCAAAGACTGAAGAACTCAGCAGTGAGAAACATGGATCCCGTAAGTAAAACAACTTCCTTCCAACAGATTATCCTTACGTTGTTTCTCACCATTTTTTTTTAAAGGTAAGACTAAATCATTTCTGTGCCTTATAATTCTGGTTCTTAATTTAAAGTTTTGCAAATTAAATTGGGAAACATTACCGTAAACAGACATTACGACCTAGCCTAGCCTACATAATCTTTATACAGTATTTATTTCAGTTCAATAAACATTCATATATTGAGGAAACATTTTTGGGAGAATTTAGAAACATTCCCCATACTCAGATCATGAAAATAATTTCAACAAATCTTTCCTGCGGCCATGATGTGTCTTGCTGATCTAATGTAGCCACATCCTTCACCCAGAGACCTCCAGAGACTTGTAGGTCTTCAGTTCCTCCAAAATGTGGGCTCTTTTGTCAAGAAAAATATAATTGCAGATGTTGGGGCAGGACACATCATGTAAGTCCTTCGGATCGTGTATTTAGTCCATATTAGTCATCTGTACTGGTTGATTCCTGCTTGCTGCTATTTTCTCACATAGTGAGATTTCAGTCAGGTAGTGTGCGTTTTCCCAAATTCCACTTTTTCCTTTTGCCTTCTGCTGCAGTTGGGGCGTCTTTATCTGATGATTTTCATCCATTTCTGACGACTGATGTTTGTAACTTATGAAGACACGACTGCCTTAGAGTGAATGAAGAACCGGTGCTGCACTTATAAAGCTTGACGTGCAACAGTGTTGAGTCAAAATATTCAGGTGCGTGGCATCAGTGAATACTATCAACAGACTGATATGGTCTGAATAATGATCAACATATCAGTCATTTGCTCGAGCAAATTGTAATGTCAGTATTGTGACTTAACCATATATATGGGCGTATTTAAGGAAAATCGTTGGATGCATCCAAAAAAGTAGGTGTCTCTTCCAAGCAAATGGCTCTGCTGCACAGGGAGCATCCTTCAAATCTTACACATTTTCAAGTTGCCTATTTTTTACTCCTGAAGTATATTTAATATTTTTGTTGCATTTTCAATAACTGTACCTTCTTGGGCTTTGATGGGTCTTGCAGATGTCTATAAAGATGAACCTGCTCACACCAGCTTTACCACTTGTGTTAGTGAGAAATGGGTTATGAAAAACAACCAGCCAAAATGACACCAAAGAACCCCTGGTGCCAGATATTATGAGATCCTGGACTCCCCCCCCCCAACAGCAGAGCACATGCTGTGTGTAGGGCCTCATGATGCAACAGGGGTCTCATTTTATGCAAAGATGTGGCACAATCATGCATCCCACAGTGTCGCTGGTACAACCAACAGCCCTATCCGCATGTGGGAAGTCAAACCAGTAGTGTGAGTAAAGTCACTTTCATATTACACGACTTTCAACACTACCGGACTGCTGCAGTTCATGGAATAACAGAAGTTCAGTCTCCATGTATTGGAGGATCAGTAATTTTCTTGTGGCAGACAGTAGCCGACCTTTAGAAACAGCTGGTGATCTTTGAAATGGAAGAAATAAGGATTCACTCAGTTGTGTCCTGCACTGACTCTATTGTTGAAAGAGACAAGTGTCAGGCTGCTACTTATTATTTCTGGCTCTTTATGGTCTTTCCAAAAAGACAATTATACAGCTTCAGCTCATCCAGAACACTGCTGACAGAATTCTAACCAGAACCAAGAAAATGAGCACATTACCGCTGCTCTTGGATCCTTATAGTGGCTACCAGATACCTACAGAACAGTGTTGTTGTTATTTTACTTAATAATACAGGACCATAAGACATTTCTGATCTTCGTGTGGAATATAAATCAAGAAGGGCTCTGAGATATTTAGGAAACAGTCAGCTTGTAGAACCTCCAGTTAGAGCCAAACAAGGTAAAAATGCATTTAGCTACTATGCTGCACACTCATGGAATAAACGTCCTGCTGATATTAATTCAACTCTGTCTGGACACTTTTTAAGTTAAACTGAAAAAGCTGCTGTTTTTCCATGCCTTTGTTTTGTCTAGTTTGATGCTGCTCTTATTCCTTCACTGTTTTTACTTTCTATATTCTCAGCTTTGTTATTCCTTTTTAAATTTAATTTTTTTTTAAATGATTTGGGATTTTATATTGTATTTTATTTGCATTATTGTGCTGTTTTTATTAATACAATTTTGTTTTCATCTTAATGTCTTTGGAAAGAACTTTATGTTGCCTTTGTTTATGAAACGTTCTCTACAAATCAGCCTTGCCTTATTTAAAACAGTATTGTTAAAATGGTTTGTAAATTGATAACCTACTATGTGAGACATTTATATCTGTTGAGAATTTTCAAAGGAAAGCATGTTTTGTTGAAATGGTTTAAGTGATATCCTGTGGTCTGATTTTTACTTTTTTATGTATTGACTTAAATTCCTGTTGTTAATTGTTTTTTAAAAAAAATATACTGTATTATGATATGTGGTATGTTGTAATGCGCATTTTGAAAGGAATTTTGGAAGAGTGGGCGTGTTGGGGTGGGTGTGAGAGGGGAGGGGCCTCATGCCCTGATGCTCAGGGCCCCAGTTTGTCCAGCAGCAGCCCTGGTGATGCAGTTTCACAACAGTGACCATAGATTCAGCTTTACTGTTTCCTCTGCATGCAGAGAGATGAAGCCCGTCAGAAAGACATGCTGTGAAAACTCATTAGAGGAAAAAGACATTTTTGCAGTTGTGCACACATACTTCTTGTACTCTCACAGACAAGACGAATAGATGCAAATATTGTAGTAAATATGAAACACTGACAGTCTTCAGAAGTCACACAAGACTGGGGCCCCTCTGAGTGCTGACGACAGTAAAATGGTTCTCCGAGACTATTATTCTTTCATCATGCCTGTAAGTGTGTCTCTGTGTGTGTGTGCTGTTAGAGCAATGAAGAGAACCATTAGAGAATGTCACTGACCACAGCTGTTTTGCTTTAATGTACAGACTGACACGCTTTTTCTCCCCAAGTACAAAATTCTCAGCTAGAGCCTAGCAACCAGCAAGTGTGGTGTCTGTAAGCTCCGTAATCCTCAGACTGCTTCTGAGACCACTCTTCAAGTCTGCCAGTCTGAGTCGGATTAGACACTGCTAAAGGGATTGCCTGGGAAACATAATATTAATTTTAGCCCTCACGAACAGGACAGTCACACATCATGTACCGCTGCTTCAGGGTGATGTACTGCAGATGTCCATTGGACTCTTTCCCTTTCTAAAGTGTTTACTAAACAGAGTTCTTCTCGGAAACAGAATCATCCAATGATAATAATAATAATAATAATAATAATAATAATAATGATGATAAAAACCTTCTTGAACGTTAGCTCCGGATGTTTGGCCACATATGCCTGGATTCACACTGACAGTCGGTGTGTGCGTGTGATTATGTGGATTTCTGCATGCTCGGATGCGTGTATGCCTGTGTGGTTGAGCGAAAGGTAACAGCAGGTGAGAGATTATAGTTTCCTGATAATCTAAGGTGAGCAGATGTGATGCTATTAAAGCTTTGACACATGTAAAAGCTTATTTTTTTATTATTATTTTTTAAATTCTCATTCATCTATTGCTTTGTTATGAAGCTGGAGAGCTGGTTTAATGGCTCTTTAAGGTTGAATCTTGAAATGTGACCATTCACATGGCTCTGGTTAAAGATATTCTTTTAAAGTCTTAAAGCTTCCTCTAAAAAAGGACTATGGGCTCATAGTTTTTTTGTTTGACTACATTGGCAGCCTTCATCCTCATGAGTTGTCAGTGTTATCGTGAAAAGCAAATGTGCATTTGGATCACTGATGGAAGATGAAATGAATGTGGATGATTGCAAAGTGCATCTACTGGGTTTTGGTGAAGAAAGTATAGTATTTCATTCTGATGCTGATGGCAGACATCTAAAACTGGAGTTCACTGTCAACCTTGACGCGTATATTTTTGTCTTTCCATGTATGTCTTCTTAGACTACTGCTGTGGGTACAAAGCTGTAGGTTTAAAATTTTGCATATATTTTTTCCAGCTTTGGGGAAGTATAATATACATATTTTCAAATCATAAATTTAGCAATTGACTATTTTTAGTTGCCACTGACGAACCAAGGTAAACACCTGTATCTAGCTCCATTGATGTTTCATCCATTTTCACTCCTAGCTGTCACATAATGACAGCGGCTGCATGGTGTACCCAGAGCATCAGTTTTTGACCTGGTGGAATGAGGTTACGATGGTCACTTTTGATGTTGTTTCAGTAGTGACACTACAAATGAGTATGAATGGACAGATCTGAATTAGAATTAATGTCAAGTAATATTGATTAGCATCATAGGTTAGCATAAGCTAAGCTTCCCAAGCTAAAATAGCTGACTTCCTGTGACTGAAAAAACCTGTTCCTGCTAGCTTCCTGCTTGATCAGCCCATATGCACACTTGACGCTAGTACAAGCGATCTTTGAGTCTTAATAAAAACCCTCATTCTTCAGCTCTCGTTTGTCCAGTTCCTCTTAAACAGTCTAAGATTAAACTTCAGGTGTCAGTTGTGACTTTCTTATATCACACATGAGACTAATGCCTGGCTAATCTCTAAACTAAGCAAAGCTATTGTCAGTGCAACTGCCCCGATGATTTTCCAACCATATCAAAATTCTTTGAATTGCCTAAGGTTGACAAAATACTTTTGAATCATGACGAAGGAGTAGTGCAGTGAAGGAAGTCAAAGCATTGCTGTCTCTGACTCCTTTACTCTAGCTGTTACTTGTTGATTGACAAGCGCTGTCCTTTTCCTGTCTGCATTTGCTAAACCAACAGCAGGCACATCAGTTACTGCAATGGAACACTGGAAAACTGCATCAAAACCTAGCCAACCTAGCCTGTTTCATTTACAGTATAATGTTGAAGATCCATTCTGTAAATCATAATAATTAATTTGCAATGTGTTAGATATTTTCAGGGCCAACTGCAAAGACAGATGAGTATTCTTTTACTGTAAGCAACAGAAATTTTTAAATTCCCCTCTTTCCTTAGACACAGACACGTGGTAATTTTTAGATATTCTTTCAGCAGAAAAAAATCAATTTAGCTGACTCAAAATACTTTTAATCTTTGCTTCATCAAATGATGATCGTCTTTTCATTTTCTGCTGTTTTGAATACTGGTGATTCGCATCTAAGCAGAAGCTGCAGAAAAGGCTCGTTGGTGCTCCATTTGCAGGTAGATATTTTCTGTGCCACTAAAACACAGAGCAGCTCGCAGAGGTCTGGGCTCAATGTTCTGGTCATTAGTTCAAGACCATTGACTTGATAATCTCACCTGGGAGGGACAGGTAACGGCTCCCATCGATGCAATTATGGCTACTCTCACAAACAGCTATTTGTACTTGTCAAGTACCAACCTGCTCAATTTCTCTGATTTGGGGAGTTGAGTGGTGGTGCCTGACACAGGGCACAGACCTGTGGCCACAGTCACAAAGCTCACGAGGGGAGGGGAGTTTTAGCCTATCCTAGCTGTCATTGGGAGAGATGCATGACTCACCTTGAACAGGTCACCAGTCTGTCACAGGGCAGCACAGAGACCAACCTGACACCCACGGATAAACTAGAATTAACAGTCATGCTTTTGGACTGTAAGTGCTTCTCAGGCACAGGGAAAACACACAAGGAAAACACACAAACGCCACACAGAAAGAACCCAGTCGAGATTTAAATGGGGAACGTGCTATGAGGCAATAGCTCTGTGCAGCTCATGATACAGTCTTTCCATGGCTTCCATTCTTATTCAAATTGATTGATTTAAAACACACACTTCACTGTACAGTACAAGAACATAGCCAACTGGAACATAATCAGTTCCTTTTCCTTTTTTAAAAAAAAAAAAAAATCCTTACTAATTCAAGTGTTTGTATTTTCTCCTTACAAATGCACCTTTTCTTAGATAGTAAAACACCAGTGACATAATGTATGGCTTTGTGCCCTTTGTAATGTCATTAGTATCACCTAGGTTAACCTATGATTTTCTTGTGTGCTGAAAAAAAAAAAAGCTGATAATCAAAATGTGCCATTTCAAGATTACAGAGGCTTCTGGACAATTTGTCAGTAGCTGAAAGTCTAAAATTTGAGCAATGCAGACAATGCATAATATTTAAAATCAATAAATTACTTTTTAAACTGCATAGATGAAAAGTTGACATATCATTCCTCTGGTGCAATATTCAAAATTGTATATTAAAAACATCATTCTTACATTAAGTAAATGTGAAGTAAAATGTATCATTTAAAAGCATATGCATAATAGTTGGCAAGACCAAAGGGACCTTTGTGATCAAGGGAGCCATCTTCATAGCTTTCATATTAAAGTTGGCAGAATGAATATACAGAGTAGGAGATGAAGGGAGGAAAGGATAGTTTTCCACCTCAAATTAGGGCACACCAGACTCAACAATACTCTTTGCAAAACAGGGAAGTATTTGGTCTTTGTCCACACTATAATCAACCAGTTGAACAGTATTAATGGGATGTAATCCATATAACAACAAATGCAGAGGTAATTTCTCAAATGAAAAAAGATAAGATGGAATTCGCACTAGAGACAGTCGTCTCAGCGAATAAAATGAGTGGCAATTAAGCAACTCAAAGTGACATAGACTACTATTACTGCATACTACGCTACCAGTGCGCTGGGGCGCCGAAAAGGGGGGGTAAAGGATACGGATTATAGGGGCCCATGATTGAGGGGGGCCCAGAGAGGCCCCTAATGATGATCAAAAATAGCATCAACAAATTTCCCTGCTTTGTTGGGGGGCCCGGTAAAGATTCTTTTCATGGGGCCCAAAATCCCTAGCGGCGCCCCTGCCAGTGCGTATTGATTTTGTAAAAAATGTGGTAGGCAATAAGCAACAATCTGGTCCTAGAAAACTACCCCGAAACCCCCACTAGCGGAAACGCTCCCATTGTAAGACTCCTACACTATATTGCCAAAAGAATTTGCTCACCCATCCAAATGATCAGAATCAGGTGTTCCAATCACTTCCATGGCCTCAGGTGTATAAAATTAATCATCTAGACATGCAGACTGTTTCTACAAACATTTGTGAAAGAATGGGAGCTCAGTGAATTACAGCCTGGAACTGTGATAGGATGACACCTGTGCAACAAATCCAGTCATGAAATTTCCTCGCTCCTAAATATTCCACTGTCAACTGTCAGCTGTATTATAAGGAAATGGAAGTGTTTGGGAACAACAGCAACTCAGCCACGAAGTGGTAGGACACGTAAACTGAGGGAGCGGAGTCAGTGGATAAGTCCTTCGTGGATAAGGTGAGTCAATCACTACAGACCTCCGAACTTCATCTGGCCTTCAGATTAGCTCAACAACAGAGCAGAGAGCTTCATGAATGGGTTTTCATGGTGGAGCAGCTGCATCCAAGCCAGACATCACCAAGTACAATGCAAAGCGTCGGATGCAGTGGTGTAAAGCAGCCACCACTGGACTCTAGAGCAGTGGAGGAACGTTCTCTTGGAGTGATGAATCACACTTCTCCATCTGGTAATCTGATGGAAGAGTCTGGGTTTGATGGTTTCCAGGAGAACGGTACTTGTCTGACTGCATTGATGCCAAGTGTAAAGTTTGGTGGAGGGGGGGGGGGGATTATGGTGTGGGGTTGTTTTTCAGGAGCTGGGCTTGGCCCCTTAGTTCCAGTGAAAGGAACTCTGAATGCTTCAGCAGACCAAGATATTTTGGACAATTCCATGCTCCCAACTGTTAGATCCCCCAGTTTTGGTTCAGTCTCTGACTAGCAGAGTCTGTCACCGGGACCAGCTCTCCATCTCTTCGGGTAAGAAGTTGTGGTCTAGGGGGGTTCACCCCACTAAGATTTCTGGTGTCGAGGGGATTCGCCTAGCTCTCACTGCATACAACTTCCAGCCGTATACCCCGCTTCCACTCAATAACTGACCTAAGAGGAATAGCCAATTGGCTCAAAGTCCAGCTATCGGTCACGTCTGTTAATTGCAGCTCCCCTCTTAAGATCTGGGCTCTTGTTACAGGCTAGGATAAATTTAGTGGCTTGGACAGCAAGCCGCAGGGATATTTGACAATATTATGACTAGAATAACCCATAAGAACCTGTGTGTTAGTGCAGAGGCATAAACAAGTCTTCAAAATTCTGGATACAGATGTAATGTCCACAACGACATCTTATGATAGTTTTTATATTTATTAAAGCAGATTAGCAAGGTTAAGCAACAGCATTGATTGGTTAAACAATTCTAATTCTAAAAAGGCAAATTAAAGCTGTGGCTTACTGATCGATCCATCTGGGTGGTTCAAGGACAGGCTGGTACGCAATGTGGCGCCTTTGCGTTGTTCAAGGCCGCTTGCAGAGAGAGAGAGAGATAGCACAAGGTCGGGCCCCCGGGAACTCTGGCTCACCCCTCCTCCTTGCTAGCAGTGAGCTAGGGTAATTCCAAAAACTCCAATTATATTCCTCAAGTGTTGGAAAAATGGTTAATCCGTTCCTGTGTCTTCGTCTTCTGTTCTTGAGGAATAAATCCTTCAGGTCTTTCCCTCCAGATGGTTGGTCAGCTCCCTTGTCCAGCTAGTCCTGCTTCTTCGAAGATGCCCCACGGAAGAACGACGAATTCTCTCTGTCTTCTCTTTTTATGCTATTCTCTCTCTCTCTCCCTCTCTCTCTCGTCCAGCCTGCTTCAGCCCCAAAATGTCCCTTTTTGGTCCTTCACTCTCTTGATTGATTTTCTCACATTTGCATAGGCGTACATAATTTCCCTCAAACTCACATGACACTTCTGATTGGTTATTCACATATGCAGAGGCATGCATAATTTTACATAATCCGTCCTTTACATCATGCATAATTCACAGGCCATGTCCCACAATGATTTCATAGGTTTACAGATCAGCAGGGGCGTTCACCTTAATCATCATGACATCATGCCATCACCAGACTCTTTCCAAGGTTACCTTGTTTACTTGGCCATATAGCTCGTTAAGCTAAAGCTTATCAGCTAAAGCTAACCCTTATCTAACGATCTACGTACCAACGTATGTTCCAAAGCTTCATTAACTGATAGATTGATTGGTTCGTATTTAATAACAGAATTTAGTAAATGATCTGCCGTCTGCAGCCTTCCACTCTGCCACTTCGCCAAGGCCACTCTGAGCTGCCACCCTCATCGCCATTTGACCCAGACACCTGGCCCCAGTGTTGTGTATGTGTGAAGTAACTTATGTTTACACTTACGAACTCTCTCCTGTTTTCTGTTATGACTCCGTAGCTGTGATTTCTGCAGAATTGTTTGGGTTAACCAGTTAATCAAAAAGTAGCCTAATTTATCAAAACCTTAATTCATAATTCGTTCAATTTATTTCCTCTCTATTTTAGCAGTATCCTCATGGCTAATTATTATTTCCTTTGGGACTTTTACCTTATAAAACCCCATATAATATTTATTCAGTTCTCATCCATCTCTACTCCTGTTTTGATAAACATATCTGTTGTTTTACATTCCATTGCAGCACACAGTGACCCTCAGCAGCTCCACTCAGCCGCTGACAGCACAGACCCACAGTGTCTTGATCCAACGAGAAATAAATCATAGATCTATTCCAACATCATTAATACATCTTCCTGATCATCGTTTCTGATCATTGACAAGAATCACACACACATTTCATACATTTCATTGATTAGGAATTGATTACAAATCACATAAATTACCACCTTTCTGTTACTCCACTCCTGCCTTTGTTTTGACTAGCACTGGCTTGTTTACATTACATCACCTACTGCTGCAGCAGAGTCTCTCACACTGTGGCTCACAAGGCGCTTTAACATACAGAGTTAATATTGATTATTGATTAGAAGCTGAGTTGATTCCAACGTTTTCTCAGGGTCACTTGACACAACTTTGTGGGAACAGTTTGGAGCTGGTCCCTTCCTCTTCCAACATGACTGTGCACCAGTGCACAAAGCAAGCTCCATAAAGACATGGATGGAGGAGTCTGGTGTGGATGAACTTGACTGGCCTGCACAGAGTCCTGACATCAACCTGATAGAAGACCTTTGGGTGAATTAGAGGGAGACTGAGAGCCAGGTCTTCTGGTCCAACATCAGTGTGTGACTTCACAAATGTTCTTCTGAAAGTCCAAAATCCCCCAAATGTGAGTCAAGGCAGGTGAGTGAATACTTTTGTATACATTTTGTATACATACTTTTGTATGTATACATAAGAAAGTCACTCTCTAAAACCTCGTTGCTCTACCCTTAGCACATGTGGTTCAAACAAAACAATATTTATTTCATTCAGTAAACATTCAGAACTGATAAGAGTTGTTTTTAATTTAAATAAGGTGACCAACATTTGAAAGTAAAATGATCCCATTTGGAAACCTGAAGATAGTCGTCTCTTTCTGATGACTAATGTTGGTAATATTCCCATAACTAACATAGATGGACATCACTCATTTCTCATTTCAATGAATCACCTGTATCGCTTGTTTTGGCTTGATGCTTTCTTTACCAGAAGTTGTGTCTGCAAAAAGTCCCAAATACAAACACGTTGCGACTGGTACTGCCACCTGACCGATAACAATAGCAGCACTCTCTTGGTAGTTGGGCAGGCAGTATTTGGTTGGCTGTTAGTTAGGCTACTGTGTTGATGTTGTGTGGCTGTACTGCGTATATCTGTGTATCATGCAGACAACACCATCGCTAAATAAAAGTAATAAAAGAGATCACATAGGGAGAAAGAACTAGAGTACTGTAGGTAGATGTAAGTAGATTTGAAGCAACTGGTCTTGTCGAGCTTTGTCATATTGAACAGGCTGTCGGGTCAATAGGAATTTGTTACAGTATTGGCTTAACAAGTTTGCAGTGTCCTTAAAACGAAACAGAAGTGTTTTACAGAAGTACTGCCTTATAAAAAAAGATCCAGATTTATGTGTATGTTCAGTTTCCAGACAGTTTAACAGAAAATTGGCTCGTCTTGACACCAAATTCAACTGTGCTCGTTTGATATCTGACATGTTAGAGTTTTCCCATTCAACTTCAAACACAGCTGTTGGATAATCTGACATGTTAGAGTTTATCATTTAAAATCACAGCTAAGTTAGTCACATGCTAATCAACAATGCAGTTGGCCCAATAACTTGAGAGTAACCTTTTGACTAAATAAATCTATTTTGCAGAAGGACTGGAATACAAGAAAGTGTGGAGTCAATTCAGTGCCATGTATATATATATATATATATATATTATATATATATATATATATATTGTGAATCAAAATACAAAATCTGAGAGCCAAAGCTCTGAATCAGAGTAGGAAAACTCAGAAACTGTAGGCAACAAATCAAATTCTGTAAACGAGAACACAATGATCTTTCTCGACAGCATTACTCCTTTCTTGCTAAAAATGTGAAAGTTTTCTCCATTTTTCAACTGTCTTTCTCAGTTGTGCCTTTTCTGTTCTCGCTTTCAGCAGGGGCAATCCTAGTACCGGGACGTATGATGTGTAAGGTGCAGAGCTCATATTCCTCTGGGGCTTTGCAGAACTGTGTGTGTCTGAACTGGGGCTTCCTCCACTTTTTCCAGGCAAAGCAGACAAGATCACCACCTTACTGGAATGACGGGAACATAACCTGAATTTCCTTGTGAGGTTGAACATGTCAACATTCTTCACCATTTTGTGTTTACTCTCATGCTAAATCAGTGCCTTCTGAGTCAGCCGGAGTCGTGGACATGTAAACAGGAAGTATCTTCCAAAAGCCCCAAATGCAGTGGTAACTACTGGTTTCAACTGGTGCTGCCACCTAGAGGATACCATTTTGGCGGTACTCAGGTATCTCCTATTCTAATGATTCTTGTTGGAGTCCAGTAAGCGCCACAGTAATCTACAGCAGTGGCAGGTGGGACACTGCTGTTTACAAAAGTCAGTGTAAGGGCTGTGTGATTCAATAGCCAATGAGCTACTTGATCTCAGCTATGTCCCACCTCCACTTGTAGATTCTGATTGGATTTCCAAAATGGAAATGGAAATGAAGGTTGTGTAAGATTGTGGATTCTGAATTTCATGGTTCAAGACTTTGGGTCCGAGATTTTGGATTTTGATTTGCAATATATATGTTGAACTGGTGTCATTAGAAAGAGCCTCAAATGTGATGCAACAGCTCTGGCTTGAAGAATATCATTTCCAAGAAATCTGTGTTTTAAATATGTGAATATCCTGTAGGGGTTTTTCCAGTATCATCAGAAAGGATGATGGAAGTCAGCATTAGCATTTGAATCCATAAATGAGCCACAAGGGAACTTCACTCTGGAAGTTATTGCTTCGGAGCTTACCCTACTGTTTTGTTGTTTTCGTTGCGTGTGTGTATTTTTCATCCTCCCCAAAACGTAGTTACAAAGACATCCAGGATAGTACTATGACATTTCCCAGGTAAGTGTTTTTCACAACCCACCCAAAGGTCACACTGAGTGGGGAAGAAAATCAGCACAAAGCTTTGCTCTTGGCTGAAACACATCAGAGCAAAGCTGAAAAATCTGAAGAGAAAAACAATCTGTCTCCACTTCAGGATGAAGAAAAAGTTTCAAACTCTGCGCAAATGCTACACCACACAAATGCATCAAAATGTCTTACAAACTCATCTCTGAAATGTTGTGTGATAGTAAACAGACCTTGTTTTAAAGCAATCAAGTCGGCAATATGGCTGCTCAGTAATTTGACATGGTTACTCTTAAACACTAACCTCCCTTGTCTGTTTGACGATGCTTTTCCAAAATGACTGAACCTTTTGACTTCCTAAATTGACTCTTGCTCACTTCATTGCCCTACATTTCTCGCCTTTCAAATGGAATGTTTGGGGTTTGATTGATCCCTAACTTGATCTGTCTCTGCACCTGTTCTCAGCCACCTCCATCAGCTCGACAGAGAAGCAACCAGAGAGCTATTGATTTTTATACTCTTCAAATCACTTAGAAGGAGGATATACACTTCGCTTTCACTGTACCAAAATAATTTTGTCTTTTCAAAATGGTTTCCAATATTCTCAATTCCACAGACCCATTTAAGTCAGAGGAACTTTACCGTGGAGGGAAATTGAACAAGGCCTGCCTGAGCCAAAGTCAATGAAACCTTAAGATATAGAGCCAACATTTACAGTGCACGGAGCTACTATGCAGCTCATTGAGATGGGTGACACCTTTGAAGCATTGGTAGTATTATGAGCTGCAATGAACATTTATAAAATAACTAAAAATAAAGCAAATATGATTCTAAACATCAAGCTCCAGTTGTGTGTCTAATGAGAGCAACCTGATTACTGGCCATACTGTTTCAGATGAATTCACGGGCTGTGAACACGTTAACTACAGCTGCCAAAGAAACTGTGAGGCTGCTCCCTGTACAGCAGGATTTTAAGAAAGATTGGTATTTACAATGATCCTTTTAAAATGGCCACATAATGTTTTTCAGTGTGTTCTTATTTTTCTCCATTCTTATGATTGATTCTCATCTTAGATACTGTGAGACATCTGTCTTTGTTGACAGCGTCGTTAGCTTTTCTAGATCTGGTCTGCAAATGCTTTCTCACTCAATTAGCATGTTATCATGCTTCCCACATGTAAACCTATTAACACTGGCACATACACAGAGACACATACAGTAAATATGAAAACATCCTCAAAGAAATTTTAGAATATAAAGATAGGAATAACAACGACGTACACTTTGTCTTTAATGTAATCCTCCAAGAAATAAAAATCCAGGGAAAAAGGATATCTTTTTGATTATACATTGTAAATAAGAGAAACCCTCCCACAGCTTGTTTACATAAATATGAACACGCCTCCCAACTAATAATAGCAATTTGTGGATGTGCCCATTGCCCTTATTACAGCATTGGGTAAGTCTCTGTTAAATTCACACTATTAATTTAAACTGCCAGTAGATCTCCTGCGTGCAACTCTATTTGGGTCATTCCATGGGTTCTTGATGGGATTGATATCCGGACGGTGACCGGGCTGCTCCAAGACTTTGACTTTCCTGTTCTGAAGCCATGTCTTGGCTGATTTTCAAGTGTGCTTTGGGTCATTGTGGCGTTGGAAGAAGAAAGTCCTCTTCATTTTCAGCTTTTTAACAAGGAGTCAGTGTGGTGTTTCTAAGATGATGCTCTGTAATGACTTTGCACCAAACATACATTTTAGAATTAGGCCAAAAAGTTCAACCTTTGTCTCATCAGACCAGAACATATTTCCTTACATGGTTGGAGGTGACTATTTCTTTTGTTTTTTTGTTTGTTTGTTTGGAAAGGTTTTGATATTCTTCTTTTTTTTTTTTTTGTAAGAAACCCCTTCTGTCTTGCCATCCTTCCCTGCAGCCCAGGATTGTGCAGAATACAGGAGATGGTCGTCATGTATCCTTCGCATCCTTCAATGAGTCTATTAGGTGGCTGAAAAAGAGCATATTAAGGCAATTTTTAGACCCATGTATGCAAAACACATCTGTTACATTTGAAGCTCATCAGATATTACTGCACTGAATTTCGAAAATGAAAAGACTTACTCTCACATGACAGTGTCACCTAAAGCTTCACTCCTGGTATCAAAGTCACCTTTGGTGTCATAGCGTCATGGAAAGCTGCCCAATGATGAGCTGCCAGGTATTAGGCATTTTTAATCTTTCTTAATCTCCCCAGAGTTTCATCCAACCTTCCACTTTCAAGGAGTTAAAACTTTTTTTGATTTGTGATTCATGTTTTTCTTCCTTCTTGACATTTTCCTTAACAATAGGGCTTCTGTTGCACCAGAAAATGACCTGATGTGAATGGAAACATACACGCTCCTGATCATTGAATTTCAATTGGTGTCCACTTAGATATGAAAATGGATCAGAGGAAATTAGATTGAGAACAATATCATCTTGAAGGAAAATAATCCCATCTTTTCTCATTACTGGATTTTCTGTGTGACGGTCTGTGACCACATATGTCACCCTAGAAGACAGACCTGCAGCCACAGCAGCCAAACTGCACCGAAGCAACATGATCAAAGATGATTTAATTTTACAGAGGTGTGCTTAGTCTGAACCAAACTGATCCTCTTCCTGTTTGCACTAAATATTCCTACATGTTCAAGGCCATGTTCAGGATACTTGGAATAAACAGGCAAACACAACCAACCCAGCAAATGTGAAAGGTCCTTAAACAACTAGACGGGGTGGTCTGTGAAGCCTGTAAATCAAATCAGTCGTTTATTTTCATTCCAAATGATATTAGAAGGGGATATAATTAAATACATGGATTCTACAGTAAATGAAAATTTTCCATGAAAGGAGACTCACACAGAAAGCACAGCTTAATTTTCTGCACAGCAAAGCTGATCCTCAATTTTTCACCTCTTCTCTCCATCACTCTTTTTCTTTATATGTATTTCCTTTAACTTTACCTTTATCCCCTATTACATAGTTTCCAGGAGCCCAAACAAGTCCTGTGGCACCAGTGGAGATATGTGTATTTTGCTAAAAAAAAAAAATAAAAATAAAATAATAAAATAAAACCACACACAGGAAGCACAAACAGATCTCCAGGTCTGTTCTGAATTAATGAAAGCATTTCAAGTGTCATAGTCAGCAATAGAGATAACCAAAATGGATTTCCATGTTCCCGGTTTCCTCTCTGTGGCATCATATGGAAAGAAATTGGTGCAATGTGCCTCTGCCCAGAAGGAAGAAGAGCTATTTGAATTCCTGCTGTGCATAATTATGATGGATGTGCACGGGGCTGGGCAGCAGTGGAGGCGGTGAATCTGTGTGTAGTACCTGTCCACGGAGCCTGGGAGCTGATGAGCTGTTACTCAGGGAAGACAGACGAACGCAGAGTGTGTGTGGGTGATCTCTGAAGCTGACAGGTGTGAAAGGTTCTGTGCAGCTTGTGTAGGTGCATTTCTAACAGACAATACAACGCAGCAGCACTTAGGAAGGACTGACAGTTTTGATATTCTCCCTCTGACGGGGAAGGACACATTGTTCTTATCAGACACACATTTACTGTAATAGCTCCAAATTTGATTGTTTTCATGTGGCATACCATCGCTGTAATCCATTGATGTAATATGGTATAAATCAAGACGTTTTACTCAGATATAAAAATAACTTGCTCATATGTCAGTGGCAATCATCAGAACGATTCCTCAACATTTCCATGTAAAAGTATACAAAAACAACATGTTTAATGGTTGGTCATAATGATGACAAGTGGTCACACTGAATCAACATATTTCTTGTTTACAATCATAAATTTCTGTTACGTATGCCAGCTCAGTTATTAAGAAAATTATTTATCTATCTGTCACTGGCAACCACCCTCACTGACACTAGTGCTTCATCACAGTCTACATGTGACAATGACTACACATCAATAACCGAAGCCATCTAAGTCCAAGGAACGGAGGCTCAGCGGATGTGGGCACACCCGCGGTGGGGAAGGAGTGAAAAATATCGCTAAGTGTAAAAATTTGTCTTGATTTACCCTGCAACATTTAAATGCTGGGGCAGAATTTGGCATGGAGAACATTAAAAATCATTCCTGCCTTTCACTATGGGGTTGGCAGGACTAGATACAGATTCATGTTAGCTGAGCTTTCTGTGTTGTTTCCTGACCAGCTGATGATGCTTACTCTTACTCTAACTCATTAATTTTCTTTTTTTTTTTTTTTTTTGTCTGCATTCATGGTTAGTGCCATCATCTGGCAAAACCATCTTAGTGTGTATATGCAATTTAATCTTCTAGCAGATTTTTTTGTGCTAATGTGAGGGGTGAAGACGGGGGCAGGTCTCTCTTGAAAAAGAGATTTTAATCTCAATGAGACTCTTACCTGGTTAAATAAAGGATATAAATAAATAAATAAAAGAATGTGTTCTTCACCAGTCTTCTCTGGCAGTAAATTCTAATATCTTTATTAACATCTTAAATCCTGATTCCGTCAGAGAGGACTAAAAAACACCAGGAGTGAAACATTTAAAGACAATTAAAGAGACCCAACAGTGAGGGTGTGGTGTGTGCTGGGTTGTGAAGTGTGAGGGGTGTTGTGTAGTAGATTGTGTTGTGTTACAGAACAAACTTAAAAATAATATATAGAAAGTAGAGAAAACTGCTAACAGAAAGATGGATGAACACCTTCTACCAAGTAATAGGCCTGTGTGCACGTGTAGAATTTATGTAAACATTATGAATTGATTGTGATTGATAGAAGGGGGGATGTTGGGGGAGGGATACACAGAAGTTTACAAAAATGCACATATTCAATTCAATTCAATTTTATTTATATAGCGTCTGTTACAAAGACAATTGTCTCTAGGCGCTTTACAGAGACCCAGATCATGACCCCCGAGCAAATATCATTAACTAAAATTATATAATTAGATCCAATCAATGATAATGGCAGGTAAAAAACTCCCACGTAGGGAGAAAAAAAAAACCTTTATACCAAACAGTGGCAAGGAAAAACTCCACTTTAAGAGGAAGAAACCTTGAGCAGGACCTGGATCATATGGGGGGACCTTCCTGCCGAAGGCCAGCCGGGTAGAGAAAGAAAGAGGGAGGGAGACAGGACAGAGAGAGGACGGAGAACAGAGAGAAGATGGAGGACAGAAAGAGGATGTAGGACAGAGAGAGGAGAGCACAGAAAAGTAAAAAATAATAATAAAGAAGTAGTGGAATTGTTGTAGGGTGAATGCAAGCGGGCTATGGAGGGCCCTTGAGCATGTGGTCAGCGTAATGAGCCATGATAGGCTCTTGAGTATTAATAATGTGGGTGGGGTGTAGGTGAGGTGTGTGCGAGAAAAGGGGGAGGGGGGGGGGGAGGAGGGGGTTTGGGTTTAAGAAAAGAGAAGGGTAGGATTTCAAACAAAAGGATGCGATATATAAATAAAACAGATGGAGGCAGCAGCACTGGGATGAGATGGCCAGAGGACCAGGTCGCCGATCACCACGCCAGTCGGCACCCAAACACAAGGTGGAGGAGAACCCCGGGATGGACAGAGGATGGAACTGCAAGTCAGCATGAAACCCAGGAAACTCTGGCCTGCAAATACACAGAAAGAAAAGGGGGCAGAAACAGCACAACAAACACAGGAAAGCAAACATATGCAACATATGTATTTGTAATTCTATGCAAGCATGCCACATCTAGAATGTGTATACACATATCTAGATAAACACTCCTTTTAAGATTATTAGACTATCAATGTTGGTAAAGAAAGGTATTTTTGAGCTGTGGTTAATGATAACCTGAATAAGAATGATTACATTAATAACAGATAATGCTACTACTATGAAAAGTGACCAAAGTACTGAAGAAATTGTCACCACTATTACCATCACCACCATGCTTATCTTAGTCCGTCTCAAATCCTCCCGTGGCCAAGAAAATGCCAGCTAACAACGGGCAATCCATTTCACAAAGCAAGGTAACTTAATCCCAAACAAGAGGGTTCAGTTGAGCCAGTTTCAGAAACCGAGGTAACTCATACTCGGAGTCTGTTACCGCGGTAACTGCCTCTATGAACTAAACTTGGTCGAGATCAGGTTTACTTCCACATATCCCAAGTTTCTCTCTCTCTCCTCCCCTTCATGAACCTGAAACAGGTTCAGTTTCACCAGACAATCAATTATGTAACATCTGGAAGAAGTTTGAACAATGACACGTTGCATTTGAGAAGGGAGTAAATATTGAGGATTTAAATAGTTTGACACCACCGGTTACCATTTGTAATATCTGTTTAATTTTTTAAAAATAACATTAGGTCTACAGTTTTTTTCTGCAGAGTTACATAACCTATATAGACCTTCATGATCTTATTCTTTCTTGCATCACAAAAATCACCCATCGTATGCCCATACTTCACATAAATTACCTTGGGTTATTTTATTTAATTAACGATAATTTATTTGCAAATGTCAGCTTCCTTAATAACAACTGGGATGGTGACTAAACGTCTGATTCCCATCAGGACAGTCAGACATACATTTTTAAATGCTTTGACATGGATATTTTACTGCTATTCTCCAACCATCCATATGTCTGGGGTAGAAGAGGCCTCATAAAGTCACGGTTTAGGGTGCAGATCCAAATGTGGGAGAGCGGGAGGTAGGAATCACCAACAAAAATGTCCTTTAATAAATTAAAAAGTACAAACAAAACTGAACTTGGGTAAGTCCACAATGAGCAGAGAAACAGCAGGGCAGCAACATGGGGAACAAACAGGAGCCCAAGAATAGCGGGATGAAAACAGGATGAAGATGACGGGACTAAACTGGTCAAGGCAGAACAGAAGAACGAGCAACCAGGAGAGAAAAGATGAGACAATGTAAAGACAGGGGCACAGGTGAACGCAATCATTAACACAAGGAAGGGAAACAGAACTCAAGAAGGGAAAGGCAGACTTTCAAAGTAAAACAGGATGTAACAAAAACAGGAGACAAGGAACACAAGAAACGAGGAGAATCCCAAAAACCCAAACACTAAACCACCAGACCCTGACACATAACCATCAACCTGTTGTTGAGTTCCCTACTTATGTTCTGGGAGCTCTTCAGGTCTGGACTATTGCTTCCTGTTAACCGTTTCTCGACCTGTTTGTCACTGAACATCCAATACTGCACATATGAGTTGGGTCAAATGATGCGATCTGCTTTAGTTGTTTATATGTTGACATTCATAAACTTGGAAGACTGTTGTGCCACAAGTGTCCAACTTACAAACGGAAATAAAAAAGGTATTACAGCTTTTGCATCAGCTTGTAACAGCTCTCTCAGATTTTTTCTTCTATCAATATTTATTGCAAAATAATCAATGCTTCACTCAAACATTTTTCTGTCTTCTAAAGAAAAACTATTTCTGAGGTCACTATTTTGAAATATTAAATGGATTAAATATGTTTTTCCAGTTCATATGTCCATGTATTGAGTCTTTTAGAAATATCTGATTTGATATTAATATTTATACGTCTAAATTTTCATGCAAGAGGCAACACTTGCCCACACTTGAACAGAATCAGTGTGAGGGAGCTTGTTGTTTTTACAGCCACCTGATCAAATATCAAAGCATTTCACACAGCATTTGGGTTTGGTACAGACACACAGCAGTGACCTTGAAATTCAGTGGCATCTTTGATGCAGATTCCTGTGGTGTTTTACCACATTGGCCTTTTAATGGGCACGTGCCACTCATTAAAAATACACAGCCCACCCAATGTAACACATACACATAGACTAACTGAGTGCTAATTTTACTGTATACATACATAGATGCAATTTCTAATCACATGAAAATGTATCATGAAAAATATAGTCAAGGCATAATCCCAGTTTAAACATTAATATTACATATAGCCATATTATCTGACTTAATACCTTGCTACTGTGAAATGGTCCCTGGAGTGGGTCTGGTGAATAGTCACAAGCTGTTATTAAATCTTCTCCAAATACCAAGTTTAAATGGATTTGAATAGCACTGTTTTACAGTCGGAAAAAAAGCAACAGAATTGCATGGCTGTAACATATGGAGCTAAGTTGAATGGCTCCCTTTACATATCCATGGGGTTTGCATTATTTAAAAAGTGCCTTATAGTTTCAAATTGTCCTGTAAAGATAAATTCAGACACACATTATACCCAGTGACCCTTGAAGAACATTATTATTGTATGAGAGAGAATACACTGCCCAACCTGAAATTCACAACAGCAAACACAGCTAAACAAGCTCAAACTGGCACGCTAAACTGAAAGAAAAACACGTCACTGGCAGTTTTATTCTCAAGTCTTTTCTCATCTGCAGTTCGGCCATGATCATTTGGAACTGAGCCATTAATAAATACCTCACAGTAGAGAGGAACACTGAAGTAATGTAACAGCCAGCCAGCCAGCAGGTGGAAGGTTAATCTGTGACATCATTGTTGATCCATTTCTATGTGTTTTTAGAGGCTGATATAAAGAGCCATTGCTTACACTCAATCAGCCATAATATTTATGACCACCTAATTAATAGTGAGCGATATTAAGCAATTATTATTATGGGAGACGGCTACTGTGGGGGAATGATGATACCATGTTTTGGGATGTGATTGTTCTGTGAAATTGTTTAGCTAGTTGGGAAGTGCCAAAATGACATTCATGGGAATACAGGATGCAGGTTTTCTCAGTAGAACACTGCATTGTAACAAAATAAGCAGTTTGACTCATGTGACCTGTCAGATCGCATAACTGTTATAGCTTATTGGTGTATATAGGCTGCCTGGCACTAATGTTTTCAAGAAATGCCATTTTCTCTAATGCTACAATCAATAACAAACAGAAAAACAGAATTTCCAATCTCCCATTGCAAAGAATGCCTGTTAGAGGGAGAATTTCCCAGATGTGATAAAAAACATTACACAAAGTACTGCTAGAGCATTATTAACTAATATGCTTGCTGCAGAGAATTTGCTGTTATTAAGAAAACAAACAAAAAAAAGAGCAAAATATTTTGCTGGGTCCTGGAGGCTGGATCACTTTCAGTAACAATATCCTACAAAGCTGAACAATTAACTGAATCATATGTATTCAAACACTGACAGATCTCAAAGTGATAGGGTTTCACTTTTCAGGGGTTTCGAGTCATGACTTCAGACACCGAATTACACACGTTTCCAGAAAACCTGAAACTACTGTGTGTTTTCTTTTTGGAAATTCTTGGTAATGCATTTTACCTTGTTTTAGTGAAATTGAATTTGTCATAGCTCTTTCATTGCCCGTCAGCCCATTACTCATGAGTGCTAAGAGCAGTTTGTGTAACCTTGAGTCTGGTTTCAAAGCTCCAAATCATCCAAAGACAAACTTGGGGACGAACAACTCATTCCTGTCGGCAATAAAGATGAAAAATCTATTCTTGGTTTGACTTGCGTGCAGCTTTTTTATACAGTCAGCCGCTGTATGCTGTTGTAACTTGATGGTTTACAGTAAAAAGGTCTGCTCATAAAGTGTAGCGTCTCGAATGGCGTTTGTACAGTTAACAGCAGCAAGCCCCTGAATACTGTGCACCAGGGATCTATAAACTCTGTATGAACTGGGGCACCATTTCTGATCAGTCAGGAGTGGATTGGTTTACTTCACATTGTGTCTGTGTTTATGTGAATTTTTTTCTTTTCTCCACGCTCTCACTCTGACTTGAGACAGGCTGTGACACAGAAAATTCAACCACAATTAACTTTTGCCCTTTTTCTAAATTGAATCCTTTTCTCATTTGATGAATAATACTAACTCTTTTAGTATTTGATGACACCCACATGTCTTAAAGTTGGGACATGGGCAAAAAAAAAAAAAAAAAAAAATGCTGAAAATGTGAGCGTTAATAGAAAGAAACACATCTTAAAACTGACTACATTAATTGGCAACAGGTCAGTGACGCGATTGGAAATAAAAATAGCATCTTAGAGACGCAGTGTCTCACAAGTAAAGATGGGCAGAGGTTAAACGGTCTGTGGAAAACTGTCGACAATTATCATAAAAATTTCAGAATAATGTTCCTTGACATAAAACTGACTCTCTCATGTGCAGTACATTATGTCACAGTTCTGTACCTTTTCATGGGCCCAGCCCCTCCCACCTTCATCAGCCAACTCCCCTCACCTGTGCTCTCAGCTGCTCCTCATGTCTTCTGCAATCAGCCATGTGTATATATGCTCCTGCTTCACACCCAGTCTTTACCAGATTGTTCTCTGTTTCCATGCAAGACTTTCCAGCATTTATCCTGCCTGATCACCTGTTGCTGACCCAGTCTGCTTCTGACCCGACCCTGCTTGGACTAACCTCGTGTACTGACCTGCCTGCTTCTGCTCTTGGCGTGCTACCTTCTGTTCCCTGGCAACCCCTTCAGTCCCGATTCAGCCTCGATCGTCTGCTCTCCGGTAACCAAACCTGCCTCTGTCCCTGACCACGTCTCCTGCCTCTGCTTCTCTGGTGTCTGCCTGCCTGTTCCCTGGCCGTTGCTGGTCCCGGCCATATTGGGTTGATTTTTCTATGATGGTTCGGTGATATCTCTGATGGTTCGGAGGTGCATTAGTTTCTGTGGAATGGACAGTTTGTACATCTGGAGAGGAAACCTGGGAAGGTATATAAGTTTTAAAGAAGCATATACTCCCATCAAGAGAACACATTTTTCAGGGAAAGCTTTGCTTCTTTCACCAAGACACTGTTGAACTGCATACTATGTCCACAGCAAAAGCAAGGCTTCATACTGGAAGAGTCCAGGTGCTGAAGAGGCCTACCTGCAACCTAAACCCTTTGTCAAATAAGTAAAAAAAAAAAAAACAATCATTTGGAGTCCCTCACATTTACCATGTAAATATTAGTCCACCCAGCACTGTTGCCACTGCTTTGCCAAAAGGATCCATTCCACTTAATTGATAAGAGAATATTCATACATTCATACTATGGAAAGTCAAATCCAGGTTTTCCTGGGTACCTACAACCCAATTGTACAATTGCACATACTACTACTACTTTTTATTTTTATTATATTTTCTATCTTATTCTATTTTTTATCTTATTCTGTGCATGCCCAGTATATTTATTTTTATCATATTTTTACTCTATGTTGAATGTTGCAGCGTGACACTGAGACAAATTCCTAGTTTGTGTAATACTGTGTACTACATGGACAATGGCAATAAACCCCCATTCTGATTCTGATTCTGATTCTGAAAAAAAAACAATTCACCACATACAAGCATAGTCAGCGGTAGTTTAGACCCCAGTTTATCAACCGTCTCTGGTATAAAGTTTATAAACCTGTGTGAACCATCAGTGCAGGTTGCTCAAAACCGGGGAAGGTAACGTCAGCTCCACTGACATCTCACGAGGTCCAGCTTTTGCTAAAACCTTGACCTTTTGTTATATGACCTCAGATTTAGCCCTATGATACGTTGACTGTGTTACGTTCATGTAAACATTACAGGTTACACAAACATTACAAAGGTTTGACGCCTCTGTTTTCATATATATTAATAAATATATCATAAATATATTATTCAAATGTAAAATCAAATGTTCCTCATTTGACCTTTTTCACACAGAACACTTTATTGCATCACATTAAATGAAGAGCGGACTGAAAAACACTTAATAACACGCTCACTGTTTTAGTTTACGAAAACATCACACACATTGTACAATTTTGTTGAATTTCCCTTCTGGGATTAATAAAGTATTTTTCATTTCATACACACACACACATTTTATTTATTACACACACATTTTATATATATATATATATATATATATATATATATATATATATATATATATATATATATATATATATATATATATAATCTTATTATTAATTTCTCTCTCAAATAAGTGTAGGTCTACATACACACGTGCTGAGAGGAAGCGTTTGCATGTCAGATGGCTGAGGGATCTTACTTGGCTGTTCTTCAAGTAATTTATCATTTTGTGGCACCGATGCACCATCAACAATCTCCTGCCCGCTTGTAATATGGAGGATATTTGTGGCTGCTGTGAGGCAAACAATTTCATAAATCAGTTCATTGCGCCACACATGATGCCCTCGGGCCTACAAGCCACCAACATGCTCCAGCATCTAAAGACTCTAAAAAGACAGATGAGAAAATAACCAGTGAACAGTCTCAACGAGGCTAATTTCTGAGGTTTTATTTGTGCTCTGGGGATGTTGCTGAAGCAATAGTGATAATGGCAGGATTTAACACCAATTAAATTAATTTGAAGCTTCATTTGCTGATTTACAATCTTTCTTTTAACCTCTAATTAATTCTGAATTAATTGAGAAACTCTAATCATTGTAATAGAGAAACAGGGGGTTACTTGTAGATTAATTTACTGAACAAATGTAATAAGAATAGAAAAATGGATGGGAAAATCCTCTCATGTCCTGAAATGACAAAAAGAAAATTATTTCGACTGGTATTTTGGCTTTGCATGCAATGTTCAATTTCTAAATTACCATTTAATGGCACATTTATTATAAAGTAATACTTTGGGAAAGCTTTAATACACTTTGTATTACAAGGGAAGTAATTCAAATACAGTACGTTTTCCATTCATTCAACACTTCTAAATACTTTATATGTTTCAAAAAGAGCTGGGAAAAGGGTTGTTGATTTATTTTTAATACACAAAGAGCTAAAAAATGGATGTGATGGATTTTGCTCCTGCCAGGTGTTTGTGTACTGCCTAAAAGAGATAACTTTTGGACAAATTCTTGCCACTTACAAACCTGCTCTGACTTCAAATCACCACAACAAACTCCATTTTTTTTTCACTTTACTTCAGCGTGTGTCAGGTTCTTCATTGATTTGAATGAAGATATTTTCATAGCCTTTCTTGAAGTTCTTGATTAGATCTGCCATGACAGATCCCCAGTCAAGTAGAAAAGTACTCGGAAAACGCTGGATTCCACAAGTCACGAAACGCCTTCTGCCAGTGGGATGTAAATCCACAAGGCGCTCTAAAATTGATGGAGCATCCTCTGGTTTTATTCTCAGCTCCTGAGATCAGCCTGAATTCCTCAGACAGTGAGTTCAGACACTTTAAGATGTATTACAGGCTGAAAAGAGAGGCGTGAAACAAATAATTCCAGCATCAGTCCCATACTATACTCCCATACTGCTTTTTTTTTTTGCCTCTCAGGTTGCAACATAAACTGTAATTATGGACTCTGCCGAATATAAGGCCGGCATCCGTTTTCATCGCAAACTGCCAGTGCTTAAGTTAAGTTAATTGAGCCCTCATGTCCCAGGATACGTGGTGAGCGGCTGCAACATTAGCCAGCTCCTGCATGCAGCTCATTGGGATGCAGGGCTGGTGCTGGCAGAGTAAACTGCGCCTTGGCAGAGATGTTGAGCTGTGGTGCTGCTGCTGCTGCTGCAGGGACATGACAGCTACAGTCTTCCCAGCCATAAATCCCCCCGCACTCCACAGGGCACACAGCTACACCTGTGTATCGGCTTCAGAGACGGCTAGATTCAGGCTGCCCCGTCACACCACATCACTGAGTGAACTGACTTTGTGCTGCTTCATCAACAGCTGATTTTGATTTTTTTTTTTCTAAATGCTTAAGTGACAGAAGAAGGGGGTCACTCAGGTGTCAGAGTGTGAACCCGTTCACAACAACAAAAGAGTGCCACATCCTGAATAGGTTGTGGGGAAGCCTCTTCTCAAAATTATTCAGTACACTCAAATGTTTACCTCACTGATGCTATCTAGCATTTTCTCCTGCGTGTGAAGACAGGAGGAAAACAGTTTCATTCTGCTCCCTAGCTCAGTGTGAGCTCAGGACTTTGACTGTCATCTTGCAATTTACCCAGCAACTGCCAGCTCTCTGTCTTTGCCACATCTCATACAGACCTTTTCTTAGATCTCAGTGGATTGCCTAGCAACCTTTTTCTTCTGTACAAATACCAATCTGTGCACCGAGCAGCGGATGGTGACCATAACAATTATTATTTAATGAAACTAACCATGTGGCTCATTGAGAAACAATAGCTGCAGTTATACCAATCAGACTAATAAAGCACTATCTAAATAAGTATTATAGTAATGCATGCAGTAGACCTACATGTAATAATTACACCTTAAACATGGCAGTGCGGCTACCTGTCTCTTATGCGGTAAGAGGACAAAGAGACAGCTTTGATTGCAGTAACAATCTTGATAATGGTACTGTGTGCAGCTGCGAGAGCGGTCGGGCACAGCGGACTAAATCTTGCTTCAACCAGTCCTGTATCTGCTTTAAGACATTTGAGATTATTCTTCACTTCATTTTCCACAGCCACGGAAAATGAGGTAATAGGCAGAAGCGCAGTATTTAATAATCACATTATCCTGTCTAAGGTGCACCAGACGTCGTTCCCACATCAATTACAGCCCCAGAAAAAGGGAGCACTTTTAGGACACTGCCAGCGCTCATAAACACTGGCTCAGCAAAAGAGATAACTTGAACTTTAGGAATGAAAGGCTTAACGTAGACTTTCTTCCTATTTTACATGAATAAAAGTCACACTGCTCAGCTCTCTCCCTCTCTCTCTCTCTCTCTCTCTCTCTCTCTCTCTCTCTCTCTCTCTCTCTCTCTCTCTCTCTCTCTCTCTCTCTCTGTGTGAGCCAGCATTGACGTTGCCGGTAAGGAACGTGCCTTTCAGCTGAATGTGAAAACTAGATTTACTACATTTGTTGGTCCTGGTTAGAAGTTTTACATCTAATATGCGATATATTCAAAGTATAGCTTTGAGTTGAGCATGTTTCTGATAAAGTGAGAGAAATTCAGCCTTTAACCTTTTCCTAAATAGGTCTATTTTTTAAATCTTGAGATATATTGCATGTCTAGTTTAAAATGAGTATAGCTCAGCAACTACAACATGCACTTGAATAAATTTGGTCTCATTTAAAGGTTAACATACGTGACATCACCCGTGCCTTTGAGATTTTACAGGTACCAGTCCATAAAACTTGTTTTTATTTAATACACGTTATGAAACATATTCAGTGAAAGAGCTGCGGGTGTGCAAGGCAACATCTCAGCAACTGCTGGAGGGATTTCAGTGATTGACACCTCTATGGGATCTTCACAGCCAACAAAACTGACAGAAAGTGCACAAATCCACATCACGCCAGGCATTAGCTAATCAGAATGAAGGAAAGGTTGAATGTTTGCTCAAGATAGTTCTCCTCAGTCCATCTTTTGCTTCTTTTTCTCTTCAGCTGCAGACTCAGTGAGTTTTTGTTGCAGAGTTGGGATTGTGACACCACTGGAATCTGGAGTTTTAGTCCTGAGCCAGAGACTTAAACACCTGGACAGATGCCCTGCAACGTCACTGGTTCTCTAAAAGAGCCAATTTAAGGCTTTCTTTTTGTAAGCCTCTTGATTGGCATCATGTTGGCAAGAGGTTGGTGCTGGTTATTCCAATAATGGGAAAAAGGGTGGCGGTTGCTTGGAACATATCTAATTAACTTTCAGCCAACACAGCTATCTCATCTTGGCTTAGCTCAAGCCAACCCTATGGTGCTAACTAACATTACTTTACATTCATTCTAAAAAAAAATGTGTCCATCCATCCTCATGTCACTACCACATCTGAAACAATCACTGCTGGAGCTGGAGGGAACCAACACAATACTGTCTTAGTTAATTCATGTCTTTTTTTTTTTTTTAAGCAGCTTTAACGAAGATAGAACAATCAAGACATTATCTTTCTGAAACAGTCGTGGCCACGGTTTAAGCATTTCAACCGAATTGTTTACACATCTTTAAAGGAAGTCAAACATTTTATTCTCCACTGGCACCAAACGTGCTGTCACTCAAGCATCCTCCTGCATCAGCCCAGACTTTAGAGAGTCAACAAGTCTTTTCCCAACTGAGTTTACTCAGGCTCTATTTTGTACAGCACAGGAAATCTGTGGAATCAAGGAAAAGCCTTTGTCTAATATTGGATTTAAATATTAAACCTTCATCCAGTACGGATGGCATCCTCCTGGGAAATGGTTATTATTATTTTTTCAAGTGATGAAAACATTGTTGTTGTTTTTACCTCTTTTTTTAAACCGGGGTTTTGTCTCCGCATAACAAGGTCACAGTAGGAAAAAGATTTTCCAAAAATGACTTTGGCTGGTTGGATAAACAGGAAGGTCCTGCAGCTGTTAATTTGGCTGAGACAAAGGAAATGTAATAATCCTGACGGTACTCCTTACCTCCTTTACAATATGATGAATTGTTCAGTACTGCCACAGCTGTTGCCTGTGCTGTGGAGGTGGAGTATCTTAGTATTTGCTAAAAACAATATTGTTTTTTGTTTGTGTGTTTGTTTGAACTAATGAATGCAATGAAGAGCTTCTCATTCCTTAAAGCAGCATTTCATTTAAATTAATATTTAAATACTTCCTGTTGTTGGCAAAAACCAGTAAAGGTAATTTGGACTTCCTTCCCAAAGAACAGCAGATGAGGTGATGCAGCCGCCCTGCTGTGGGGGGCAGCACTGTGATCTCGAATCATGCGCCCAGAAAATATTTGATCACTTGACTACCTAAATACACGGAAAGACCAGGTTTTTCCATCAATAGATTTTTTTTTTTCTTTCCTGATGGCATGGACATTCAGTATTTGTGGGATGACAACGTCAAGATTCATCAGATCAGACTCAGACTATGAAAGAGTGGTTCAGGGAGCATGAGACATGATTTTCACACATGGATTGATCAAAGCTTAACTCCACTAAAAACCTTTGAGATGTGTGGGAGAAAACATTATGCTGCGGTCAGACTCTCCCATCATCGGTACAACATCTCAGTGAAAAATGAAAATCCCTGGATGTAAGTAAATGTTGTGAAGAGTGTAAAAGTTTGTTTAAAGGATGGCACAGTGATCGAACAAAATAGTTGAGTGTGTGACCTTTTTTTTCTTTTGTGAGGCAGTGAAATTTCCCTTTGATGATCAATCCATAATTTAGTTCAATTCAGTGTCATTTGTAGGCTATCAACATGTTCATGCTCATTGATAAAATATGACATGTAAAGGTTTTTCCATTTAAACATATTATCACAAACACTGTGCTAATACAAAGCAATGACAAATTTTAAATTCAGTGAATTTCATTGATGGCTGTTGATCAGAGGACAAGTGTATGGTGATGGAATCTGGCCCATGTATTTATAAAACTGTAAGTCAGCTTACATGTTCTAATACTCCACGGTTTGCTTTTCTCCCCTTTCACTTGTGCACTTTTAGTCTTGAGATAGTTGTTGCTGTTGCGTTTTCCTGCCTCCCTGCTTTCCCCTGGAGGTGTTGGTGAGACTCAAACCACCAACTTCACCATGACAAGATTTATTTAGTTTTTTTCCTCTTGGTTGATTTGCACCTCTGGAGTCACTCAAATATGATACACATTAAAAATGTAATTTACACGCTTGACATATTGATGCTTTTGGCTATTGCTAGGTCAAGAAATCGCTTCAAGCCTTTAAGCTGAAGCTCATTTCACTGTGTAAACAGTTTAATACTGTTGCAGTCAAATAAAACATCAATCAAAGGCTTACTTCACAGGAAACTGTGCAGAAATCCAAACTTCAAAAGTCTGGATGGAAGCTGCGTGAACGGAAATAAAGTTTAAGAGTTTATAAAGACGTTCTAATGCAGCACTGTTCTGTCATGTCCCCCTGATACATCAGTAATCTTTGTACAATACAGTTAACAAGGAGAGTGAGAGTGGATTACTGGGTTACACTGGAGTAGGTGCCCTTCACTTTCCATGGTTAACAACAATACGTTCCTCCTTTTTAATCCCCATCCTATTTATTTTGCACAGAGCAGAATTGTGTAGTTACTATTGGAGATCAGTGTTCATAAGAGCTTAAAATAGAACCGCCTGGTTTGGTTCATCTATCAAATAAGACACAGGAAAGCTGCAGCTGAATGTCTGGACCGCGGAGAGAATCATCTGTGCTCCACTGCCCTCCGTCCAGCGCCGGTACTTTTTCTGGATGAGGTAAAGAGCAGGAAAACTCAACGAAAACGTCAGCAGAGCCGTTGCCCTCTGGGAACATACAAATCAAATGCATCTGCCCCACAATCCATTGCTCATGAACAATAAACTTCACCACAAGTTCACAAAACATGGCTAAAATGTTTCTGTTTTTGTCTCCATGCTATTTATTACGATGTTTCTGGCTGTACTGGGGAGTTCACTAACCAAAGAAATATTTATTCAGCATACAGCTGTTTCTGATTACCGATTGTGATTGATTGGGAGTATCAAAAAGCAGCCCCGGCCCTGGAATGGATCGGGACAGTAATCGATTGCCTCGTGATTTGAGAGGCAGATGGAAAATAAACTAGCAGGACCAGTGTCACAGTGGGCTTGTGAGATGGCAAAGGTAATCTCAAAGTGTGGGCATAGCGGCAGTGCACCTCCCACGGGAAATCAACTGCTGTAACAGCTGCCCTGCCCGCCAGCCGCTTCCAGCACAACTCTGAAATGACAGAGCAGCATGCACAGGGACGAGGAGACAGAAACTTCCATTTGACCTTAAAATGAAATACTTCAAATACACCACAGGCTGAGACAAAGCCACTTGTTTCTAAGTGAACAGAGGACTGCTAGAGATCCATGTGAGGGTGCACCCATTCCACCTGGCAAGTTGGAGATGAAGTTTCAGAAGGCAGCCTACATAGTCTCACAAATGTTTTGTTATTGCAACCATCAGATTAATTTTGGTCTTGATTGTGTCAACAGCAAAAGACATCTAACCCAAGTTTATTGGATTTCAGGTCATTTGAATAAACACAGTTATCTGTGGGCATCTGGAAAGAAGTAAAAATTGTACATAGAAGGAAAAAGCCATCATAACTTCTTACACTTCCTCTACTCTTTACTTTATTATGCTTTTATGAGTGTTGTTAATGCAGAGAGTGCTCTTGATGACATCCTGAACCCCTCTGAAATGAGATCACAGGACAAGATCAATGGAAGAGGATAAGGGATGAGAGGATTTTAAGCCCAAATACTATCAAGTGTTACATTGTCTAGCTTACTTTGGCTCCACAAATGGGGAGAATAGATTGTGTCTGCTTTCCAAGAAAATGCCAGCACATTGTAAGAAGGACCAGTATGTTGTCCAAATAAATAAAATGTCAAGTGAACAACAAACCAAGAAGCATCTGTCGCCATTACCTTGACACTTTTCATTTCTGCAAATTAAGCCTGAGATAGAATTGGATATGAATAACAGTCAGTCAGCCTCTGGAGGAATCTGTGAGCAAAGAACAGTGTCAGTGCATGCGTGCTACAGACAGCCAATGTCCTGTGAAAAAAAAAACGATTTCCTCAGGTGGCCCTGGCATCAGTGTGCATGCACAGGACTGTGAACAGTTTATTCTTTTTTTTATTTGAATCAATAGTTGTCCACAGGTTAAAACATTTCAAGGCTTCGTGTGAACATGTGTCATCCATAAAATCACCCTCTCACATGGAAAATCACATATCAGCGCTTGGTTTTCACAAACTATAACACCAATGACAAAAATGTCAGGACACTGAGTAAAATGTAAATGAAAACAGAGAGCATTGCTTTTCAAATCTTATCTTTAATTCACAAGAAGAAAAAGCAAGGTCATTTTGAATTTGAGTGCAGCAACATGTTAAAATATTGCAAACGGTGATGTTTACCACTGTGTAGCACTGTGTCTTTAACAATACTCCATATATGTCTGGGAACCAAAGAGGAATGTGTCCCATGTTGTCTCCTGGGTCTTCTTGGCTGTGTTTTTCATTTTGTGATATGCTAAACTTTTTTACTTGGTGAAAGATCTAGACTGCAGGCAGGCCAGTTCAGCACTCAAAAACCTATATATACACCTTCCAGCACTGATGTCTCTTTTGCAGATGTGCCAACTGCTCATCCCATTGTCACTCACGCTCCCTCGTACCATAACAAGCTGCATGGTCCCTGTCCTCTTTTGTTGGGGGTATGTGGCAGCCGTGGTTTTCAAAAAGAATTTCAAATTTTCTGTCCGACTGCAGGACAGTTTTCCACTTTGTCTCAGCCCATTTTAAATGAGCTTCAGCTCAGAGATGCATGTGGACCATGTTAACACGTGGATTCTTCTTTGGATGATGGAGCTTTAATCTGCAGTGGTGAGGTGGTGAGCTGAGTTGTGGTCACAGATAGTGAGACCATCCAGTGATTTCCATTACAGAATCACACCTGTTTTAAATGTAGGAGCTGTCTGAAGATCATTGACATTCAGTACTGAGTTTTGGCCTTGTTCCCCGCACACAGAGATTTGTCCAAATTATCAAAATCTTTTGATTATATAACAAGAAAAGCACTCAGAGAGCGCAGACCTCCGCCAAGCTCAACAATTCCCCCATATAGCGACTTACAGATTGCGATAAAATCCGCCTTCTGGATCAGATACGGATCAGCCTTTGAAATTTGATAGAGGTTCCCATTGTCAATTCCTGAGTCAAAAGAGTTTTGGGCAATAAAAACGGTGTCACAGTCTGACTTGCCAGCTCATACTGTGGTGAGTGAGTTCTCACCTCTCTGCCACACCTCCTTATCAGCTCCAGTCCACACCTGCTTTGCCACAGCTGCAGCTCATCTCTGCTTGTCAGCCAGCCAGCATTTAAGCTGCACTGTTCCCTCAGTCAGTGCCAGATTGTCGGTGTTGAATTGCCTACCTGTTATCGACTCGACTTGCCTCTGACCTTCGCTTCTGTCCCAGCCCCGGTGGATCCTCCAGTCTTCTGTCCCCGACTACGAGTATTGCCTGCCGTGTTCTCCATTCATCGCCTGCCTGTGGCTGGTAGGGGCTCTGGCTGTCCCTGTTTCTCCAAGGACTCACCTGGTCCCTTTCACCGTCCTGCTCAGGTCCTCCAGCGACACCAGCTAATCGGCTGTGGGCTCTGCAAACTTATAAATAAAGACTGTTCTGGAACCTACCTCTTGTTGGTTGTGCTGCTATTGGGTCCTTTCCACACCTGTTACAGTACAATCTGGCCAGTTATGGACCCAGCACACAACCCCACCCCACTTAGTCGCCTGGAGGCTATTGAGGGCATCGTGCAGCGGCATGAGGCTATGATGACTGCATCTGTTGCTGAAACCAGACAAGCCAAAGAGAAAACTGGTCAAATGCTAGCGGTATTAATAGGACAGATGCAAGAGCTAGCAGCCCGCATCTCCCAGCCCTCTCCACCTCCAGACTCTTCTTCCTCACCTGGAGCTTCGGCTTCCGCTCCTGCACAGCTACCGCCTCTTCCCTGCCTGGAGATGCTCCAGAGCCCCGGGTGGGCACCCCGCAACGTTACGATGGTAACCGAGAGACTTGTGGCCCCTTCCTCACCAATTGCTCTCTTCTGTTCGCTCAGCAACCCCGCACCTTCTCCACAGAACCAGTTTGCACAAGTTTGCATTTCTTATCAATCACCTGACGGGCAGAGCTCAACTATGGGGAACAACTGAGTGGGAGAGACAATCTCCAGCCTGTGCATCTTTCAACCTGTTTGCTGCTGAGCGTTCGCAAGGTTTTTGGATTTGAGAATAGTGGCTCACAGTCGACAAGGGGGCTGTTGGGACTGAAGCAAGGCGAGCGAACAGTGGCGGATTACTCCATTGATGTCCGCACCAGGGCCAGCCGAAGCAGTTGGAACAGTTCAGCCCTCTGTGATGCTTTCCTCCATGGTTTGGCTGACTACATTAAGGATGAACTGGTTGCTCATGATACCCCCACTACCTTGGATGGGATCATTGATTTAGCCATCCACATAGACCTGCGCATCCAGGCCCATTGCCAAGAGAGGCGCCGGGGGAGGGTAGTTGGGAATCCTCTTACCGGCCTCCTGCTGGGCTGCTTCAACCCCTTCCTGTTCCACATCGCCCTTGGTCCCACATATCATTGGACTTTGTGTCTTTGGTCTTCCCTCCTCGGATGGCCACACTGTCATCCTGACTGTGGTGGACCGCTTCAAGTAAAATGGTCCACTTCGTGCCCCTCCTCAGTTGGTCTTGCTCCATGTCTTCCACTTACATGGCCTTCCTGTCGACGTGGTGTCAGACCGCGGTCCCCAGTTCTCATCTGTGTTTTGGAGGGAGTTCTGCAGTCTACTGGGGGCCACTGCCAGTCTGTCCTCTGGATTCCACCCTCAGAGACAGACTGAGCGCATGAACCAGGAACTGGAGCCGGCCCTATGGTGCATGGCCTCCCAGAACCCCTCGTCCTGGTCATCCCAACTACTGTGGGTCGAATATGCTCACAACTCCCTTGTCTTCTCTGCTACTGGCCTCTCCCCATTTCAGTGTGCTTATGGCTATCAACCACCACTGTTCCCAGCCCTGGAAAAAAAAAAGTTCCTGCCCATCTGTTTAGGCCTTCATCCGCTGCTGCCGCAGAACATGGCTCCAAGCTCGCTTCAGTCTTCTATGCTCTGTGGGTCGCTTTACTGCCACCGCCAACCGCCGTCGTACATCTGCACCCACTTACCAGGCCGGACAGTGAGTCTGGCTTTCCACCAAGGACTTACCGTTGAGAGTGGAATCCAGGAAAATGGCACCCAGGTTCATTGGGCCTTTCACGATCTAGAAAGTCATCAATCCAGTGGCAGTCCGGCTGAAACTCCTACAGTCCATGAAAGTGCATCCCACCTTCCACGTATCCAGGGTTAAGCCTACCCGCGACAGCCCCTTGGTTCCTCCAGTACCACCACATCCCCCTCCGCGAATTGTCGAGGGTGGGCCGATGTATACAGTGCGGCGCCTGATTCGTTCTCGTCGGCGATGTAGAGATCCACAATACCTTGTGAACTGGGAAGGGTATGGTCCGGAGGAAAGGTCCTGGGTTCCGGCTCGCCATATCGTGGACTCCACCCTTGTAACTGACTTTCATCACAAACACCTTGATCAACCAGCTCATACTGTGGTGGGTGAGTTCTCACCTCTCTGCCACACCTCCTCATCAGCTCCAGTTGTCCAAAAATGCTTTGCCTCAGCTGCAGCTCATCTCCGCTGGTCAGCCAGCCAGCATTTAAGCTGCACTGTTCCCTCAGTCAGTGCCAGATTGTCTTTGCTCCCATGCCTGACTCTCCAGCACGTACTATCGGACTGCCTACCTGTTATTTCCTGTGGCTGGTAGGGGCTCTGGCTGTCCCTGTTTCTCCAAGGACTCACCTGGTCCCCTTCACTGTCCTGCTCAGGTCCTCCAGCGACACCAGCTAATTGGCTGTCGGGTCTGCAAACTTATAAATAAAGACTGTTCTGGAACCTACCTCTTGTTGGTTGTGCTGCTATTGGGTCCTTTCCACACCTGTTACAAACGGAGATATTGAGAAACAAAATCTTTGGCCCCATTTACCACAATGTTATCGAAAATTTGAAAGTGATCCAGAATCCAGGATTTCTTCCAGATCACACCCAAAATGAAATCAGTTCTTCCTTTTCATATTTCCGACAACTCCTGAAAATTTTCTTAAAAATCCATCCATGACTTTTTGAGTTATCTTGAACACAGATAGAAAGACAGATAAACACCGGCAAAAACATAACCTCCTTGGCGGAGGTACTAATATTCTGTAGATAATCAGATTTTCAAGGCTTCAGAAATTTGACACCAGAAACATTATTCTGAGAAACATTATTTCTGTTGTAGATGCACTTTTTTCACACACGATGAAGCTGTGGCCATCTTTACTGGAAGAGCCTCTGCCCTCCCTAAAATGCTTTTTTATAAACACACATGTCACTGACCTGTTGTCAAACAGCCTAATTAGCTTTGAGATGTCCCTCCAGCCTTATATTGCACATGTTCCAACTTTTTTGGAGTAAAAGATGTTTTACTGGTATCATTTTCAAAATGAGCTAATATTTTCCTGTAACGATAATTTGTCTCACTTTCAACATTTGTTCTACAGTGTATAGAATTAGCTTTTGTGGTTTTAAAATCAATGCAGTCAGTTTTAATTTCATTTTCTACAGCGTCCCAGCTTTTTTAGAATTAAGGTTGTACATTGTTTCTGTGAGTCACACATTTGATGCAAAACATGTTGTGGGTGATGGAAGCAGTTATCAGCTGAAATGGTGTGGGTGGCTTGATAGTGTTCACCCATGTAAACACAAAGGAATGAATGCCTTTCTGTTGTATCCGCCACCATTTCCAGCTCCGATTCTCCCAATGCTTTTCTAACCACTTGCAGTGAGTGCAGTGTACAATCCATCAGTGTCGTTAAACTGTTCCACGTGTGCAATGACGGTACGGTAAATCGTGCAGCGTGAATCTGTCATGTGTCAGAATGTGCTGTCATAAGCAGATATATCATCTGCAGCGCTTTCTTCATTTTTCTTTTTTAAAGAGGAACACAAGGTGTAGCATTTACAAACTGTTATGAAGCAATCAGGGGTGCACGTGTACACAGTCGATTACGATAACTGATTGAGGGAATGATTTTTCACAGTCGCCTGTGAGACATAACGATGACGTCTCACGACAGCGGATGAATTATAAGCTTGGAGTGTGAAAAAAAAAGCGGCACATTCTTGGACAAACTATGGCCTCCGAAATACAAGGGGGAAAGAAAAGATAGATATATGATAAATATGCAGTAGAACTCTCAAGACAATGTGATAATTTGTGTCACAAGTATTTTGTTTGATTATGAAATCAATATTGTAAGCAGCCACTCAGCAACAGTCCATTGACTACTCGCAAAGTCCAATCCTCATTAGTTGTTGCTGCTACAATAAGCTTGCAGTTCTTCTACAGCATTACATCATACCAGACTTACCCCTGAAAAATCTTTGTCATTGTGAAATTAACACATTTCTGAATGCAGACAAATATACACCACTGCAACACGGTTTATTCATCTGAAACTTACTAATTTATTGAATTATCTACCCAATAAAGCTATTGGTAAATCCAGTTGAAACATAAATGAGAAATGTGGCTGACTAAAAGCTTAGTATTCACAGCTGCGGCTGGTTGTCAGAGAGCAGAACAATAAAGAAAAAGACCACGGAAAAACACTGGTTTTAAGCTTAAAACATTGCACTTGCGTAGGTTATATTTATCCTGTAATGTCTGTTTCAAAACTACGTTTCAGTGTCAACATCGCAAGAGAAAACATCCACCTCATATGGGGGAGTAACTTGCCTATTTACTGAATATAAGTTATATATTGCAACAGGTGTGACAGGGGTTACAAAAAAAGGAGGACGCAGCAGCTAATGTGCAGCATTAGTCTCCACAGCCAGCCTCCATCCAGCGCGCTGGTCCTGAATCAGCAGGGACATAACCTGTAACCTGCCACCCCACTCAGTGTAGTTACCTAATGAAACACCCAAGTGGCCTCAGCAGAAACACCAATGAGCAGATGGAGAGATGCGGCTTTCAGGTCTAAAAGGTCAAGCCATTGCTCAGGCGCTTTTATTTTCTCTGTCTTTTTTTTCTTTTTCTAACTGCCAGCAAAGACAAACTCTTCTGGCTGCAAAAGCAAGTCTCATTGTTTAGATATCGTTGGTAAAAATGAGTCATTTCTTGCTTGATTTAAAGGGGACCACTAACTCCAAACCTCTGAGGGAACTCGACCCCGTCACTTTGTCTGCAGCCAGTTAAGACCAAAAAGAAGTCATTTAATGAACCAATCAGATTTGTGGGGTTCTGTGACATCACAGACTCAGATCAGAGAAGTATTATCCATCTTAACATCCATCTATTTTTGCATTTGGCTGAATTTACTCTACCCCTGAAGTGGGTAGCTCTAACACCAATTTCAAGTGGAACTGCAGGTATTAAGGGAGATAATATATCTCCTTTAATACCTCAGTTAACATTTTCCTGATAAGTTTATATCTTCTAGTCATTGGTTTCAGTTCTTCCTCAGCACAGCATGAAGTTCATTATATAAGCTTTAGCATTATCCCACTTTCATCAAAACAGTCAGTTTGTCTGACCTTGTGATGCGACCAGCATGCTTCGTCAGTCTGATCTGCCAAGTTGTAGATGGTGATTTCATCGTAGCTGTTTTATACACACTGAGTAACACTGGGTTGCAACCTCTACTTTAATGACATGTACCATATCTGACATTTGGTATCCATCCTTTCATCCATTAACTTCCGCATATCTGAGTCTTGGTCGTGGGGGCAGCAGTCTTAGCAAAAACGGCCCAGACGTCTGTCTCCCTGACCATCTTCTCTTGCTCTTCCAGTGGAATGACGAGGCGTTCCCAAGCCAGCCGGGAGATGTAATCTCTCCAGTGTGTCGTGGATCAGCCTCGGGGTCTCCGCCTGGTTGCACATGCCTGAAACACCTTCCTAGGGAGGCATCCAAGCAGATCTTAGCCAGATGCCCAAACCACCTGACCTGCTTCCTCTGGATACGGAGGAGCAGTGGCTCTTCTGAATTGTTCCTCACCCCATCTCTGAGGGAGAGTCTAGCCAGCCTACGGAGGAAACCCATGTCGGCGGCTTGTCTGACATTTTCATTTTACATTAATTGAAGACAGCTCCAAAGACTTAACCCTCGCATGTTTGCTCGTTTATGCATGGTTTCAGAAAATGTTGGATAAAATGGCCGGGCTTTCACATCACTTTGAATCCAGAGTGCAAATAAAACCATCCAGAGACCTGCTACTCCTGGAACGGTCAGTTCACACAATTAGATTGTTTTCATTTCCTCATTTTCACTGTGTGCTCTACAGTATGTGCCCACAGAACATGAAGATCCCATCTATTACCTAAGGATATTAATGGTATGGTTTTCTAGACAGGCATACGTTACCAGAAATGTACTGTTTTTCATCTAATGGAAGTTTCACACAGTCAGAGGAGGAAACAAAAAGGAAGTGTAAGTAACCGTTGGGGTTGATCACTAAGACATAAACAAGACATATCATTACTGAGCAGTCTTGCCTTCAGCAGTTTCAACCACCTACTCATACAGCAGGCGGTTGTTTGGGTCCACATCACTGATCGTCAAGAATCCAACTGTTACTGGTTATGTACCACAGTTTATTTACCACATATAATAATGGAACATCTTGTAAAAAGCGCACATGTAGTTACAGGAGTGCACAACCAGATAATTGACTCAATAATAATAATAGTAATAATAATACATTATGAAATCAAAAAAACCATTTACTACAAGAGTGATTTAAATGAGGGATGAAAGTAAATATCTCAAGGTCCCACTGAAGCGTCTCCATGTTTATCTTGTTAGTTCATTTCTCAGCTCAGTTAGATGAACTTGGATGTGACTGTTATCACAAATCAGGAGTCACCATGAAAAACAGGCTGTACATTTTATATGGCAATGACTGTTATATTCAGACATGTTTCTCTAATTTAGGTGGCTCACTTCTCAAAATAGAAGACAGCGTGATGGCAAAAAGCAGCAGCTCGGCCAGTCTTTCATTCGTTCTGCCACTCAGTTGCTTATCACGCCGTCTCCCTGCTGTGTTTACAGCATTCTGCATTTGATTACTTGATTACTGCATTTGATTACCTGCGCATGAAACAGGTACGCAGATTATGAGACGCTCAGGAAATGTGTTTAATAAGATTAACAAATCTTTAAGTTATTATCTTTAATACTCCTCGGGAGGCAAAGCAGAACGTGGAGAGTCATGCTGCTGTTCAGCCTCCTTGGCTAATTGAGGACATTTGGGGTCACGTAGGCCAGATGCTCACTAATCAATGCTGCTGCACCCCTTTATTTGCACTGAAAAATCGTTTTATTTTCATTACCCTGGATCCAGGGCGCTCTGCTGTAGATTAATTGTCTCCTTTGCTTCTTTACCAGTCCCAGTTACCTCCCACACAACCTTTTTTCTTTTTTTTTTTTAATCTCTCTTCTCTCCATTCGAAGAGTCCACTGATTCTGTGCAGCAGAAAGCAGTCTGGAGCTGGAGCCTCACAGTGCACGTAGCTCAACGGCGGTGGGAGTGAGTCTGGGGGCAAGGCAGCACAGGCTCAGAGGTGAGGGCAGTCATGAGGTCCGGGTGGTACAAGGCTGGCCCTGGACCTCCCAGCGCCTGGTTGGGAGGTCCCATGCCCATATCGTGGTGCAACAACAGGTGGGCATGGCAGTAATCCAGAACCGACTGTTCACACCTGTACAGGGTCAGGGGATTCAGCTGCCGCAGTATCTAAGCAGAACAGAAAGCAGGAAACAGAAGAAAACAGTCACATGTAAGACTTCTATAACAGCCATCAAAACCTGTGTGCCAACATTTATAAGCTCTCAGAAAATCTGCAATTGGCTTTATTTATGTCACGCTGTCATGGTTCAGCTATGTCATTAATGGAGACTTGGCCGGTGATGCAGCGCTGCACCCCAAGACCTGAAATCTGCGCCGCTCAAACACCCACTTTTAGCTGGAGTGATTTATATGCAAGATGAAAGCCTTAAGCAAGAGCGCACACATATTTTCTGCCCTCTTCTAAATGGAGTCAAGGCTCCATTTAGAAGAGAGTGCTTATTACATTGCAAGCACTTTGCTGATTCAAAGACCCCTGTTCATTTTATGCGCAGGTCTGGTCAGAATTATGCAGGAATTAAACAGAATAAAGCCTGTGTAATATTGATAATAATAAGCTAATGCATATTAATGCTTTCACTCAAAATACGAATGCACTCACACTTCTTGAAAGGCCCAAAGCAACATGATGCATGATGTCACAATGATGGTTTGGTGAAGACTCAGTGCTGTAACCATTTACATCCCCAAACTAAAAAAACTATCATTCGAAAAGGTTATGCTTTTCCTTTTGTAAATAATATTGACTGGGTTTACTCTCATCATTAATAAAATTAGTGGCAAACAGTCTCCGGTCTAAATCAGCAGCTGAACTTTGCACACTGATTCAGAGGACTTCATAAAAATTCATGTGCAACAATGCTCTGAATTCACAATGAGTAAGGTGACGGGAGGGCTGTCAAGAGGAATGACTACAAGAACGTATGGACGCAGGCATTTGGATAATTTGACATTGATGCTAATAATCAGAAAACACACAAATATTGAGATAATCATAGCCAGGCTGCTTCACAGGCTGTTTCTCTTTTCCCTGCCTCTTCCTCAAACTCTTCAGTCAGTTGCTAGCTACCTTTTCAAACACCTCATTTAAACTGCAGCTTACATAAAGTTCCCTTTTAGTCTGCAGTTCACCACACAATCATTCACACTGGTTACCATGAATAAAACTGTAATTTCTATTACGTGGACTCTTTAATTTTTAGTAAGGCTCTCCACTGTATTTTTTTCATTGACATCTGGAGGAGGATTATCTGCAGCTTTCCCCTCGTAACTGTAGTAGAACTGAAACAGAAACACTTTGAGCTCATCTGACTTGCTCCAGATCAGCCCTCTAAAGCCTCTTTTCATAATTCATGATATGAATTTGTGTGTTCGGCAGGGTTGAAGAAAAACAAAAGCATGTGTAACGCTTCAATTTTCACTGAAGAAGTGAGTGTTCTCTTAACTCTCACATGCTGCATATCTCCTGCTCCATTGTACATTTCTGCATGAAAATAATACAATGGATGGCACTGGCACATACATCAGCCACTAATGAGATAGCAGGAATGACTGAATGAAAAAAAAAAACTTTTTTTTTTTAAAGGACTAACCAGCACCACATCACTGTTCTCTCGTTCGTGCTCATGTAATTTACCAGGAATACATTTGCGTGATTGTCTTGACTGAGCTGCATTCAGTTCTTTTTCCATTTGTATTGACACTCCAGCTCATCAGTCATTTGGCTTTAACCAGATAAATAAAGGGGAAGTATATTTTTCAGTAGTGGCCTATAACTTCCCCATAAATTCTGATCAAAAGTTGAAACCTGAAAGATCAGTGAATTTCAGCACAACAATCCATTTTTCCTCTCTTTTTTTTTTCCTTATGTTCCTGGCCGGGTAGCTTTAATGCGTAGGCGTTTATCACAAGCACAGCAGTCAAAGTTCAATGAGATTAAACTTTGATCGTGGCAAGGTCATTAAATTGTGCCTTCCTAATCGTGGCAGCAAACTGTCATAGCATAGAACAAGCCAGCTAAAATAATGGGTATCAGTGCACAGCAGGGCAGCTGTCGTGTTATGTTTGTAAGCCCCATAATGGCCTTTTCAGACACAATGATTTCTGCTGGCCTCAGTTCTGGTCACAGCATGTCGTGTTCAGTAACTAGGAAGGAAAGAGGAAAAAAAAAAAGAGGCAGAGTTTCAAAAACATAAAACCAGAACTCTGACAGTTTATAAGAGTTATAATATAACATATCATAGTGCTAAGTTGCAACAGTTGCAAAGTTATCCCATGTCACCTGACAAGCCCATTTCGATGAAATTCTGCTTCCATGATATTGTTATTCTCTTGTGGTCATGAAACAAATGCAATTTTTTCTTCTTTTTTTTTTTTGCAATTCCTTCATTTGGTTCTTTGTGTCTGGATCAATGGCTCGCTCTGATTGTGACGATCCAGCGCAGTGTTTGACACCGAACAAAAGCTGGAGTTATGAGCTAACTGAGAGACACTGATGTCATTTGTTTGACAAGGTAATTTGGTAATTTAAAAAGTTGTGTTTTGGCACAAATACTTGGTGACCAATGATTGGTCCCTGAGTACAGAGCCGTTGTTTGTCTATTAACCAACTAATGATGATGGTATGTTTTTTTTCTCTACTGCTTTCTGTCAGATACCAAAAGCTTTTTTCACTTAAGGCCCGATTTAATTAATGGAGATATTGAGAAACAAAATTTTTGGCCCCATTTACCGCAATGTTATTGAAAATTTGAAAGTGATCCAGAATCCAGGATTTCTTCCGGATCACACCCAAAATGAAATCAGTTCACATTTCTGACAACCCCTGAAAATTTCATCAAAATCCATCCATACCTTTGAGTTATCTTGAACACAGACAAACAGATAAACGCCGGCAAAAACATTACCTCCTTGGTGAAAGTAATAATATTAATATTTCAAACTACCCATTGGTTTCAGGTTGAGCTGTAGGCACATCTTTGTGATTTTCAGATGGACTGGCAAACATTTATTAAATCATAACTCACACGCATGCTTTAAAATCTTTTAACAAATGACAGGATTAAATTGTGCCCACTATTAAGGCATTCTGTCCAAATTTAAAGTGTGGTTTCAATTTTTCATGGATTTCAACAGCATTCAAACTCTATTCTGTGGTCTGGAACGAACCCTCACAGACGGCTGAGTCTGCCTCTTATTTTGACTGAATCATCTCTCTTTGTTAAGACCACCTCCATTCTGGATTTATGCAGGTGGGCGTATCTGAAAGTAGGCAGCAGGGGCGCGTAAATATCAACTTACAAATCGGGCCCTTACTGTCTTAACTGTATAAGAGCATCCACTGACTAAAACCTCCTGTCATCACTCTGTCAGTGCCATGAAGTCTCTAATGTGTGCAGGTGAATGTCATTAAAATTGGGTTAAATACGGATCTGTGTTTTAAATATACCTTTCCCAGGCCCACAAAACAGTGGAAGGCAACTTAGACAGATTGTAACCATGCTATCATGCAAGAACTTTTTCCCCGACGCCTTGCAAGTGAGATAAAGTCTAAATATCTGCAATTCAGAAGCAGTAAACTAAAAACAGGGTCAGTTTCATGTCTTATTTCAGAGCAAAGGAATAAAAGCCTTTTTGGCCAACTGAGCTGAGTGAGCATTCAAGTTTAATCAGGAATATTGGAGAAATGCTGGCTGTTATGGTTGGAGCTCTTAAAGAGGTGAGTCATTGGCTAGAGCAGATTGGACACCTGCCAACAGGTCTGCTTACAGCTGAACGCTTCATACAGTCGGATTTTACTGGACGCACCACCACCAGCACCACCTTTTCTTCAACTTTAGTGGCCCAGGAAATCCTCTCCCAGCCAGATGCACGGGCGCAGGCAGACAATTTTAAAATGAATTCAAATCTCCTGATTACAAAAGCTGTCCAAGAATAGCCTTGTTTCTGCTTGACAAGTGTAAGTCGTTATTCAGTGTGTCGCTGGCTTCTGGCCAAAGTAATAGAGCGGGCATCTGGCAACAGTCTGATCTTGTCTTCACTCTGTTAACTGTTTAAACTATTGCACAACCTACTTTTCCTGAAGTGAATTTCAGCAGAGGAAAAGAAAATACCTCCTGATTCTCACCCTACTCTCTGCTTGACTCGGCATTTATGACCGTAAACCTCTTTAGTGCTGTTTCTACTCCCCTGGCAGGGGAACGGACTCAAGCTTAACCCTGTGGCAGCTATTTGTCTAAACAGCACCAGCTTTCATTTCATTTCAGGTATGGATTGTTGCATGCTGGTTGTGTTGGCAACACAAATAAGGCAATGATTGATAGTTAGAGGGGCAGTTGCTAGATGACATATAGATGACAAAATTGTAAAAGAGAGGAAAAATGACCTAAGTGAAACGTTTGGGAAGGTAAACAAACATAGGTAAACACAGTCACATAGATGAGGCGTGGCTATATGAGTTGCTTGCTTGCCCTCAGCAAAACACAAGGAACCAAATCCTCACCTCAGGCACTATGTCAAATATTCATGTCCAGTTCAAGCAGCTGCTTCCACCCAACATCGCTAAGTCAACAAGTTAAGGCACTGGGTTGTTTTGTCCAGTTCATAGAGTACATCAGTTACTCTGACAAAATGATGATACAGTGGCAGGAAAAGGCATCTGATCCCTGTGGAGGTAAATGGTTTCCTGCAGTAAAGTCTGTCGTGACCTTCATGTTTGCCAGTTCCAGTGGCGTCTTCGAGCCTTTGGCTGTAACTCATGGGTTCTCCTTTACTGAGGATTCTGCACTGTGCTTTCAGAGTCATCTTGGCTGGACACTTATTTCTGGGATGGGTGACCACAATACTGAACTGTCTCCATTTATGTACTGATGCATGCCTAAACACTCTGAGATGCAACCCTGTCCAGCCTTATGCAAATTATCCACTCTTGATATTCCATCAGAGGTCCCCTTTTTGTGTGCGTCATACATTATATCATCAGATACGTCTCGTGAATATCAAACTTAAAATGCTTAACTGAGCTGCTTAACTTGATCAAAGCAGTTCTGAACCACATTACCAAACTCATTTCATTTTATATATACATATATATATATAAACTTTAAATATTGCTTAGTTTTTTTACTTCAGCACGGTGAATGTATAAATGTCTGTTCAGTAAACACTTTATAAATTATAATTGTACATTGTCAGTTTAAGCAGATTGTGATGAAGATCAGATCACATTTTATGACAGATGACTGCAGAAAACCAGTTAATCTCAAGGTTTTAACACACTTTTTCTTGCCACTGTAAATAAAAGCAAAGATTTTTAACATTCGGCTTTCAAAAAAGAAAAAAAAAACTGCATCATTAATCTGCTTAAGATCGGTTTGTAAACACAGTGCTGACTGAGGGTTTACTCCATGTCCAATATCTGCACAGGGCTGCCAACATGCACGCAAGTCATGTTTCTACTGCTCTGACACCACAAACACGCACACACACACAAACACGATTCAAAGCTGGGGACAAAAAGAAAACAAAAAAAACCCCCCAAAAAGAGTAAACTGACATTGTGCATTCAGCAGCAATGCTTTGGTTTTCAGACAAATCAGGAGGAAAACAAAAACTATCCAATTAAAATGACAGCTGGCTCATTCATTTACTGTATGGCATCGAAGCTGTGCACCCCGGAACCTGTATGAACAAACCACTGCTTCATTTGTCAGCTGCTCAGTCTGCCCGTTACATATAAGTTACATATGAGTTGACATAATGACTCGTTCATGTTTGATGTCATTTTCATATTGACACAGAAAGGACACTATGCAAACATTTTATGACCTGTTTTTCAGCCTCCTCTGTATTACACTGCATGAATCCACGTGCTATTTTTAGATGACACAGATGTCAATCACGCTGGCAGCGCTCTATGTGAAAGGGGCTGAGCCTTTAAGGTTTTTCAAGACTTTGCAGTTTCATGATCAAAACACTTCAGAAATATTAAAGGCTTTAAAATGCAATTTCAGTGGAAGCTGTCATATTTGTATATTTTACTTTGATAAAATGGTCTGTTTGCTCACGACTTATTTTCTGTTGTCTGAAATAGCATGATCCATCAATTTTGTCTGTGTGGAAGCCATGCTGCATCTATGCAATGTTTACAACTTTATTCAGTGAAACATTTATGAGCAGCAGTTAGTTTCATTTAGTAGCTTTTATGGCGCTCAGAGTGACCTCACATATCCTGATAACAGAAGAATTAAATGCTGTGCTGTTAGATATTTTGTTCTGCTTTTATTCATCCACGAATCTATTGTGATGTATCATACATGCTGCAGAAATGTCTATGCAGAGGTGGGCAGGAGTATGTGTGTTAATATGGTGACAGTAAATTGTGTCATTGTCTCTCCAAAATGTTCTTACAGCTTTTGTTTTTATTCATATGAATGCGTGGTCCTGATTTTTGGCAGTTAGACTTCAGCGGAGATCTACTTGGTATTCACAACAGTAACCCCATGATTAAACTGTTTAAACAGTTTAATTATCTAAATCCTATTATAAAATGCCTGCACAGCTTTCCTCCGGTTACTCCGGCTTTCATTTACAGACTAAAAACATGCATGTAAGGATGATTATTGACTCTAAACTCTCTGTAGGAGTGAATGTGATGCATGCATGGTTGTTAGGGGTGATGGACTAGTGACCCGGACAAGGACACCACCCTGCCTCTCACCTGATGGCAGCTGGGAGATGATCCAGCCTCCCTGTGACCCAGAAGAGCTGGTATTGAAAGTGGATGGATGAATGAATAGAAAGGAGGTTAAATATATTTTTTAAATATCTCCTATGGTTATTTTGCTCATATAAATAGATTTTCTAGATCCTCCAACCAGATACTTACTCAATGCAGTTTTTAGTTTTCACTTTTTTTGGCCAGACAGTGACACGTATTTTTTCTTTTAAAATATGAGAGACCAATATAATATAATATCATAATATTATAATTCGACCAAATGTACACAGCAGACGATACGGTAAGATGGAACACTTAACGCTTGTAGTAATGATTTCACACATGTTTGTGTCATCAAATGTGACTTCAGAAGAAAAACAAATGTAGCACAAATGTGATGGATAATAAAATAACTCACGCTTGCTTCAGACATAGGGCCCGATATTCCGCCAGATCTCCTAAGAGCCACTATTAAGGGATAGCGGGTAGCGGGAGGGGTGTTTCCCCCGCAAACAACGCAATCTTCCACCTCCCTAAACCTGCTATCCCACCTGTTAAGATGCAACACGGCTTCTGGGTTCCGGCTTCCTGTTGGTGGTTTGAACGGTGAACGGTCTCTGATTCCTTTAACTTTTTTATAACTTAAAATTAAACTTGAGTTGGTGATAACTCAAAACTGTTGTAAATTGTAATCTGGGCACTTGTAGTTTCCGCTTCGCACATTTTCCCTGGGATTCTCACTGCCGTCAATCGCTGGTTCTTTAGCTCTTTACCTAATTTGTTTCTTAGCATGGCTTCCTCTTCTCCCTCTGTTTCTCCTTCCTGCTGCTCAGTGTGTGAAATGTTCAGTTATTCCTCTGCCTCCTTTAGCGAGAGAGGTGAATGCGTAAAGTGTAGTTTTTTCATAGCTTTGGAGGCAAGGCTCAGTGAGCTAGAGGCTCGGTTTCGTCAACTTCCGTCAGATGCGATAGGTAGCCAGGCTAACGTAGTGGCGGAGCGGCCAAGAGTAGCTTTAGTTAGCAGTTCCCCTGCAGCACCCGAGCAGCTGGTCAGTCAGGGCGGCTGGGTGACGGTTCGAAAGAAGTGTAGCCCAAAACAAAGGTACGTGGATCCCCATCACTTGCTTCACATATCAAACCATTTTTCCCCACTCAGCGACACACCCGCTGAGAAACCCACCCAGCTAATTGCCGTTTCTATGACTACGACCATTGCTACGACCATTGTTAGGTGTATCCCGGGAGCCAGAGCGGGGGACATTGAGGCAAATTTGAAGCTGCTGGCAAAGACTAACCAATATCCAACCTACCATTTATCTCTAAAATTCTGGAAAAAATTGTTGCATAGAAATGATCTATTTGAGGTCTTTCAGTCATGGTTTAGAACTCATCATAGCACAGAAACGGCGCTGATCAGAGTCACCAATGACCTCCTCATGGCCTCAGACAATGGATTAGTCTCTGTCCTTGTTCTGCTTGACCTCAGTGCTGCTTTTGATACCATTGATCAGAGGCTTTTGCTGCATAGATTAGAGCACACTGTTGGAAATAAAGGGACAGCATTAGGCTGGTTTAAGTCATACCTATCTGACAGGTTCCAGTTCGTCCATGTTAACAACATTTCTTCTACACGGACTAGGGTCTGCTATGGTGTCCCACAGGGTTCAGTTCTGGGACCAATCCTTTTCACTTTATACATGCTGCCCTTGGGAAAAATTATCCAGAGCCATGGCATAAACTTAAATTGCTATGCTAATAATACGCAGCTGTATTTATCTATGAAACCAGAGGAAACAAAACCTTTGGCTAAACTTCAAGGGTGTTTTAATGACATTAAATCCTGGATGTCCTCTAACTTTTTGCTTCTAAATTCAGATAAAACAGAGGTTAGTGTCTTTGGTCCCAAATACCTGAGGAATGGATTAACTGGGTTTACGCTGGCTTCCAGCACAACTGTGAACAAACCTTGGAGTCATTTTTGATCAGGATATGTTATGCAGCATATTAATCAGGTTTGCAAGATAGCCTATTTTCATCTCCAAAATATTGCCAAGATTAGGAGCATCCTCTCCCTGGGTGATGCTGAAAAATTAATCCACACGTTTGTCAGTTCTAGACTGAATTATTGCAATGCGTTGTTAGCAGGATGTCCGAAAAGCTTGCTGAATAGGAATCCGTAAGCCAGATCACGTCTCTTCCTTGTTAGCCTCCCTCCATTGGCTCCCTGTGAAATTTCGAATTGAGTTTAAAATTTTGTTTCTTCGCATATTAGGCCCTTAATGGCCTAGCTCAGTGCGTCAGTAGCCATTGCCTTTAAGAGCAGGTTGTGCTACCTTCAAACCGCTATGGAGCATCTTTTCATCCAGATCGGAGCAGCTCTCTTGCAGCTCGTCTGGGACTCTGCTGTAGAGCTTCCTCCTCTTCCTTCCTCCTCCTCCTCTGCACTGATACATACATAAAAATATTTTTACTATTTTTACTGAAAGCCCCAGATAGTGGGTGCGCTCACAGTAAACACAATCTGGTCGTCTGTGGTTTAAGCCGTTTAAGAGGATCTCTGCCATTACCGACATGTGGGTTGCGGGTAACGGGTGGTCTGACCACCCGCTACCCGCAACCGGAAACTCGCGATTGCAAGATACCGAGTTTACGGAAAGGGCAAAAGACAAGCCCATTGTCAAACCCACAAAGTGAGTAAGGGAGTCGGCATAATGGGGAGCAGCTTTAGAGAGCGGAAGATTGCATTAGCGGTTAGCAGAGGTTCCTATACCTGCAGTTTGCGGGTAGCGGCTAGTGTTAACTGGTAGGGGAAAGTGTACGATCGTGGCCTTTGTTTTGTTCCATTTGCTGCTGTGTTTGCCATCCTGTTGATGATGCTACCTGGTCTGGCTGCTCTTATTGGTTATTGGCATTCAATTGGATGCAAGAATTGTAAAGACCAAAGAAATATAGGGGGGAAGGGGGGAGTCTAAAAAAACTGAGCCAGCCTCATCTAGATGACTACAAGTGGCTGTCTGTTCATGTAATCCAAGAACTTAAATATTGTAAACATGCTCTCAAATTTGATCTAGGCAATTTCTTTTAATTTACTTTTACAATTGTGTCACTCCAGGTTTTCTCCCTCCAATATTCTAAAAAACTCCCATGATTGGAGATGAGCAACAAAAGTGTCTCTTTATGCTAAGGTGCTGGCTGGATGACTGCATTGATCATCATTTACCGTACATCGATGATACCAGTTTTCTCATCTAATTTGTTAAATGAAGGACAAGTTAAACTATTAATTTCAAAGAAAAGAAGCCTGTCTCTAGAGTCAAAGATTTCTTATTTTGTATTTAATGGCAAAATTCTCAGATTTTGTCAAAGTTGTATGGCAAAAGCCTGTAAAAGCACTTTACTCCAGAAGTGGAAAAGGACATTGATGAGCACTCAAGTGACACAGCACACAGCAATTAATTTTAATTCCTCAACTGTTGGTCTTAGATTGCTAATAAAAACATTCACGTAGGTGGTCCCACTTTGCATTGTTCTGAATGTAGGTCAAGCTGCAGCTAAATAATTCCCAATTAGATGACAGGCAGCTGCACCATGCCAGCATGGCAGAGACTAGCACAAGGGACACGAGCTCTCATTGGCATATTAACAACATCCTCAGCCGGAGCTGTGCTGCTGCTCCCTGTCAGCTGGATAATTCACTCAGTGGTCAATGCTGCGGTGAGAGAGCACAGACAAGCCTCTATTATCACTGCTGTCTAGTACAGGCTACACACCCATGGATGGTGAATGGCATGCTAATGACATACACGACCCCCCTCTCTGGTTTTTACTTTGAATGGATTAAGTGAGAAATGATTTCAGGATGAAGCAGACATGAAGCCGATAACTCAAGGACAGTGAACATATAAAGCTATGCGTACTGTTCATGTGAAGCACTTTTTCTTTTTTGGAAACTCTGCAACTTAAATCAAATATCAAAAAAAAAAAAAAAACAAAAAAACAAATTTGAATTATTCTTCCATCAACTTCTGAAGATGCTGATATCCGTCCTCTTTAAACAGGATGAAAAAGAATCTCAATCTGACCAGGCCAACAAACACTCCCTAAATCATCAATTAAAGGGAGAAAAACTTATCCATAATTCTATAAACCAAAATATGGAACCAGATATGCAAAAATCATCTATTTCCTCACTAAAATACAAACCTATGACTCACACTGGACAGAATTTACTTTAACATCAAAGACATTGGTTCATGTTAAATATGTGTTCATGTTGCACACAAACCGTATTGATAACTATGTGAATGGTGCTCGTCACTGCACACGAATGAAACAGGTGTGGAAAGGCAACACTGACTCATTATCTGTCCTCCTGGACTTTCACATACCACTATTTTTCTGCTTCCTATACGAGCCTGCTGGCACGAACCATCACCAAGAAAACTCTCCATAAACTGGAAATCAAGAAACGCCAGACATATTGCAAAAACGTATTGCAGTCTGCAATACTACAAAAACCTTCTTGACACCATAACAGGTCAAATGTGTACACAGGTATTTTACATTTTTTCAAACAAATGCGCACAGTTACTTTTCTTAACTGCTGAGCGGTTGAGTATTTAGAGTCCGACGCGGGAGTCTGACAGTTGAACTCATACGTGGTAAGAGCCATCTGCCGCCCTAGCTTACATTGTATTTAAGCCACATTTGTCCTTTTACAACATGCACTATATTGCCATGCGGCGCCCAAAGTCATTTATGGATGTGTAACAAAAGTAAATGGAGATAAGATACATAGATGTGTAAGTAATTACTCCTGGCGACTGGCTTGACTGGTGAGTAGATTGGAGGACCTTTCTTCTTTTTTTCAAAGCTTTGCATGGTCTGAGTCCTGCCCCCACTTGTAGTCTTAACAACTATGAGAATGGTGACTGCTTGAGAGCACTCTGGAAAGGCCACTTGGACTAGAGAAATCTGTTTTTGTTTATTATCTCAGAATGTTGCTGCTTTGTTAAAGATCGTAAATTAGTTGATCTAGTTTTTATATAAGGTTACATCTTTGTGTTAATCCAGCCCTCGTGTGTCCTTATTTCCGCCCCCTCTGTGTATGAAACGTGGTATATAAAATAAAGTTGATATTATTAACGTAGATGAGTTTCTATATCAGTTTAGGAGAGGGATAGAGCAAAAACAGCATTGAGATTCACTGTTCGGATCCCTCCTCCCTTTATGCCAACACAACCTAACTATCCTCATCCGACTTCTTCCTTGGCTGACAGCCGATTGCACACTTCATTGGACCATATCGCCTACCCAGGTAAATCCAATATAGCAAAATAAACAAATGAAACACTGAAACACATAATCTAATCAATACTCAAATACATCACTGACAATATTAGCAAATAGGGCATAGTGAATTAGGCAAAGCAGTAATACTTTCTCATCATAATACTCATTAAACTACACAACATAAATCACAAAAGACAAAAGACATTTTGCATCCTCCCTAAAGATGAAGCAAAAGCTGATGTCCATCTGAACGTCAACTGGAAGTTGTGCAGTTTAATACAGTGTTCGTTAGAATTTCAAAAAGATCATCTTTTGGTGGCTTTAATATTCGGCATGTAATTACATTTCTATTTGAAAAGCGTTCTGCATTTGTCAAAACAACCATAATCCTTCAGATGTGGGGATTTATGTCCTCCTAATGCTGTTCATCCCATTTTCTACTCATCAATGTTGGCAATGCAAGCCAGGATTTACTGTTATTTACTGGATGGACAATCTACGACTTACTGCGCTTTTTCTGATGCATGCAGATACTGGTAACCTGAATATGGAAACCAAGAAATATAGATGGAGAGATTAATTCATATTCAACCAGGGGGTGTGCAGTAGGCAAAGATGTGCAATTCATCGTTCAGCTCACTCTCCCTCGTTGACTGCTGTTCTCTCTTTACACTCCCACACAACTTCTCCTGGGTGCACACATCCCCGCTCACACAGAATGCGCCGCTGCTGCCTGTCAAAACAGCTGTTGCAAACCGCAGCTCGAGAAAAATGAAAAATATGTTCCTCCTAAGGTCATAGCTGTTTACTTTGAAATGCAGCGTTATCACAGTGATAGATTCATCCATACATGCATCCGTTGTTCATTCTGTTCATTATGGATTCACTGTAACATAAAAACATCGAGCTTCAGTCTGGTTTAGCTTTATGTAACGCCTGTGTATATAAAGAAATAAAATTATAGAATGACATACACTTTGTTCTGCCTTTGTATTTGAATGAATCCAGCCCCCCATCCAGTCATCTTTAAGAGTGATGGGGACGGTCGAGCAGCTCTCTGCCATCTCTCTGCCATCTCTTGGGCAGCTGGTGGGGGGGTGTTTTGGGATGACCCTGATGGATTGCTCCAGAGCAGGCAACATGTGGGACAAGGACAGGCCACTTCCTAATCCTTCATTCACTTTTATTTTTTTTAACCCCCATAGGAAATCCTGAATAAGTTCAGTTTGGTAGTATGCCAGATGTGCACTGGGGGTAATAATATCCAACATGAATTTGAAATTGCTAGTCTCTGATATGCGTGTTAACTAAAAACTAGAGCTTGTACTATTTCAGTTGAACATGGGTTAAATGGGCCAACTTTAATTTGCTTGGAAAGAATATACTCATTTCTATTTTTTTTTCTGCTTTGAACTGTTAAAGGCGGTTTTATTTATTTATTTTTTTTTCAACAGTTCTCCTGCAAGATGAGAGGATTGTGGACTCATTACTGTGGCAAACATTACAGTGAAACAAACAAACAAACAAACAAACAAACTGTAAAGCAGCCCATGCAGGAGGATGACCTTCCTCCGCAGGCGTTTAAAATGAACCTGGGGTCGCTGTAGTTAATACACACAAATGCGAGCACCCTTACAGCCCACTGCTTCATGTCTCTTGAAAAGTGACTCAATTATAAGAAAATGACTCATGTACCTGTGCACTTTTAGTATGTCATAGCGAAAGGGAAAGCATGAAAAGAAAGGATTGACTCTATTATAGCCACGTTTTAAACTAATGTTTACCTTAATTACCATCAAGAATCGACCAATTTATTGATCAGCTGATCAATAAATTGATTGATAAATTAGCCATCAACCATCACTGGTTGATGGCTAAAAATAATTACCCAGTTAACAGACAGGCACATCTTAAGACGGGCCCTGTGCTGTCCTACCAACGGACCCCAGTGTTTCCTTATTTAAATGGGAGAAGAAATTTCTTAGCTTCATGGGGGAAATATAAAGTCTTAAATCCAGATAAAAAAAAAATATTACTTTTAGAGAGAAAATGCAAGAGTGTGCGCTGCTTCATTAGCGAGCCTTTAACAGACTGTAGCTTACATGACAGTGAACCTGGTAACCGCTCTGGGGATAACTGAGTAAAGATGTTAATATTGGATGTGGAGAGTTTCTCTGACGCTGTGTGTGAGCAGCTCTGACATGCTGCAGCGCTGTGTTCAAAAACAGCTTCTGCTCTCACATTTAAAGCCTTTAAAGATTTCACTTCATCACGACTGCAAAAAGTCATCAGCATTTGTGTGTTCGTTCACTTGCTCCAATACATTTGTTCATTTTTTTTTTTTTATAACACGTCAACAACTATTATTTTTTTGCACTAAATCAAAGATTTTTTTTTTCTTTTTTTTGATCACGTTCTCCGGTCACGTGGCGCTGCAGCCTCTTCTCTATGTTGCTCAGACCTGCAGTTATAGATAGTATTCACATGACATCACAAGCACGTCAAGCGATTCCTTCAAAAACACTGTGACATGTTGTGTGTGCTTTTTTTACTTTTTGATGCTGAAATTGCCATTAAAGTCGCTAAAATGTAAATAAAAGCATCCCATTCGGAAACCTGCAGACAGAGATTGGCATGGACTCCCATACACAGATATCACTCATTTCTCCCCATAGTTTGGATCAATCGAATATGTAGGTCGAGGCCAAATGTATTGAAGGAAAGATTTCTGGGGGAATTTCAAAACAACATGCGTAGATCTTGAAATTAATTTCAACAAACCTGTCCTGCTGACCAGATGAAGTCGCGTCCCTCACCCAGCTGGCACACACTGATTATGAGTCTCCAAAGATTTATGAGTCTTCAGTTCCTCCAAAGTTTAGGCACTTTGGTCATGAAAAATATAATTGTAGATCAAAGTATACTACATTTCATGTAAGTCCTTTTGGATTGGTATATAATCCATTTTAGCCGTCCAGACTGGTCCATTCCATCTGTTGAGGCTTTTTTTCTTGCATAACGAGACTTAGATTGGACATTGAGCATTTCCACTTACTTCCATTTTTATTCCTTTTTGCCTTCTGCTGCAGTTCGGGTAATTCTCATCTCTTTCTGACAGCTACAGCAACACATGACTGTAGCGGAATGAATGAATAAATGATGCTGTACTGGGAAGCTTGACGCACAAAACAGCGATGCTGGGTCAGAATACCCAGATGTCTGACATCAGTGAATACGATCTATATTTTTTCATTGAAGTGTCATAGAGTCTTCAACAGATCCAGAGAAGTCAGGGCACAGACTTCACTACTCTGGTCAACCACTGCTACATACACTGCCTGACCAAAAAACAAGTCACCACCTGGATTTAACTAAGTAAATAGATACAAGCCTCCTATTGGATAATTACTGCACGAGTGATTATCTTTCAGCTGGCAACAAGTTATTTAACCTCAACTGGTGCAATGAGTTGCTTCTCATTTCCTAAACAACTATGTTGAAAGACACATCCCGTGGTCATGGAAAAAATGTTAGTCTGTTTGAGAAGAATCAGATCATTGGCATGCACCAAGCAGAGAAAACATCTAAAGAGATTCCAGAAACTACCAAAATTGTGTTAAGAACTGTCCAACGTATTATTAAAAACCTGAAGGATAGTGGGGACCCATCGTCTTCGAGGAGGAAATATGGCTGGAAAAAAATCCTCAGTGATCGTGATCAGCGATCACTTAAACGTTGTGAAGCCTTAAGAAAACCACTAATCGGTGAGGCTAACCAGAAAAAAAAAGGCTTCAATTTGCTAGGGAGCAAAAAGATTGGACTCTGGAGCAATGGAAGAAGGTCATGTGGTCTGATGAGTCCAGATTGACTCTGTTCCAGAGTGATGGGAGCATCAGGGTAAGAAGTGATGCTCCCATCATGCCTAGTGCCTACTGTACCAGCCTGTGGGGGCAGTGTTCTGATCTGGGGTTGCTGCAGTTGGTCAGGTCCAGGTTCAGCAACAGAATGAGCTCAAAGAATGAGGTCAGCTGACTACCTGAATATACTGAATGATCAGGTTATTCCATCAATGGATTTTTTCCTCCCTGATGGCACGGCCATATTCCAAGATGACTGGTGCAGGGAGCAGGAGACATCATTTTCACACATGGATTGGCCACCACAGAGTCCAGACCTGAACCCCATTGAGAATCTTTGGGATGTTCTGGAGAAGGCTTTGTGCAGTGGTCAAACTCTACCATCATCAATGCAAGATCTTGCTGAAAAATTAATGCAACACTGGATGGAAATAAATCTTTGACATTGCAGAAGCATTATCAAAACAATGCCACAGCGAATGTGTGCTGTAAACAAAGCTAAAGGCTAAACGAAACATTAGAGTGTATGACGTTCTTTTGTGCCGACTTTTTCTTTGGCCAGACAGTGTAGTTCAGCAGCATGTGGCTGAAACGAACTGATACAAAAGTTTGTCCTCATGTAGCAGAACTGCTGGCTTCACCTCTGTTACAGAACAAATTAGTAAAGTTTTCTCCTGCAGACTGAGAACTTCCAGAGAGGAGGGAATGACAAAGTGACTGATCTGCAGTCAGCAAAAATATATTTTAGTCATTTTACATTTGTTTCCAGCTGTATTACTGACTTCATATAGTAACTTTGCTGCAGTAAATCTATTGTTGCAGCACTAGAAACTAAATGTAGTTGGTTTTTTTTTTCAAAAAATTGTCCTTTTGTCTGTTAAGACAAAAGGACAAAGAGAAAAGGGAGGAAAAAAAGATCCATTAAGAACATTCATAAAAATATTATTTAAGTTTTTGTTCATGTCGATGATTACTACAGATGCCTTATATATTTGTATATACTGTAAAGTTTAATAGTTATTCTGATAGTTTCCTTGATTGATAAATGCTGTTAAATGCATTATCTTAATTTATTATTACTTTTTAAAAATGTGTAAAGATAAATACTGATTAGATGGACAGTTTAAATCTGTTTAAAAAAATAAAATCGATAAACATTATTAAAGTAAAAGCAAACTTATGTATGGTTAAAATAATTTTATCATAAGGAGAGATAAAAAAATATTGGTCCAGGATATCAGCCATAAAAAAATTAAATAAATTAAATTAAAAAAAAAATTCTAAAAATCGGGATCAAAAATCAGCCATTCTGCGTCTCTGATTCCTAAGCAAAGAAACAAGCAAAAAAACAAATGAACATGTAAACTTAGAAAACCTGTGGACCTCAATTTAGTATCAATGGTTTCTTCACTTGTTTTATCAGCCATTCACCTTATTTAAAAGGTAGAAAAATGAACTGTGTATTCTACCCTGCCACTGTGTATTTGGTATCAGAGTGTCCTCCACACTAAACCTGGACCACAAGAAGAAAAGAGAGAACTGATTTGAGAAACTGCTTGATCATTGATAAGGATGTTAAAGGCGATTAGCCATCGCCCACACGTGCACACTGGAAGCATCCTCAGTGTCGCACTGACTTTAAATGGGGTGATCTCAAGCGTTGTTGAACTGAATTGTGGGGTCTGTGCGTTGCAGTGGCAACATTTCTTCCAACAAAAGTTGGGGAATTTTCAACTTTTTACACTTTGGTACGAGCATCAGCCAATCGAATTGCAGCTGCACAGGTAGAACCAGCCAATGATAATCATGCATGGGGTCGGGACCGTTTCAAAGCATGCTGTGTACTTGAGCGGCACCTAGGAAGAAATTTGATTAGTTGTTTATGGTATGATGAAGGCATGTCAGATGCTCCCACTGTCGAGCGTTGCCATGAAGCTGCTGTGTGTCCAAGCAGCTTCATGTTGCTGTGACTACAGATGGAAACATTTTTAAGAAGAACAAAGTCATTGAGAGTGTAACCAATCTCCCAGGACATGCCTGCAAGAAGAAATTCAACCATTTTGTCAAGTCATATCAGCTCCATGTCCACAGATGGAAAAATGAAGCTTACAAAGAAAAGGGCATCGTACCTACTGAGAAATATGATGTCATGTTTTGAAACCGCTTTACTGCATCTGCATCTGTGCAGTGAACAATAAAGTCTCAACACAATTGAGGACGATCCTGGAGTGAAACATACTCCCCAGAGCCATAAGCTCAACCTCAGTCAGGTCCTCCAACAAGAAAATAACCCAAAACACACAACTGCAAACTATGAGCCCTGATTTTAACACCTAAAAAGGTGAAAAATGCAGTGGAGAAGCTGGGACAGCTTGCTCATGAAGTGAAGAGCAAACACCCGCTGGCAGGTGCAGCAGTCTCACTCAGCGGTACGAGATCGCCTGTTCGCTGTGATTGTTCCCAATGATTTTGTCAGCTTTCAGCAATAGTTGTTGTGTTTTCTCCCTTTGAAATAGACGTGAATACATTTGATGACATCTGTATCAAACTGGAAGGAAAAAATAACATTTAAAAAAAAAAATCTGCCGAGCTTATTTACAGTGAAGCATTTGGATGTGTCGCTGTCTTACGATCTTTAATGAAAAAAAGTGCTTTTTTTTTTTTTTCAGGTTCAGATATTGTACTGTTCTCTCAAAATGCTGCCTTCACACTCAAAGTCTCTGCTTGTGTTGTGATCTGCTCTGTTTCACCACCACCACTACTCTGGTTTGAGCTCCTCTCCTTTACTTGTTCTTCTTCTGCTCAGATTCCTGTGTTCGCTCACAGATCTTTACAGGCCCTGTTTCAATTCACAGCCAAGTTACTGCCAAGATATAACACTGACATCCAAGCTTCTTTCTATGTGCACTTGCCTTATTTCACAGCATCTCCTCCAGACAGTTGCTGGTTAACAGGGTTTAGCACATTTCACACAATTTTTAATTCAGTTCACTTTAGTTTATTCATATCAGCACAGCGAATGTCATCTACAGATCATGATTATGATTGTATTTCAATTCGTTCTTATCTAAGCTGGCACTTCTATCATTTACATGTGAGTTTTTAAAGTGAACACGATGAAAACACAACTGCTGAGGTCAGGCATCGATGCATATGAACTGTCTGAAGTGAAGGAAATCTTATTTGTGACAAATATTATTCCATTTTATGCAGACAGAATACTGAAAAATGATGCATTTAGCATTTAGGTGTCCGGAGAAAAAATAGCTTACTTGAACAGACAGGTTCATGTAGTTTGTGATGATCCTGTTGACCTCAGGATATTTTCTTCTCACAAATGAAAACAAATGGTTTTTGTTTAAGCTCTAGTGGCCTTTATTAGAGAGGAGACAAGGAAAACAGGGTGAGAGAAAGAGTTGAGGTGACATGCAGCAAAAGGATTCCTATCAGGGAATTTCATAGATAGATAGATAGATAGATAGATAGATTGGCTGTGGCTTAACTTGGAAAGTTCCTCACTCTCCACTGACATGATGGCAAGATGGTGAAGTCTATCATGCCCCATTGTGCTTCTCAGCCAAGTGTGAAGCCATCTCAGCACACTGAACGTCTGTTCACAAGTGCAGCTGGACACTGGGATGGTCAGAGAGATCTGAATGACCTGTGTCAAGCAGGTTTATCTTCAGGCTGAAGACAGACCATTTGAAAACCACTGCACCATCCGTAGGCTATATCTGTCAACTAACACAAGCTTACTCAAATTTATCATTGATGCAGAGGTCCTGAGCAGAACCAGCAGACCATAACCAACATTATGCCACCGTTAGAACTGTTTCATGCTGATGAAACTCACTGAAAATTCCCCTCTGGTCTGACTGACAGCTCTTCACAGCTCGTTCTACGGTTGTCTTGATACACGGAATCACGTAAGCTAACTAGGACTTAGCTTACCTCTCTCTTTTCTAGCTGCTTTATCCCTGCTGCGGGCGAATAACTTTCTGATATCCATCTAGGAGTAATACTATTTGAGTCAAATCAAAATCAAAATAATATCTTTAACAAGTTGTTGTCAGCTAATGTTACCTATGTTTTCTCTCTCTCTCTCTCTCTCTCTCTCCACAGAAGTATAAATCAGCTGAGGTCGCTACACGTGAATAAATTACCATATCAAGTAGTATGTGTGCATTCTGTAGTCTATGCGATGCAGACTTAAAACTCAGAAGTTACTTTTTTTTTTAATTGGTGAAATTTTTACTGAGGCACTGCAGATCCATAATGGGGCACTGACTCCAGTGAAATCTGTCTGACACGGCTGTTCAGGAGGCTGATACCACCTCAAACTTTAAAACTAAACTGAAAAAGCCTACAGTTAGTCTAAATGATGTGTGTTAGGGCCAATAGCCATAGCTAAAGTTATACGATTGGCTGAAGAGACTCATCATAAAGTCTATCTAGCTATACTGCTAAAACACCTCTGTCCTCACCTCTCTTCTCTTCCGCTGTATTCATAGTCACTCATTGTCATCCTGTAGTTTTTTGTGCTGTCCTGTGCCCCCCTGCCCCCCTTTTTCTTTTTCTGTATATGTTTACAGGTCAGAGTGTCCAGAGCTACATACTAACCTGCAGTTCCATCCTCTGACTATCCCAGCGTTTACCTCCACCTGTCTATGTAGATGTCTCTGGGAAATCAACTAACATGCTGACCTGCAGTCTGACCCTTTGACCACTTCAGTGTTGACGCCCACACCTGTTTATATAGACATCTCTGTAGTTCATGTACTAACAATTTACCAGTAAGAATAGAAGTACATAGAATTCTTAGTTCTCCAGTTAATGGATAATTACTATTAATACATTTTTTCCTATCTCTGTCCTCCATCCTGTGTGTTCTATGTCCTCCTCTTCTTTTTTTACCCAACTGGCCTTCAGCAGGAGGATCCCCCCTTATGATTCAGGTCCCTGCTCAAGGTTTCTTCCTTTTTAAAGGGGAGTGAAGGTTCTTCTTCTGCTAAGGAAGTTTACCATTGTTTCTTTAAATAACATTTAATAACGTTTCTCGTACTGTACTCATACTGCTTGCAGAAGATGGCATTTGCAGGATATAAGACAGAAAGGAGGATTGCCGAGATATGCAGTAATTTACAATAAAAGGAAGACTCAAAAGAATTCAGTACACTAAAGCTGAGTTACTTTATTATTTAATGGATCTCTGGATTTAATCAGCCTTACTTTGTCCAGATGAGATACTCTAATGCTAATGCTGCAAATCACAGACAAAGCAGTCAGTTCACAAAAGGATATGAAAGTTGAGACTGACATATGCATGTTTAATGGGTTATGGTTGGATGCTTCCTGACTATACGAACGGCTGCATAAGAAGAGGAGGTCAGAATTTACTGCGGCACTTAGTATCTGAAGTTGGAGTTTGTCCTAGTCACACTGGAAATATCTAAACTGGAAATCTGCTGATATGCAGGTATTCCAGCACATCAGAGATACAGTATGGTAATGTGCTCACAGCTTACTTAAATAGACCAATTAAGTGACTGTATTTGTTGGTAACAAGTCTGCAGAGTTCAGGCATAGCTAAAATTAACACGATAATGATAAGAGGAAGTTCAGGCTTGAGGTTAATTTAAGGATTGTAGCTGAATTTATAAACAGGAGGAGGCTAAAAGTAGATCTTTAGCTTTCAAAAAATGGGGTTGTGATAACTCTAATTTCTAGGCGGTACATCAATCTGCCTTAAACTCTGCATGTTTTTTTTTGCTACATAATTCTTTTTTTTTCATTGTTCTACTCAGTCTCTCCTGTCATTGTCAGTGAAACAACATGAAGCATTTGAAGCAAGAAGCTGTCAGCTTATTATGGAAAACACTGACAAATACCTGACTTGTGTATAACGGAACGCAATTAGTCTTCAGCAAATTGCTCCCGTTACATTTCTCCTCCAGTTCTGTTTTCAGAGAATGATTGCAAAATTGAAAGTTCTGCATCTTAACATTCTGCCTGTTTGAAGACAGTCAACTCATTACAGAGTGTATTTTAAATATAGCAGAAAGTGTTCTGTGATTAAGGATTCTTTCTGAGCCAGGCTTTAGGATTATCACATTTTAGAAAACAGGAGTTACACTGAGGAGAAAAACAATGAGTATTCTCAGTTTTTTTTTGTTTTGTTTTGTTGTTTACTTGGAATCAGAAAGCCAAGCTGTAAAAGCTAAACTGACATATGAGCCTTTAAAAATTGTAATGACTGACACTTCGGAGCTTTGTCAACCTGTTAGTTTGTCCACAGAATAATGTTTTACTTTGCTTCAGTCCTGTCAGGTGTCACCATAACCTTGTCTTTCAAAAAGTAAAGTGGGCCGAGAAAAACCCAAGTTTTGGGGTTTTATTACAAAGGGGTGTTCGCAGGTAAGCAGCCCATACAAAGCCTAAAACAATCCAAAGCCAGGAAGGATTAAAAGGTTAAAACATATGTTATGATGTAACTTAGTCACTTTGTTTGGAGCCACTGAGTCAAAAATGATTTCATTCAGATTGGAGAAGCACTAACCAACCCTCCCATGCATATGTCTCCCCACCTTCACATCATGCTAAGTTCATCTTACCTCTGGAGGGGCCAATGCAAAGCTGCAACACTGATTTCAAAAGAGGCACACCCCATTTAAAAGTGCCAGGTTGAGTTGATACGCTGACTCCACCTCCTTAAACCACGAACATTGCGTTTTTTTGTGTTCTTGCCAAGTTAGTTCTCAATTTCACAAAGTGACGTAACGTGACCACGAGCAAGAGGATTCATTAAAGCAAGAGTTAACTTATACTTGGAGTATGTTACCATGGTAACTGACTCTGCAAACTAAACCAGGTTGAGGCCAGGTTTACTTCCACATAGCCCGAGTTTCTCTCTGTCCCCTCCCCTTCATGAACCTGAAACGAGTTCACTTTCATCAGACAGACAATCTATCTTATAAAGCACATTTTGGAGCTGTCTGAATTTTGTAAGAGGGCTATCGTTTTTTTGCACAGTTACATAGCCTATATAGTATAGTACACAATCATATCCATTTCCGTGCATCATAAATATCACCCATCGTAAGCCCTTTTTCTTTTATTTTGTTACCTATCATTTATTTGCAAATGCCAGTGCTCTTAAAAACAACGGTGATGCTGAACGCAGCCTGTTGGAGAGGGAACAGTATGCAGCAGGACAGGGCAATTCATCAAGACCCACGTTCAGAACCAGTAATCAATGTAATCTCGTTCATATCAATTTTTTCAATTATTTCTCTTCGATATAATATGAATTTAATGACCATATGTAGATAATCTGTGTGTGCTTCCTTTCACTTATTTTAAAATCAAAGGTATGTGCTCTTGCATTAGAAAAATGTTTTACATTTTATTAGTTGATTAGATTTGCAGCAAAAATCTTGTCAGTGACCTATGAGGGCAAAAAATAAAATGTAACTCAAAGAACTGTTCATTAATTACAGTCGAGGTAACTTGTTCAGTTAATCGTGATATTGATTTGAGGTCAAATCGCCCAGCTCTAGAGGTGAGAGAAGTGGTCCGGCTCATAAGCCTCTCTTTTTTTCCAATTATTAATTCTTTCAGTGGGCCACAAACGTAAAGGTCATCAGAGAACGATTTCTCAGGACTTCAGGCAGCCTTCATGATTTAGACATTAATATTATTATTAATTAAAATAAGTTTTAAATAGCACCCTTCTTCCACCTCTGAGTAAAGAAATTTAGTCACAGAGGTGATTTGATGTGACTGTATTGATATCATGTTCCCACCGAAGCTCCTTCAATGATTTTTCCTTCGTTGAGGTGAACCTTCATTAAAATGAAAATAAACCAATCTGTTAGGTTCAGGTTACCCCTCTGAATTATGCTTTGATAGATATATTTCTGTTTTGGAGGCAGGAATATATTCACTGTATTTTCTCCTACCCCATCAGTCTGTCCTTCACTGCTGCAGTCGTCTTTATTTCTGCAGGAAGCCATGTGATGCCAAGAAGTGCTTTAATTCAACAAAGGAGAGTTGAAGGATCTCTTCCATTTACCTGCTGTTGCCATGGTGAATCACAGATTCACAGTCACTGTAACTCAGAGTTAACAAACTCAGAGTTGACAGAACCAACTCTCAGATCTGAAACAGGAAACTCAGAGTTTCTTAACTCAGGGTTTATTGATTCTGAATTATCTTTTTTTTTTTTTTTTTCACTCTCAGGTTGTTAAAGCAGCTTTCTGGGAAAAAAAATGAGATCATTTATCTTGTCTTTCCTTAATTAGGCAGGAATTGTTAAATGTAGTCATTTTATGTTAATAATAAGAAACAGTACCGAGAGCTCTAGCTTTTAGCTTTCACTACAAAAATCTTGTTTCATGTCACCACATAAACAAACTCTGCTTTAAGTAATATCGGCTTTAATTAATGTGTTTATTTACTTGAGGGTATTTTCACCAAAGGGCATCACTGAGATTGCTGGCGTAATAAGCCTCCTTTAACACTAACAAGCAGCTCCAACAGCTGCTAGCAGAGGGCAGGAACTGCAAAACAGAACAAATCCAAAGACACGTGAGAGCCTGCTGAACCACGAGCATGGCTAAGAAAACCTGGCACTGGAAGATGGCGAGGGGAGTTTAAATGCTGAGCAGAGTAATCAGTCACAGGTGGGGTTTAATCAGAAAAGCAATCAGAGAAGCTGCAGAAAGAGGAGGTAGATCCGCTGAGAGAGGAGAACAGAGCGAGGGCAACGAGAAAACAAGCCCGCCTCAGGCCGTGGTCTCTGACATCACAGATCAGCACATTTCACGCACCAGATCTAAACAAACCATCGGAAATTATTTTTAAGACAAAACTCACGTATGAATCAGGGAACGTTTTTATAAATCACCCTCCTGGTTTTGTTCACTTGACGCCACGAATAAAAAAATTAGGTTTATGTTTTGCATTTCAGACAAGCTGATAGATAAACTTTATGTGCTGCGCTGAACGATGTCATATAGATGTCACAACGCAGGACCCAGGATGGCTGGGATGGTGCGGTCCAGGTCCAGTTTCCATGGTAATACCTCGACAGAATGGGCCGTGTGTTTGACTGTGTGTGTGTGTGCCAATATACACGCATGTGTGTCTGTGCATACCACCTTATAGTTTATGCGGCACATCATGTGAGGACATACACTTGAGTTTTTACGATGATGTTAAATCTCTACGGACAACCAGTCGGCACATCTGCACGCACAAACACACAGAGATGAGACTCTTGCCACTGCAGACAGGCTGAAGGACACAACAGGCTACAAATATCTAAGACAATAAAGAGAAAAAGCATCAGTTTTGCTTTATCCTTGTTTTGTCTTTTTCTTCAAAAGCGGCTTAGAAAAACAGTTATGTTTCTCTGAACTTGAGCAGACTTGTCCAATGATGATGTGAGAGAAAATGGCAGGCGACAAGTGATGAACTACAGCCAGCTGCTGGCCTCCTGTGATATGTCCACAGAGGAGCAATCTGCACTGGGAGGATCCGATTGATGTCGAAAGCCAAGACCCAGCAAACACTCATTTGCAGTGATGAGAAAACTGCAGAAGGATATTATGTGGCTGAAGTGAAATGGCGTGAAGCCAGTCCCGTGAATCACATTGTCTTGTCATTATTTTCCTGTCAAACCAGTGCATCTATGCTGCCCGACTTCTGGAAGTATCAAACTGTCATTTCCATGAACCTGATCTTCAAGACAAATGCTTTTGGTTTCAATTTGCAAACTCTGGCGCCGTGCACTTTCTATAGTGCTGGAATACAAGATGAAACTTTAACAGCGCCGTCCTCAGATGCAGCTGCACCCTCGTAGCGGCCCACATCTCCGCTGTCATCAAACTGTCTTCACATGCTCAGTTGTGTGTGACTGTGCACTGGAGCAGACACAAAACATGATAGCATATATCGCACAAGCTGGGTGCGGTGACCTCTGATCTTTATAGCACCAGTGCTGCATGGCTTTCGTAGTTCTATTCATCTATTGTATTTCTGATCTTGCTTTCAGCTTAAAAGAGATTTCCGTTGACACGTCTCGCACATCAAAGTCGTTTCCCTGATCTTCGGAAGCACAATTCACAAAGGTAAATCGGAAAAAAAAAAGAACACGTTAGAAATCCCTTTGTGGCTCCAAATGGATTTGAACAAAATCTAATAAATCTCTTCAAGTGGGGTGACTCCCATTAGTGTCAGTTAGACTTCTGGGTCAGAAAACGAAGAAAGCGTGAAAAAAAACAGCAAGAGAGGGGAGTTAGAAGGACGGGAAACTTTAAGCCTAATCTCTGCCAGAACCTAGCCATGACGCCACATTAGCTGCTACTGAGATAACACACCTGAATCTCTGAGCAATCCGTCATCAGTCACGCTGCATACAGGCGCTACATTTCACCAAGAAGGATGCTGGGAATAAAAGTGTCCTGTGGTTCCATTAATGTTAATGGAGTTTTCTCAGCCAGTGTTCTTGTAAAGCTCATGGTCTTATCGTTCAGCTTTATCTGCCAAAGAATGTATAATAAAGTAACAAAAAACAATTTGTACTGGGACTACACCCTTACATTATTTTTATTTGTATATAACCCCAAATAAACAGTTAGACCAATATGAAAACAAACAAACAAAAAAGACCTTGCTTATACTTCCATTTTGCATTTTAGGTTTGCAACACTGGAACAGCAATGATTTAGACTGGTGAGGAGACGAAATAAAAAAACAAAACAAAACAAAACAAAAACTATTACAGGTACTACAATGAGGTGATTTTAATAATGACTTAGTACAAAAGCAGTAACCATGAAAGACTAAGTCTTTGTCAACAGATTTGTAGCATAAATGCTCAAATGCTATCTACTGTACCTACTTCATGCTTCAGATACCCAGAAATGATCAGCCCTCAATGATGGAAACTAATTATCATTTGTCTCACTGTAACATAAATATATTTATGAGGGAACATGATATTCTTAAATTCATATACATATGCATGCCTGACCTCACCATATATGTTTTCATCGTGTTGGCCAGACATTTTTCTGTGTGTGTGTGTGTGTGTGTGTTTACAAGCACTGAGATGCAGATAATACAAGTTACAGCATCATTAAGTGACTAATTGTGCCTTAAGATGACACGTTGTGAACTGGCCGCTGTGATTACACAGAAGAGAATTGAGTTAAAACAAAATTACAACTTAATCAGTGATCGTGAGGAGGGAATGCTGTAAAATAAGCGCGCGCAGAAGGAGGCGGTGACGACTGAAGGGGTGCTTCATGGCGAATATGAGAAAAGCAAGAAACCTGAATCCTGAAAATCCTGAATCCAGAGTTCTTGTGCTGTGTGGGAAATCTGGAAAATCAACTGTCTGCCTAAATGAAGCTGAATGCTGCCATGAGTCCATGTTTGAGGCTGCCTCTCATCTGAGAGAGTGTGTTCACCTCCAGTTCTACCCAAACACACCGTCGTGAGTAAAGAACTGGAGATGTTGCTCTTGGAGGACTTTTTTGATACCAAAGATCCAGATCCAATTTGGTCAGTCCTCAGAAAAGTGGGTGAACCAGCAGAAAACTGCAAATCATGATCAGCTCAAGACACTAATACAGCAAGAGTTGAATTAGTGCCCAATTTTTTGCCCAAAAACTTACATCCAGTATGGCACAGTGGATGGAAGAAGTTGTGAAGAAGAAGGGTCGACACCGTACATACTAGATCTTTGAATAAATCTGATGTATTTACCTATAAAAGCCTTTAAGGCTTATGAAATGTGTATAAATGTTCTTCTGTACAATGGGAATACCTGAAAAACATGATCTAAGAATACTGGAGCAGCAAAGTTTTTGTCAAAAAGAATAATCTTTATGAATGAAGTCTCCATTATAGCTGTAAAAATAAAAGCAGTATCTTCTGCGGATGTCATTTTCTTTGATAGTTTTCTGCTAGGTAACTGCCTTGTGTTCATTAAGGCAAACTGCTTGAAAAGACATTTCTCTATATGCTTGAAGATATCTCATGGCCTCGCAGGCGTGGGTGTCTAAAACAGGAATTTAACGGCTTTTGTGATGTGACTATTCCTTGAATCACTTTTTTGCTACGGTGTGTCAGCCAGTGATCTCGAGAAGCAAAACGTGTTCATTTATATGAAACTGTGACAGATTTTACTTAAAAGAAATAAACTGTGCTGAAAACCGCCTGCAGGATCTAATTAAAATATGCTTTGCAGCACTTGTACAAAATGTTACCCACAGGTAGACAGGCACTGCTCTAGTTCAGGCGAGTGATGGTGGGAAAACAACAGTGTGTTTGCAGCTGAGAAGCCTTTTCCTCCCTGCAGTTCCTCCTCTGTTTAACCAGCAGCTCTGCAGCCACATCACTTTGATGGTCCACTTTATTAAGATGAATGGATCTCATCCGCGTGATGCCCTCCTTCATTTTACTGCATTCAACCACCATGTGCACGGCGCACTTCGGGTACTCTGCTGTCACCTTGGGTAAGCATGACAGGATCTTCCCGAAAGTCACCTTGACGATGCAAGTTCACGGTCCCATTGCAAATGTTTTGTTTCCCTGACAAAACTGGTGCAGTGTGACTCAGTTACGCCGCCAGTCTGTTGAAACGACTGTGATGCACACAGCAGTAGGCACAGTGATAAATCACCTAAGAAAAGCATGAGGAGCGAATGGAGTGACGGGGAGTACAGGTCAGCAACCTCAATGTTTTCTAAGCAACGTACATGCAAATTCACTGATGATGCTGAAAGGATGTCAGTGCCGTCTGTGTCCTGCAATGACACTCTATAATATTATTTTCTAGTTTTTGGAAAAAGCCACAACCCTGCATCTGTTCTTTCAGCCCCGGAGGACTGGGCACAATAAATGTAATTAATTACAAGATTTAGTGCTCCTGTTTGGTCTCCAAATGTCCAGGCCTTTAATGTGAAATCCTTAAACTAGTTACCTGACAGGAAGGATGCAGAACTGTAGCCTGATTTGCTGGTCCAGCCTAGAGCATGATGAAGCCTTTAAATCAAAACTTGAGTAAACACGGCACTGATCAATGTTTTTTTTTATAAACCAGAAATGGATTAAATCACTACCATAAATTGAAAGAATTGCATTCGAAACTTCCAGAGAAAGGGCTACCTTGCATTTAAACACCTTTAAGGTCCTTGTTTTCAGCTCCTTTTCAGCAGTAGGCAGCTCTTTCAGATAACTGGGGGAAAGAAAAGTCTTGGGTACGTGTTTGGTGGTCAAAGACACAACTCTAAATTAATCTGCGTCAGCTGAACGTGTAAGGCTCTTACTAAAATTATCGATTGTGACTGAATACATTTAAGAAAGTCTATACTACCCTTTCTAAGAAACTCACAGGAAATACAGGAACCCGGATGGACTAGAAACCTAATTAATATCATTGCAAACATCTGTATGGGACGGTGAATTCTGTGCCTGGTTCTGAGGGAGGTCAGACTGAATACTGATTTCAGCTTGCAGAGACATTTTGTTCTAACCATTGTGTGTTTGTGCATTTTTAGTTTGTACCTTTATACACATTTATGGTGAAATTCAAAAAGGATGTTGACACAATCTGCACCTTCTGTAAGCTGCATCCAAGCCTAGTTCCCCAGACAGTTCCAGGCCAAATAAGCCAGAACTGTTCATGGCAGCCGATTAGTACAATTGACAACACAACAAAGCACCTTATCTTTCTAGAAGAATGACTGTGCCCTGTTAGATTTTTATTCACAGCTCAGAAGTCAAGACAGTGCTAAGTGTAAAATAGCTATAGTGATTACACCTAGTCTTTAACAGTAGCCAGCCCCTAATTTTGCATAAATGTGTGGTTTTAAACATTTTACTTGATGAGGTAGATAAAATTCCATCCTCAGTAAAATTCTCATGGATGTGACTCTAGTTATGGAGACTAAAATAATTTTTCAAACCAGGCTGGAAATATGTTTCTGCTGTTAAGTTGGATTTTTTTTTAATATGGGGGTCAATAGAAATGGACTCACTTTTAGTGGTCAGTTGAGGAACTGCATACGTCAGGAAAATGTTGGCCATGTCCCAATATGCATACTTGTCTGTACTGGTGTGCTTGTGAAATGAAGTATCCCAGCATGCATTTCAAAACAACAAGCAGAAGTAACAGGAGGAGAATGGAGTAAAAGAGAGCGTTATAACTTCGTCGTTTTGTAACGGAATGTAGTTTTAAGACATTTTCATGCAAGAATATAGTCCTTGTCATGGTTTGGGGTGATTCATGTGGTCTTGGGTTTGGTTTTTGTGTTTTTTCAGGATTTTCTTGTGCTTTTTTCGTGTTCTTTTCTGTTGATGTCAACTTTGCATCCTGTGTTGCTTTGAATGTCTCTTTCCCCTGTTGAGTTCTGTTTTATTTCCCCTTTGTTCATCTCCGATTGTCTGTACCTGAGTCTTGTTTGTTCCTGGGTTTATTTATGTCCTTTGCCCCTTGTCTTGCTGGTTTGTCTGTCTACATACCCATGTTCCTGACTCTCGTTTTCTCCTGTGATTCCTGCCCTGCTGTTTTTCTACTATTGTGGATTCTTCTGTTGAGGTTTTTGAAAATTAAAGTACATTTCTGCCCCCTTCTCTTCTGCTTTTTGGGTCCAACCCCTGGCACCCCTGACACTCCTTCTAACTTCAAATTTGTGATCACAATGGAGGCTATTTGATAACAAGGTTGTAGAGCTTTTTTCTTTTCACCTTCACCAAACTTTATAACACTACTGAAATACAGAAGCATAAAACCCATTAAAAACACATTTTATAAAATAACAGTCATAGAGACCTTAGCCAGAAGAGTTAATGGTCTGATATGAGTCGCTTTAAACTTCAGAGTGTTTATTTTGTGCTCAATTAAATGGTAGGTGTTACGCGTTAGCCCGCTAGCTGAGCTGCGATGCTATCAAGTCCCATCCTCTGCAGTTCATAGTTGACACGTACGACTCAGGAGAACGTACACAAATCCAGACTTTGTGTAGTTGGAACTGAGAAACAGCCGTAGTCACTTGTTCGTTAACTAGCAGCATCCACTAGCATCGTGGTAGGAGGCGTGTATGTGGAACTCAGCTGGATAAAAGAAAGTGTAGTTGAGGCCTTTATTCTTCCCTTGCTTGTTTTTCTCCACCTGTGATGGAGGTTTAAATAGAGTCCAGAAGTCCTCTCCATCTATTTTTTTTTCTTTCACCCAGTGAAAGACATTGCGGGTGACAAATATGTCCCTGGCTCTATTTCACTTTCTCTTTAAGTCTGACAGCATGGAGCTGAGATTGACAAGCAAGTTTTTTTTGAGAAAGAAAGCATAATTTCAAGCAGCAACAGTTACTTTCTGTAAAACAACAGGAGTATTATGTGCATGGAAGCTTTCACAGCGCTGCAGCTAATAACTTTCAAGAGACAATTTCAGTGTAATGTAAACTGGCACAACAGGACAGACTAACTTCATTAGCTCGTGTCTAATATTTCTATGAATATTTTAATAATTACAAGATTAAAATTCCTGTCATGATGTCCTGTAGGAAAGATCTTGGATAGCTGAGCAGCCTATACGAAGATATTGATATGAGTCTAAATTGAACAATAAAACCTGTACAAAGCAGGTGTCTGTCAAACTGCAATTAAAATATCACTATTTTTCTTTCAGGCAACAGGACTTATCTTTTTGAATCAATGTGAAAAAACAGAAAATATTCAGTATCCTGCTGAAAAATACAGCTGTCTGTTTTTCCTTCGGCCAACTTTGAGCTTTGTCCATCTCTTTACCCGCTGCCAGACACAGCTGACATTAGTATTCTGATACAGACTCCTTCAAGCAGTGTCCAGTGCCAGCAACTTAATTTGTCATTTATTGCTCCATGACAACTGAAGTAATTGAACCTCTAGCCCATGGATGTGATCTGCCAGCCCTTTGAGCATTTTCTTTCATTGTAGCAGAGATGGAAGCACAGGACCCTTAGTGGAAATAAGATCAGAGATCTCATTTTTTGCAGCAATGAGACAATTAGAGAGTACCAAGACCAAGAGGGGCCTCTGAAATGTTCATGCTTACCTTAGTAAGGATGAATTGGGAGGTTTGATGAATAATATTGGGTGAATATTGCCCTAATGATTACTTCATTTCATTCTTCATTTCATTTTGTTGAAATAAATTATTGAATCATATAACAGACAGTTGTGATGGGAGCAAAATACAGTGCAGATTGAGTGCACGTGTATCTGAAGATACTGTTTATCTAAAAGATACGGGCTCAGAAACATATAGATGAATTTTTTAAATGCTAGAAGATTGCTTTTGCTTGTAGAAAAAGTCAACGTATAGCTCCCCTGTATGAAGAATGACTTAAACTTTCCCAATGGTGTCACTTCAACAAATATTGTTTTCAGGAGGTTTTGGCCAGTTTTGAAAGCAGGCTAAAGGGTTCCTATTACTTCAGCATGTATGCATCTGTATAAAAACATGTACATATAAATATGAGTCTTTGCAACATCATCAAGTAATGAGCAAATGTTCAAACATGTCAGGACAAGAAGTAGAGCTCAATGTTTGGTCACAGAAAATAAACAATCAACTACCATTTAACCTCTAAGAGCAATCCAGTAAAGCTAATAAAAGATAAACTGTTTCCAATCAGAGCACTTTATTTGGAGCATTTAACGAAGCTTCTTCTAAACTTTAGTTTTTAAACTAGCTTTTAAAGACTTTTTGAAACTAATTTGTTTTCCTTCTTCCTTTCTTTCTTTTCCACTTCCCCCCTTCTTATTTCTTCTTCTTCATCTTTTTTTTTTCTGAAACACCCTCCAAATAATGGTAACAAACTATCAGCCTGCATTATTAAGTATGCCATCTTGACTTTGTGGAATTATTCAAAGTATTTTGTATTTCATTAACTTTGATCCATCAGTATTTGTCCCGTATCGTCTGCTGGACTCACGAACTTGCCATCACTCTGCTGAGCACCTGTCTGGACTTGCTCTTCATCCACACTGGCAGCGTAAACTGCCAGCCGGGCCTCAAGCCTGCAGCGACCTGCAACTGTCACCCTGCTGCTTTTCAAGGAAAATTCCCACAGGAACTGCTCAGGGCCGACTCCGAGGTCCGGGAGCGGAGGTTGTGGATAAAGAAGAGGGCAGCTTGTGACGCCATGCCAGTAAACAGACAAGCTGGAATTCATGATCACAGCTGATGTTTAATTAAGGACATAATTAACTGAATTAGTTTCATTTCATATTTGGGCATAGCTAATTAGTCTCTCTCTCATTTGTCATTCATTATTAGCGTTGGTAAAAACTACAACTTCCTCTTCACCATCATCAAACATTGCAATTGAAATGTCATATCTGCTATTCGAAGCTAAAGTCTTTCATCTGGTGATCGTAAACCTCTGTAATATTATTTCTTAACGCATTTACATTTCAGTTGTTTTTAGAGCCTCTGCAATTAAACTTCTGTTATTCATAAAGGTATCGTGTAGTGCTGTTCTGGTCATTATTTTCATGTAGAAATGGGAGACCTAGATATATAATGTCATAAAAAATACACAGCAAGGTTGTGATTAGATCCGATCTCTACAGCTGGTTCCCCTGTTCAAGCTCCGGTCCACTACCAGGGGTCTGGGAGCTTGAGGGTTCGACGCACTGTTTTGACTGTTCTTCTGACTGTGTGCTTCTGGACAGAGATCTCTGATGTTTCTCCTGGGATCTGCTGGAGCCACTCTCCTAGCCTTGAAGTTACAGCTTCTGAGTACTTCAATTACCACTGGTACCACTGTTGTCCTCACCTTTCATCTTTTCTACTTCTTCCTCAAACCCTTGGTATTTTTACAGCTTCTCCTGTTCCTTCTTCTTGATGTTGCTGTCACTTGAGACTACTACGTGCATCATGACTGCTTTGTTCTGGGGTTTGACAGCTGCCACAATGTCTGGTAGGTTAAGCATCTGGTTAGTTAGCCATCTAATTAGTTAGCCATCATCAGTTCATCAGATTGAATCTGGAAGTCCCATATCTTGACTTTAGGACTTCCTGCCCATTCTCAGTGTTCCTACACACTGTTATCTTTGTCTAGTAGCTCATTTCTCATCAGTGTACCCTGGTTTCCCAACAACTGCCGTGGACCTTGTTAATCTGGGCAGCAGCAGAGTCAGCATTGTGTTTCCACGTATCTTGGTCATGGTTTTCCCTGAGGTGTGTGTCTGGAGGATGTGGAGGCTCGCCCTGACATGAGAACAAACATGGTGTTCGAACCCAGATCTATTTCAATGCTTATACCTCCATTGTTGATGCAAAAGCATTTGAATAAAGTTACATAATTGTAATTGCAACCATAATTTTTAATACTGCAATGGCTGTCTGAAGTCTGGAGCCCATGGGCCTCACCAAATTCTAAGTTGTTGAATGTTACTGGGGGTTTGGACCTTGTTGTAAACCCCCCTGTTTATATTCAAGAAGGTATCTTTTGATTATAGATTTTAACGATGATACACCAACATTTTTCATAGTATTCTTGACTTCTGTTGATGCTGTGAAGGGGTTTTTACTTCACCAAGGACAAAAATTGCAGCTTTCCCATGACTGAGCCAAAGCTGAGCCAGGCAAGTTGTTTTCCCATTGTAACTTCCAGTACTTAACAGGGCCAAATCAGGACACCCTAACCCCTGACATCTGGCCTCATTTTCTGTGCCGCCAAGCAGGATGTGATGTGAAGGTAAAAGGAGGGTTTTACAATTCAGCCTCTCTCCAGTTTACTCTATGGCTCTTCTTCATATTTTTATGATAGGCTTGCTTTGCTGACAACTGATGTTAACATTTGTTACAGGTTTTAGATTAACTCCAGTTCCCTTTTACGTCGACTCTCAGCATTTACTTGCTCGCTCCCTTCATGCTGCCTGTGCTTTGTTATGCAGACAGCCGTTCCTTTCAGTGTACTGAACCACTAGGCTCATCCATCAATCCATTATCTAGAAACGCTTATTCCTATTTATGGTCACTGGATCTACTGGTTAACCCCATCTATATGTGTTAGCATATAGTTGAACAACCACCACACTGCTAGGGGTCATTTAGAAGCTGGCATGCATGTTTTTGGACTGTGAGCGGACTGTAGGAGAAAACCTATACAAGCACAGGAAGAACATGCAAACTCCACACAGAAAGGTCTCTGCTGGGATTTGACCCAGGAACCCTCTTTCCTTGAGGTAAACCTCCAAGCCACCATGCTGCCCTCACTGGAATCAGTTAATTAAATATATATGTTTAAAAGAAAGTGTGTGTTTGTATTTTTTTAAGTGTCATAACCCTGCGTGCAGTTCCATGCTCCAACTGCATTAGCCGTTAGCTCGGAGTCACAGGGATATTGATTCTCCGACGGACAGCCGTGTTTGTTTAGTACTGAGCGTTCTCCAGGGCTGTGGGAACACCATTTCAGCTGGGAGTGCTAAAATGTGGTCCCAGTGGTCTGTCAGGGCTTTACCAGCTGTACACGGACTTCACTCATGGTGCCACACATTCTGCAGAAAGACGATATTTAACAATGATGAACTATGATCTTATACTGTAGCAAACACACTGCCAAGAGCATGCTGGGAAACTCCACCTGGCACGCTATAACATTAGAGAATAGCCAATGAGCAGCTAGTTCACTGGCTACTCTGACAGCTAGAGAGAGAGAAAAAAAAGCGCAGACACAGAAAAGACCATCGTTAATAATTCTGAGGTTTGTTTCTTTGATTCTGAGTTTAAGTTCTCATATTTTTGAATTTTAATAGAGCCTGTCTGAGTATCGCGCTAGTGGTTTCCTTCAGTCTACCATTTGAATAGACATCAGTGCTGATCTGTTCTTTGTCAAAATGATATGCCGTTGCATCGACGCATACACGTGCAAATGTCAGTGTGTGTGTGTTACACTGCCAAGTTGAACAATGACCACTCTGCCTCTTGTTCTATTTCCACCCCAAAGCATGAAAATGTTATTTCAGTAATGAACTGTGAATCTTTCTCAAGACTTCACATTAAAATAAAGTGAGAGCATTAATGTAACACAAAGTAGTAGCTGAATTACACTCCACACTGAATAGTTCCCTGATAATTCAGCGTACATGTACAGTATTTCTCTGAGAAAGAAAAGCTCACCATTTTCCTCAGTTAAACATTCAGGTTTGAGTTTCAACAGCAGTTGCGAGTGACAGAGAGCGCTGTATTTGTTCAACAATAAAATTAATCCTGAGGAGTGCAATTTGTCCCTGCAGTCACATATTGGGCGTAAAAATAAACCTTCAGCATGCCGTACACTTGTTCTGGCAACAACCTTTTCAGCATCAGCTATATTTATGATGTCATGTGTTTTAGGAAACTGGGTTTAAAATCTGTTTTATCATTATGTAAAGCTGCTGCAATGAAAAAGGTGTGCTTTCTTTTACATACAACTACATGAAGAATGAGAAAGAAATGTCTTGTAATTGAGCTAATCGAATCATTGATGAGATAAATGCAGCATTTATTTAAAAAATACAACAAAGGCTGGATTTGGAGATAGAATCAGTCTCAGATGACAGATGATAAAAAACAAATGTACATGTCATTTTTCTCACTCTGTGCCATCATAATAGAGTCAACCATGCCCATCATCAAGGGCTCTTAATCATACATTTTTCCTCTGAAATTCTCACATCTTTGTGCTGCTCTGACAATGCTGAAACTTCAAGGCTCAATCCTGGAACATGAGTCACCGCAGGCCTTACTCATTTGGCGAGTTCCCACATCCTTGATATCAATCATTTCAGAACCACAAATCATCATTGTGTTCTTGGCCCTCGACAAGCTACATTATAATCATTAAAACTAAAGAGCACAAAGGATGTGAAGTCCCTCATCTCTTCTCGATTCCTAGTGTGAGATAGAAAGATCTACGGCTTCACTGTTAATGGCTGCAAAGAGATCAAACCAACTGTATTTGTTCCTGCCTGTGTAAAACCAATTATCCATGTATGGTTGGAGTTAGATTGGGAAGTTAACACCAAGTTTTTGCATCAGTAATGCAGACAGTGACCCCATTTTTACAACCACCACTGTCAGACATGAACTTTGTCTTAAGTGCTAATTAGTTAAGAGAAGTTCAGCCTATAAACCACTTCTGCACAGAACAACCCATAGCAGTGACAATCAACATGGAATTAATCACACACGGCAAAAACACAATCAGGTGTCACCACATGGGTCACAGAGGTGAAAAATATAACCAATAGTAATAGCACATTCATATATCTGAAATCAAACTCGAAAATTTGCTCTTCGTCATCGCGAAATTTTGGAGCACAAGGGCTTCTGGTTTTGAAGTTACCGCAATTGTAAATTGGGAGGTCATTTTTCGTCAGAGGGGGTACGGACACTACAACAGTTCTTCAAATGCATTTGATGTGTCCTATTTTTTCATGGAAAATTCACATTTATGTCTGAAAATAACACGTAATTTTATCTCAAAACCTTTTATTTCCAACTTCAATGCATATTTTCTGTCACTTTGAGCTCATAAACTGTCAAAACACCAAGCAAATCCAGTGAGACATTTTCCACCATAAAAATTTGCCCCAAAGTACTTTTCGGTTGATCAATTTAACATTTATCATATATTTCGCGGCTCCAACAACTTAAACACAAATATATGATCCATAAACACAATTTATGTGTATGAACAACATTTTTTGGTACTGTACAGTCCTCGTAACGCCGGGGGGTACGGACACTACATAACATCTATGCCTGGATGACCGACCCAACTTGCTCTCCAAACATGCTTAAATACACTTAAATGTTTCTGCTTTACATTGATTCTGTTGGTACAGTTTGACAGTATAACATTTCAAGAACCAGAACAAATTGTAATGTCCACTGTCATCAAATTGCAGTATTTCCATTTCATGAATCCTGACTGGTTCACCATGGCTGGTGAACCAGGCTGGGTTGGCTGGTTCACCATGTTCATAAGATTGAATTAAATGCTAAAATCACCTTAAATACAAATATTCCTCAAAGCTGAATCCAACAATTTACATGTACATTTCAATATTAATTGCATCCATCCATCTGATCCATATTGAAATGGGGGGGTATAACGGGGGTACGGACACTACATTGGGGGTACGGACACTACACTGATGATCTTGACTCCCCTCATCACCAGTACTATCAGTGATAAAAAAAATTTGTATGCATATTTTCATTTCACATAGAAGCAACTTTAAAACCCATACTCAGTTATTGATGTGGAGCAGTTCATTAGCTGTACAGGCAGGGGGTACGGACACTACAGCTTTTGGTGGAAAATTAGCAAGATGACATGATGGCTATATTTGCAGAACAAGGACATGTACCAGGTGTCTTTATCATGACCTAAGTCAAACAGCTGGATAATATTATTGATATAAACACAGTTTTGATGCAGTATTTTATGCAAATGCCACTGTGGGACACACATTTCGACGTGCAACCTCCGAAGACAAGATTTTCGTAACCAACACATAAAAATCTGAATGACACGTTATCAAAACTTGTTCTGCTCCCATGACGCATCACCTGAAAAGATAAGTAATATAACATGTTATTTCAATATTTTAGGTGCATTTTATTGACATTTAACACTTGTATTCATATTTTTGATACCTTATGGGGTATATAGAGATCAAGATGACCATCTGTAACGCGCCAAATAGCGCCGAAATACACCATGTTCCGACTGATATCTCAAAAACTACTTGGCCGATTTGCATGAAATTTGGAACGAAAGTAGCTTGCACTGAGATATAAAATAAGAACTGACAGCCAATGAATTATTACAAGAAGGCTGGTCAAGGGGGACATGTAACATCTGAAACTCTAGTGGTGACACCTGATTGTGTTTTTGCCGACACTTTCTTCTGGCAAATCCATCTGCTGCATTTGCAACGAAGGGGTGGGGTGTTAATTATGCATGTGTGTGGTTTTCTTTTTGAAAATCCGTTCTGCATATGAGTCAAATCTATCACCAAAGCTCATGTCATCAAAGAAAATTTCATGTATTCTTTATAAGCACTTTCACATACACAGAGTTCATTTAATTTCATTTGCATTTTTGTGCACATTTGCATCTGTCTGCAACATACTGCTCTGACCAACCTACAATCCCTCATCAGAAAATGCACATATGGAAAATACAAATGAAGACACAGCAATTTAAAGTTTTGCATATTTCTCTTTCTACAGCACATAACATCAAACAGCTGGAGGAATTTCAGCTGGTAAAGGGGGAGGGCGCATGCCTAATCCAGATACCAGCGATCTCTGATCCCTCAGATGGCGCTGGATCAAGAACTATCACTCATCATTACCTGATTTAGCCACATGGACAGTGGATTAGTTTGGGAAACATTTGTCGAGCGCTGTTTTCCAAAGTTACATTCACAGACGTCACTTTACTGTGCAGAAAAAAGGGGCCTTATGTTGACCTCGTCACGAGGATGCAACCATCGTCTTGGGGCTCAGAGGAAGAGGTCCATCCCAGAGTGAGCATGTGTATTTTGATCAGACAAACTAATATCCCTCTTCTTTTTTTAAAGGAGAAACAGATGGGATGTTCTCCAGACTAGGGTAAAAAAAGAACAATCCAGATTTTTATCAGCAACAAGCCCTAAACGCAACTGTGATTTGTATCATTTGTATCAGTACTCTTAGAGAAGACATTGAAACTTCTGTGATGGCAGCATTAATGCAAGAAAGGACACTGACATTTCTGAGCAACATATGCTGTCTTCCAGACCATTTCTTTTTCCAGAGGATGGGATTTTTCAACCAGACAATGCAAAAACAATCTCTACGCACATTACAAAGGTACGGCTGAGGGAGAACAGGGTACAGGAACTGGACTGTCCTGTCTTCAGCCCTGACCTGTCCCCAACAGGAAAATGTGTGGCACGTGTGACTACCGGCGTCTTGTTTGTCCAGACACAGTTACGGGCTGCTGTCATTAACTGGTGATTTTCCAGCATCAGCAGCACATTAAAGCTGCAATGACTTTGTTACGTCACGCTCCCATAAAACTCCAAGGAAGTTATTGTTATGTAGCTAACAGGTGGTTTGTAAATGTGCCTTGCAAAAATTAAATACTTTTGCAATAAAACTACTGTGATAAAAACATGGTCACAGTTTTCACCCTGATGTGATCTCTACAAACTCAAAGAACACAGCCAGTCCAACTAATCAGAACAATACTAATGAGGGGCTGTCGGCTCAGCCCTTTACACCCAAGAGACGCCAGAGAATAGCCCGATCTGTGACTGAGTCTGTACTGTTGCACAACTTAAGATGTGCTTGCAGGAAGAACAGGACAAAACAGCAACCAAAAGGCTTCATCACTTGTTATCGTCAATGTCAGAGCACCTTTTAAGTGTTTACTTCTCCAGCTTCTTGTGTAACGTGTTGGAGACCTGCAGTGCAAAAAATGTGACATGACATAAAGTTGAAAAGAAAGAACCAAACAAAGCATGGGATATGTTCTTCCTCCATATATAATATTCAAAAAATATATAGTAAAAGTATACAACACAAATATAAGAATCATTGCACTTTCCAGATTGTTCCAACTTTTTCTGATTTTGGGTTAAATGTGACACATCTCTGTACATTTGTAAAGCGACACCTTCCTACAGTGACTGTAAGTCCCGTCCCGTACACAAAGTGACCCCTACAGTATGGACGTCACGAGTGGAGAGCACATCTGAGCTGGTTTGCATGTCTGCATGAGTGTAATATCTATCTATGCATGTATTAGGGGTAGTGTATAATATCATCTAAGCAGTTACGTGATTATGAACGAGTCAGTGTGCTCTGAGAGGGTCTCTGCCATTTTCATAATGAGTTACCGGTACAGTTGAATGTTAAAGGTTACAGAGAAAAAAAAAAAAAAAAAAAACGTAAACTACAAGGATGTGTTTGTAGATCTTGTTTATCCAAAGAAAGATGTATATTTATAATGCCCACAAAGCCCCAACTAATACATGTTTGATGAGTGGAACAACACTGAAAATGAGCCCCTGATGCCCTATAAAACTATGTGAGCATCTTAACAACACCAATCAAATTTCAACATCTTTTTCAGCCATGCATTTATATCTTTTTGATTATATTTTTTATTAGAATTGCAGAGGCAGTTAATTTGACTATTTGTTGTGTTTGTTTTTGTCACTCACCCAGTGTTTATGGGTAAATCAGACCATTATTGTTTGGAAGCATAAGAGCTTTTGGCATTATATTGAGACATTTTGTGTCTGAGTGTCATTGTATCCTTGGTCCTAAAATGAATTTTGAAAATGGCCCAAAATGATCCAAACAGCAGACAAGGGTTTATAAATTAAGCTGCGGTTCAGTGAAGTGGGGGTGGGCTTTCCACTAATCGCAAGTGAGACCCAAATTGCTCCTGATGGAAAGCAAGCTCAGTCACCATGTGTGTGAGTGTAAATGCGCAAAATAGAAACTTAGTGAAGACGTCTGTACAGCAGATTACAAGTTTCTTAGAAAAAAAAAAAAAAAAAAAAGCACAAATTGATTTAAATGGCAAAAGATGTTTAGGAGCTTCAGATTCTTGTTTGAACAAACCAAGACGTTTGAAGTTGTCTCTGACTTGTTGAGCAATAAATGATTAATGAACAAAATTCTGAATTATCTGTTTGACTTTGCTGATAATAAATGTAGCCATAATGGAGAGAAGGAGGACTTGAATGAAATCTCACATGGCACATTTTTCTGTTTTGTTCGAGCACACTTTTCAAAACAACCTTTAGAAGCAATAACTTGGTGTAACTGTTTTCTTTTTAACATTATCACTATCTCACATTGTTGTGGAGGAATTTCTGGTCTAGGTTTCCTTCTAATGTTGTTTCAGTTCTTTGAGGTTTGCAGACATTTGTTTATGTGCATCTCTGTTAGGGTCCCACCACAGCAGGTCGCCATGGTTGAGGTCTGGACTTGGACTGGGTCGTTGTAACACCTTGATTCTCTTCTTTTTCATTAATTTTGATGTAGACGGACACCTGGGCTCACATTTAACCCCACAATACTTTAGTTTACAGAAGGTTCATCCCAGGTCCAGAACTGCAAAATCAAACGCAAATCATCACTTCTCCTTCCACGTGCTCAATAACATAACATAAAATAACAGTTGGGATTTGTTCAGATGCAACCTATGTCAAACCTATGCCATGCTCCCATGTTGTTTTCCATGATAAAGGGCTTCTTTTTCAAGATGTAATGTCATAACCTTTAATATAATACAGTAAATGTCCACTGCTGAGGCTGAGATTCAGGGCTTGGTTGTATTATACAGTCTGGTCTTGGAATAAACTTACTAGGATACCCACACTTCAGAAGGCTGGAAAGTGTCGTTGAAAATGTTCCACTTGGAAGTATTTTTCCAAAATGTCTGGAAATGATCCTTTTAACCCTTCTGACATTGATGGATAGAAAAAATTGTCTTCTCTAAGATCACCACTGAAGTCTTTTCTCCTTGTCTTTGTGTTAACACAGACATAAATGCTCCAGACTTAGAAAACTGTTAAAACTTCTGCTTTTGTAGAAAAGGTCACTCTTGTTGATCATTAAAGGAGTGGTCCGCTCTAAAAGCCAGACTGATCTGCAATAAGGAGGTTCTGCAAGATAGTGTTGAGTCGGTTGTGAACGATTCCTTAGAAAGAACAAATGTTTTGGTTCATGTTTTGAATCACTTGCTGAAACGATCCATTCAGAGTTCAGCTGAGCTCAGTTGTGAATAAAGCTCAAGTCCCACAGGTTGTGGATTAGCAGTGCTGTTGCAACTGCTTTGAATCGCCGCGCCATTCAAGTCAATGAGAGTAGCCGAACCAAGAGCACCCTGCAGAGGCCCAGAACTGACCGTCCGTGCTGCTCCACCAGAGACACGAGTCAAGTCTATTTTGACTCTTGGACGCAGCTATACCACATCAATTTAAACACAGCACAACAAGACAAAGAGAATCTGGTGAGATCTCAAAATAAAACACCAGCAGCGGACTTTGACTCATCGACATTATGTTAACCCGTGGAGGCTGTGGGTAAATAATTCAAAGGGTGTTCAGAAGAGTTTTGAACTACAGATGAAGTAAGGGTCAGTCTACAAGTCAAAAATCACATTTTATTTGACAGCACTCAGCCTTTTCAAACTGATAATTCTAGAATGAGCAAGACATGGTGAGATATACTTTTTCAACAGAGCAAGCTCCTGGGCAGCAATCTGAAAACCTTCAGGTGAGTTTGTTATCTTTCACGAATCCAGCCCAGTGGGTGGTGCTTTCCAGCGTTCAGCTCTGAAAGTCTGCCAGTGGGACTTGAGGTCGTAACAATGCCGCTCCAAAACCGGACTCCAGCACTTTCAGTGCTCTTTGAAACTCTGGTGTAAAGCAGCGAACGAGCAGAGACCACTGATGTTTCAAATAAAAGATTTCGAGTTTTTAAAAATCAAATCAAATCAAATCAAATCAAATCCTTTATTGTCACTGTTCACATTGTTACCAACATTAACTGTGAAAATCAGTTTAGCAGCTCCACATGGCAGCAGGAGAGAAAAACAAGAAAAAACACAAAAGCACGATATCACAATAAACAATATGAAAACAATATAAAATATAAAATATAATATAAAATATTTACAAGGTATAAAAAAAGGAGATGGCTATGATAAATAAAATGGGTATGTTAAATACGGGTATCAGTGTTATTATTTACAGCAGGTATAAATAAAATGGGTATGAAAAATACAGGTATCTTTTATTATTTACAGCAGGTAGGTGTCTTTGGGGGGGAAGGGATATTGCACTTGGTCGTCAGTGTGACCATTGTCAGTCTTAGAGTGGGGGGTGGGGGGTGATGGCTTTGACGGCCTGGGGGAAGAAGCTGTTAATGAGTCTTGTAGTTCTGGCTTTGAGAGAGCGGAATCTCTTTCCAGAGGGAAGGGGGCAGAATAGGGCATAACCGGGGTGTGAGGGATCTGTGCTGATGTTTCTGGCCTTCTTTTTCAGTCGGCCAGTGTAAATGTCTCTGAGGGGGGGAAGTGTGGTTCCAATGATTGTCTCCGCCGTCCTCACCACCCGCTGCAGGTCCTTCCTGTCCTTGGCAGTGCAGCTGGTGAACCACACTGTACAGCAGTAGGTCAGGATGGACTCGATGGATGCCCTGTAGAAATTAACCAGCAGGGGGCGGGGGAGGTGAGCCTGCTTCAGCTTCCTGAGGAAGTAAAGACGCTGATGGGCTTTCCTCACCTGGTACGTTGTGTGGACAGCCCAGGTGAGGTCAGCCGATAGATGTACTCCAAGGAACTTGAAGCTCTCCACCCTCTCAACCTCCTCTCCTTTAATGGAAAGGGTGGGGAGCACCGTCTTTTTGGATTTCCTGAAATCCAAAATGATTTCCTTGGTTTTGTCTGTGTTGAGGACCAGGTTGTTGTTGGAGCACCAGTCAGTCAAGTGTTCGACCTCCTCCCTGTAGGCTGACTCATTGTTATTCCTAATCAGTCCTACAATGGTGGTGTCGTCCGCAAACTTGACGATGGTGTTTGTGGGGTGGATGGGGGAGCAGTCGTGGGTGAAGAGTGAGAAGAGGAGAGGGCTGAGGACACACCCCTGTGGTGTTCCGGTATTCAGGATGAGTGTGGAAGAGGTGCGATCTCCCATCCTGACGCGCTGGGGGGTCTGTTCCTGAGGAAGTCCAATAACCATGCACACAGTGAACTGCCGATGCCCAAGTTGCTCAGTTTCATGACCAGTTTCTGGGGGATAACTGTATTAAATGCTGAGCTGAAGTCCACAAACAGCATCCTCACGTAGGTGTTGCTCTGGTCCAGGTGAGTGAGGGCTGTGTGGGCAGCCGTTATGACAGCATCCTCTGTCGACCTGTTCGCTCTGTACGCAAACTGATGTTGGTCGAGGTCAGCAGGGATGGCAGACCTGATGAAGGGGAGGATAAGTCTCTCAAAACATGTAGTGATGATGGGGGTGAGAGCAACTGGGCGGTAGTCATTCAGGCAGTTCACTGTGTTCCTCTTTGGTATAGGAACAATGGTGGCTGATTTGAGGCAGGCAGGAACCACAGACTGCAGGAGCGAGAGGTTAAAGATGGTGGTGAATACCTCTGCGAGCTGGTCCGCGCAGGCCTTGAGTACACGCCCGGGGACACCATCTGGGCCGGGTGCTTTCCTCACGTTGACTCTGCGCAGGGTGGCCCTGACCTGATGTGGCTGCAGCTGAAGCAGGTCGTTGTTGGTTGGTGGAACAGGGAGGGTGTCTGAGTTCCTGCTGTGACGGTCGAAGCGAGCGAAGAACTGGTTCAGTGTGTCTGGGAGGGTGCTGTCTGGTGAGGTTGTGGTTGTTGTGTTGTTGTTGTAGCCAGTCAGTGTCTTAATCCCCTGCACTGCACTCTCTGATCTTACCACCTTTTTGACACGGCATGGTGAAATCTGTTGTGTGAAAAAATGGCTGGTGTTTATCTGGTGTTTATCTTCAATATTTAATGTAGAAAATGTTAAGATTTAAAAGATGACTCTGGTGTGTGTGTGTCTCGAAGAGGCAGCAACAACTGAATCATGAGCTGAATCACCAACAATTTAGTGTTTTCAGTTCAGTAAGTCACATATGCAGCCAGAGTCCCGATGCCAAATGCTGAACAAATCGGTGAATGAATCTTTTGAACAAATCTTTTTCATGAATCGATTCTAGTGATTCATTATGCTGAAAAGATCTGGCATCAATATAGCAAGTGGAACTCTGAGACTTGGGAGTCTTGGAGATGAATGGAAGTAGAAAAACATAAGTTTAACCAGGATTCACAAGCAAAACACAAACAGCAAACAAAAGTGTGTGAATGATCTGAAAACCAGCCTGATGGAGGATGACGGGGAACAAGTCTATACTCCATAACTGGAGTTTAGATCCTTTGTTCTCTGGTAGAGCTTGATGGAAATGATACACCACTGAAAAAAAGACCGAAGGGGCATCGTAGGACTTTAGCGTGTTTGGTTTGTGGATGCGCTGCCCTCAGAGAAGACTTGCCAGGGAGAGTGATGAACCTTTAAAACTGTGAAAATCAGAAAATCAGCAGCTGATGGTCATTTCTTTCTTTGTAATGAAATTGGCAAAGATGTCAAAAAAATAATTTTGCAGCTGAAGGAGGTGGAAAGTTTCAGTAGTATTTCAAAAGTGAAGAAAAGCTTCTGATGTCAGCGATGACACTGATGGTGTCATTTTGAAATGTAGACTTGGCAGAACTTGACACTTTGGCCATTTTAAAACAGCACCTCTGACATCGGTGCACAGGTGTCACGGGGATCTTAATCAGCCACAGGTGACCTGGATAGGAGCAAGCAGCTTGGGTTGACGGAGTTAAACAGTACATGAGCTCAGAGCAGAGCACAGAAAGTCTAAGTGGCATCATTAACCTCTAGTGAGAAAAATGAGCCAAGACGGGGCAGAGCAGAAATAACATCAGGGTCGTTGCCAAAGTATAAGTAATGGATGTGCAGTCAGTTTCGACGGGGGGCATTTAGTTAATTGTATATAGCGTATTCTCCAAGTATTATTACCTGATCATGACTTGAGAAACAAACAGTGACAGAAAGGTGCACATCTATGTACATATATTTATCTAATACTTACAGTGTAACAAGGGAAATAGAAACAAACAAAAACTTCAAACAAACCATGGCCTCACTGCACGATCTGCTCCATAGTTGGCTGTTAAAAAAATGTGCAAACGGAAGCAGTTTTTAAATGGCTAGACAATGCAAGTTCTCTCTTGGCGCTTTACAGAGACCCAGAGCATGATCCCCGAGCAAATATCATTAACTAAAATTATACTATTAAATCCTAATAAACAAAAGATGGCAAGTTTAAAAAAAAAAAAAAATAAGCCAAACAGTGACAAAGAAAAACTTGAGCAGAGTGTGGCTCATAAGGGGGGGGACCATCCTGCAGAAGGAAAGCTGGGTAAAGGAAGAAAAGAGGAGGGAGATAGAACAGGGAGGATGGAGGGCAGAGAGAGGAGAGATGCATACATCCTGGCAATACTATATTGGACAAAATGTATAAACAGTAATTATCCATTATCCTCCTCCTGTGTATTGAAACCACGCCACACAGCAAAGACATCCGAAACAGACCTGCGAAACGGACCCGTATTCGGGGTCCAGTTGCACTTAGTGACGGATCCACTTTGGAGCCAGATCGCGGACCTGCTGGCTCCACTCTGCGTCCGGTCTCCATCTACAATTAAAATCTTAACTCTGCGGCGGGTCCGCTCAGAACCCTGAAATCCACTGGGAACCAACAAACTGACTGGACAAACTGATAAATCCAGGTGTGTCCGAGTAGCAACAATGGTCAGACACACCTGGATTAATCAGTTTGTCCAATAATAATAGGTATCGATGCTCACAAAATGAATGTAGAGTAGCATAGCCAACATAGGCTACTTAACAAAAACAGAGTAGCCTTTAACTACTTGGGTTGTTTTTGGTTTTTGCACTTCCTGCTAGAGCGCCCCCTGAGGGCTGAAGAAAAAATTCATAGAAAAGCTGCATCTGTGTATAAGCCGCATGGTTTTAAAATGCGTGGAACAAAAGTAGCAGCTTATAGTCTGGAAAATACGGTAGATCATTTTATTGTCATTATGTAGGAGTACAATGAGATAAAATAGTAGCCATGGATATAGAAGTAAAGGTAAAGGTGGGAAGAAAAGAGAAGTGAGCAGCGTAGACCTATAGCAGCATAGCTATGACAAAGGCTATGTTTCAGACCAGTCTGCTCTAGTTCTGTCTTCAGCTATGCCTGTAACTGTAGCTATGATTATTATCCCTAACACACTATTTTTGAGACTAACTATAGGCTTTACTCAACAGAAATGTTTTTAGTTTAGTTTAAAGGTGGAGGTGGTGTCAGCCTCCGGAACCCAAATAGGTAGCTGGTTCCATAGTAAAGGTGTCTGATAGCAGAAGGCCATCCTCCAAATCTACTTTTGGATGCACTCTGAGAGCAGAAAGCTCTGTTAGGAGCATCAGGAGTTATCAGGTCTGGTAAATAATGAGGAGTCTGACCATTAAGGACCTTATATGTGAGTAGCAGAATTTTGAATTTGATTTGAAATGTTATGGGAAGCCAGTGGAGGGAGGCTAACATGGGAGAGATGTGATTTTGCTTGCAGATTCCTGTCAGCACTCACTGCTGCTGCATTTTGGATCCGTTGGAGGATATCCAGGTAATTTTTTTGGACATCCTGCTAATAACCCATTATAATAATCCAGTCGAGAACTGACAAATGCCTGGATTAGTTTTTCGGAACACCATGGGAGAGGATGTTCCTAATCTTGATGATATTACAAAGGTGAGAAAAAGCTGTCTTACAAACCTAATTAATATGTTGTTTAAATGACATATCCTGATCATAAATGACTCCCAGGTTTCTCACAGTTGTACTGGGAGCCAACATAAAATCAGCTAATCCGTTCATAAGGTGTTTGGGACAAAAGACTATAACCTCTCTTTTATCCGAATTTAAAAGCAAAAAGTTAAGAGGACATCCAGGTCTTAATGTCCTTAAGACATGCCTGAAGTTTGTTTAACAGTTCTGTTTCCTCTGGTTTCAATGATAAGTACAGCCGTGTCACCTTCTGATGTTTCTCACCTGCCGAGCTCGCTACCACTCTTAAAATCCCACCTCCTCCTCAGCCTCCACCTGTCGGCTGCTATTCTCTGCGAGGGAGGGGGTTAAGTCCTGTTCATCTCTACAAGAGCTCTACAAATGGATAATAAGTGGGGGCCGATTAGATTGGAGAGCAGACGCCTGACTGACTGAAATCCTCGCATGACAGAAGTGAAGTTTAGTAACTGGATCTAATATAAAAAGCAAAACTAGCGACTTATATGGAAAAAAATAGTCATCTTCATCTTCACTGGTAGCTCTTCATTTCAGCTTTCAGCGGTACAAAAGACTAAAATCTTGTCATTACTGACGCAAGAAGCCAAGAATTCCTCTGTGTAGCTGCTGGGCTCGCTTTGCATAATAGGTTGAGATGTTCAGCGATGTGAGCAGAGCCCGGTGTCCTGCCCCTGCTCTGTTGAGAAGACCACTCGAGTTTTTTTTTAGAAACATGATAAACTGCACCATTGACTCTTGTAAATAGAGGCCCTGTTTCTTGGCTTATGATAAATGGAAGTAATTCTGAAGTGTCAGGAAGTTCAACTTTAGGATTTCCTTTCCTCCAGTTTCTCCATCATACCAGCATAGTCTTTTCTTTGTTGTTCAAAAAAATTCTAAAAGTCTGTTCAGCAGTAAATTCTTCTGTAATAAAATCTTTGACACAAAATGCATGTTAATGGCAGTTCCACGGAAATGAGACTGAAACTAAATTAGTAGAAATGGCATAATAGTAATATAGTTTCCAAACATTGTAAAATTATCCCCTGAAGCCTACATTACTGGTGATACAAGCTTTCCTCTGGAACCATGTAATAGATATACATTTTTAAACAACTAGGAAATGAATAAGAGTATTAAAAAAAATCTAGTAATACCTCATTTCCATATTTCCATGTGTAATATGTGTAATTCTGGTATTAATTCTGATTACCGTGGCTCAGTGTCCAGTAGTTATAGTACAAGAAAATCTCTATTTATCAACAATTTGTCTAACTGTGGACAGGAAGATGCTTAAACACTTTCATTTCCAGTTAGATGTAGAACCAGTCGTACGCCTTCAGAGATCTCTTTGCATGGTTCACATCAGCAGATGCTTCCTAGGAACAACAAACTGAGAATGCTAGAGTGTCTTTTATCAATCAAAGAAGCTATAAATCACACCACCAAACTAATTTCCTTAATTGGACTCCAGAGGCATAAACTACTGACACTAATTAGCTTTGTTTAAATAATTAGTATGTGGCTTCACTTACATTTACCTCGAGCACTGCATGTTTAATGGATGTGTTCGATGAAGACACAACAAATTGTATTTCTTCAGTTTAATGGCATTTTGTTTATCTAGTTTTGAGACTTAAACGAAGATCAGATCACATTTTATGGCAAACTAAGGTTGAAGATCAGTTAATTTCAAGGAGTTCAGATATTTTCTTTCCTGCTCCAGTAAAGATTTTTAAAAACACTCAACGAAAGTTTGAGGAAAGGAAAAATAAGTAAGGCAGAGTTTTGCACAGTCATGAGAGGTTACAGGGATGTCTGCAGGAACGTGTTGGGGTGATAGTTAGCCTTTGGGATTTGATGGGAGCCGCTAGTACAATACACGTTACTGTAATTGTCACTGAATTTAAAAAGAAAGAAGTTTAAACTTTACAGTTCACTTTACAGTTTAACATAACTGCTGCCATCCTGGCAGCTCCTTGGCGCGGAATGATACAACTTTACTGTGAATAGCGTGGGTATGTATAATGACTGCTTCCTTCAGAGAACTGAAGTCATGCAGGACTCCCCTGCCTTTTTGGTTCCCCTGATACAGATGGGCCTTAAAGCTGCGTCTCGTGATTCATATCAGCAGCCTTGATTTCTGCCTTCTTGAGACATACACTATATCGCCAAAAGTATTCACTCACCAGCCTCAACTCACATGAGCTTTAGTTCATCCCATTCCTAATCAATATGACGTGGGTCCACCCTTTGCAGCTAAAACAGCTTCAACTCTTCTGGGAAGGCTGTCCACAACGTGTTTATGGGGATTTTTGACCATTCTTCCAGAAGAACATTTGTGAGGTCAAACACTGATGTTGGCTGAGAAGGTCTGGCTCTCAGTCTCTGCTCTAATTCATCCAAAGGTCTTCTATCTGGTTGAGGTCAGGACTCTGTGCAGGCCAGTCAAGTTCATCCACACCAGACTCCTCCATCCATGTCTTTATGGACCTTGCTTTGTGCGCTGGTGCACAGTCATGTTGGAAGAGGAAGGGACCAGCTCCAAACTGTTCCCACAAAGTTGGGAGGATGGAATTGTCCAAAATGTCTTGGGGCCTGATTTACTAAAGGTTTGCGTGCGTAAAAACTTGTGCAAACTTGACACCACCCGCAAACCAATGTGCAAGCTGATCTACTAACCGCGTGCAAAGAGGACTGCGCCTCTCAACTGAGCAAAATAGCACACGCTGTTCATTTAGCACTTTTGCCCTGATGAATAAACAATATGGGGCGTACCCGCCAGAAAGCACAAAATACTGGGAGGGGAAAATGTAAATAGGTCCATTTACCACACGCAATGAGATTTACCAACCCTGAAAGTAATTGCGGGGATTGTGATTGCGTCTGTATTTAGTACGTTCGAAAGGAAGGTGCTATTCTGTCCAGCATTACGCACCGATGGCTGCTGTTATTGTGGCAAGGAGGCGACATCGCCAAAATCAAAGAATACGCAGAGAGAGAGTCTTTCGGACTCGTGTAAATTTGTTTGCACATGCAAAGGAGAAATATTTTATTTGAATGTTAAATCGAGTATTATTCAGAAAAAGGTTGCCACAGGAGGCACCAGGGTTCCGTTGTCTGGTAATTGCCGGACTTTGTCTGTAAAATATGCGGGAGTCCGGGATTTATAATCTCTCCGGTCAAAATGTCCGGTGAAAATACTCCTCCCAAGCACAATTTCAGTTGTAATAAAATGGGTTATTTCCACATCATTTTATGAAAACGCCTCGGGATTCTCCAGAGGAGCTGGTGGAAGCGGCCGGGGGGAGGAGGTCTGGATCTCTCTGCTGAAGCTGCTGCCCCAGCGACCCGACTTCGGGTCCATCCATCCATCCATTAGCGGAAGCTAATGATGGATGGATTTTATGAAAAAACATATACTTTTTTTACGAATGAGTAGTGTGTGAGGACGAGTCGGCTCCAGCCACAGCTCCACTCATTGATGCCACAGCTGCGCGCAGAGACGCATCTCGTAATGAAGCGCTCCGCGGTTATGGAGGCTTTTTATTTTATTTTATTAAGGCCACTTTTTCTTTAGTTCTTTGCCTTATATCTTGCCACATTCTTTTAACCTCATCTGCCGTTTTTTTGTCTTAACCAACTGCATTTATTCTATCGCAGATTTTCTCCATATTGCGTTTCTTTTGGTAATGTTTAAATTTCTTTGCTGTAGTTCACGAATGTGTTTATTTGCCTCTTCCACTAATATCTCTAACTCCAACTCGTCAAATTTCATTTTGCGCTTGCGTCTATCCTGCTTTCCATCCAGACTCTCCATGGCGCAAACCGTAAGACACGCAACACCTCATTTAAATACTGCGGTTTGCACCCGTTATCAATTGCGCGAGCATTCTTAGTTGATCACCCGCAAAACACACAACAACAGCACGCGCAAACTTTTTCAGTGCACACGCAATTTAGTACTCTTTATTTAGGATCTTAGTAAATCAGGCCCTTGGTCTGTTGAAGCATTCAGAGTTCCTTTCACTGGAACTAAGGGGCCAAGCCCAGTTTCTGAAAAACAACCCCACACCATAATCCCCCCTCCACCAAACTTTACACTTGGATCAATGCAGTCAGACAGTGTACTCTCCTGGAAACCACCAAACCCAGACTTTCCATCAGATTACCAGATAGAGAAGTGTGATTCGTCACTCCAGAGAACTTTCCTCCACTGCTCTAGAGTCCAGTGGCGGCTGCTTTACACCACTGCATCTGATGCTTTGCATTACACTTGGTGATGTATGGCTTGGATGCAGCTGCTCCACCATGGAAACTCATTCATGAAGCTCTCTGCTCTGTTGTTGAGATAATCTGAAGGCCACATGAAGTTTGGAGGTCTGTAGTGATTGACTCTGCAGAAAGTTGGCGACCTCTTCACACTATGCACTTCAGCATCCTCTGACCCCGCTCCATCAGTTTACGTGTCCTACCACTTCATGGCTGAGTAGCTGTCATTCCCAAACACTTCCATTTCCTTATAATTCAGCTGACAGTTGACTGAGGAATATTTAGGAGCGAGGACATTTCACGACTGGATTTGTTGCACAGGTGTCATCCTATCACAGTTCCAGGCTAGAATTCACTGAGCTCCGGAGAGTGACTGTAGAAACAGTCTGCATGTATGGTGCTTAATTATATACACCTGTGGCCATGGAAGTGATTGGAACACATGATTCTGATAATTTGGATGGGTGAGCAAATACTTTTGGCAATATAGTGTATAAATGTATGAAGCCCCCGTCTAGACTATTTCAAGCTTAATGTGTCACTGAAACACCAAGCCAGAGCACAAAGAGATATTTTACAAAATGTAATGCTCTATCCCTGCAAGAGACTGACTGTGGATGGAAAATATTACCACTATAATGTACTGTGGGCAATAAAATGCTTTGTGGAATAATAGCTTCCATCACTCCATGATATCCTCAGTAGATATTACAGTTTGACTTCAGATGCTTTCATATGGTGGGAAACATATTCCATTTAAGACTTGCCCATTTTCTGCAATTAGATTTGACAGTAGACCACAAGATCACGCTTGGGTAAAAAGGAGGGCAAACTAAATAGAATAAAGGTTGAAAATCTACTGCACTGGTCTGTGCAAGTCACATTATTACATGAAAGAAAAATTGCATCGTTCCCACTTCTGCTACTCTAGTGCATCAACAAATCTGTGTTCTCTGGTTATGAGGATTGACTGAGATCCAAGAGTCACCAAACACAGGAATGTCAAACATGTGCTGGCCAGGAAATCAATGAAAAGTCTCAATCTCAAATTGATAAAGTGCCTCTTCTCGTGGCAGCATGGATAATCTCACGCATTGATTTCTTTGTGGCAAGAATGCTCAGAAGAACACGCAGCCTCCCATCACTTTTTTTCCAACATCCTTTCATTTACTCTTCTGCTTGAAATCTATTTGTTACATCAGAAAAAGACCACATGTGAGAAAAAAAGAAACCTTGCAGACTTGCAGGGTGGTGTGACATCACAGACCTGGATCAGTGTAAAATGGCCCAGCGTCACCATCTATATCTGCACCTGTTTTAGAAGTAGGCTGCATAAACCCTGACATAAGTTATAAAAACAGACACGCTGCTATGAACAATGCTAAAGCTGTAATTATAAGGGTGGTTTTGTACCTATGGTATTTTGACTCCAGAACACCTCAGAGATTTCATAAAACCTCAGGAAACTGTGTGAACTTTGGAAAACGGGCAAAATCATGTCTCCTTTAGAAATCTTTAAAACAGACAGTTATTTACAGCTGCTTCTGACGACGTAAACTTCTTGGAATTGAACACGTCAGAGTAACATCTGGATTGTCCTGCCCAACTCTAACCTGGCAACATGTGTTTCACATTTCTTTTTTTTTCTTTTTTTTTAACATGGCACATTAATGAACAGACACACAGCACCAGTAGGTTCTGGGCTTCTGACCCCTGTTGAGAAGAGTCTGACTGATGGTGATACTAAACAAATCATAAATAAAGCACTGTCCAAATTTTCTTCCTCTATACAACAATTATCTGCAGAACCCAGTTGTTGTTGTTGTTGTTTTCACTGCTTTTGAGCCATATGAAGAACCAAAGAAAAAAGAAAAAAAAATCCAGTGAAGTGTTTGAACAGCACCTGAAGCTTCTGCAACATCTGATTATACAGCATATCAATATTTTCAGGTGCTCTCATCTGCCACCATTCTGTCACAGTGTTTGATACAAAGCTTTAACAATGACAAGCTCTGATGAGAGTTTCTAGAGCCCTCACTCTAGAAGGACTAAAGAGTTTTTCGTGCTGTGCAGCTTTTCAAATCAGAGGTGATGGTGGAGAGTTTGTCTCCAGCTGAAGTGAAAGATAACAATCACTGTATGTAGCAATAAAATTCTCATGAATAAGACCCCGATGTTACTTTAGTAATATCTAAACTTATGGAATCTCACAGAAAAGTTTACCATGACCACTGTGTGCTTCGTACATTAACATGAATTGTTCTCCTGTTCAGGCTAGTTGGAAAAAAAAAAGTAGTTTGTCCACATAGACCTCTGTTTTATACCTCATCTGGAAAACAGCACACATGAATTGTGGCTCTCTAAACATCGCTTTCAGAGGTACAGTATATCTGAATGATGCTCGACGAATATGAACATGAAAGTGACCGATCTCAGAAAGTCTGCATGCTGTTGCTTTAACAGATTCATAAATCCATTAATGATTGGTATCTCACATCTGAAAAATGCTTTACACTAAGGCCTTATTTACAAAGTGGTCATTTCAACGTCAATCATTCTCTCTCTCTCTTTCTCTTTGACTGGACATCAGCTATGCCTGCCAGCAAGCACTACTGAGGACTCGAGGACTCGGGAGAAAATGTCACCGTGAACACATTCAGTGCTTTATTCAGGTACTCCCACTTAGTAATTAAAATGGCTCACAGCTCTGCAGTTTTCCAGTGAGCAGCAAAACAGTGAGACCGGTACAATCATTTCATGTGCTCTATACAGACGCAGTTAGTTAAATAAGATAAAACCTGAGGGAGATTCAGGTTGTTGTCATCTGCTTTCATTCACTTAGCCAAAACAAGGGACAAAAAAAATAACCAGTTAAAAATAAACAGTCAATAAATAATGCATGCAGTACATCAAGGTGGATAGCTGCCCATAAAAACATTGTGAAAAGAACGAGAATGAAAAGCAATAAACACATGTATTACATCTAATGTATTAAAATATATACATTATGATATGACTGTATATGTTAGGCATCTATCCATCCATTATCTATACCTGCTTATTCTTATTCAGGGTCCGGCTGGAGCCTATTCCTGCTGTCTTCAGGTGCATGGCAGAGGTTCACCCTAAACAGGTCACCAGTCCATCACAGGGCTATATTAAGTAAAATTAAGTATAATTAAGCATTATAAAAAAAAAAAAAGTATGAAGAACTCAGTGTGGAATACTCGAGGAAGAGACAGGAAGACTGAAACATGCTGCAATGTAACAATGTTTGGGGTATTTCGGTGGTGTAGACCACACTGTCCACTTTTTAAATTGATTTAATGAGCTGCCACACAGTAGGAAACATAATCAATAGTAGCTTTAATAGATTTTGGCTGTCTGATCCATTACTCAGAGAAAATTTCTCCACTCAGATGCTTATGGCCATATGCATCACCACACTTTTCAAATGATACCACTTTGTTGCATTATCCACCAGTAAAGCATTTTATTATGATCACTGACGTGAGTAACGTGAGTTAACTTCTTATAGTGCAACGTCCCGCTGGGAAAATCCGCATCGTGGCATTCACTTTAATCCTATTTTGGCACTTGGCACCTACCAAAGAAATTTCTGCAGACCAATTACACCCTCAGCATGGGAACATGCATGACTACAACAGCGGCCTCCCCCAGCAGGTCAGCAGTGGGCCCCTCAACAATATTTCTCAGTAGGTGCTCAAAGAACACTGCAAAGAATCTGAGGTGTTCATTACCTTCATACTCCACAGACAGCAATCTGACATGATGGCATCTCTGGGAAGCATTAACCTTCCACAGAAACAATGCTGCACAACCCACAGGGTCCAAAAGATCGATTAACATCCCAGTGCCAGACAGAACACCCTCAGATGTTCTTTGTCAAGACTCTGACCGGTCAGAGCTCAAGCAGGACTTGCTCATTACGAAGTGGGTAGTCATACTCTCATGCTTGATCGGTGTACTGTATATGATAGCAGCCAAACTATTTCTATCAAAATAATTCTGCTTTCATACAAAATGCAACAAATATACAGTCCAGGAAAAACCTCTTGTCTCACCAGATCCGGACTGGTGCTACAAAAGCACGTTAGTTTCTGACGTGCACTCTATGTATCACTTAAAGGATGACTCCAGAGTCAAAACAACTGTAAGTCTGCGTCATGGTCTGGGGCGGCCATGACAGCCATTTTGGGTTTTTCTTTGTTTTGCGTCAATAGACGAAGGAGGAGACTTCATGGCTTCTGCTTTGAGAGCCATCTAGTAATAAAACAAGGGTTTAACGCTTTAATGTCCTTTTAAGACATTTCATCACATAACCACTGAAAGCCTGGAAAATCTCAACAAAACGTTTTCTAAAGGACTGCCTTCTCATAACAAGAATTGAGGATGGTATCTGTAGTGCAGGATGAACAAAAGAAAATTAACATACAGGAAGGCAAACAAAAAACAAAAAAAATAGAAAAAGCAATAGGGGAAGGCCGAATACTGCGAACATGGTATCCACTGAGTCGCAGCACCGGTCGAAACCGGTCATTACTGCTGCATTTGGTGTGTCATGTAAACTTCTGGTTTTAAAGCAACTATGTGAACTCCCACATACTCGGAAAGCGACATTGGCCCCCCCTCACGATGGACAGCCACCGTGATCTTGACGGCATCAAGCCAGACCTGGCATTTCTCACTTATCACAACTATTTTATTGTTTACCTAGTTCCACCGCTATGTACGTGGGGCAAGACTCTCTGTGAGCAGAGCTCAGCGCAGCTAGATATAAGCGACTACCCATCAGCCAAGCATTTTTTAGGGTGCCTCCATTGACCTCCCTAATATTTTACCTGGCCCCACCTGGCCCCCCCAGAAAATATTTTCTACAGGCGTCCACGGGGGGTAAGGACAACTCACTGAAGAATATGAACAAGCTGAACCTCACAAGAAATTCCAGGCTATGTTTCCATCAATTCAGCACAGAGCAGGTAAACACTGACTGTGAAATGAGTGGTGATCCTGACTGGTTTTACTGGAATAATTGGAGGAAGCCATAGCGTAAAAAGACTGGAGGAGTGTAAGTTATGTCCCCTTACACGTTGTAAGTCGGTAGTCGGGTTGCCCCATTGTATTTAGCATTACCAGCTCAAATCCTATACAGTAGATACATTAAAGACATCAGACTACCAGGGAGCTATCTAGAAAAACTCTGCAGCATGTCTACTTTGGCTGACTTAAATGTTTATACTGTGATTATACTTAAATGTCTATATGTGTACCCTCAGCCAGAGAATGTCTAAAATATTAAGTCCATAGGTGGAAATGGATTTAAAACAACAAAGGGCTTTAAGTTCCCCTGAATGAACAGACTGATGTAACTTCTTCATTCCTGTTAAAGTCCTGGGCTGATGGGAGACTGATGGGATGCTCATGTATGAATTTAGCGGATTGATTTAAACAAGGAAAACACAGATGGCTGGTTGTTTGGTGCCACTTCTCTAGGAAATGGCACGTTTTGGCATGTAGTTAGTGAGCAACATTCATAATGGATTATTTGACAAAATGGTATTTGCTGTGCATCATTCTGTTGGATGAGTTGCATAAAAGATTGCTGCACCTAAAAACACAATTGATTTTCAACGTTTCAATGTTCTCTATGTACAACCAACAGTACTACCAACTTTTATTCCAAGAGTAAAACCAAATTAAACTTTAATTTAGAAATGCAACAATTTTATCTGATTTCTAAAATATGTCTAGAGAATATTTAGCCCGTAGGAACGCCAATAATTCTGCTCTTCTCTTCTTGTGTTAATAATTATCAGCAGAATAGACTTCATTTTTCTCAAAAAAATCAAGACCAAATTTACAATCAAGTATTGTAAAAAATAATGTGTGCGATAATTGTATAATATTCTGCTGGATGCAGATTTTAGTCAGCTTTTCTACCTGCTACATGTTACATTTTTGTCCCTTTCTTTTAGCCTGTTATTTACATAATTTTTTTTCCCACCTTCTGCTCATTCGTGTTTAAATTCTGTTCAGGCAGAGCAAAGCTAATCCTAAGAGCATGATGTGCCCCACATATTGCATCGTGTAGATAGTGTAGTTTTTCCTTGAAAGACCAAAGGAAGTATATATTTTGCTCAACATGGAAGGATTTTATTGGCTGATAAGATGCTTCTCATCGACCCAATCAAATCCAAAAGGCATTTTACATTTGGCTGCTGACAGACCCAGCTGATGAGTGTATTGTATGGTATTTAGATAAGGAAGGTAAAAATATTCTTCTGGAACAATGAGCTGACCCATTTGTTTCATTCGAAAATATGCAGTGGCAGTGCAAAAAGAGAAAAATCCATCCTCTAATTCTACCTGCTCACAATCTATGTCGCCGTATGACAGCAAATGTTTCAATGTTTCAAGAGCAGTCATGTCCATAATCAAATAGAAATAGTGTTTTCAATCGGCAACATTTCATTCCTTGAGTCAGTTTGATCAGTGTTAACTTAAACTGAATTAAGCTAAATCTGATTCAAAGACTTTGATATATTTTCATATATGCTGGTTCTTCCACCCCTGGTCTCTATAACCACCCTTAACCTTCACTAATGATGTGGCGTCTGTCAGTAATGTTATTTCAGACTAGAAAAGTTCAATTATCACTGCAGGGATCATCTAGGCAAGTTTATTTGTATAGCATATTTCATGTACAAGACAATTCCAGGTGCTTTACATAAAACATTAGAAGCATTACTGAGCATTAAAGAATGCATTAAAAGAGGAAATAAAAATAAAATATTAAAATGCAAAAAGTTGATCAACAGTTGTTCTTGATTAAGAAAAAAAAGGAATTAAACATGTAGATAAATCCTTACCAATATTTATGGTTCTTTGATGATGAATCTTGCCCATTTTGAGATATCTGTGAGTTTTTCTAAAGAGTCTGGCAATGTATTTTAGTGAAATATGTTTATTTTTATTATGGACTGTAATAAACTTTATTACAGTTACCCCTTATGAACTCATCCCTTAACTGTTAATGTGGCACCATCATCTGAAGTGTGCAAGTTCACAGCTCCAAAAATTAACTAAATCTCATTATTTACATAAGCTCTGGGCAATTCTTTTCTATTGAAAACAGCTCCTAGCCGAATAAATTAGTTAGTACTGCACACAGAATGGCAAAGAGAGGTTATATTTAACTGCCAATGAAATCCAATGTGAGTATAAAGTCTGTTTTACAATTCAACGTGTCATAAAGTGGGACAACTCAAAAAGCATTTTACAGATGTAACTCAGCTCTGTAGAAACTCCACTGGTGCTGGCATGAGCTTACCATATGAAAAAGATTTGAAGCCTCATCAGCCACTGGTAGAAAGCCCATTTCCTGGAGCTGGTTGGATGCTTCAACCCAATTTGTATTTTACAATTTGCGCTGTCTGAAATGCTACAAGCAGGAGCCAAGCTGAAATGCTAAGGTGTTAGCTGGAAAGCTAAGCTATACGCTTTCCTGCTTGCACTTCACTGCTTCCGTTCGCATTTTCTTCATGTTTTCGATTGAGAAAAAATACTTATTTGGTGAAAATGTGAATGTGCTCTTTTTATGGTGTCAAGAGTGGCAACTAACAGTTATTATGGTAGTCAACTAATCTGCCAATCAATTTTTCGTTTGGTCAGGATTATGGCATCACCATTTGGAACGTAGCCACCAGGTATGCATTTCACTTGTTTCGCTGGTTTGTTTTCTGTACAATTCTCCCAAACTTTAGAAGTTTTGGTCTGTCTTTTTCTGAATCTTGATTTTTTTGTTATCTCCCTGCTTAGCCATCATTCATGCTGTTCCTCTTCAGCGGATACATGCAGTTGTCTTGGCAGACAACAGAAGCGATACCGCCCCCAGCACTTCCTAAAGTGCACCGCAGTTCCAAGTAAACATTGACCACTAAACTTGACAGACCCTGGTCTATGACCTTGATATGGTCTTATGTGATGTGTCGTTGTTAAAAAATCTGTTAATGAAATTTTATAATTTAAATAATAGAATATATTGACCTATTGTGTAATCAAAGAAAATAGCCTTCAAAAGAAAAAAAAAATCAGCATTAAAATAGCTAACATGGTTAACGCCTTTAAACCATTAGCATTGTCACTGAGAGAGAGTCAGTGAGTTGAAACGTATATTTCAGAATAACCCAAGGTGACGGTGGCAGAGATGCTGCATCATTCTCAGTTTCTGCCGCCTGGCTCACCATTTTGTCTCTTCAGACTGACTGAGGTGCTGTAGCTAAATGATGAAGGGATTCTCGTCTGTGCTACTACTCTTGTAGTGGACATGAACATTACATCAAAATCCTGCCTGACAGACAAAACAGAAGAAATAGTATCATCTTAAAGACAAGTGTGTGGATACAAATTTCAGTCTACCAACAGTCTTTGACATTTAGTTAAGTGTCAAGCCGACATTTCATTCTCTTCTAAGTATCACTTCTGAGCATTTTTGCAGGCTGAAAATGACATAATAGGCACAAGTCCAACATTTCAGCCAAAGTGTTTTTATAAGTCTAATTAAATGAATCATAATAAAATGAGAGATCAGAGAACTGGACAAAATGCTGTATCTAATATTTATAAGTTAAATTATCAATTCTGTCTGTAGAGCCCAGCTTTTCATAAAGTGCTAGATAAGCCGTCAAATCCTATTAAAGGAGTGTCACTGACTGAGGGAACAGAAGCTTAAACAGAGTCAAGGCCATCTGATGACTGATGATGGATATGTCACAGTAACTGGATGCTCAACATGGGGATTCAGATTTTTGAAAAATTGTAGGAAACGTAATGATGTGTGCAATGCCCTTTTCTAAGGACTACATTTGTCTGCAGTCTCAAACAGCTGAAATAACCTTTTTGTTTCAAAACTATGAGTCAGCTGACAGGAGGCAAAGAAAAATCCACCTGTGGATACGGTTACTTCGATGTGTATCATCCATATGTGATGCCCAGCTAAAGCCAGGAGTGATGTGGCCGAGATGTGACATAAATTATTTTGGGGTATAACACCCCTTTGGTTTGCCATGTGGTGATTTCCATGCGCTTCTCTAAATACCTTTCGACAATCACCAGGGTGAGAGTCGGTGCGTTGTTTTCACCTGTATGCGTTGGCAACAGTGAAAGAAAAGTCAAAAAAGTCACATCCCTCACTCAAAGCACCACATATCAAGAGGCTGGATTGCATTGTGGTCTATTGAGGCTGCTGTCAACAGAGAAATTGGTTTCTGTGCCTCTTCTAAAATGCATTTCTCTTTTATGATGGATTGTTGAATGCCTGTGTGAAATTGAGGGCCAATTTGTCAAAGCGTGTGACTCCAAGACTTGATGTTCACCCCCGGAGTTATAACAAAGTAGAAATGTTGCAGCACATGAGGCATTAGCTTTTCAGACAGCACAATTATTCCTGAGAAGCTGAGTACACGCCACTATAACGCCACATTCAAAGTACTTGAAGGACTAATTCCTTAAAGCCTTTTGTATGACTGCTTCAGTTCTCTGTTTTTGGATCACTCTCTCATGAAAATAAAGAGCAAATATTTCAAATGGCATAAATATCTGTAGGCAGAAGCACAGCGAGGACCACCTGAAAACAGGTTGAATTAAAACACATTTCATGTAAATGAGCTCTGTTCATTTTAAGTTTGACATGTGCCACCAGCAACTGAATAAAACCATGTACAGGCCCTAATGTTTAATTCATTCAACAACTAAAATATAAATATACAGGATAAATTATCCAGATCCATTTTCACTATAGTCCTTTGTAGATGATGACTGAACCCAGAGACTTCACTGAACATCACTAAAAATCTGTTCTCGGTAAACTCTCGTCAGGCCTTTATCATGTGACTAACTTCAGCTGTTCTTTGTTTGTGGGCCTTTCTGTCCATTGAACGCAAGATCAGGTGACTGATGGGGCCATTACAGAATTTCATCTCTGCACCTTTAAAAACAAAGCAAAATGTTTTTTGCTTTGTTTCCATCCTTAGTGTGAAGTGTCGTCTAAACAACTTTTCTGCACTTGACTGAATTTGAGAAGGCACTGTAATCACTGTACGGTACATTTAATACGCTATCTCAAGACAGAACAGTGCTGTGATATTAGATCACAGCACTACACACTGCCATTTCACAATAAAGGTTAAAAAAAAAATTACAGTGAGAAAATGTTGCTGCCTCGTCTCCCTCTGTAAATACTGGTAACTTGGAAACTTGTGGTTGAGGTTAGGATGCACAAATGTGTTTGTGTCTTCCAAAAAAAAGGTTAGTGCTTGCATGTCTTAAAATTCAAGGACTGTGGTGAATCATAATCCCATTCAAACATAGTAAATGAAAAAAAAAGTCTTCAAAAACTTTAATGAAACTTTTCATGATTTCTAGTGATGGATTATGACAGTGATATCTTGGACATGTGGACAAACTTTCCTGTGGGACAGGGCTGTCCCATATCTGTCCTCTTTCATGTTACCAGTGAACGTTACTGTTGTCATGGCCTGGTCGGCCATGGCAGGCCTGTGTGTGTCAAGTTGGCGTCTCTCCCTGTCTTTAGTGGTTCCTATTTTACTTTGAAAGGTCTGCCTTGTCCTCATTGTGTTCTGCTTTGCTTCCTCCCTCTTGTTACCTTGATTCCTCTGCACCTGCCTCTCGTTTGTTCCTCTGTGTATTTAAGTCTTGTCATTTCATCTGTCTGTGTGGCTCCATTAGTCGTTGTTTCATGTTTGCAGTCTTGCCTGTGCCCTCTCATCTTCCTACTCCTCACCCTGTCTCTGGAGGTTCAGTAAAGTTGTATTTTTAGTGTTTTTGGACTTATGGATTTTGGATGTCTTTAGATTTTTGGGATTTTTAGTTTTTTGTGAAATAAACCCTTTTGTTTGTACTCCTACTCCTGGGTCCTCCCTCTACTACCTGCAAAACATGACAAGTGGCCCAGTGTCACTGGAAACCACGCTTGCCCGTATCATCATACTGCCACCAAATGTGTTTACGCTCAATGTTCTATAATGTTCAGATTATGAGTCATCATTTCTTCTTCAAGTAATTTGGTAGAGTTTGAGCTAACTCCATTTTGTCTGTTAAGCTTCCCAGTACAGCACTGGTTCCTCATTCTAATAAAGTCGTGTGTTCACAAGTTACTAATGTTAGTCATCAGAAATGGAGAAAAAACATCAGATAATAGCACCCAAAGGATGGGGTCATGGGGTCAGGCAAAAACATAGAAGCAGTCAGTGGAAACGGCCAGTACAGAGATCTAAAATGGATTAGATATACGATCCAAAGGACTTGCACAATGTGTCGCACCCCAAGATCTACAATTATATTTTTTATGATAAACGTGCCTAAACTTTGGAGCAGCTTAAGACTTACAAGTCTCTGGAGGTTTACGATCAGTTTGTGTGATAAAGGACGTGGTTACATTTGATCAATAGGACACACTGTGGCTGCAGGTGAGGTTTGTTGAAATTTATTTTATGGTCCGAGCATGTCGATTGTTTCTAAAATGTTTCCTCAACACATTGAACCTAGACCTACATATCGATGGCCAAAGCGCAAAACCTCCTATCTGAAAAATTCACTTTTTTGAGAAAACTAAAAAAAACTTCTTGTTTTCTTGCAGAATGCTATTTTTTAAGTATACTCAATACATAATACACTGTTTTTGGACTATATTACTATACTATGTGTTAACAATACAGACTAGGTATTTTTGTTATTTTTTTCAAAGTGAAATCTGGAAATCAGAAAATTCTGCAGATAGGAGGTTTTGCGCTTTGGCCATCGATATGTCATTGAGTCTAGAATCACTATCATCCATAATATCAGGAGAAATTAGTGATGTCCGTCTACGGTAGTCTTTCACGGTTTGAGGGTTTGGACCCAAAGTGCAGGAGGCCCAACAGAAATCCTTTAATAACCAAAACAGAAACAAACTGAAGTGAAGTGAATCCACACAGAGAGACAGCAGGGCAGAACCACATGAAGTTAAACAGATGCACCAGCTAGGAAAAGGGGAAATAAACCAAGGAACAAACGAGACACAGGTGCAAACAATCAGGGAAGATGAGCAAAGGGAAAAAACCAGAACTTAAGACAGGAAGTAAAGTTAATATCAACAGAAAAGGACACAGACCAAACCAAACCCAGAAAACACAAAAAACAAAACCAAAACCTGACAGAAGTCTTTGTAATCTTACCAATCTCTATCTGAATGGGATCATTTTATTTTCAAATGTTGGTGACCTTATTTAATTTAAAGACAACTGTGATCACTTCTGAATGTTTACTGAATGAAATAAATGACATATTAAGGTAGATTAAGTAGGCTAGGCTAGGTTAGGCTATAGGGTCTCCATCTATGGTAATCTTTCCCAATTTGATTTAACAAACATTAAACCAAGAGTCAAAATTATAGGCACATAAATTATTAGTCTTACCTTCGACAAAATGATGAGAACACACTTTAGAATAATCCAGGAGAGCGAAGTCTTTGCAGTTCACTCAAGCTATTCATGTTTCTGGCTGCTGAGTTGTTCAGTCTTTGAGCCTTCATGTGCTCCAGTTTTAGGGATCCAGTCTGTTCTTGTTCCAGCCATGAATAACACGTCTGTGGCATTTTAATGATTTTAATGATGATTTCAGCCTCAAAAAGCTCGGGTTATACTCTCACTGTACAGTGTGTTAGTGTCTCTGAAGGATCAACAAAATGGCAAAAGGGTTGTTGTGACATCATGTGAATACTATCTATATGTGGGGTACAGAGGTCAAGAACAACAGCAAAATAAACATTTTCTAATAACCAGGGTATTATTTTCAAGTTGAGTTTCAATATTCCTTAACCTCCACAAAATTTTCATTTTCCCAAACATAATCATAATGATACCTTTGTTTTAATTCAGTCATATTACTCTTAAAACACTCACAGTGTAAAACTCACGTCCTATTGCACCGCTATTTAGCATGTGGCAAATTTAGGTCCAGTTAAACATGCTACTACCTAAAAGACAACATATTGAGTTTAACCCAGAGCAAGTTGAATCTGATTTGTCCCCGTCTGTCAATAGATGACATTTGTAAAGCACACCCCATCAAGACAAAAGATCAGGCCAAAACTGCAAGCCCTGGTACAGATCCGAAGCAACCAGGAAAAACACCTAGGAGTCATTTTTGACTGAGGTCTCACTTTTCACACATCAAATCGGTTTCAGAGAGTACATTTTATGCCCTGAAAAACATGTCCAGAGTGTGACCGCTTCACCCTCGAGCCAACAGAGAGACGTAGTTCATGTTTTTATTACATGCAGATTGGATTACTGTCATGCTCTTCTTAAAGGAAGGAAAGCGCATATTACATCAGTTTGAACGTTTCTGCACCGGCTGCCTGTTTCCTTCCGAATCCATTTAAAGATTCTGTAATTAGTTTATTTGTTGACGATGTTTTCCCTCTACGGACCTCCACAGACCCTATGCTCTACTGTTGAGAGTTTTTAGTAACTCCCAAAGTGAGAAAAAAACATACAGTTAGGCCTTCTTTCTGGCCCACGCCTGTGGAGGAGCGGGGCCACTTTTAAAATGAAAGTCAAGATTTTGATCTGTCTTTTAATTGAGTTGTAACTCATTTTTACATAGCACTTAACTAACTTTTATGGATTTAATTTGGTTTTTCACAATAATACAATTTTATCACAATTAGCATTATTGGTTATTATTGTTTCTATCAGTTTTATTTAATCCTACAAAGCACTTTGTGTTGCACATGTGTGGAAAGTGCAATTGCAATAAAGTTTTATTGACTATTTGGGTAATGGTTTAAAGGCATTTCTCACTGTTTTGAGAAATTTTACATAATAATCTGCCATATTTCCATCAGGATACAAAAACCCAGCTTTTATTGTTATTGCATAAGTAATAATAATTTGATGTTAATAGCCATTTTGTGTTAGGTACTATCACTTGTAATTCTTTACGTAATTTTTTTGTCCTAGTAATGAGATAAGTTTACTCCAGTAAACTTGAGTTTTTTCCAGTAGAAGACTGAATGTTTTGGCTTTGAGACAAGTTTTGTTCTCTACAAACTTTTCTGCTTTAGTATTCTTAGATCATGTTTCCATACTGATTACCATTTAGAAACATTTTAAAGGTTTTGAAAGGCCTTTTATTGGTAAATATCTCTCTTGCCCTGATTGACACCGGGCTATCGTACAAAAGCTTTTACTTCACTGTGCGTGCAGATGCATTGTTTAGCAAGATCTGCACTGTTAATAACATGATTCTGGCACTTGCTGGACTCATCTTGACGCTTTCTGAAAAACATTTGGAGTCCCTGCGCCAAAATGCTTCCAAGGAAATCTGATCACAAGTGAATATTGATAATGCAAGGTCTGAACACACTCCAAGATGGATTCAGATCCAATCACTCAGGACACATTTGAAGGTTGTCTGCAACACTTACAGGGATAGGAAAATGAAACTGAAACACCTGTCATTTCAGTGTGGGAGATTTCATGGCTAAACTGGACCAGCCTGGTGTCCAATCTTCATTAATTCCACATAGCACCAGTAAGAGTAGAGTGTGAAGGTTCAGTTATCAGGGTAAGAGCACAGTTTTGCTTAAAATATTGCAATGCACACAGCATCATGGGTGACATATCAGAGTTCAAAAGAGGATGAATTGTTGGTGCACGTCTTGGTGCCTCGGTATCCAGGGTAATGTCAGCATACCACCAAGAAGAACGAACCACATCCAACAGGATTAACTGTGGACCCAAGAGGAAGCTGTCTGAAAGGGATGTTCAGGTGCTAACCTGGATTGTATCCAAAAAACATAAAAATACAGCTGCCCAAATCACAGCAGAATCAAATGTGCACCTCAACTCTGTTTCCACCAGAACTGTCCGTCAGGAGCTCCACAGGGTCAGTATACACCTGCCGGGCTGCTATAGCCAAACCTTTGGTCACTCGTGCCAGGGCCAAACGTCGGTTTCAATGGTGCAAGGAGCAAAAATCTTGGGCTGTGGACAATTTAAAACATGTATTGTTCTCTGATGAGTCCAGCTTTACTGTTTTCCCCACATCCAGGAGAGTTAGAAGCCCCAAAGAAGCGGACCACCCAGACTGATGCATGCCCAGAGTGCAGCATGGGGGTGGATCAGTGATGGTTTGGGCTGCCATATCATGACATTCCCTTGGTCCAATACTTGTGCTGGATGGGTGCATCACTGCCAAGGACTACCGAACCATTCTGGAGGACCATGTGTATCCAATGGTTCAAACATTGTATCCTGAAGGCAGTGCTGTGTATCAGGATGACAATGCACACAGAGCAAGACTGGTGAAAGATTGGTTTGATTGGTGTTTTTGGAGGAGCGAGTCAGGAAATGTTTTCCTCCACTAGCACCACCTAGAGACCTGGCCACTAGAGAATGGCTTGAAATCCCTCTGACCACTGTGCAGGACTTGTATATGTCATTCTCAAGACGAACAGACGCTGTATGGGCCATAAAACGAGGCCCTACACCATACTAATAAATGATTGTGCCCTAAAACCAGGTGTTTCAGTTTCATTGTCCAACCCCTGTACGTCCACACTCTGAACACAAAAGTGTCCTGAGAACAGATTCAGGGACCGCCTGTTAAACTATTTGCCTTGGGAATGACTCTTGATTTTTTTGTACGAATGACCTCAATAAAGCTCTGTCATTTGTTTATGTGTAATAGATCTCTCTTTCTATTGTATATACCCAGATTTGTTTTGTACATATCCATTGCTGAATAAAATTTGTAATAAATAAATAAAAAATATAACTGATGCAAATCTTCATTCTCTTGTCATTTATGGCTTCTTCTCCTTCGTATTTTTTTTAAAAATATATGTTTTTGAAATTTTCCTCTCTTTCTGGGAGTGAAGTCTTTTTATTCCCAACTGCTGCCTTTGGTGATAGAAAATTAAATGCGCTCGGTGACTGAGAGAGAAAATTGTGCGCATGTTTATTCGCATATAGTGCAGGAAGGTCAGAGCCGATCATTCCAGACACATTTGGGTCCACGTTTCAATGCCAGGTTGATCGAGCACTGGCCACTTGTGATCAGATCTCTCAGGACGGATGTTAATGTAAGATCTGAACGGGGCCTCCAATGTTCTGAGACTTTTTATTGCTGCAGTTGAACTTCTCCCCTCAAACTTCTTAACAATGTTCTTTGAGGTGCAATACTTTTAACACCAATTTCCTTGCACACAAGACTATTCTGGTGCAAGGCAACGGTGGCAGCAGCCACATTTACCGCCCTCTAACACCAGAACGAAAAGCTTTCTTGACTGCCCTCCTTGTGTAACAATCAGTCTGCTCTTATTATTCCATCAGAACAAGAGAGTGCTTTCAGATGACTTGTTCTCCATAACAATTACCCCTGTGCTGATCACTGGATTGCTGAAATTACATTAATTGTTGATGTTGTGCCAAGGCCAAAATCCAGATAAAATTGGGTTTTTGATTAAGTAAATTTTTTGCCAGTGAAGCTCTTTAAACTATATTAAAGTGCATCTGCTCACTTTACTACAATCTGGAAACAGCGTGAATCACCACCACAAAGAATGAACCAGCTTAAAACTGTTAGGCAAAAAAATTAATATCACTGCCAAAACTTTTCGCTCCAACTATACATCTTAAGAAAAGTGCAAGTGAAACACAAAATTTTATCTCTGAAAAAGTATTTTCAACAACAAGCACTGGAAACAGAAACTTAGTTTTGACTGATTCATAATTTAATAAATACACCAGGCCTTGAAAGGAAACAGAGGAGAAGTCTAATATAAGATGAAATATTCATCATAGTTGGCGTGTGGGCTGCAGAAGAAGACAAGTAGAGATTCAGACTAAAACTGGTTCACTGTAAGGACAAGACACCCAAACAGAAACTGCTGTCCAGCGCAGTGAGGAGTGCATGGACCACCAGAGAAACTAAACAACAACTCCGGGACAGCGCAGGAGTTGGCGCCATGCAAACCTTTAACAGTTATTATCACCTGGATGACTGGGAGTCCACAGTACACCAGCATGTGTGATGGTAATAGACGAATTAGTGTTATCCTTGTCTTATCCTTCTGCTTTTTTCATTTTCACTCAAATTAGCTCCAGTGAAAATAATGTTTTTAATTCCATGTCACTTCCTTGGGACATTATAGTGTACAGCATAGTCCCAGCATGGACGTCATGTCATTCTTTTGATCCAGGGTCTAAGTGAAGGACTACTTTATCATGTAATATAAAGTGCATATTGGAGTTAATGGCGTTGTCGATCAAAGCTGACCTCAATTTAAAATTGAGGTTTGGAGGTTGACAAAGCCCTGACTTTCATAGTGTTTTTCTCAGCAGCACAGTGCTTCCTCTGTGATCTACTTCTTGTTTGGCTTTAATGCTTGACAAGAATCTATAATGATCACTGATCAGATACACAAACAGCAGTTCATCAAGCCTGCTCTGTAAATAAGGACATCTAACCTCGAGTGAAATTCGAATACTGTCTGAGTTGAGGCATCGAGGAACAACATCATATTTTCCGCCTGTGTCTGATGAAGTCATTAGCGGGCTGTGATATGTGCTATTAACACATCATAATGAGAATAATAAAATCATCCAAAAAAATCTCTTGAACGAGAAAGATATCCCAGGATTAATCATCATGAAACAAAAGCCTTCCACATTTAACATGTTAGACTAGAAGCTATCATCACACAGATCTCCTGTTGCCTCTCCGTGGTGTTAATTCTTTTCAAGTGGTCCACCTCCTCGCTAGAATCAACATGACACCCCCAAGAGGAACATCTGTCAAAAGTCTGAATCATACACCACTGTGTGTTTATTTGGAGGAGATCTCACCCCACGCACACAGCCAGAGCAGCGCTCCGCTGGAGATAGGCCTGCAGTTTCATCATGTGCATTTGTGCGGATGAACCCCACAGGTTCATTTTGAGCATTTTCAGCCTGAAATCTCAAGTCTTTGCTGGTGTGCAGGTGAATGAAGAATAGCCACATATGTTTTAATATTCTATATTCATCCTGCAGAATTTGGAGGCCAGTGTGGTCTCAGAGTGTGACTTTTGTAAGCTGAAAGTATGAAAGGATGAAAATAACGCTATAAAGGTACATATAAATTGCTTGTTTTAAGGGACATCTTGTTATTTGACATAAAGAGTTATTTGATGGCAGGGCGCAGCATCAACACTACAGAATACAAGTTGTTCTGACTGCAATGTCACCACACAGTCTGAGTTCGTGCACAAAGTCTGGCATTTGTCTATCTTTACCTCAAACAACTCTGTACCCCTTATTTTTCACTCATGCTTAGTTCTAACATGTTCATAGCAGAATTTTAAAAGTAAACCAAAATATACATGATAGGAAACTGCCTTTTTTGCAGTCAGCCAGCACGCTGACCCAAAAACCTCACATTGAGTGCTGTTGTTCGACGTGCAGCCTGCGAGGTATTGCCTGGAGCACGAAAAGTCTTTCTGAGTTTGAAGAGAAAAAGAAAAACTGAAGGTGACTTAGATGTGTGTGTCATTATTTTATCAGCCCTTCCGCTATCACCCCCGTTTATCTGGACTGTGGTAGCTGGACATTAAAAACAATTAAAGACTTTCAAGAGGATGTGTGTGTATGTGTGTGTGTGTGTGTGTGTCCTTGTTTTTAGAATTGCTTGGCAGCATTTTTACAAAAATCAAAGTTTGGCCTTCATAAGGAAATATATTCCCTCTGGTTTGAATTGAGAGTAAAATTATGGCCGTGTGGCTGAATGTGGTGACTGGAGCTAGTTCAGGCAGCTAACATGAGTGATGTTTCTGCTCATGTCCTCCTCTGTGAGGTTCATACCCATCACACCCTCATTTTCATTGACTGGGAAATCAGTATCTATAATCTCCTCGCCAACCAACAACTGCCAAGCTTGCCACTGTTTAAAGATCCCACCACCACTGCTGCCAGCACGCACCTGTAGGCCCTAAGGATGAGGACAATGGAGGTGCCGCTCATCCCTCTCAATATCTGAACATATATGTCAGGAACTCCAACTCCTAGTTTGTTTCTACTTTTTGTTTCCTTGTCACATCAGTAACTCTCCTGTCATTTCAGATCACGCCTCCCTGTCATCCCATAGGCATTCTGCCCATTACCTGCACCTGGTTTTCCCCGCCCATCTCCACACCTGAGGCTCATCCTCCCATTCAACCTTCAGTGTATATATATACCAGTCAATTTGCCCCACTCCTCTACCAGATTGTCTTGTTTCTTGCCAAGCTGTCCAGCGTTGTCTTGTGTACCGCCTGGTTGCGTTGACTCCATCTGCCTGACCTGGACTCTGGATTCCCTGCCTGCCTCTTATCAGATTTGTTCGCTGGTTTTCTGACTCTGCCTGAACGTTTGAGTAAAGGAACTTTGCCTGCATATTTACTGTCTCCGTTGTCGTGCATTTGGGTTCAAATTTATACTGCTGATCCTCACAGTATATCTCAATGTAGAAAAAATATACCTGGTGAATTATGAAGACTTAAATATGGGAAATACAGGTCTCTGTTGAACAACGCATGGCATATTGCACCAGGTCAGTACTTATTCAACAAAACAGTTGCAGTGTGTAAAGAAAAAAAAAAACAGTGTACCTTTTAAGCCAAAGTCCTACAGAATGGCAGGACGGTCTGATTTTGCAGCGCTTTAGTACCTAAAGTGCTTAGTACCTAAAATGACAGCAATGACCAAAGGCAGAGCTAATGTCTAGCTGTCCAGCCAAATGACACGTGACATCTGATTGGTCAGCTTTATTGCTTTATAAAAAGAAAATCCCTGCTTGGTTGTTGCCCAGTGAGAAAGACTGATCGCAAATGGAAAAGTTTCATGACAGATTCCAATCCTCTCATATGAGGGCACCTCAGAAAGTCAGATCGTGCAATGATCAGAGAAATTGCAAAAGTCTAAAAAGCTACTTCTCAGGCTTTACAAGGCCTCAGTGAACATGTTCAATATTAAAGTTCATGACAGTTCAAGTAGAAAAGAACTACCTAGGATGGTTTGTTTAGAAGGGTTGCCAGAGGAAATTCTCCTCTTTCAAAAAGCAACTTTCAGCATAGTTTAGACAATATCCGTTGGGAAGGCCAGTCAGAGGTGGAAATGTTTGGCCATGAAGGACCAGATTATTTTTTTCTGAATTTAAAAATTCCCTGAAATGAAAAGCCTTTGAAATGTGTGTTTTCTATTTCACATCAAAAATCTAGAAAGAAAAAATCTAAATTTCTTTTAACTTAAATTACCACTTACCAAACGCCATTTCAGATAAAGCACTGAAAACGATGCCGTATTAGAGCCAATTGACTTAATAGGCTAGTTTTCCTATTTTTTTTCCTGCATTTTGCTGCAGCTGGGTTTGAATGGAGCTCAGCAGAGCCCATTTTTCACAAAATCATCAGGTATGATAAAAGCTAAGCAGTCTACTTCTGTGGATTCATGGATCATTGCCACCCAGTCTTGCGGTGAGAGTCATTTTCAATGCCACTAAACAAGAAGACAACCAAGCAGAATGAGAATTAATAGTTGAGGATATAGTTTTTCTTGTGAAAAGAAAAAAAAAATTGTCATTTGTCATATGGTATGTGTATTATTTTTCAATGTTGTGGACCTATGTTGTGTTGTTTTCAAGACCAAATATTTTTAGTTTTTTAAAAAAAATGACATATTTTTGCTTCAACAAATATCACAGCCAGTCAAACCTCCCTTCACCTGACTGAAGTCTGATCTCTGTGCCTTTACGCGCAGATGAAGAGCCAGCTTCCATTGTGGCATGCAGAGAGGGTGTGGTTTGATCATCTGTCATCCGTCTAATTCCTGGCATTTCAAAAACTGGGCTCACATCATAATGCCTGCATATTAAACAAATGTTTATTGAATAAAATGAGCTCTCACACTCCACATACAGACTAATTAGGTTCATAGAGCCATTAGTTATTAATATAACAAGAGGTGTGACACACTGAGCAGAAATGCAAGAAAAAAAATACCTCCATATATATTAGTTTAATTTAAAAACAGGAATTTTAGACCGCATTATTAGATGCATGCAGCAGCGGCACCTTATAGTCACTTTATCTGCCTTCACACAGCCGACTTTAATTATCTGTGAGCAGAATCTCCTCATCTTATTAATGCTCGCTCAGTCTGCCTGAGTCTGAGGATCGAGGTTTAAGGATCGCCTTTAGCTCAGACGGTGGGATTTTCTCCTTAATATTTTCTCAACTAACTTTGAAGAGAATGACCTGTGGGTGGACAGCAACCACTGCAGCTGCTCTCTGAGCACATAAGTGATTGACATACAAAGGTGAGCACCCACCCCTCCTTTTTTTTTTTTACGTAATGCGCTACAGGAAGAACAGCACAGATTGAAAGCGTTCATCAAAATTCACACCCTGCAAGTTCAGTTTGCAGGGTTGAAACCAACCTGCTGAGCTGTGCTGAAGGAAATCTATAGAAACAAATTAACTCTACGTCTGTTGGTCTGGGCTTGTGCACGAGATAAGAGGCTTCAATTACAAAGCTCTTTCTCCTAATTGAAAATGCAACTAATAGCTTAAGTGCTTCCTATCTGAGAAAGCTAAAATAACACGCAGGAGGCGCAATGGATTCCAGCATTTACGATATGCCTCTGAAAGTTGGTTTTAGCCCTGGAGGAGCCTTTTTGAATACGTCTCTCCCACTTTCATCTTTCTTGGCACTCTTGAGTGTGCACTGCATGCCACTCATTGTAAACTGAAAAGCTGTCTTTCATGACAGAGGAGACAATGTTACATTACTTCTTGTACTTCAACTTGTATGGGAAACAAAGGCGGGGGTGTACATAAGAGGCAGGGTCACCACGCTTGTTGACATTCTCTATCTCTCAAAAAAATAGCGATGTTCTTTTATGGAAATAAATTGTATACTGTTGTCAACTGTGGTGTCAGTGTTAGGGCTGGAAATATGGGTCATTTTCAAAGTTAGAAATTTTCCATGGAAGATGAATGGAATAAAAGGGAATGGAAATGTAGAAGAAAAATGCAGATTAAAAAAATTCAGTATAAAGAAAAAATCATATTTATATATGAATGCAAATTCAGGTCAAGTATTTCCCTCTGCTTTCCTTTTGTTATGTGAACAGATATTTTCATGAATGCTGCAAACAACAAAGGGACTATAAGCCACCATTCTTCTGAGCCAACAGACTACATCCACTTAGGTTTTGATATCACAGTAGACCTGGACAAATCTTCTGTCACATCACCTTTAGGTCTTCTCAAGAGTTGATCTGAAGTCTTTTTCCTGGGACCGCTGGACAACGGCCGACTGGCAGGAGCACCATCAAAGCACAGTTACCACAAATCTGCCAATCCAATCTCATTTCTGATGTTGCCACCAAGAAGACATTTGAAAAATGTAATGCTGGATGGAATGTTGATTTGAGCTATTGAGACAACAAAAACGTCTTTTTTTTTTTTTTTTTTTAAATCAGACTGTAAATACTGCAAAGTTTCCCATGTTACATGTTTTAAAATGGGAGTCAATGAAGATTTTCTCTGTTTTGGAGCCACTTCTCAGTGGTCAGTCAAGGAAATTTAGTTATATTCATTTTTGGGTTTGCATCAGACTATCAGGCCGCATGCAGCCCCTTGGATGTTACAAGGGTAATACTGTATGTTTGATCTATGGTATTCAAGTTTAGCTAATAAATAACAAAATGTGTTTAAAGTAACTTGTCAGTCAAGATTTGCTAAATGTGAGCTAGTTAACACCATTTCCTTCTCTATTTCTTGGTACCCAGTACACCAAGTTTGGGTTTGCATGCTTTGGAGATCAAACTTGATAAGTTCAACTTGGAAAAATGTACTTTGGATGACTGGAGGACACAGTTTGGTCTTTGGGCTACTGGAACGTATTTAGTGATGTCACAGCTCAGCTCAGCTAGCGGGGCTCTCTCTGGTTTTAAAACACTAGCATTTGTACGTTGCAACTCACAATTCCAAGCTTTCTCCTCCACCATCGCTCCCACCTGCTGAATGTATTCTGGGATACTTGGCCATCTCACATCTGCACAAGTCTTCCCTGAATGCCTCCTCAATAACATGGACGGAGCAAGGACAAATCTGAGGATTTTGACCACTTGGCTAGATGCAGACTTTGAATTGGAACAGTACATCAGCTGTGACCGATGGCGTCCACAGACGAGCACACACATCGAGAAACACCCATTGAGAAGGCTACAGTACAAGATACCTCAATACTGTGATGTTGTGTCTTTTGTCTTCTGTTCACAAGGTTTCTGTTAACATACAAGAACAAAGGCTAAAGTTTGATTTAGGATACTTGTTCTATCTAGTTGTTCTGTGTTAATTGTAAATTATTCTAATATTTCCAGAATATGTTCATTTCATTCAACATTCATCCTTTTTTGTTGTTAAAAAAATCATTACAGTTCTACTTACAAAGTCAAAAATGTTATTTTCAAATCAGAATCAGAATCAGATTTATTATTGTCACTGAGCCAGCGTCCCAACACAGTGAAATTTGTCTTCCCAGTACACCGTCCAAGAGAAACATACAGAAACAACAACAACAACATATGGACAGGAGTCAACGGTGCTTGGGTCAGCGCTATAAGAGCGCTTCTACCGTGTCAGAGAGTAGTACACTCTATGAGTCTGCTTCCATGTTGGCTTGTTTGTATTCATGTTAATATGTACAGTGATCCCTTATATTTCACAGTTAATGGGGACCGGTGCCCCCCCACGAAAATCAAAATCTGCGAACTGAAGCCGGAGCCCCATGAGCCTAAATAATGTGTTTAAAATATGTTTAAAAACCGCAAAAAAGTATCAAGGCACTGCAGCAAAAAAAGACAAAGGCTCAACTGTTGTCTTTCTGTTACCTTCACAGCCTCTGGTCTCTGAACCGTAGTAAAGAAACCGCTGGTATTGTGCTATTTTTTGCTCATAATTAGGGGCTAACACGCTAACAAAAACAAAAGAAACATTCCAGTTTTCTCTGCATGAACGGGCACTTTATTCTGGCACTGCAGGGAACTTGTAACATCACACAGGTTGTATTGTTGGGCTCCTGTCAGTTCACAGAGAATGTAAATCTATACACGCTGGGCTGCTGTTGACGCTCACTCCACTTTTCATCTAACCCCGTTTTTGTTCTGCCATCCCACGACACAAACACCATTACCCATAAGGCCACCTTCTTAAAGGGGCCAGGCTGGCTCACAGCATTTCTTCGCTGTGAAAGAACGCGCACAACATCCTGTGATGTTTCCGCGGTTTTTTTCTTGATCTTTTTATATATTTCTGAGAAATCCGCGAATAACTAAAACCGCGGAACTTAAAGCGCGAATTGGCGAGGGATCACTTTACATTTCTAATCAGTTCCCCAAAACTCCAGCTGAGTCCTATTTATTTTGTTAACATCCATGGAAAATTTCTAAATCTTATTATTTTCTAAATGTCACTGCTTTCATCCCCATGAAGACATTTTTTGAACCTTCGGCAACTCTAGCCACTTCATCAGAAACAGGATGTAGTTTCAAAATCATGTGCTCTTACTCTGTGTTCTCATAACTTGCATGAAACGCAACACACAGACACAGAAGAAAAGAAAGATCCTATACCATTTGTTCCAACTCAAGCTGCTCCCCTCCAGCTGCAGAGGTTAAGGAATTACAAAGCTATGGGACGTCTCGGCTCCTCACCTTCAATGGGCTATTAGTTATTCTAGCTAGCAGAAGCCCCATTAGGTCTGCCATTTAAAACTCCCACGCCACATTCTCACACGAAAGCAACAAGATTGATAAGATGACCATCTCACCTCCAGCTTCCTTCGTGTTTGAGAAATGCTCGGCCCCAGATAATCTGACAAAGAGCATTACGGAGAACAATAAAATATATTTGTGTGAGCCTCTCTCCAGTGAGTTCAGTAAAGGACACAACAAGAGCGGTCCTACAGCACAATCCGCTGATTTACGACATATTCTACAATGACTTATAGGCTCCGCGTAGAATACGTGACATGAACTGTGTGGCAGTGAGAGATAAAACATTGTCTCTGAGCTGCAGTGGCAGATACGATGGAGAAGAAAGATGTCTCCTGCACACCAGCATGTTTGGTGAGGAAGACAAAAAAGTTCCAGTGACAATACATTTTACTTGGCACAACACGCCCTGTTAATCACACTTCAGTGCAATGGCAAATGAAAGAGATTAAAAAAAAAAAAGAAAAGAGTATTTGAGGGTACACATTGAAAAAGGTGCCTAGTTAAGCATGAGCAAACTGATTAGGCTTTGTGTCAAGGCTTTCTGGTTTTAATCCACCTCTACAACAACAATTCCAATATGAACTTTCAGACAAAACTTTCACTCAATAGTCCCAATAGTTTCATTAGATTTCTTAGATTAAACTAAAGCATAAGCCTAATGCCTAAACTTAAACACAAGCATGATGCAGCTTGTTACTGCAGTGGGACAACAGAGCCAGACAGAAATTGAGCCCAAATGCATAATTTATCTTTCATTTGGCTACGGGGCTTTATAGTGTTCTCCACCCCGTGGTGACTGCTTGAACTTCCCAAATTAAACTAATGAGGAAAATGCTAAGCACACGATTGCTAGAAGCAGAAAAAGAGAATGAGATAAATGATCATCAGCTGGTAGGATGGTAGAAATGTGTGTACAGTAGAAAACACACAGGAAAAAAAAATCACACAACTTGTGTATTTGTTACCACAACTGTTGTAGCAAACACACGGGATAGGAGAGGACCACCTGCACAGTGACTTGATCTAATGCATTGTTTTTATTCCATTCGAGGCAGCAGGCCATTTGTGAATAAATATCAGGCAGGATGATAATACACAAATTAATCAAGGGGGGCTTTCATGTGGGTAATGAAGGATAAACCCACTTTGTGTAGAATGTGTCGTAATGCATGCAAGTTGCCCAGAAAGAGGAGCTGCCACAGCCATTTCAGCTAATGGCAATCATATTTTAGCAATAACACAGCCTGATTCAAAGTAACAGCTGGGTAGTCATATGGAACCGAACAAAGCAGCATATTGCAAAACAAGTCACCATGCACTGACCTTTGTTTCCTTATCCCAGAGGAGAAAAAAAAAAAAGCAGAGGAGAAAACAGGTATTTTCCCCACAGAGTGTTAGAAAATTTACCTCTCACGCCTCGCAGTGGAAATGGATTTTTGGAGGGCAACAGTCATACCTCGCATTCCCTGGAGCCTGAGATGGTGTATGTGTAGGGTCCTGTCCCATTAACCAGCATATCCATAGTCTCTGAGTGTGAAGGCTTGTAGTCCACATAGTACTCTTGCAGCGGTGAATTAAAGGAGCGCTCGGTCTCCCGTGCCTTTTTCTGGCGCTTTTTGACCGCTGAGCGTAGCTGGAGCTGTTTGAGACTGCTGGGATAGTGCTTCCAGGAGACGTAGATGACCAGCAGAATTATAGCCACAGATAAGAAGAGGGCGGCACTACCAGCTATGATCTTGTGGAAGGACACGTACTCGGTCTCAGGCAAGGGGACGGTAGATGAGGCCTTGGAAGGAGTCGGAGGGACTGTGCTATTCCAGGTCAGCTCTTGGTCCGCAGGCTGCGTGGGAAGAGGCGGCAGGTCCGGCTGAAACGTAGAGGTGAGGGGCAATGTCGTTGAGGTGATGGGGGTTGGAGTCGCTGTGCAGATGTTATAAGAATCCACCACATCTGTTACCTTCTCTCCTTGTGCCTCCTTAGGGCTGGCGCAAATCATAGTAGTCTCCTTGTTACCCTTGAAGGCTTTGAGCCAGGACACTAGAGGGCAAATGTTGGGGTTACAGTGCCACAAGTTACCAGCCAGGCTGATGGTGGTGAGGGAGATCCAAGTCTCCGCCGTCTGCTGGGAGACATTGCTGAGTTTGTTGGAGTCCAGGTTCAGGGTCTGAAGATTAGGCAGGCACCGAAATGTGCTGGGATCCAGTTCTTGCAGCTCGTTCCCTGTGAGGTCCAGCTTTTGCAGGGAAGTCCACATCCACGGCAAGCCTTGGGTGAGCAGTTTGATCCGGTTCCACTGGAGATAGAGCGCCCTCAGGTTAGTCAGGCGGGGGAAGTGAGCAAAATTTATCTTTGAAAACTGATTGTGCTCCAGGTGAAGTTCGATGAGCTTCAGGAGTCCCGCAAAGGCGTTTCGTGTGAGGCTCCTCAGCCGGTTGTAGCCCACGTCAAGGAACTCCAGGTTGCGACAGTCAAGGAAAATGCGCATGGGGATAGTTTTTAAGGAGTTTGACCTCAAGTGCAAACTGAGTAACTTCCGTAAGCCCAAGAACTGATTGGGCTGAAGAACCTGGAGTTTATTGTACGACAGGTCGAGATTTCGCAAATTCGGGACGTCGTGGAAAGTGTTGTTTTTTAAATTTGTGATCTTATTCGAGCTGAGAATCAGTTCTTTAAGCCGCCGTATCCCGTGGAAAGCCTGGCCGTCCACAGCGTTGATGTAATTGTGGTCGAGGTACAGCCACACCAACTGACTCAGACCTGCAAACTGGTGGGCTCTGAGGCTCACCAGGCTGTTGTAGCGGAGGGACAGGCCCTGGGTGCCCACAGACACGTTGTCTGGCATGTCACGGAAGGCATTCGATTCACAGTATATGATTTTCCCATCACATCTGCAGCTCTGGGGGCAGGGGCGCTCCCGGATGCCACTGGGAACAGCGAGCAGCCAGGTGGGCGCCACCGCTGTGAATACAAGCCATCTGAAAAGCACAGAAAGTCCTGGAGACACAGAAGAGATGATAGATATCAGTGCGTGAATATTACCAAAGACAAGTGACACATATGCAAAGAGCTGTTTCTTTCTATACGCAGACGATATAGATGCATGGGGCATCTAAACAGCCATTAGAGGAAGGCCACACTGGAAAGTGAGCCTTAATAAACACCATTTGGGGAGGAAGAAAATGACCTGTTTCCATCTGTAGCCACCTATACATGAGCATTTAAGTAGTTCACTGTGAAGCTCTTAAAGTATACCTCAGATATACAACATCTGTGGTACGGGTTCAGTTGGGTGTCCCACACCTAGAGGATCGCTGTATCTGTCCCTGACATTATCATGTGTCGAAATGTTTTCCAAATTTCTGTGTTTAAAAACATGCAATTTCAGCTAACAGGTTTGAAGTCTTTTTTTTATTTTTTGTATTTGTGAGTCCCAGTTTTGCCAATATTTCTTCCAAATTTCTCAGTTTAAAAACTCGCAATTTCCGAGCTTTATTTTTGAACATTTGTGAGTTTAAATGGAGTCAGAAAATCAGAATTTCATTGGGAAATTTTACTCTCCACTCTGCAGCACAAAGCAAAGCAGCACACGCAAAAATGTTTGATACCTAACTAGCTCAACTTTGCTTTTTTCTTCCTAATGTGTAACACGGTGACCGACTGTCACTGATCATCTTAGGGTGTTTTCACACATGTACAGACATATATATATATATATATATACATACATACATATATACATGTGTATATATCTGTGTATAGTGTACATTGTATTTATTTCACTGCAAAAGCACTTCTGGTTAGATGCTAACTGCTTTTCGTTGCCGTGTACTTTGACATGTGCAATGACAAAAAGTTGAATCTAATCTAATCTAAACATGGTCCCTTTCAACTGTTCAAATGAAAAGCATGTTTTGTGCTTTTCAGCATGTTATGTGAATGCTCCGAACAATCTCAGACCTCAAACTGAACTCAATCTGAAGCGTACCTGAACCAGAACAAGCTCATAATGTGAAAGCAAACAGGTATATTGAAGTCTACTTTTAGGTGCACTTTTAAAAAGACTGAGTTTGGTACACTTAAGAAGGACCACAGGAGAAAACACCATCAGTTTCACAAGTAGGGACCCCCAAACAAAATCTTGCACAGGACCCCGAAAAAGCTAGAAACAGCCATGGATATGAATAATAGAGTATGCATTCAGATAATAGAGTTGAATTTATTTGAGTTTAGAGATCAACCCGCCTACAGGCTTTGAGACATTTGCTCACACAGGAGGGGCTATTTGATTAAGCATCTCTGTGTTCTTGGCTGAGACATGTGAAAGGTTACTGATAAGGACGTGCATCAGGTACGATCTGTCAACCAGTTGATGGGAGAAAAGCCTCGCGCATACGTCCCCATCGTGCAGGCGTCACTCAGAACCCGGAGTTAGAAACAGCAGCATCTCTAACTGAATCCTACTTAGTCAGACAGGACTGCGCACGGATGAAAGTACTGAACATACCCATGTTTGCTCGGCGTCCTCTCGTCCTCGTGCTCAGGGATCTCCGTCGCGTGCGTCCCGTTTCCACATGTTACGCGCGCTCGGAGCCGTGCCCGGAACAGTTGAACGCTCACGCCAGGACGCCCGTGTGCACGGAAAGAAAACGCACGCACTTTGCGCCGCAGTCGCACACCTGCGGGAGACAGCTGCAGCCCCTGAAGGTGTGAGTCAACCTCTGCCGGTAGTTTGTCTCCTCAGCGCTCAACATGAGCCCGGTGATGCATGACTCGAGGATGGAGCCTACCCAGCTGGCTGCCCCGTGGCTGCGCAGGTTTCTTTAAAATACATCCCAAACACCGACTCACCAATTGTTGAATCTGGGAGATTTAAAAAATAAAAATAAAAATAAATACATAAAGAGCTGTTAGAAAGTAAAGCAATCTGTGAGGAGTGGAGCTGCGGTCCTAACCAAGTGGTTGGTTGTATCCTGCAGGGGAAAGGTGCAGGCTGTTGATGGTTTGACGCCTTGACCGTGGCATCAAGAATAAGTCAGTTGTTTAGCAACAGGAATGGTGTTGGTGTGGAGAGGACGGAGCTCAGTGCAGCTCAGATTCAGGGCTTGAGACGCCCTCTGCTGGTCGCAGAGAGGAGAGCAGCGTGGCAGCAGACGGGCCTCCCCTGTCCTCACGAGCTCAGGCTGCATATCAATTAAAACCGAGGCGTGGGAACGCTGATTGCTTTGCATGCCGGTATTTCTCGAGCTGTGCTGCCTGTCAAACGCCTCAGAGCAGCCAGGAGTCTCACGTTTTCAGATAAAACTCAAGGTTTCTCAACGTTACAAAACTGAGATTACAAGTACCAAAGACACATTTAATGCCCTAAATTTTGATAACAGTCCCACAAAGCTCAAAAACGTCTGTCAGTATGAAGAATGTCAGATTCTTGCCATATCACTGTTTTTTTTTTTTATTTTTTTTTATTGCAACATGTCGTATTTATGATGCACTTATATGTAACACTACAGTATCAAGATTTGGTAGCATGGTGGTTTGGTGGTCAGCACTGCTGCCTCATAGCAAGAAGGTTCCTGGTTCAAACTTCAGCTGTGTGGAGTTTGCATGTTTTCCCCATACTTGTGTGGGTTTCATCCAGTACTTCTGGCTTCCTCCCACAATCCAAAGACATGCATGTCAGGCAAATTGGTGATTCTAAATTGCCTTTAGGAGTGATTGTGAGTGTGCATGGTTGTTCCCTGTGATGGACTGGTCATCAGTCCACCTGTCCATATGAAGAGAGCTTGGATAGGGTCTAGCAGGTCCCCATGACCCTGCAGAGGATTAAGCTGACATAGATAATGGTTTATTGGACTATTGCTATTAAGATTCACTTTTCAGCAATAGAAGAATTTTTAAAAACTTGGGTTACATTTCATATACTAAAAAATACATACATTTAGAGAAGTAGATGCACAACTTTGATTATGTCACCTACCTGTAACTCAGTCCTCTGAAGCACTGAATTTAATTCAAGTTGTATAAATAAATACATACATTTTAAAAACATCTTGATTAGGGATGTCCGATATTGGCTTTTTTTGCCGATATCCGATATGCCGATATTGTCCAACTCTCAATTTCCGATACCGATATATCTACCGAATACCGATATATGCGGGCTATTTTTCCTCAAAACTAATTTTAGGTAACATCATATATCTCCTGTCGTGGAATTAACACATTGTATATGCAAAAAAAAAAAAAAAAAAAAACGATACCGATATTTACCAATATTACATTTTTATGCCAATATCGGGCCGATAATATCGGTGGGCCGATATTATCGGACATCCCTAATCTTGATAAATCAAGCACAAGTTTGAAGTGAGAAGCAGAACTACAGTGTCAAACGAAGATGGGGTTGAGCTAATCTGGGTAGAAAGGCTCCAAACCTGAACAGGACTTCAGTAGTGACTGATGAAGTCCACACAAACACAACTACAGACAAGAGCATATTTCCAGACACGGCCAGTGTTTCAGCTTCACATTGTCCACTTCTGAGGTGCAGCAAAGGTTAGTGGAGTTAAGAAGAGATAAGCCGGTTGAATGCACTCTGACACAGTATGGCTATGGAATAGTGGGTAGAGTTGGTTAGCCTCCAATTGAAAGGTCAGGGATCAATCAGGTCTGGTCTCCAGGACCTTCCTCAGACAGCTGAGGACCTCTCGTGATGCACTGGGCTCTCTCCTCACTCTGTTCTCTTTACGCGTCTTATATGTACTGTATATGTCATTGTGATTACAAATAATATTGTTGTCTTTTGTGTTTAATAGACAGAAGACCCTGGACTAATCTCTCTTTTTTTGTTGATCTCCCTCAAGCTCCAGCACCCCCACTTCCAGGATGAAGCCAGTCTAGGAAGTAACAGAAATAGCAATTCCCCGACAGATCACTGGGTGCTGGCTCTGAAACGGAGCACATCCCTGCTGAACTGAAACAACTTTGCAGCAGAAATAAACATACTTACACACTGGTACAAATCGTAATCTTTAGCAGGGGTGGGGTGGGGGGGTTAATGTTTTTGTACCACATCAGGTATATAAAGCATTAAAGTTTATGGCTGGACACCATTTGATTGACAGGTAGTCACTGGCTATGCCAGCTAGCCATTAGCTGTTATCATTTTAATTACTTAACTCATAGCATTATATTGACCTCTGAGCTGTGAACAAATCCCCAACAGCACAAAGTTATATTTTAGAGAAAATATGTTTTGCTGTGCTTGTGTTTGAACAGGCCATGACTGGCTGTGGGTTGGCCACAGGTCTGTGGAAGAAGATGGGCACTCTGTAGAAAACCTGTGGGTGACGCAACAAGTCTATGGTCTCCCTTTCCTGTCATTTCAAAACCCCCAGCAGGAGTTTGTTTTATTTCAGCCCTGTTAATTGGGGAGTTTTGCTCTTCACTGTGACTTCTTGCTTAATTAAATTCAATTTTATTTGTATAGCGTATGTTACAATGCCAGTTGTCTCTAGGCGCTTTACAGAGACCCAGAGCATGACCACCGAGCAAATATCATTAACTAAAATTATAATATTAAATCCAAATCAAGGATAATGACAAGTAAAAAAAACTCCCACAGTGGGAGAAAAAAAACCTTAAAGCCAAACAGTGGCAAGCATGGGCGAGGCTAGCCCTTTTTTAGGGGTGCTTCAGCACCCCAAAATTGAAATTCTGCACCTCAAAAACCTGGAGTAATGAATTGCATTAAATTGGAATATAATTGAACTGAACTGGATCGAGATGATTTTTGTAGTGAAGTGGTGCCATGCAAATAAACTGAACTGAATTAAAGGTGAATCAATCCCTGTCCCTGGGCAGAACACTGAACCCCACATTGCCCCCCATTCCCCCAGTCATTCATGGTGCCAGTCACAAGCCCTGATAAATAGAAAGGGTTGTGTCAGGAAGAGCATCCGGTGCAAAATCTTTGACAAATCAATTTGTGGAACAATAATATACTGCCTCAACTCTTACAAAGGGAAACACCAGATGTAGACATGTGCTTGGCTGATTCTTCTCTGATCTGGGTGTTTGATGTTACACTACCTTCACTGAATTACATATTTTCATCTGCAGGCGCCATCAAACTATGTAAATACGTAATATTTTCCTTTTATCTCAGATGTTGGTGTGCTCTCATTTAGTTCCTGATCAGGTGGAGCTGCATCAGTTCAGATTATTAATTATTACAGCCATGTTTGTATTTACTCTGGTTTCCAAGGGTGTGTCCAGGATACAGATTATGGCATAATGTAGTTGGCAAAGCTTCTTGATCTATAGCCTTTGTTGTTTCCTCATATTTTTCACATATAAGTACTGTATTTGTAATTATCATGTTGTTTTGAATCTAACCAGAATACTACACACAGATACAGCATATGATACGCCAAGTGTGTGCAGTTTTATTTATTTATTTTCTATTTAGTTGCTGATGCCATGTATTGACACTGAAGTATATCATCTGTAAACAAAGAGGGCTCTAAATGCTTCGAAGTGGGACTCTGACGCAGGGTCAAAGTCATCATTTTTAATTGGTCCTTCTGCCCATGCATTTAATGAGCACTATAATTACCAGTAATGGACATTAATGAACATTTCAACTCAAATTTCAGATAGTTTGTGTCAAAGAAATAGCTGGAAACAAAGAATGAAACAGATGCATCCATCACTTCAGCAGCATTCACAGATTTAATTTCCAGTGTTAGATCAATGAGCTAACGAGGGTTGAAGGGCAGGGCGGAAATTTACTCATTTCTGTCTGCCTCACACACACACACACACACACACACACACACACACACACACACACACACACACACACTTCTCTACTCAGTGCAAGCATGCATGTGACAGATCCACAGCTCTCCTGTACTGTACACTCACACTTATCTGTGATGGTACCTGCAAACATTTATTCATGAATGTCTCATTAAGCTGAAATGTGACACTGTGATAAAAGTAAAATGATGTGATATACATTTACGAGAATTACAACATTCAGAGTTAAATGGACACAAAAAATTTTTTTACCAGATTTTTGCCATCACTGTCAATCCATCCATCCATCCATCCCCCATGACCTATACCTGCTCTAATCCTATTGAGGGTCATGGGGGTCTACTGGTGCCTATTCCAGCTGGGTTGAAAGGTGAGGAAGACGCTGGACAGGTTGCCAGTGCAGAGCAGCAGAATTGGATATATATTTTTGTATTATTTTAATAATAATTGTAATATAGGCCACAGTGAATATATAGTAATTTTATGTATTCTATGTATTCTGTTCTCTTGCTCACTCTCATATATATATATATATATATATATATATATATATATATATATATATATATATATATATATATATATATATATATATATATATATATATATATATATATATATATATATATATATATATATATATATATATATATATATATATATATATACTTTCAGTGATAAAGAAAAACCCAATGATTCCTGTGTTGATTTATTTGTTGATACACATCCATTCTGTCATTTCATGCCTTTCCAAAACATTTTCTATGGGGAAAATTTTGTTTCCTCTCAACTTCAAAACAGATATGAGTACAGAAGCAGTTCCCAAAGTCAATTAGAAAAATCCATGTCAGTGCTGGAATACAAATGGCTTTGCTTTGGTTTGGTTTTTTAAATAGACTTTTCTCATCAGTCCATCATGAATTTGATGATGTCAGGGACTTTTCTTCCCCAAGCAGGTCTGAGTGCTGGTCAGCTGGTCATTTTGATAAACGCTCTTCAGGAAAAGGAATAGCAAGAGAATTTCATGGGAGGTAAGTTATCTTCAGTTTTATTACCACTAACATAAATCAGAACAAGTCACCTCTGGCTTCCCACAGCATATATATGACCCAGTTTCCTTTGTTCAGTGCCAGATCTCATCTTTGTTCTCTGTAGCTTATCATGTGTATGTTATTCTTTCCACCCCAAGTTTTGTTCTGTTCCTGTCTGGCTGGTTTTTGAGATTTGGATTTCTGTTTTAGGACACCCTGTCACCACAGAGTATTGGGTTTGTTTAATAAATGTTCTTATTTTCTACACCTGCATGCCTCTTTTCTGTGAGCATGCATCTGGGTGCTTGGTTTCAGGAGAAGGTGGAATAGTGTGAAAAATGCTAAACAAACAAACAAATATCTTGCATTCTTATATTTACTGACTTTTGTTTCTTTACAGACAGTATGACCCGAGGTATTTTATGTTTTGTCTCGTCAGCTTCCTTTTACTTCATGCATTCTTTAAACTTAAAGGATGGTAAAGCTGGGTTAAATGGTAAACTGGTGATGTGAAAAGGTGATTGTGTTGATGACTTGGTATACACTCATCCATTAAAGGATGAGTCCCTGCGGTGCAAAGGTGGACAGCGGATCTTTGCTTTGTCAACAAATGAAATTAAAATTTAAAAAATGGCCTTCAAAAAACTGTTGGAAGAGTCTGGCATATTTCTCCTTCAATGGTTCATTATCAACAGTTCATGGAATCTGGAGGAAGTTCAGAAGTTAAAGGCACAAAACCATTCAGGCTGCTGTCATCGGGAAGTCCAAAAGCTTGGCTCTGAGATGTTTCTGGGGCTGTACTATTGTTCTCTGTAAAACTCACTTATACTTATTTGATGGGAGCATCAAAGCAGAAACATACACTGAAAGTTTGAAAACAAATATATGCTTCTATGCAGTTCATATATGAAATGAAGCTGACAAGAAAAACAATGAAATATCTTGTGTTCATGCTGTCTTCAAGAAATAGTAGTTGCAGGAAAGGTAAGCACCACTGCTGTCTTTCATTTTTCATACCTCACACTCCTACATTTAAGACCTTCCTGTGTCCTTTTCCAATCAAGTCATTGTGTTCCAGCGTTTGTGACCTGGTGTCCATGAGTCTGTTCTGCCTGATAAAGTCCCCTCAGGTGTAATCAAGAATAAGTTAACCCCACGAGAGTTTAGAATGGCTTTAGGAACCAAGACCATAAAACACAGCAGTATAATCTCACCATATGCACTCACCTCACTTTGCAAATAACTCAGCCACCAAATTGCTTACTATGAAACTTTAATGACTGTCTGTGACTGACTGAGCCTTGAATAATAGAGCAAGGGAGGAACCTGGTTTTTTTTTTTTTTTTTTTTTTTGAAGCTTAATGAATCCCACTGAAACAGTTTAGAAATGTATAGTGGAATTACAGGTGGAAAGACAGAGTTCCAACATTGTGGAAGAGACTTTGATTTATACTGGCCCTAAATCTGTAGTTGTAATAAGCTTCAGAGTATAGACATATTAGTACAGCAGGCAAATATTTCAAAAAAAGGCAAGTTCCAAAACATCTGGCGGTTTTTTTCCCCCCCGTTGCCTCCAAGAGTCAAATAATGCTCCTCTTTTTATCATGAATCATGCATGCCCATATGAAGATGTGCCCTTGACACTGAGCTACAGCTTAACACAATCTACTGATTGCCCGTGTGTGGGATTCATTATAATTAAAAAAAAAAATAAATAAATAAATAAATAAAAGGTTGGACTCATGCATCTGTTGATAGTCGCAGAACAGGAAAGGCTCTTGATGTTGTCGATGGAAGCGTGTCTTTTTTCTTTTCTTCTTCTTCTTTTTTTTTTTTTTTTTTTTTTTTTTTCAGCTTTACCTGCTGAAAACCCAACAGCAGAGAAGCTGCAACACAGATCCACTGGTAGTTAACAACATCTCTGTCAGAAAGGTTAGGCTTTCCTCAAGAGGCACTCAGCTTAGGATAAAGGTCCCGGGGCTTCGTCTTACACTCTACCTTTTCATATCTCACTCATGCATAAGAGAGCTTACATCTGCTAGGAAGACTGTGAGTTTGTAATGTATTATAGACAGGGCGATAATGAGCTCTTGTGTTTGAGCCACAACATTTTATCGCTTCCTTCTACTAAATATAACTTTTTTTAAAAAAAATCACAAATGGCTTGTTTTTGCAGCTGATTTTTTTTTTTTTTTTTTTGCTTGAATATTTCCTCTTACAGCACTGAAGAGTCGGCTAAAAAAAATTGGAAAAAAAAAGCTTTTTCTTTCAAAAAGAGTTTAACATCGTGCCCTTGAATCGACTCCAGTGAGAGGAAAAGTAGAGAATTTTTTAAGGAGAATTGAACTGAATTAAGCTGAATTGAGCTGAACTCAATAATAAAATGCTTAATATAAATTTCAAACATTTATTTTCCCTTTCCATATAAATTGAATATAAACGGGTAGGTTAAAAAAATAAATTCTTTAAATAACATTTGGAAGCTTTAGCAGAGCATGAGCCATGGTCAAAACCTCCAGATATCACCAGGAATGCATTTGGATGTTGTGCTTGTTCAGAATCAGAATCAGAATGCCCTTATTGTCCTTATACACCAATGTACAACGAAATTGGAGAAATTGTTGCCTGGCAACAGCCAATCTGATGGGATCACGTGCAGCATCCACTGGTAACACAGGTGAGCTCTGTAGGAACCACAGACGGGAACTCATAACGGGTCAGTATCTGGGATGCAGAGATGCTCCTTCACACCAACTGTTAACAGGCACTGCAACTGCTCCTCCTTGTGGTCTTGCTGCTCTGTGTCTTTGTGTGAAAGCTGGGTGCTTTAGACACCAAGATATGTCTCAGAGAAACAGTAGTACTGTTATGGTAAGGTGGTGCCTTAAGCGCCCCCAGGTCAGCGAGACCTTTATATCCTGAATATGTAAGTGTCATCCATCCCTGATACGACCTTTGGAATGAAGGATATCATCACTTTTGATACTGTAGGCTCCATTCTCGTATGGAGTTAGGACACGTCTCTGTCTGGGGGTTTATCTCAATGTTCAGTTGTTTTTCAGATGTTGTTAAAAGTCATTGCATCTTGATGTCTCGCTGTCATTCCTGCATCAGCTGCTTCTGTGATGTGAGTAAACAACCATTTCTCTTTGTATTCAAACAGAGATTAAATTCGCCTGTACCCCAGTCATAGCCAAGTCTTGTTATTTAACTGTTTTAAAACTGCCTCAGCAGAGCCATAATCTTACAGGTAAAATATAGGATATTATATTTTTTTTTACAACAACAAGTTCTGACTTCTTTATTTGTATTCAGCACTCTAAGCTTATGGTGATCTCCTCTTCTCTCGGATGATTCAAAGAAGAAATAATGAGATTTTTCTCTCCTTGTTTTCAGTTTCTACAGTGTCTTGTCCTCATCTTATCTGGATCTGAGCATTACCTGTGGTTTTAAAAAAGCTCTCTCAGTTACTCCTTTGTGGAGGAAAAAGTCACATCAGGAAACATCTCTTGAAGTGATTATATATCAGTATCAGTAAATACATAGTTCTATTATTATTTGCATTTACACGGGGGTTCTAGTGGAAAACATGTGTGACCTGCACCCTCATCTTACCTGGTGAAGAGGTGTTGACCAACTGCACCATCACACTTCTATGATCATTCTGAGAACAAAGTGCATTAACTAACTCTGCTGCTGAGGAGTACAAATCCTGCATCACTCTGACGGCGATCAGCTCGTCAGTCCGGTTGCAGGTTGAGATAACCAGGAAAAATAAGGGGAAAAAGGGTCATCAAGCTTACGACACGCTGAATAATAGATTCAGCTCATTAAAAACTAATCAACTGCACTGCTTATGGAGCAGCTCTGCCCTACAAAGGGAGGTTAAACACCATGGCTAGGATTTCAAAAATAAGGTTTAGGCAACACTTAAGTTCACACACAAAAAAAAAAAATGATTACACAACAAGACAAATCAAAGATGCTCCATGTTTTCTAAGTTCTTCAGGTCAGCAGGCTCAGAAGTCTCCCGTCCACGTTCATGTCAGTCACAAATTCTACCTAAATGTTCCACCTAATTTTTTTTTTTTTTTTGTATACACACTGCACACTTTTCCACTTTATTGCTGACTGTAATCAGTGTTATAGAGCCCCTCATGCATTGCTTGTACTTTACATGCAAATAAAATTTTAATGAAACTCCAGAGTTTGATAGACAGAGAGGTGGGTATTTGCATGAGCAACGTGATGACTCCGAATTAATTCTAATTGCCTAAATTAAGCACACCTTGTCCTCTTGTCACAAAAAGTTGTCAGAAGAAAGTCCAAGTTTGTACAAAGAGCCTCATTCCTGCGTGCATCGCTGCCCATCATGGATACCAGCAGCCATATAACAGTAGTGCACCGTCAGCGTCACATGTTGCATTGATTCATGCTGATGCATGTATTACAAGATATTAGATAAAAAGCTTCTGGTGTATTGATGCGTTTTTGAATACAAAGCTTATGAAGAGATTACCTTCCAGCTTAAATATTTCAATATCATGAAATGCCATTATATAAAATACATTGTAAGCATGGGTCATAATCTGTGCTTTTCACTAACATCTGACCCGCAATTTTTGGAATATCAGGGCAAGGGAACAATACAAGGCTGGACGGATGATCGGCCCTGTCCATCTACTGGATCAAATATTATGCAGCGCATAGGTTCCCACAGACCTTGAAGTGCAAGCATCCATTTACGTGATTACATACTGTAGGCCTTGTATGGATTTAAAATTCAACTTCTCATGAGTGTACGCTGTCTGTGTGTGTGTGCATTTTTACAGACACGGACACACATATTGATCTCCATGGATAGGTTTTGAAAAAAAAACGATGTCTCCTGTCGATGACAACAAAAAGATGGCAGTTGTCACCCGTGGCAATGATTAGATTGTCTAGTTATGAGATGCAGTTGGAGTATGCACACAGTCACTTTCAATTTTTCATATTCAACTTTAGATCAAGCCGATAACCTGTTTGCAGAGCTGACAGAAACCATCACTGAGAGTGAAGCGCACCCTCCCCCACGGCGAACAGGCTTCATCTTCAGTGCAGAAACCCCCCACACAGCCCCTGCGCGCAGCTTCGTTGTCATGCAACGTGGTTTTTCCCACTCTTAGGGTGCGCACTTGATTGGCATGTGAGTTCCTAAGACACGTGTGAGGCAGATCAGCCTTTGAAGAGCAGATCCTGTTTGACATTCAATTACAGCGTGTGCATCTATAAGTCTGGGAGGCATTATCCTGATTTTCACACCTTTTAGATCCACCAGCCCCCCTGCTGAGGAGCTCCTGGAGCAGATGTCATTTCACAGTCCACAGGCATCAGGGGTGCTCTTATGTGGCCGAGAATAACTTAGCTCTCTCAGCTGAACATTGATGCTAATTCATTAGCTCATCATTTCCTCAAAGCGCAGCTGACCCTGCTGCCTTCTCCCCTCACTTCACTGAGGCCGTGCGCTTGTGCGTCAGTTCCATAAAATGCAGCTTTTCTCTCTGCGTACACAAGGGGTTGCTGTTACCACATGTTTCAACTCATACCATCAGCTGGTAGGTAGTCAACACTGGACCTTTGTGGCCAGTGTCTGTTCAAAACCAGTGTGGACTATGACAATGAAATAAACAGATATTGAGAAGTATTTCTGTCTGCTGCTTCGCTGTCCGTTCACGTAAACATTTATATTGAGGTGGGGGATTCATCGGCCAACATGATTTTATAAAACAATATCATACCAATAAGCTACAGAAACTGTGGCCAAAAGTCTGAATTATCCAAAGCTGCTGATTATTGTTGTTTAATGGTGATATATTGAAATATATAAATCCATCATCATGTCAAATGAGGTGGAATTAAAGATGGCGGAGCTGGATAATTCTAATTTAATCTGGATCTATGATGCGACTGGTCCCTGCAAATCTGAACGGCTCTCTGACTGAAAGGCGTACTTTCCCCATAAGTGATAAGTGTGGAGGAACGTTGTTCTTTCTAACCTTCTGTTTTTAATTAAGAATTTTTCTTATTATTATTGTCATCGTCAGGATGAAAGTTTTGGATATTGGTTTGAACCCGTCTAATCTTCTTATGTCGCTTTCCATTTCAGCAAGCTTATGAGTTTAAATGGAAATAATAAATAAAGCTAATAATAAAACCTGAGAGTAAATGACAGCTCCTTCCAGATGCAGAGGGTCCCCACAGCCACTAGGGGGCCCCAGCTGCAAGGTCAGGCACCATACAATATTAGTGGAGAATTAAAATGACCTGTCTTCACTGTGAAGCACTCAAATTGTGTTTTCTCAGAAGTTTGGATATTTTATAAAGCCAGAATTTCTGAGAATTTTCTTACAAATTTGAAAGTTTAAAAGGTCAAAATCTGTTTGTTTCTAAATTTGGAAAAACTTCATTTTCTTTCACAAAACAGTCAGTTTATAAAGTCACAATTCAAAGTTTATTTCTTTGACTCTCGTCTCCTCTAAGGAGGGCTTTTTTTTCTTTTCTTTTTTTTCCTCCACAAATATCCCAAATAGCTACTCATCTTAAAAATTAACTTTAGATTCACAGATGTCACTTCTTTTTTTTATGATGACACATGAGGGCCTCAGGATCCAGACACAGATGATCATTTAAACACCTTTTAAGCTCATAGCGTTTATATACATGCAGCAAACCAAACACATAGAAAAAGCTCCGTTTTGACTTTTTTCATCTAAACAAATTGCAATTCCAACACCAAGCGGCTATGTTGCACATTGCAAAAAGACATTTGTAAAAAAAAAAAAAAGAAAAGAAAAAAAAAAAGACAGCATGCCACAGATAACGCAGCTTTTAATCTTAATAATTTGCTTAGTTGGGGGTGTTTTAAATGGTTTGACCTTCCCCAGCCCCCTAGGGACCCCAAAAAGCTAAAAAACTGCCCTGGTACACCGTTTTCATACAAATGTAATTGCAATTTATGTTGTGATATGAATTCACATACAACATGAAAAAAAAAAACAATTAAATAAAACTGCACTGATTTGCAAATTTAGTCAAATTTGATGGCTCGAATTCACATTTGGAGAGCTTGTGTCGTGGAGAACGCCTACGCCTGTGAGGAAGGATGAGGTAGAGGGAGGCAGGAGAGGCATGCAGAAGGAGAGAGAGAGAGGCGGAGAGGAGGGCTGTGCATCAGTCCGTTGGCGCTCAAATGGGTAATTGCGCACGCGGCGGACCGGACTGTTGGCGGCGGTTCCAACTGACGACGGGACGTGAAGGCGTCCTGTTTCTGCGCCTCATCCACTGATCTGCGCGGGTCCCAAAACTTGCGTTTTGCGTTGCAAGTATGCGGGGCGTCTGGGAAGCTGCGTGAGCTGCGGGTGAGCGCAGTTTAAAGCGCTCTTTTTCCATCCTCCCTCTCCACCCCCACCCCCCCCTCCAGGAGGATTACCTTCACTGATGATGGGTAAGTCCTTATGTCCATCACTATTTTCACCACTTTTCACGTTGACAGCTAAATCTGGCAGCTTTCTAGGCTCCTAAGATGATTCTTTTTTTTTTTTCATTACACCTATAAAAATAGCGTCTGAAAAAAATTACCTTTTTCTCCAAGGTTTTTTGTTTTTTTTGTGTCTGTGCATCTACTTGATATATGCATACAGTATAAAAGTAGCTAACGTCAGACTGTTATCAATTGTTCATGAAGCAGGTGTGATGTGTGTGACACCAGACCTCAAGCTGCAGCTGTTTGAGTGTTTTTCTTTTACTTACTTAAGCCTCTTTGAGCAAACATTTAAAAAAAAAAAAAAAAAAAAGTCATGGCTTTGATTGCGTGTGCCCCACTCTACCCCCAACAGGTTCTGTGATGTTGGACTGGAGGTTATCATGTCTTCTTCTGCAGGCAGCTGTGCTGCTGCTGCTCAGCAAGGGGGAGAGGATGTGCCCTACGAGTTGCCGATGCGAAGGGAAAATTGTTTATTGCGAGTCTGGCATCTTCCAAGACATCCCAGTAAACATCACCACTGGATGCCAGGGTCTGTCTCTGCGCTATAACAGCCTGCTGGTTCTTTTGCCCTACCAGTTTGCTCATCTCAATCAGCTAGTTTGGCTCTACCTGGACCACAACTCGATCAGTGCCATAGATGCATTAGCCTTCCACGGCGTGCGCAGACTCAAGGAACTGATCCTCAGCTCCAATAAAATCACTCATCTGCACAATAACACATTCAGTGCCGTACCCAACCTGAGAAATCTGGATTTATCCTACAATCAGCTGCAGTCTCTGCAGCCTGGCCATTTCCACGGCCTCCGCAAGCTGCAGAACCTCCACCTTCGATCTAATGGACTCAAGCAGATCCTCATTCGCACGTTCCTGGAGTGCCGGAGCTTGGAGTTTCTCGACTTGGGCTACAACCGCTTGCGCAGCATCACTCGCACGACGTTTTTAGGGCTTTTCAAGCTGAGAGAGCTTCACTTGGAGCACAATCAGTTTTCCAGGATTAACTTTTTTATTTTTCCGCGCCTCACCAACCTCCAGGCTCTTTATTTGCAGTGGAACCGCATCCGATCCATCAGTCAAGGTGTGCCGTGGACCTGGCAGAAGCTTCAGAAGTTGGACCTTTCAGGGAACGAGATCCAGATTTTGGACCCTGCTGTTTTCCAGTGTATGCCCAATTTACAGATGCTTAACCTGGAATCGAACAAGCTCAGCAGCGTGCCTGTGGAAGTCGTGGCGGCGTGGACCTCCCTGTCCACCATCAGCCTGGCGGGTAACGCCTGGGACTGCAGCCCCAGCATCTGCCCTCTCATGGGATGGCTCAGAACCTTCAGGGACTCCAAAGACATCAACATGATTTGTAGCAGCCCCAAGTCAGTGCAGAGTGAAAGAGTAGTGGATGTAGTGAGGAATTACTCCACATGTGTAGACGTATCACCCATGTTTACAACCGCAGCTCCCGTCGCACTGAGCTCGACCCAAACTGGGAACGTCACGACTCGGCCAGCTCCCTCTGGATTTACAGACCCGACTCATACTGTGTCACCCTCAAAGAAATTATCCACTTCATCTGTCCGTCCCAGGGGGACAGACAGAAAAACAGCCGAGTCCACCAGCTCCAGCTTTCACATCCCGCATCTCCCCTGAAACCCCAACGTCGTTTGTCCCAGAGATACAGTTTGAACATATGTCTTTCCATAAAATCATCGCAGGCAGCGTAGCTCTGTTCCTGTCGGTGTCATTGATCCTGCTGGTTATTTATGTCTCGTGGAAGCGCTACCCCAACACCATGAGGCAGCTGCAGCAGCACTCAGTCAACCACAAGCGCAGGAAAAAGGCCCACAAGCAGGAGCAGGACCTCAACTCTCAGCTACAGGAGTACTATCTGAACTACCATTCGAACTCAGAGACAATGGACTCCTTGGTGAACGAGACTAGGCCGTGCACGTGCACTATATCAGGATCCATCGAATGTGAGGTGTGAGCCACCCGCTCCACCTTTAAGAGACATAAGAGGCGACACCTCAGCAGAGATTTTTTTTTTTTTTTCCCTCCAGGAGATGAAGTGATTTTATCTCTGATGTTAGATGGTAGATTCTAGAGCACTGAAGAAAATTCGGTAGGGCACAGTTAAATATGATTACATGCACAGAAAAAGCGGTTGCAATGGCGGGATGGACTTGGGGTGAGCTAATTACCACCTGACTGACATGAGAGCGGTGCTGGGGTCAGTCAGGTTAACTGTGTATGATCTAAAATCACAAGAGGACCTCTGCTACAGCAGAGCTCAGCTCTGCAGAGAGACTGACTTTATTCTTAGTGAGATTATATCACCATGAGCCAACAAAGCCAGTTTTTACTTGCTAGTCTTGTTTTTAATAGTATATAGCCTGTAAAGCATTGAGGATGTGCGCGTGCATCTTTTGCATTCATGTGTGTGTTTTATTTTTTTTTAGTGTGTCATGGGGATGAGCTGATAATGTCCTGGTTAACTGACGTCCAGTTGGAAGAGTTACAGTGTTCTCGCAACAATTGAATCATAGACAACTGGACTTAGTTGTTGCGAGAATGGAATTGACCTGGATAAATGAGAATATCCACAGTTACAGTGTTGCATTTATTTCTCACTTATACAGTAGTCTTTGTCCTGTTGAGTTGTTTTGTGTTTGGCAGCTGCAGCAGCACCACAAAAAAGTGGGGAACAATCGCAGAAAGAGCATTATTTGCATGAAGCCATTTATTTCGCTTTTGATGCATTTATTTATTGATGAATATTTATCAGAAACAACTCTCTCATATGATCACTTTTAGCTGACAATTAAAAAAATATATATACAACCCCATTCCCAAAAAAGATCTGAAACTGTTTAATGTGTAAATAATAACAGTTTGCAACAATTTACAAATCTCATAAACCCATATTTTAATCAATAGACCATTGAAAACATATCAAATGCTAAAAGTGAGATATTTCAACATTTCATGAAAAAAAATATTAGCTCTTTTGAATTTGATGGCAGAATCACATGCAGTTCCACATCCAGTTAAATTTACACTGGTACCTCTACTTACGAAATTAATTGGTTCTGGAAGTCGTTTCGTAACCTGAAAATTTCTTAGGTAGAGATGCATTTTCTATGTAAATGCCCTAATCTGTTTCAAGCCCCCAAAAATTCGAACATTTTTTTTTTTTTCATAAATTATAAAGGATGCCAGGAAGATGCTAAGTGATAGCCAATGGCAGAGCAGCTCGGACGCACCGCTTTCAAACCGAGATACAGAGTCGACAAGTATGTTTACGTTTGGTAAACTCTGGGAGCTGCGAGTAGCAGCGCATACTGTATTTTTCCCTTTCGTATCCTAAAATTTATTTTGTAACAAGAGGCAATATTTGCCCGTTGAGGCATTTCATAACATGAAAATTTCGTATGTAGAGACGTTCGTAAGTAGAGGTACGACTGTATTGTCAACAGATCAGTGACATGATTGGGTTTGAGAAGAGTATCTCAGAGACAGAGACTCTCAGAGGTAAAGGTGTGCATCATCATCAACGTGCAGGTAAACTGCATCTACAAATTGTGAAACTTCATGTTTCTTAAGTGTAAAAACTGTAAAGATTTTGAATTTCTCAGCATCTACAGCACATAATATCAATCGATTCCAAGAATCTGGAGAAATCCCTGTGTTCTGGGGAAAGGCCAAACGTCGGTACTAGATACTCGCGGCCTCACTGCGTTAAAAACAACCATGACTCTGTAATGGACATCACTGCATGAGCTCAGGTACACTTTCAGAAATCAGTCTCAGAACACAGTTGGCCATGCCGTTCACTAATGCAGATTTAAGCTCTATCAGGCAAAGACGAGGCCATGTGTGACCATGATCCAGAAAATCAGAAATCCTCTCTGGACCAAAGCTCGTATAAAATGGTCTGAGGCAAAGTGGAAAACTGTCCTGTGGTCAGACGAATCAAAATTTGACAATCATTTTTTGGGAAACCACAGACGCAGCATCCTCTGTGCTACAGAGAAGAGGGACCATCCGGCTTGTTCTCAGTTCTAACACCTGCATCTCTGATGGTATGGGGGGGCATTAATGCCTATGGAATGGGCAGCTTGTACATCTGTAAAGGAAACATCAATGTTGAAGTGTATGTGCAGGTTTAAGAGCAACATCTGCTCCCGTCCAGACCATTTCTATTTCAGGAAAGGCCTCTCTTGTTTCAGGAAGACATTGCTAAAGCAGATACTGCATCTATTACAAAAGCTTGGCTTTGTGGTAGAAGAGTCCGTGTGCTAAACTGGCCTGCCTGCAGTCCAGACATTTGATAAGCTGAAAACGTTTGATGCATCATTAAACAAACAAACAAACAAAAATTACTTTTTTTCCCCTAAAATGGTGCAGTTTCTCACTTCCAACATTTGATGTGTTTTCATTGTTTGATTGTGAATAAACTGTGGGTTTATGATATTTGCAAATCATTGCACTCTGTTTTTATTTACATTTTGCACAGTGTCTCAATGTTTTTGGAGTTGCAGTTGTATGTGCAGTGTTCAGATTTCAATTAGTTATGTAACAAGACAGAAATTAAAAAATACTACAAACCTGTAAGTCTAATCTCAGGACTGAAATTTTCCAAAAATGTACAAATCTGTTAGGTCCAAGTCATAATAAAGCCTTCTATGTGTGTTTTTATGTCAAAGGTAACAATGCTGACTTTCATAATGCATTTTATATTGATTATTCATGCCATTTTAATTATGCGTTGTTTTGGTAAAGGTATAATAATATTGGTACAAGGTGTTCTGTGTGATTATGACTGTACAAATAAAAGAAACAATGAGAGCCGAGTAAAAACATGACTGTGTGTGTTGAGATCTGTGCACAGACACGAACACAACTCTTCACTCTCATGCATTATGCTGCACATCTCACACATTTCACTCAATCTGCAACTTGCACACATGCAAAGGGAGCTCACGTGGTTTACATGTAAGCTTTTTTTCCCCCCCTGGCACTTCGGTATCTTTGTGGCAGAGTTAGGGAAAGGGGACCCCATGTCAGGTAGTGGGACAAATCTCAGCTGGGCCTGAAACGAATGGTTTCACACTCTCAGTTTTCTCATGAACAGGTTTGCTTTTAGTGCCAGTGGAGCCCAGGTGGGCGATGCCATTCTTTGCTTGTCTCTGAGACACAGTAATAATCCAGTCCCCGAAACCAGACGCACATTAAAAAGCTCTGTCTTATATAACTACAGTTCTCTGTCACTTTGAAGCTGAAGTTTCAGAGGAATGAAGGAGAATGGAGACAGGTCACACGGGTCAGTGAGTGCTGTGCTATAATGAACTCACTCACCTACCTCATCCTGCCTCTTGATCATCCTCCTTCCTTCCTACTTAATGTATTTATTCACTTATTTATTTGGCTCGCTCAGTGTGAGAATATAAAGATGAGCCTGCGCCAGGAGACATGTGCATGCATGCATATTTACCCAGGCACCGCCGGTGCAAACATGTAAGATCTTATACAGAAGCCATTTCATCTTGCCTGAGATTCAGCTGAAAACAATAATCCACTTCTGAACACAGCGTTTCCCTTGCAGCTGTATTAAAGACACGTTTGACTCCCCGTGCTCGTTATCAGGACTGGTGTGTGTCATGTGTAAAGTCTCTGACTGGTCAGAGGTTGTTCAGATAAGGATTCGTGATCTCCCGCAGCCCACATCTGAACATGGCGCAGGTTTTCTTTATGTTCCAGGCAGGCACAGGGGCGTGCTGCCAATAGAATTTATATCCATATATTAAGTCTCCAGCTCTTGCATGAATGATAAATTTCTTTCAGGGACCAGTGGGAGAACCTCCAGGCCGGACAAAAAGTGTAACATGAGCAGGCAAAAATGATTTGTTGATGTAACTTTGGCAGATATTGTAATTAGTGTTTGATTTGTCATATTCGTGACTGATGAAAATCGGACCTGCTGGTGTTGTGCTGCTGAGAAGAGAAGGCTGATTAGAGAGCCGTGGTCTGCATCCTGCGGATCATTATTGAGGATATTTGCTGGGATGAAAAATTGTGGGAGTGTGCAGTATTGACCCAACAACAATGCACAAACAGAAACCCCATTCTGTGGATAAAGAATGGAAAAAAATGCGCTCCCAGACACGAGAAAAGTCTTTTTAATCTGGGCGCCTCATGCACAATGAAGCAGGCTGGTCTAAAAGGATGAGAGATGCCAAAATCAGTAAAAGCGTTGCAGGAGGAATTCAGAATCGCAGCTCTGTGTGTTTCTGCGAGGGATAACCTGCTCAGCTCTCACTAACAAGCATCAAATTTTGATCTCAATCCTTCACTGGGGATGGCCTCGAATGTTTTGTACTGTGTATGTTTGCCAAAGGTTACACTGGTTGTTTGAAAGCGAAGTGTAATCATATAAATCAACGGGATGGTATTTCCTAAGCCCGTAAACTATTTCTGCTGATGTCACGGATTGATTTTCCGCTCATATTGAAAGAAATTTGAAGCAATAACTCAACATTTTGCAAACGAGGCTCTCTGAGCTTTTCTCTGATGTTAAATGAGAAAACCGATACTGCTCCCTTGTCTGTCTGGGTAATTTAAAGCTGCAACCAGACGTTTCTCAGTGTAATGTTGCATAATAACAGCCTGTTCGGAGGCAGGGCATCCTCCCTCCCAGCACTTCCAAGGCTCATGTTGTTTGTCAACATGTTTTCTTATAACATCAGAGGAAGTCCCATTAAACTTTTTGGATGTTTAATGAGTTGGATGATTACTGGCCGTCAGCCACAGAAAAACCCCATACCGGTCGGCATAATATGGACACAAATTAAACTGGCATAGTGTTATGAATAAATTGACTATAAAAGCAAATAAAGAATTTAATGTCACCGCCCTCAGAACCAAGGACAGGTTTAACTGTTGTTAAGGAGACTGTCCCATTAAGATGTCATATCTTAGCTGGGGCCTTTTTGCGTGGGGTCTCTATGGTCTTCCTGTGTTTGCGTGGACGTTCTCCAGGTGCTCCAGCTTCCTCCGACAGTACAAACCATGCATGTTAGGCTAAATAGTGACAATAAACCGGCCTTAGGAGCATAAACGTGAGAATGAGCATATGAGCATGGGTTGTTCTTTGTCTACGTGGCGAAGTATGGATCTAAAGTGTCGCAATGAAAATAGAAGTGACAAACTAGACAAAGCACAAAGAGTAAGGACATATCTAAGGAACCTACAGAGCTGAGTATGTGAGTTGCGCCCATGAAAGATTTGCCAAATCATCCCACAAATGCATGTTCCTAAGAACGTGGCACCATTTAAAGGGGAAATAGACAGGTTTTCCAACGCTATAAGAAGCATTGTTTCCAGGTTCTCTAACCAGACGCTGCAGTGCTCCACCAGCTGCAGCAGGAAGCAGTCGTGATAAAGACAGCGACATCATGGAGCTGGAACACAAGAAGCTGGGAAAGTACAAAGGGCCGAGAAAAGGAAATAGAAAGTATGTGGAAGGTGAAGGCAACAGTGGTGGTAATTGGAGCACTCAGGGCCTGTGACCCCCAAAGTGGTAGAAAGGCTTCAGCAGATTCCAGGAACAACATTAAAGGTCTCTATCCAGAAGAGCATAGACCTAAAGAACAGCAGAAATACCGCACAGAACCCTCCAGCTCCAAGGTCACTGCTAGAGCTTGAAAGAGACGGCCACTGCCTATAGGCCACAGATGGGCAGGTGAGGGACATGTATGCACACAACTCCTGGTAGTTGCTGTGTGGCCTGAACAAAAAGGATCCATCAAGTTGCCTAGCAGCTGGCAGGGTTTGGCAAGAGCGAAGTGAAGCCGTCAGAAAAAAGGGAAGTGAATTTTCCACACTGCTAAACAGACATTTTAATGAGATGATTACAAGATAATCAGAAATGCTAACGACTGTCAGGTTACCTAGAGTCTCGTAGCTGTTTTTGCCTGAACTTCTATCACGATTCCATGCGCTGCTGCATTTGTTGCAGCCTGCCATCCAGTGACGGGGATGTTGATTGAGCCCTACAGTCCTCTTTCTTACTTCAACAGCTGGTAGCATCTTTCCATCTACTCCCAGATGAGTTTGAGGCTCCTGCACGTGTAACCTTTAAGCTATCAAGTCAAAATAATGAGTTCCAGGCTGTTAAATCCAAACGATTAATGTCAGCTGAAAATAGAGCCACTGAGGTATGAAAGTAGTCAAAGGCAGTTGTCACAGTTTTGGGGAGGAAACATGTCCCGTCCCCTTGGCTCCACAAAGGGATTTTTTTTTTTAAGTCCACCTTTTGTGCACTGTATGTCACCTGTAAAATTCATTTGAATGGTAATGCTTCAGAGCCTTTGTCACAGGCCCCAACGGGGCCCTTAGAGCATGAAAGAAAGAAAAAAAAAGAGAAACTTTTCTGTTCTTGTGAAAGTGGTGGTGGTCAAAACAATCATCTGTATGAAGAACAAAGAAGCATTTTTTTTTTATCTCTAAGAAACATAAATTTTCCAACAAGAGCAAATTCAGAAATTTGACACACAGCCTGAAAAATGACTTTGCACAGTAATATATTCCTCCAGCTTTCATCTTTCACCTTCATTACTCACTTGAATCAGGACCATGTAGAGGAGGTTTGATAAAAACAGAGAACTGAAATTTTCTCTGCATTCCAGTTAGCAAGAGGGAGGAAGAAATCTTACTAAATTAATCATCACACTCTTCTCTGGTCACTATGTGTCCATCTACAGTAGCGGTTTGTGCTTCTAATTATGCTGCTATTCGTATGGCTTTTCACAATAAAATCTCTCTCCATCACTGTAAAATCCCCTAAGCTATGTTTTATGACTTTGTAGGAAGCAGAGGTAAAAAGGTTGTAGCGAACATCCTTTAAAATATATCATGTTTTATGAGTCACTTTCTTGTCTGTAAAGAGTGATCCCAGCACCAATTTAGTTTGCTTAACATCAGGAAGTCATTTCAGGCAGAAAGTCATTTGACAACTTGACCTTTATGGCGTCATTTCTACTTGCCTTTGAGAAAATGTTACCGTGTTTAGTGCCTGGAGTAATATTCAAATGTAACCCAAATGAAATTATACTTCTATCCATCACATGCTGATCTGCTGGACTGTATGATTTAGCGGTGTTATGGTGTGTGTTTTTGAGATGACATCTCAATATTTCACTTATTTATTTCCCTGTTACCCACACCTGGGAAATTAAGCAAAAAGCAAACAACAATTAAACGTATAAGGTTTATAAGCAGCGTGCTCTTCATATTTTTGTTTTAGCAGTGATAAAGCATCCGCCTGACACCTGTAATAAAGACGCTGCAGCAGTATCTGCACACCCTCCAGTTTAGAAGTGAAAAATGAAAGGCTCAGATCTGCAGAGGAAATGTTCAGTCTCTGGTTGGCAAAAATACAAAGGCAAAATTAAAGAAGAGAATACAGTATTAGATGAAATATGGAACACATCCTGCCTCGCTTCTCTTTAATGTCATTGTTATTTACTTGAAAGGAGCTGAAGTATTAAAAAGAATATTTAAGCTGTGGTAAAACACTTTGGTGACTCCGTTGATTCCAGCACAAACATCGCCTTTAGAAAAGCTTGGGAAAGGAAATTTCCTTGCCCTCTGATTTTTCTGTGTAGTTAGTCGTCTTTGACAGAGGTCCCTCTGGCTGGGTGCTCCGGGCTTCCCTGCCCCAGCGTAAATGGTTAATGTAGCAGCGGTACACACAAGCATGGCACTGGGGAACATCTTAAAGATAAAAAGCATCAAAACCATCTTCATTTAGACTGAGGCTTCCTGGTGAAGGGCAAGTAAAAGGAGACTTTAATTAAGGTATTAATTAGATTTGACTTGATCCTTTTGGCAGCTGAAATTTCCCCTGCAGGTCTCTCTCCGATTTCACTGTAGCAGATTCAATTTTACTTGTTTATAAAAGTGCATTTAAGCCATCTCTGGCACCTACTGGTCTCTGCTGGCAGACGATGGGCTGAGATAACATGAGCTTTGCTCTGGTACGGCTGACACCGGCATTAATATCAAAGCCACATTTTCAGCAGAGCTTGTTTGTGAGTTGGAGCAAACGTCCATCAGCAGAAGCAGATCATGGAGGGAAGAGTCAGCATAATCCTAGCTTGTTATATATTTTGGCTTGGGAACAACATTTCTCGGTCATACCATCATTCTTCATGAATCCATTAATGTATTACTGATTGTGGCCAATGGAGCAGTAAAACACTTGTTGACATAAAATTTCAGTCGAGAAGAAGTGCGGTCTTTAATTTGTGTGATTGAAGGCCTTGGTCTGACAGTCCAATTAAAGATTCCCAATTATCATTCATCAGAACCATTTTTTGCCAAGGACCCATCCTTGAGCTGATTTAGATGGTCTGCTATTAGGAAAATAAAAGTTAAGTCATGGTGTACATTATAAATAATAATAAAATGCAGTGATTCATGCATTTACCTTTAATCACCTTTGTTAGCATAGTCCCAACAGAGGTTACTGGAGGTCAACCAGGAGCTTTGCAGAACAGATAAAGTAGACAGGGTCACCACTCATGTGGCCGTCGGTGCTGATCTTTTCTTTCTGGAAATGATAGGGACATAAGTCTGGAATTTTTTTGTGAGGTTCAGCTTGTTTATATTCCATCTTCTCTGCGCAGAGAGGTCTTTCTGCCACTTTACACAAGTCACATCAGCCATGAAGGGATAGATGTGTAGCTTCTTTGCTTTGGAGCGATGGGATGTTCACTCCACACCATCGCAGTAGCACACTACGGCTGTGTAAAGGTTGAAGATGATGTACGTAAAATGAATGATCTGCATCGCTTGTTTTGGCTTGTTGCTTTCTTTCCTGGAGGTGATCCTGTCTGCAAAAGGCCCCAAATGCAACATGTTACAGCTGGTGCTGCCACCTAGAGGATAAAAATAGCAACAATTCACTGTACTCAGGTAGCCTTAATGGCAAAAGTTAATTCAAGGCACTTTGCACAGAAGACAAGCCCAATATAGTCAAAACGAAGACAGTCCAACCCAGTTTAAATTATTTAGAAATTTCATTTAAATCATTGAAATCCCATTAATCCAGTTTATTCCAATAGAGTCCAGATTCAAATTTCACAAAATGAAATGCAAACAGACTGCATCAAAATCTTCCCTCTGGTGGAATCCCCCATCCTGAGCAAGCAGAAGGTGATAATGGAGAGAAAACAAACAACTAAACAAATTCACAGGGATTTAAAAAAAACAAAACAAAACAAAACAAACAAACTCCAGTCTTGACAGGTGAGAGTCTGAAATGACAGGAAAGGGAGACCAACAAACACAAAGACATTATTCTAGGGATGTCTGCTTATAAGATGCAAAAAGGAACAATGCTAACTGCAATACAAAAATGACAAGAAGTGTATAACTAAAGGGATGGTTCAATGCACCTGAGCCAGACGTAATGATAGGCTGTGACAAAAAGGAAAATTTTAAGTGTGATCATAAAAGTAGAGTCAGTGTGAGGACCCTGAAAACTGAAGGCTCAGCCTCCAATTCTACCTTAGACTCACTCAGGGAACAACAGCCCTGTTGGCTGACATGCTACTATGCATTCATTAACTTAAGAAGAGACTAGGCCCTTAAAGGTTTTTTTATATGTTGAAAGAAGAATTTTAAATTCCATACTATAATTGAATAGAAAGGCACTGAAGGGAAGCTAAGATTGGAGAATTATGATCTCTCCTGCTCATCCTCATCAGAACTCACTGCAGCATTTTACATCAGCTGAAGGTCATTCAGAGTAATTTTAAGACATCCTATTGATAAGGGCTTGCAGTAGTTAAATCTTGAAGTAACAAATACATGTACTCGTTTTCTGCAAAAAGATTTTCCTTGTTTTTGCCCTGTTACAAATGTGGATGAAAGCAGAGAATATTTTTATTATCAAGAATATAAATATCAGACTAATATTCTCATCTAGAAAATCTACACATGATGCCACACCCACGCCCATGAAAAGAAAATGAGATTAACTGAAACTAACTGAAAGAAGTGCAATTCAGTATGAAATCATACGCTATTTTAAAACTCAAACAAGCATGCGGCAAGCATGATTTCAGATCAAAAATGCTTGACACAAAGTTCAATTACAGTTTTTTTATTTAGTTTATTTATTTTTATTTTTTTAAGTTTTAGTCATCTGGTTTGATGAACAGCTGGAGAGTAGATGAGTTATAAAAGAAACTCCTCATCATCAACTGCAAACTGTAAGCTCTTAAATTCGTCCATTCCAGCTGGAAAAGGGGGTATTTTGACAACAACTTTTGAAAAAAGCATCTCTAAAATGGCTTGCTGTGGACTGCTGGGGACTGATTGACCAGTTGAACACAATATTGGCTTGCCGTTTTATGTTAGAGCTCACTTGTGATCAGTGGAAAAAAGGATGCGACTTGGCGATCAAAACAGAGCAATTTGGGAATAAATAGCACAGCTGTGAACCAATCAGACTGCACAGACTGACAGTAATTTCAAAAAGGCTATAATAAAAGTTCATAAGTACATAGGAGCAAGTGCAGCTTCACTGACTGATGCACATATAAAACGAGTTTGGACAGAGACCTTGAGAATCATTGCTGAAGATGGCTACAGCTGCAAATTACAGCACTCACAAGTTATTTTTGATTCAGTGTGTCACCGGTGCCCTTCAGAGTCCTCGGCTATACAGGGCAGGACCGTATGGTGCTCAATGATGGACCAGTTTAACAGGAGGTCACCTGACTGCCACCCCAGCTGAGCTGAGAATTTAGAGGCCTCATGGAAGCGCATAAAAGTTGACATGAGAAAAAGGAGTCGGTGACCAAAGACGCTCTGTTGGACCTGGACACGGTAAGTCAGAAAATGTCACTGTTCCTGCCAAACTCTCTGATTGCAACAGATGACACTCAGTACAGTGACAAACTTCACCCAGCAGGTTAAATCCAGTCAGATATTATTGATAACACAACTTTTTTTTGTGTTTCTGTGTTCATGTGCATGTTTACACACTGTGATGATCCAGCTGAATAAATAATGTATTTTAAATACGTATTTTTATCTTTGTCTTTAAAGGCAGAGTCCTGCATGAAGCTAAATACGAGTAAATATTAACAAAACTCTTGTGTGTCTACTTGTGTTAAAGAAGTGATTTAAACTGTGGTTTGAGCTCACCTGCATCAGGTTAAGCAAGAATGCAAGAAAAGAATCCTAAAAGCGAAACATCAGCTGAAACTATTGCCCTAACAACAGAGCGGATACGAGGTCAGCCAGGCTCGCTCAGCAAACAATCTCGATGATATCGCAAGCATTGTCATACTCAAACAAATAAGTCTTTCTCTGAGGAAAGTAGAGACTGAATGGCAGCTTGTCAATGGAGAGCCAGAACAATATGAAAGACCTTGGGGGCAACTGTTATGACAGGAACTGTTGTAGATGGCAGAAAATTATTTCAATCAACCATATTCAAGGTCGGACATATATTTTGCCTGTAACAAAGCACCACTAATGGACCCTTATAGCACAGTAGATTTACTGTCCCCTCAATTAGGAGCGTTTTTCAAGCAGGACTTTTATAGGCCTAAGCTGCTGCGAGACTTCCCATGATGCACTGAGCACCTGTCCTCCTTCTGCTCTCTTTAAATCAGTGTATGTACAAAGTCAGGAAGAGGGTGTGAACCCCCTGGTTTACAGAGTAGTTTGCCATAAAATGATCTGATCTTCACCTGAGTCACTGTCGAAGCTGAGAAGTTGCAGTTAATAGCTGGTGAAACCCGCTTTGGCAGCAGAGACCTTAAGTAAGCATGTTTGATTGGCTCTGTGTCAGACCTGCACGACTTTCAGGAGGAATTCTTGGACAGCCACCCTGACATTATCGACATTATCCTGTAGGATTTTTAGCAAACTGCTCCTCAGTGATGACAACCAGAGCAAAGCAAGGCCTAATCATAATACTCCCTACACCACACTTCACCACCGTGTAACCCTGTTAATTTTCCCCCCAGTCAGTATTTGTCATTGTTGTATTTTTGTTTGTAGTCTTGATAAAATATCTTTTGTAAAAAAGAAGCATGATTGCTGCACAATAGATATGAGCATTTCTCTGGTCCGTCACTAGGGGGCAATGCATTGTAAATTGTTCTTCTTCGGCTGTTTTTGGTCCTTCATTTTGGATGAGCTGCAGAGCACATGCTGTGTGAGAGCTTGGACCGAAGCTGAACCAAAACAAAACGTTTTACGTGAATTTGATCTAGTAAGTATTAAAAAAATGAAGAAATACTTAAGGTAAAACCATTTTGAACCATGTAAGAAACCAGAGTTGAAGAATTCTCTCTCGTTATTAGAGTGGATATAAAAAAACCAGTCTGGCTATATACCACCAGTGGATGTTGCCCAAAAGGTACATTTTGTTTATTTTTTTGTCTGATTCATTGTGTAAATTGTGAATTTATATGCAAATATGTATGGCTGAATATGTATATGCATTTCTTTGTTGTTTTATACAGTTTGAATGCACTTTTGTTACAATACTTATCCATTCATTGAATTTAAGTTACATTTATACCAGAATACAGGAAAAAAAAAGAACTATTAAGATTTATTGAGGAAAAAGAGACATTTCATGATGAATAAGGGTCAATTCTCTGCACATTCTGTGCAGACTGGTTTTTTTTAAGGCTCTTTCTGTTCCCCTGGACCCGGTCTTTCTGCTTGGACTCCAGTTGGTCGTTGTGAAGCAGGACTCCGCTCTGTTCGCCCGGTGCCTGGTTCCACTGCCACTACATTCATCAGCGCTGCAACGATCCTATCAGGTTCTTGCTTGCTATGGACGCTATGCTCAGTACTGAATGGTGACGGTCAAATGACATTCTATGAGTGCACTCAAGGGTACATAATATTTTTTTTGTTGTGGGTTCTGAGATCTCAAAGAACTGTGTCCGATTTGTAATATATTTTTTTTGTTTTTCAAATGTGATTTAGCCCATAAAAGAGACAAAAGAAAAGGGAAAGAATATATTTTCAATTTAAAATTCAGTTGTTGTCCTGTGCTTTATTTGGGGTGGAATCTATGCATCATCATTACCTTATGATAGCCTACACAACCAGCCTCCTCATCGAATCTAGATTTAGATAGCCCTATACATAGACATTTGGATTGCTTATTAACAGCACTACCATCGTAGGGTTACAGTTTATGGCGAGCCAGCCAGGAGGTTGGTACAGTGTGTATTTTAATAGGCTCCACCCCAAGTCAGTGCAGTATTGATAAGTTTTGATTCACAAATTGTTGTTTTTTTGGTAAAATGGATCTTTGCAATCAATTTGATGTTCATGGGCCTAGTTGTCTTTATGTCACAGGCATTGGAGAGTCCTATTCTGATGATGACATTAGTAAGTTTTTTGAAGTTAATGGGGACATTAAAAAAATTGTTAGAGTTCCCAGTGGCTCAGAACAGCCCCAAGGCTGTGTCCTCATTGAATACACAGCAGAGCGAACAATATCCAGACTTGATCCTGCTCAGCTAGGTGACTTGGCCAGTCCAAACAATCCAAAGGTTACCTGGTCTGTCAGAACCATCCGTGAATTATGCCAAGAGGAGCTCGGAAGGGAGTTGGCTCGGAGGTATTTGGCTGAATTAAACACACTTGCTGGGGGCAGTCAAGCTGGCTTTTGGAAAGCACTTCATAGTGAACTGCAAAGCAATCCAGTTGAACCTACCTCTCCACAGAGCCCAGACACTCAGCTGCAGCCCACTGAACTCCCTGTTGCTGCATCCACTATGGGCAGGGGAGATACTGATGAACAAGTAAACGATCCCACTCATGTTTTTGACCACATGCCACCTGACAAACCAGCTACTCCTGTGCGAAGCAATCCAATTCTGGATGAAGGTACAGTTAACCCACCTCATGTTCAAAAGGTCATAGTTGAACATTACATTCGCAATGACTCCACACCCTCGAGTTACAGTCAGAGCAGGGTCCGAACATTTTCTGGCCGACTTCCAGTGGCAAAAGGCGAAGTCGATTATGAAGCCTGGCGCACTCAGGTAGACTTGCTCCTCAATGATATGTCCCTCTCTGATTCACAGAAAGTAAGGAGAATATTGGAGAGCCTCCTCAGCCCAGCAGCTGACTATGTCAGGCCACTCGGAACTAATGCAACCCCCCAAGCTTACCTTGTTCGGCTTGAGTCAGCATTCGGAGTGGTGGAAGATGGACAGGAACTATTTGCTAAGTTTCTGGACTGCAATATAAACACAGGTGAAAAGCCCTCAATGTTCTTAAACCGACTTCAAGTGCTCCTCACCAAGGCTGTATCTAGAGGGGGAGTTCCATCTGCAGAGTCTGACAAGTACCTCCTCCTACAGTTCTGTAGAGGATGTTGGGACCAGAGTCTGATAATTAGTCTACAGCTCGAGCACAAGAAAGACAATCCTCCATCATTCCCAGAATTATTGTTGCTTTTGAGAACAGAGGAAGACAGGAGAGCAGCAAAATTTGATCGCATGAAAAAGCACATGGGAAGCACAAAAGCTGCTGCACACCTTCACTCAGTGATGAGTATGCCCGTATTTGAGTCTGAACCTGTAGCTGCTATAGCAAAGAAAGGTGACACAAGTTCTAAACTGGAAAAGGAGGTTGCAGAGTTACGTCAACAAGTGGCAAAACTATTAGAGCATGGCACAAAGGAGCAAAGACATGAGAAGTATAGCCATCCAGTTCAGGGCGAACCAACTGCAAAAAGTGAAAGTTTACTCGCTCAAGCTTCCGCCAGAGGCTCAAACCCCCAGTCTCCCACACCACCAAAACCGTGGTTTTGCTTTAAGTGTGGGGGTGATGGCCACATAGCTGCAAAGTGTACCTTGGAACCCAATCCTGGTCTAGTCCGTAAAAAGAATGCTGAGCTCAAAGAAAGAAGAAGCAAATATTGGGCAGCAAGGCAAACTTCTTTAAACATGTAGCTGCTCCTGCAGCGGGACGACCAGGAGCTGAAAGCGAGAAAGAGATAAGTCCCATTGTGATGACGCATAATGAGTGTTCTGAGAACAGTGATAATCCATGTCGCAGCTTGCCACCTGGACTTGTGGGACCACGTTGTACTTCAACCATCTGTGTGGGAAACATAAAATGTGAGTCCATCCTCGACACTGGGTCTCAGGTAACAACAATCTCAGAGACTTTTCACACAAAACACCTGTCACACTTACCCGTCCAATCGATACACAATCTTCTCCAAATTGAAGGGGCTGGAGGTCAGGCGGTACCTTACCTTGGTTATGTAGAAGTCCACTTGACCTTCCCTGAAGATGTTACTGGAACTGAAGAGGAAATGCCAGTTTTAGCACTCATTGTCCCAGAGAATCAGTTCAACAGTAGAGTTCCAATACTAGTTGGCACAAACATCTTGTTAAAGTTATATGAACGTGGAATAAGCTATGACAAATCCCAGTTTCTTGGTAGGTCAGACAGCTTTGCTGTACTCCTCCAGCATGTGGCTCAGATACACAAAAGTGAAACCAAAGCTTGTCCTGTGAAAATGCACGGAGAGAAGTCCATCACCATCCCGGCGAGACACAAAATGTATCTCTTTGGAGATGTAAGGTTGCGAAAGGCCAGTTATACCAACACCTTTGTCCTTGAGCCACCTACATCTTCCTCCTTGCCAGGTGGGCTGTTTCTTCAATGTGCGCTGATCAACGTTGATACAAGAGCCGCAACTAAGATTCCCGTTGTCCTCAGCAACACCACCGATCATGCAGTCACTCTACCCACCAAATGCATCATTGGCGAAGTGTCTGCTGTTCAGAGTGTGATCCCTATGGCCTCCCACACACAGGTCGATGAGCCCATGTCAATCAACAGCCATTCTTTCAACCTGGATGACTCCCCGATCCCAGAGAAGTGGAAGACACGTATTCGAACTAAACTGAACTCCATGTCTGAAGTATTTGCACTGGATGAGCGGTCATTTGGCCATACCACTGCCGTCAAACACAACATCCGTCTGCATGACGAGACACCCTTTAAGGAGAGATCTAGGCCAATACACCCCAGTGATCGAGAAGCTGTGAGACAACACCTTAGAGAGCTCCTGGATGCTGGTATTATAAGAGAATCCGAGAGTCCCTTTGCGTCCCCAGTGGTTGTTGTAAAGAAGAAGAACGGAAAGATCAGACTATGCATCGATTATAGGAAGCTTAACAGCCGAACTATTAAGGATGCTTACGCTCTTCCTAACATCGAGGAGACGTTTTCTGCCCTGAGTGGAGCAAGGTGGTTCTCTGTGATGGACCTAAAGTCTGGCTATTACCAGGTGGAAATGGCTGGTGAGGATAAGCACAAAACAGCGTTCACATGTCCCTTGGGCTTCTACGAGTTCAATCGTATGCCACAAGGTGTCACCAACGCACCTAGCACTTTTCAACGCCTTATGGAAAAGTGTGTTGGTGACCTACATCTGAGCGAAGTTTTGGTGTTCCTTGATGATGTAATTGTCTTCTCCGAGACTTTAGAAGAGCATGAGGAAAGGCTCATGAAGGTTCTGAACCGTCTCAAGAGCTATGGCCTAAAGTTATCCCCGGAGAAGTGCCAGTTTTTCAGATCTTCTGTGAAATACCTTGGCCATATTGTCGATGCCCAAGGAGTCCATACAGACCAAGACAAAGTCTCAGCATTGAAAGATTGGCCCCGCCCTGTGAACAGAGAAGAACTCAAACGATTTCTCGGCTTTGCAGGGTATTACAGAAGATTTGTAGAGGGATATTCAAAGATCGCAAGGCCTCTTAACACTCTCACCGCTGGGTACTATCCACCTAGAAAGAGGGGTAAAATGTATAAGACACCCAAGCCTAAATCTGGTCTAAGCCCCAAAACACCCTTTGACTCAGAGTGGACACCTGAATGTGAGTCCTCTTTCAGAACACTGATCACGAAGTTGACATCTGCCCCAGTTCTCGCCTTCGCGGACCCTAAGCTCGCATATGTGTTACATACAGATGCTTGCTGTGAAGGTTTGGGAGCAGCTCTTTATCAAGAGCAGAATGGGAAACTCAGAGTGATAGCCTATGCTAGCAGAGGCTTATCTAAGAGCGAGAAGAACTATCCCACTCACAAGCTAGAATTTCTAGCGTTAAAATGGGCAGTTTGTGAAAAATTTTGTGACTACCTGTATGGTGCTGACTTTTCAGTCCTAACAGATAACAACCCGCTCACATATGTTCTTTCATCTGCCAAGCTCGATGCAGCTGGACACCGCTGGCTAGCGGCCCTCTCTACTTTTAAGTTTAACATTAAGTATCGAGCTGGACATGCAAATGGTGATGCGGATGGACTGTCAAGGAGGCCTCAACCTGCTCCACAGGAGGATTATGAATACCTGCAGGAAAAAGAACGGATCAGCTCAATGACAAAACGGCTTCTAGGGGCAGAAATCCCATCTGATGCAGTTTCAGCTCTATGTCAACGCCATTCAATAATTACGCACTTACCTGTCCTTGCTGAATCCCTTGCTGTTGACCCTTCTTCCTTACCAGACCTGTTCACCCAGAGTGGACAAGACACCCTACCTGGTATGACAAGAGAAAACTGGAATGAAGCACAAAGAAATGACTCAACCATCAGCAGAGTTATTGCTCTAGTCGGAAGCGGAAAAAAAACCCTTTTTAAAGATGCAAAAGCGGAGTCACCTGAAGTGAGGCTGTTCCTTCGGGAGTGGGATAAGCTTGAGCTCATTGATGGAGTCCTTTACAGGAAATGTTTTGACAGAGGTAAACAAATCCATCAGCTTGTCTTACCTGATAAATTCAGAGAAAGAGCTCTGAAAGGCTTCCATGATGAAGTTGGTCACTTAGGGCCAGAGCGTGTGTTCAACCTAGCTCGTGCCAGATGTTATTGGCCAAAAATGAAGGAGTCTGTCGAAAAGAAATGTCAAACCTGCGAACGCTGTTTCAGAAGAAAAGCTCACCCTCAAAGAGCAGCACCCATGGTAAATATCAAGACTACTTACCCACTACAGCTTGTTTGCATGGACTACTTATCCCTAGAGCCTGATAACCGTGACATCAGAAACATATTGGTCATCACTGACCACTTCACTCGATTTGCAGTAGCTGTGCCGACAAAAGATCAGAAGGCCAGAACAGTTGCTAAAGCTCTATGGGAAAATTTCCTGGTCTACTATGGGTTCCCCAGTCGCCTCCATAGCGATCAGGGACGCGACTTCGAGTCTCACACAATCAAGGAGCTGTGTTCACTGATAGGGGCAGAGAAAGTACGCACGTCCCCATACCACCCACAGGGGAATCCTGTCGAGCGTTTTAATAGGACCCTTATCAGCATGCTAGGTACCCTTGAAGAGAAGGACAAACATCACTGGCGAGATTTTGTGAGGCCGGTTGTACACGCGTACAACTGCACCCGAAATGATGCAACAGGCTACTCACCCTACGAGCTGATGTTCGGCAGGCAGCCTACTCTCCCAGTTGATCTCATACTTGGCCTAAAACCTCCAAATGAGACCCATACCACTCACTCTGAATATGTTCAAACCCTACGTCAGCGACTCAAGGAAAGCTATGCATTGGCTGCAGAAACCTCAAGGAAATCTGGAGAAAGAAACAAGCACAGATTTGATGCCAAAGTGAAAACTGCGGAATTAGTGGAAGGAGATCGTGTTTTAGTGAAGAATGTCAACATCCGAGGCAAACATAAGTTAGCCGATAAGTGGGAAAGGCCGATCCATGTGGTGGTGAAGCGGATAAATGATGGTCCTGTGTATGTAGTCAAACCAGAAAGTGGGAATGGTCCACAGCGTACACTTCACAGGGATTTACTGCTACCATGTGGATTTCTGCCAGTAGAGACTACTCCTGAGCCAATGCCACACCAAGGTAAACAAACCACGATGCAATTGAGAAACAGGCGAAACCAAGCTCAGGAAGAAGAATGTGAATATTCAGATGGAGAAGAGGAGTATGATGACTACTATGTGAATGAGCCTCTACAGTTCACCACATGGGGACCTTTTGTCCAAGAGTTTGAAAATGTCCCAATCAGTAATTCACAGTCCCGTCTGAACCCAATGGCTCCTGAGTTTGTATCACCAGAACCTCAAGTGATTCCCTCAGTCCTACCTTTAGAGCCCTGTGACACAGTTGTGAATCTGTCTCCAACTCATAGTGATCATGTCATCATAGACATTCCTGAGGGTCAACCATTGCAATCCAAGGAAGTCACAAACACACCACCAGTTCACAGTATGGACAATGCTCAGAACAGTAATGCTGAGATCCCTGCAAGGCATTCAGAGGTTAATTACAGTGGAGAACATGGTGAGCCCAGACGTTCACGCAGAGAAAGACGTCCTCCGCATAAGTTCACCTATGACGAGCTAGGGAAACCTATAGTACTTGCACTAAATCAGTTCTTTGAAAGACTCCAAGACCTTTTCCCAGATCAGATACCCTGTAAAGTGTAGTGGGCATGCAGGGACACATGCGATCTAGAGGGGGAGGGTGTAACCCTGTTAATTTTCCCCCCAGTCAGTATTTGTCATTGTTGTATTTTTGTTTGTAGTCTTGATAAAATATCTTTTGTAAAAAAGAAGCATGATTGCTGCACAATAGATATGAGCATTTCTCTGGTCCGTCACTAGGGGGCAATGCATTGTAAATTGTTCTTCTTCGGCTGTTTTTGGTCCTTCATTTTGGATGAGCTGCAGAGCACATGCTGTGTGAGAGCTTGGACCGAAGCTGAACCAAAACAAAACGTTTTACGTGAATTTGATCTAGTAAGTATTAAAAAAATGAAGAAATACTTAAGGTAAAACCATTTTGAACCATGTAAGAAACCAGAGTTGAAGAATTCTCTCTCGTTATTAGAGTGGATATAAAAAAACCAGTCTGGCTATATACCACCAGTGGATGTTGCCCAAAAGGTACATTTTGTTTATTTTTTTGTCTGATTCATTGTGTAAATTGTGAATTTATATGCAAATATGTATGGCTGAATATGTATATGCATTTCTTTGTTGTTTTATACAGTTTGAATGCACTTTTGTTACAATACTTATCCATTCATTGAATTTAAGTTACATTTATACCAGAATACAGGAAAAAAAAAGAACTATTAAGATTTATTGAGGAAAAAGAGACATTTCATGATGAATAAGGGTCAATTCTCTGCACATTCTGTGCAGACTGGTTTTTTTTAAGGCTCTTTCTGTTCCCCTGGACCCGGTCTTTCTGCTTGGACTCCAGTTGGTCGTTGTGAAGCAGGACTCCGCTCTGTTCGCCCGGTGCCTGGTTCCACTGCCACTACATTCATCAGCGCTGCAACGATCCTATCAGGTTCTTGCTATGGACGCTATGCTCAGTACTGAATGGTGACCGGTCAAATGACATTCTATGAGTGCACTCAAGGGTACATAATATTTTTTTTGTTGTGGGTTCTGAGATCTCAAAGAACTGTGTCCGATTTGTAATATATTTTTTTTGTTTTTCAAATGTGATTTAGCCCATAAAAGAGACAAAAGAAAAGGGAAAGAATATATTTTCAATTTAAAATTCAGTTGTTGTCCTGTGCTTTATTTGGGGTGGAATCTATGCATCATCATTACCTTATGATAGCCTACACAACCAGCCTCCTCATCGAATCTAGATTTAGATAGCCCTATACATAGACATTTGGATTGCTTATTAACAGCACTACCATCGTAGGGTTACAACCGCATAGCGCCGAGTGTTCCTCCCAGACAATTCAATTTATGTTTTACCAGGGCACAAAACACTTTCCAGTGGAGTTTCCGATACTTATATACCGCCGTGAGTTTCTACCATGAACATGCTACCTTTTCAGTGAGTCAAGTATAGTTAACTAATGAACAGAGATGCTCCCAATGCCACTGAGGCTTTGAGCCTTTTGCTGTTATTTGTGGATTCTTCTTTTCTTGTTGAGGAACCTGCGTTGTGCTTTTGGAGTCAGCTTGGCTGAGCGCCCTCTTCTAAAAGACTAGCCACATTACTAAACTGTCTCCTTTTCTAAACAGCTTGTCTAATTGTGGACTCGTGGATGCCTAAACACTTTGAAATTACTTTGTATCCCTTTTCAGACTTATGCAATCGTAGCTACTCCTGACCGTGTGTCTTCAGAGATCTCTTTTTTGCAAAGCATGCTTCACATCAGCAGATGGAGGCGTAAAATGTTTTAGAGTCTTTAATCTATCAAAGTAGCTCTAAACCACATCTCCAAAGTCATTTAATTAATTGGACTCCACTACTGACTCCAATTATCTTTCACTGAAGTAGGTTTACTTAGGTTTACTTAATTTTTTAAGTAAACATTATGAATGTTTAATGAGTGTGCTCCATAAAGACATAAGGAAATATATGTATCTGTGTGTCACGGGCTTGAGCACACTGACAGCAGATCATTTTATGGTAAGCTAATGCAGAGAAATAATTCATGCCACAATTCATCCAGCAAGTGCAAGCTACTTATTCTTGCATGTGTGCCTGTACTTCATTTGTTTTTTGGGAGTAACTGAGACAAAGTCGCTGCTAATGTGCCATTATGTTCCTTTTGGACGTTTTTATGCATAGTCATGATAACAGTAAGCTCCTCAGTGCTGGCTGTGACAGTTTCATTTTGCTGCTATATCAATAACTAGCAGTCCTCAATGGACACTATTAAAAACGTTGGATTTATTCCTTATTTCTTCTGAAAGAACCACTCATAACACCTATAATGGAAACAGAGGGGACCGGAACTCCTTTGGTTCATTAACCTACCCTTAATAGTGGACACTGTCTCACTGTGTTATTACCAGGCATATTGTATTGTTTTCAAACTCTTGAAGTCATCCATCAAAGCACAAAGAGAAGCTGATCTTTTTTGCATGCTGTTTTTAGATTTTACATGTTCATAGTCCCCTTGTGGCTGAGAAAGTCGGGAGGAGTGACGTCAGAAGAAGTTGGTGTTCCCTCAGTTTCTGAACTGATTTAAATAAATGTGTGAGTTCTAAACAGTGATGCTTAAAACATTTGAATTTATTTCGCCCAAGAGCAGGTCAGTATTATTCTGCATTGTGAGAAATGTTACATGCTCGACATCAGGACACAGTGGAGAGCAAAATGAGTTTACAGCACCTCTTGCCTGAACCCTAACCGAACCATCTGATGAAGGCATCGATGCATGAAATGCATCAATGGGCAGGATATGTTTTTATCTTCAGAGGGGAGAAAAAAAATAGTCTTTTCAGCTGTATTAGTGTGCTAATGTGGAGTAGAGGCTGCTCATTTTTGTTAATGTCTGCAGTGTTCATACTTTCATTCAACCAGTGTCAGCCTGACCTAAACAAGACCGTGTCTGTATGGACCTCCTGGTTTAATGATGGTCAGAGTAGAAATGGTGCTTTTCTGTTTTCCACATCATCACAGTTTAAACAGCTGCTGTCAGTTTGAGACCAAACATTAAAGAGGAGAGCCATGTTTATTTTCAAATACTTTAGTTTCTGGCTAATTTTGGTTGTTCGGTGCAGTAAAAGTGCTAATTGTACCAATGTTTTTCTGATAGTTATGCGCAGCCCTTTTAAAAAATTAAAGTAATAATTAATAAAAATTACTTTGTGGGATATTATTATGATTTCAAGAGTTGTTCTGTTATTTTGGTCTTTTGTCCTAATTACATAAATAGTATAAAACAGTTGATAAATAGAGCAAATTTCCTTTTAAAAAATGTATTCCTAATGCATTATGTTTGAAAATTTGCTCAAATTAGCTTGCATTGAATGGTGGTTCCATTTCCTGCCTTACTCTTATGCGTATAAGAGTACAATCATGAAAGATAACATCTTTTAACAGTGCCATCTTTCGCCAATGTCTCCTAGCCTACAGTGCTTTGAAGTCTTTATATATCATTCAGCATTAATGATGCCTTCACAGACATGCAATTAACTCATGCCATGTGTACTAATGTACTCAAATACATTTGCTGATGTTGGATTTTGAATTGTACACTGATAAGAAACTTAATGCTTCTCTTATGGGAGTCCCATAGCTTGGACAAACCGCTTGTGACATCACCCAGAGGTTTTCTGCAGAGTGCTTTTGAAGCCTGCTTCCCCCTCGTACCACTCAATGCCATGTTGCAAATGTACAGAACAACCAGGCTTGGAAACTAGCTGAAACACACCCACCCTAGTTCAGTCACTGCAAGATAGCTATTTTAGTTTGACTCGGCTTAGCTTATGCTAATTTATGATGCTAATTATAGTCACTTCATGTTCATTCAGATCAAGTCTGTCCAAGCATCCTCATTAAAATGTCACAACTGAAACAACATCCCAAGGAAGTGCTGCCAGAGCTGAAACAAAGATTTCCACTGGTGCCCACCATCGCTTAGACCCGCTGCTCATGGAGCCAGGCTGGTTGCCTACAGTCCTACATGACTGGCGAGCCCACCAGCGTTGATGCACACGTCACAAGCAGACTGACTGTGGGGCCCAACGGACCTCCACTACTTCTTGTTTCAGCTCTAGCAGCACTTGTTTGTTGTGGGAATGTGGTCTGGTTAGCCGACTTGTAAGGGTCTTGAAAAGATCCAGTTGGTGTCCTTTAGTGAGCCTTCAAATGGGGGTGAATATAGCTACTCCAGGCTGCTGTGTTTGCCTTAGAATAATTCCAGGCCTACCCGAAACTGGTCAAAATCTCCTTGTACAATTAATAGTGCTACAAGCAGTATTATAATATTATCTTTAAAATAGAAATTACTGTGCTCTATTAATTACAGCTCAGAGGTCACGTCAAGACAATGCTAAGTGCTAAACACCTTAACTACTGACAGCTAGACTTTGGCTATCCCCACCATCAATCAAAAGACCATCCCCATTCAGGGTCACAGGGGTCTGTTGGAGCCTATCCCAGCTCTCTTTGAGTGAAGGGCAACGGTACACAGAAACAGACTCCAAATCAAAAAACTACCTCAGAGTCAACAAAGTTAAGAGTTTTCAGTTTCAGAGTTCAGAACTGATTCAATCAACTCTATGTATCGTGACCCAGAGTTACTGTGACAATAAAAAGCCATCATAAATGGAGCTCCCGTACTGTGATTCACCATTGGCAACGCCAAGTAAACAGAAAAGAGCCCCCCCAACTGTTCTTTGTTGAATTAGAGCAGCTGATGTGGGAGAAATTACAGAGCGAGTAAATGTGTCATTTTTTTAACAAAACATATTTCAGATAGGTAGCAGGCTCGGTTGTATTCACTTTAATAACATTTCGCTTACATTAAAAAAGAAAAAAAAAAGTCAAGAAGCTTCATTGGGAGAGAGGAAAAAACGGAAAAAACCTCAAACATACATATGTGTGTATAATAAAAAATAATAAATCAGAAAAAAAGTTCACTGACAAATAAATAATAGCTAATAAAAAAAAATTACCCAAGGTATTTTATGTGAAATATGGGCATATGATGGGTGATATTTGTAATGCACACAAGAATAAGATCACATATATGAGTTGTGTAACTGCAGAAAAATGGTAGACCTAATGTTCTTTAAAATATCTCATCGGGTATCAAAAAATAGTGCCAGCTGGCCGAACAGGAGTAAGCTATTTAGATCTTCAATAACATTTCCCAACATAAATGCAGCATGTCATCATTCCAATACCACAGCTTCATGAAGGGGACGAGACAGAAGGCTTAGCTCGCAGAGCCAGTTACCACAGTCCATCACAGGGCAACCATATAAACAAACAAACAAACAAACAATTAGATCTATGGGCAATTTATGATCAACAATTACTCTGACATACATGTTTTTGGATCAAAACTGTTTAGTTTAGTTTTTTTTTGTTTTTGTTTTTTTGAACAGGCTTTAAATGTGCTTGTTTCTGCTGCAAACTTGAACATTTTAATTTTGGAATGAACGTTCATCGACTCACTTTTGGAGCCAGTCTCTGGTGGTCAGCTAAGAAACTGCAACTTTTCATACCTCTTCATTGAATTCATATACATTGGTTTATTGGTACATTGGTTATTGGTTCATATACAGAACCAATAAAAAATGTGTACATAACTACTTATTGATTTTCATTGAGTCCATGCAGTGATTTCAACAACAAAACTTGCTGCCTGCGGTTGTAAACATTAAATTCTGGGTTTGAGTTTTGTCCCAGACATACAGAGATTTCTCAAGATATACTTAATCATTGATCATGTATAGAAATACAATAAAATCCTTCAATGATGTGCAATTTCAAGATGGTTAATTATTTAACTAATAATCCTTTTATCATCTTTACTTATCAAGGAATCAGTTTCTCTGCGATGGACTTTTTATGCACAATAATGTTACTTATGTTTCCCACTGAGCTGACTAGTCTTAAGATATTTCACTGGTAGTTTTTATTTTTTTTTTTTGCTATTGTTTTTAGCATTGCACAACTTCAGAGACATTTCTTTCTTCTGTCTCAAGACTTTTGGAATGTGTATCATTAAATCCAACATGAATATATACAACAAAAAAAAAACGGATTTGCTTTCATTTATAGCATTTGGACTCACTTGAATGTTAGAATCAATGAATTTGCATAGCACTTGTTTCTATTTTTATTCAAGTGTCACAAACCATTCTACCTTTTTTGGAGGTGCTGGGTTGTGGATTCTGATCAGTGTTAGATCCTGATGTGCCCCAGATAATATTTTACAGTTACATACAGTTTCGCAGATGTGTCTTGTAATCGCACTTCCACTACCAGTTGATGGGAATATTTTTTCTGTCTTAAAGCATCATGTCGGACTCAGAATAATGACAAGCTCCCCAATTCAATGCAATATATGCATCCACTTCAAGAACACACTAATCACTTTAAGTAATACGAGCTGCATAACTCGTGACATTTATGAATGAAGGTAAACTGTGAAATGCATTTGACATTGTGCTTTTTAGAGACAGAAGGGAGCGTCTGTAAATCACTGTGAGTGCAGTGATTACTGCGTCTACCAACAGTGAAGTATTTATTTAGCAGAGAGCTTGTGAGAAAGTCTTCAGTGTTTCATTGCATATGAAATAATATCATTCAGTATTGATGGAATAATTTTATTTTGGTACAGTTAGCAAGATTTCTATTCTAATATCTTGTGACACATGTAAATGTTTTTATTAAAATGCATGCACTTTATTCTCAGTGCAGTGGCCTGTGTGATAAAATGATCTGAGTAGCCATGTGCAGTGAGCGTTGTCATAGAAAGTTGCTTTGTCTCCTTAGACCACAATGATATTTTAACATTTTAAACAGTTTTTTAAACATTTATTTATTTTAATTCATGCATGGGAAAATGCATGCATACAGAACAGAACAGCAAGTAACCTGGTGCCTCTGAGAGACAGCGGGGTTTATGTTAAGTCTTTGTGGTAATTTGAGTGTTTGATATGTCTGTGGCCTTAACCTCTAAAAGACCCTGCAGTCTGGGAGTTGCCAGAAGATGTAAAGACATCCACTTGACATCTTGAATTTCTCAGTTGAACTGTTAAACTAGAACACAAATAAATAAAACATGTAAATGTTATACATTACTACATTGCAAGCATGCCAATATACATATTTGCAGTGGACTATATTTCCTGTCAACAGTTTCTTACAACATTTAGGCCTCATTAACAGTGGTGGCTGGTGATAAACATTTCTACTTGATGAATATCTTAATATTGCTGAAACTAGCCAGAAAACAATTTTATCCAACTCTTAAAATGCTAATTTGAAATATGAACTTTAAACACTTAAACTGGGGAATGTAACCAGGTGAAGCACAACTTCTATTAACCTACTTGAATAAAAACGTTTGCCTGCTTTTGTTTCTTTCAGCCTTTTGGTGGAAGTCAGTCATTTCAGTCGCCAGTTTTTTCTCCATGGACAAAGTGGCTAAGGCATTCAGCCTCTTCTGGGTCTGTGTGTTTCTGAGAAACATTTGACCTTTTTCAAAGCAGAACAGCATCTCTCAGGCTCAGCAGTGGCCGTCGTTGTAGTAATGATCACCTTCAGAAGTGCAACAGTGTCTGAAAATATCTCAGACAGGAGTGCATGAGCAGCTGAAAGAGGTCCATGGCACCACGACTTGCTGTAAATGGGGCCCAGCTTAGTTCCAAGGCTATGAAATCAAAGGCAGGGGAAGAAAAAAAAAAAAAATTCATCGTGGCACATTGAGAGCTGGAAAAGCTTCACAAATGGTCGGGTCCAAGATCTTTCAACCTCTTCTTTCAGCATCTGACTTCCTTCTAAATTGCATTTGTTGTAAAGATACCACAGAACTTTTATGTAGCTGCTGCAGCTGCACTTGAAGTCATGGTCACCCATCACTCGTCACTCCTCAGTTGCTAACAGGTTGCTGTTGTTTGACCTGATTGGTCAGTTGGTGATCACTATTGAACAACTAAGTCATTAGCTTGTGTGCACAAAAATGTTAAACTTTGATGCTTCAATTAACACTTTGCCTCACCTCACCTGATAGGGAAGCTTAGCATCCTCCATCAAAAATGGTTGACTGTGTAGTTCTTGTAAAATCTCTGGAGTTGACTCATTCTAATAGTCTTATTGAAATATAGCTGGAGTGCATTTAAATGGTTACTTTGAGACACTTACAACCCTTCATGCATATTGCACAATAGTTTTTCTTCTCTCAACATCTATTGACCAACCACCACTGCTCATGAACTTATATTTGCTCCTTTAGTATTCACAATCCACAGCTGAAGCTGACCATTGGAATTTAGTTTCATACCTATAGACAGGGGTAAAAATCATGTTCATGTTTATTTTCATGTTTATTGAAATGTTTCTGTGTGTTTAGTTGTTGAGGTTTGATCAGTGTTATTGTATTCTGTACAAAGAGACACATTTAGTTTTCAAAAAAAAAAAGCCAAAGTGCCAAAATGTCCAGTTCCTTGAACGACCACTAAGAAATAGCTCCAAAAGTGAGTCAATCTCCACTGATCCCATGGATCTATGTGATTTATGCTCGGCAGCATCGCAGTAGTACACCATAGTTGTTTCGCGGCAGAAAATGACAAGAATGAATTAACCGCATTGCTTGTTTTGGATTGTTGCTTTTTTCTTTTTTTTACCAGAAGTGGTTGTGTTAGCAAAAAGTTTTACAAAATACAGTAGCATTTTTGCAGTACTGGTTGCCTCTATTAAAGACATTGTTTTATAAGTGACTGCTGCATTACAGTCCATAGTGCCAAACAGCTAGCTGTCATTATATTAGATATTTAGCACTTTCAGTGAACTTGACTTCTGAGCTGTGAATAAAGACCTTAGAGATTACAATGATTGTTATTTTAAAAACAGGGATTAGGCTAACACTACCCTGTTGTGCTGCTAATTGGCCAGAGAGGGACGACCAAGGGGTGCGAGCTAGAGACAGCTGGAAACTGCAGGAGATGGCTGGATGAGCAAGACAGACAGCCACCAGCTCATCTGCCATTAGCCACCTCCTAACCCATGATATTTACTAATGTTACCTATTAATTCTGATGGAATAGGTCCATCTGTCCTCATGTTAGATGTCGTTTTTGTGGTGACCTCTGAAATGAGAATGGATCACAGATTGAAACTGATGTAAGGTAACGCTAGCTATCATCATAGCATGACCTACACACAGCTAAAATGGCTAGTTTGTTGTAAAAAGCTCTTGGCTGCCCACCTCCAAGTCCCACCTCCTCCCCAGCTCCCCCACTATCCCCAGTTACTCTAAATCAGTGGTGCGCAAACTGTGGTACGCGTACCACTGGTGGTACGCGAGCGCTCTCTTGTGGTACGCGGGGGAACGTCATGACTTGTCGATGCATGACAATGCATTATAAATACAACGTTTCAAATGGAATTCAGGTAACAATAAATAACCACAATAAGGAATAAACATCTCTCCTGTGTGTTTAAAGCTAATTAAGAAGGCATATATGGCTATATTTTAAAATTGGTCATCATTGTGGTACTCGGAGAGCTCAATAGTTTCTCAGGTGGTACGCAGCATTAAAAGTTTGAGAACCACTGCTCTAAATTATCTATGTGTTAAATGTGAGCATTTATTAGATCAGAGTGTAGAGAAACTCAAGTGTTTTATCATCAGGAAAGTCATTGAAATCACTGGTAGACTTCTTATAGAATTATAATCCTTTTGTTGCTTTTTCTTTGCTGCGTGTTTAGAGCTGTGCACCAGAACAGTGAATGAAGGACTAGCTCAAGATGAATGTTTCCATTTCTAATCATGATAAAGGAACAGATTAGTCAGAGCAGGAGCAGGGCTCACTGATGTGTTTAGACCAATGACCTTCATGAGAATCTTGTACAAAACTGTACTTTTTAAAACTCTTTTCATGAGGATTTAATGACTCTTCCACAAAATATAGACTATCACCTGATATTTAGGATAAAATAAAACTGCTACTCAATAAATCTGATAGAGGAATGTGTGGCCAGAAATACAGCAATAGTATCAACTGAATAAACCATTTGCAATTGAAAGAACGGGGTCTCATCTGGATTAATGCTTAATGCATAGTAATTATTAATCATATAATATTAATACATTTTATTTATGGTTGCCTCTCTGACACGCAAGGTCACCATACAGATAAAATCAAAATATAAAAGTCATTATAAATACAATATTAAGAAATTATAAAATAACTATGGACAAAATATGTAGCATTAATTGTACAGGCATCTGTTCAGGCTTTTCTATTATAGCAGGAAAGCTTACTTGGATTTGAAGTGAGGAAGAAAGTTGATATTGCAAAGGTCTGGAAGAAGTGAGCTCCATGTTTTTGGGACAGAGTGGCTGAATGCTTTCCCCCATAGTAGTGAGGTGAACAGTCAGGAGAGAAGGAGAAGATCTGAGGGTGCAGGTAGGTATGGCGATGTGGAGGAGGTCAAAGAGATTGTGAATGGTCTTGAAGGTGAGAATGAATATTTTTTATTGGATTGTGTAGGTGACTGGTAGCCAGGTGAAATCCTTGAAAACAGGAATGATGTCACAGGTGGATGGGGATCTGGTGATGGTCCACACTGCAGAGTTCTGAACAAGCTGTAATTTGCAGAGAATTTTTTGAGATAGACCAAACAGAAAGGAGTTGCAGTTGTCAAGTCGTGAGGTGACAAGACCATGGACCAGTGTGGCAGCAGTATGAGGGGTGAGGGACAGACGTGAGCGATTAATGTGCAGAAAGTGAAAGTAAGCTGTTGGTTTATGACGTAAAGGAGAGTGTGCTGTCGAGGATGACACCCAGAATCTTACTCCTGAAGGGAGGGAGAGATGGAGGAGTTGTTAGTAGAAAGTGTGAAACTGTTGGATTTGGCTAAAGTGGATTTGGTGCCGATGAGTTACATTTTGAAACTTATTGTAATTTAACTTCAACAAGTTGCAGGTGAAGCAAGATTTTATTTCAAAAAGGCAATTAGTAAGGGATGAAGAACAAGGGTGGAGCTGGGTTATAAGGAGATGTAGAACTAGGTGTCATCCACATAGCAATGAAAGTGAAAGTTATGTTTGCAGAGGATGAGACCCAGAGGAAGTATGTAAATAATGAAAAGCAGGGACCCCAGGACAGAACCCCGGGGCGCACCTGTGGTAACTGGGAGTGGGTGAGATTTGAATGATTTCAGCTGAAAAGGGGAGTGTGTGATACCAACAGCCAGAAGTCTACCAACTAGGATAGAGTGTGAAATGGTGTCAAAACCCGCACTCAGATCGAGCAGGATGAAGTGAAGTGAAAAGGGCAGAAACCAGACTATTCATAAAGATTTTTGCATGAGAGATCAGGATGAACATGAGAAAGAATTTTGGAAATGAAAGAAAGTTTGGAAATAGGACGAAAGATTATTGAGGCCACTGAGATCTGCACTGAGTTTTTAAAGAGTTGGAGTGACAGAAGCTGTTTTAAGGGGAGGGGGAACAATCCCAGTGATAAGAGATGAGTGGATAATTGTGTGATGAGAGGGGACAGAGAAGAGAGCGTGGGCTTAACAACAGGAGTCGGAAGAGGGTCCATATGACAAGCTGATGATTTAGATTTCATGATTAATTCAGATACTACAGTGACAGAGGGTAAAGCAAATTCTGAGTGACTGAGAATGGAGCAATTTAGGTGATAATAATTCAGGTGCAGAAATCAGGAAGATGGGATTTGATGATTATTAGGAGTAAGCTGCTAATGAATGTTTTTGATTTTAGAAGAGAAGAAAGAAATTAGTGTATTACAGAGAGAGGTGGAATACATATGTGGAGGGAGTGAGTCAGAAGGTTGTGTAATGTGTCTGGGAAAAGGAAACAGAGCGCTAGAATCTCCTACTGAATTGATTAGGCCAGAGTAATAGGCAGATTCAGCCTAGATGATACAGTCTTTTTAATAAAAAATGTGACTAAAATACATTTGCCAATACAGTAAGACCAATCTTCTAATAGAGGCATTTCTTTAGCCCTATTAATTCTATATCAGCTAGATTTAGTCTGTGTAAAGCTATTCATTCACTAGACCTTTCTATACTTCTATAACCTTAAGGAATCCTCTCAGCTCATTAACAGAGTGAACTGTTAAAACACTCATTAAAACATCTTGACGGAGGCTGACCATTACAGCCGTTCGTGTCTCAGTGCATTATTGTTAATCCACAGTCTCGGTATTGAATTTGGCTTCAACAATGTTTCAGCTGTGTCACATCCAATTGAAATGTGTATTCTTAGCAAAGCTTGGTTTAATTGATTTGACTTATGATCAAATCCAACAAAGACAGTTTTGTTTTTCTTTTTACTAGTTATCCAACAAGCATTGCTGGGTGGAGTCTTTGCTGGTTGTAGATCAGAAATTAGAGCATTATAGTAAAGCAAACCCTAAAATAAAACTTGTGAGTCTTTTGAGGGAAAAGCCCATATTTTGTTATTGTTGTCATTCACTTGACTGACATAAAAATGAAAAAAACAAACAAACTGCAGACTGGATGACTGAATCATCCAGTCCTCAGTGAATTGTGTGATATTTGCCATCTGTGTGCTTTGAGTGTAGTAAGGGTAGTGTCAAAACTCTGTTTTTCTCTGCAGTGAAAATGGACAGCTCAGTTTGGAGCAGGCCATCCACCCACGCCTCCCATTCATGTGGATAACTTTGTGGGTGTATATTTGTGTTGGTATAAAGTGTTACACCTTCCACTGTGTTATATGAGGTCATTCTCTAATTTCTTCTGGCCGGCGCTTGGTTTTTAACAAGCTCGGTTACGGTTTGCAATTTGATTTAAAGTTAAAGACACAATGAGGTTTAATTAAGGTTAACATTTAAGAGCAGGACTTCTTATAATTTAAAAACAGCTCTACTCAGTATCTTATTAATAGCCATGTACCAAATGGCAATGTCTAATATAAAAGGTCACTTTCTACATCACAAACTCACACAGAACTATTACCCGTGTCTGCAGTTCAAAACACTTTAGAGAGAATCGTAACTGCCTTGTCAGAGTGGTAGGAGTGAAAAAGCTCTAAAAACCTGCCAGAGAGACCACCCACCTGCCTAGGTGGGTTCAGGAAGACTGCATGGCTGCAGGTGGGACCACTTTATCTCTGTTAGACATCAGATCCAGTATTTCTGTTCAGTCTCTAACACAAATATGACAACCACTTTGGCAGTAGCAATGAGGAACTGAACCTGACTTTCCAAAAATGACAACAACCATTAATGTTCATGTTGAAGCTGCAGCTCCAGTTCAGAGAAAGTTGAGTAGGGGAGAGATATCAAACAACTAAGTGTTTCAGTTGTTATTTTTGTCTTACCCTTTATGCAAACAAGTCTTAAAATGTGCAATGCTACAGAGTTGGTGTTGTTTTTCAATTCAACATGCATCAGTACATTCTCTATTGGTGACGGGTCAGACAGGCCGGTGCACTAACTCTGCCTTCTTCCTTTCTTATTACATGCCTAATGTGTGCGGATTGTGGTTTTGCATTGTTGAGTTGAAAAATGCAAGGGCGTCCTTGGAAAAGATATCGCCCTGAAGGAAGCTTTTGTACTGTTCTGCGTGGATACAGCCATCACAGAAAAATGAATGACCTTTGTAAAGGGAACTTATACAGCCCATACCGTCACACAAGATGTCTTTGGGATTTGGTCCTGATGACTGGCTCCATGGTCTTTTTCCTCTTTGATCAGGAGCACATGGCACTTTTTCTTCCAAAATAAATAAATTCAATTCAATTCAATTCAATTTTATTTATATAGCGTCTGTTACAATGACAATTGTCTCTAGGCGCTTTACAGAGACCCAGAGCATGACCCCCGAGCAAATATCATCAACTAAGATTATATAATTAAAACCAATCAATGATAATGGCAGGTAAAAAACTCCCACGTAGGGAGAAAAAAACCTTTATACCAAACAGTGGCAAGGAAAAACTCCACTTTAAGAGGGAAGAAACCTTGAGAGCAGGACCTGGCTCATATGGGGGGACCTTCCTGCCGAAGGCCAGCCGGGTAAGAGAAAGAAAGAGGGGAGACAGGACAGAGAGAGGATGGAGGACAGAGAGAGGAGAGACACAAATGACTAAATACAATGACCATATAAACATAAACAGATGGAGGCAGCAGCACTGGGATGAGATGGCCAGAGGACCAGGTCGCCGATCACCACGCCAGTCGGCACCCAAACACAAGTGGAGGAGAACCCCGGGATGGACAGAGGATGGAACTGCAAGTCAGCATGAAACCCAGGAAACTCTGGCCTGCAAATACACAGAAAGAAAAAGGGGGGCAAAACACCACAACAAACACAGGAAAGCAAAGAAAATGGAGCACAGTTTCAGTAACAGGGTGCTCCCAAATAATTATAAATGAGCTGGAGGAGGAGGAAGGGAGGAAGAATGGGAAGAAAAAGGAGAAGAGCAGTGGAGACACCACCCAGCAGATCATGTTGGTGTCCCCCTGCAGCGTAGGCCTATAGCAGCATAACTATGACGAAGCTGTGATTAAGACGAGCTACTCAAGTCTTACTACTACAACTATAGTTATAACTATTAGCCCCTACACACTATAGATTAGACTAACTGTAGGCTTTACTGAACAGAAATGTTTTCAATTTAGTTTTAAAAATGGAGATGGTATCAGCCTCCTTAACCCAAACTGGTAGCTGGTTCCATAATAAAGGTGCCTGGTAGCAGAAGGCCCGTCCTCCAAACCTACTTTTGGATATTCTAGGAACGACGAGTAATCCTGCACTCTGAGAGCGGAGAGCTCTATTAGGAGCATAACGTGCTATCAAGTCTTGTAAATAGCGCGGAGCTAGGCCATTAAGGGCCTTATATGCGAGAAGCAGAATTTTAAACTCAATTCTAAATTTCACGGGAAGCCAATGGAGGGAGGCCAAAACGGGAGAGATGTGATCTCGCTTGCGGGTTCCTGTCAGCACCCTCGCTGCTGCGTTCTGGATCAATTGAAGGCTATTTAGCGAGCTTTTCGGACATCCTGCTAACAACGCATTTCAGTAATCCAGTCTAGAGCTAACAAACGCGTGGATTAATTTTTCGGCATCACCCTGGGAGAGGATGCTCCTAATCTTGGCAATATTTCGGAGATGAAAAAAGTCTGTCTTGCAAACCTGATTAATATGCTGCTTAAATGACATATCCTGGTCAAAAATGACTCCAAGGTTTTTCACAACTGTGCTGGAAGCCAGCATAAACCCAGTTAATCCATTCCTCGGGTGTTTGGGACCAAAGACAATAACCTCTGTTTTATCCGAGTTTAGAAGCAAAAAGTTAGAGGACATCCAGGACTTAATATCATTAAGACACCCTTGAAGTTTAGCCAAAGGTTTTACTTCCTCTGGTTTCATAGATAAGTACAGCTGCGTATCATCAGCGTAGCAATGAAAGTTTATGCCATGGCTCTGGATAATTTTTCCCAATGGCAACATGTATAAAGTGAAAAGGATTGGTCCCAGAACTGAACCCTGTGGGACGCCATAGCAGACCCTAGTCCGTTGTAGAAGAAACGTCATTAACATGGACGACTGGAACCTGTCAGATAGGTATGACTTAAACCAGCCTAATGCTGTCCCTTTAATTCCAACAGTGTGCTCCAATCTGTGCAGCAAAAGGCCGTGATCAACAGTATCAAAAGCAGCACTGAGGTCCAGCAGAACAAGGACAGAAACTAATCCATTATCCGAGGCCATAAGGAGGTCGTTGGAGACTCTAATCAGTGCAGTTTCTGTGCTATGATGAGTTCTAAACCCTGACTGAAAGACCTCAAATAGATCATTTCTATGCAGGTGTTCTCCTAACTGGCTAGCAACTATTTTTTCCAGAATTTTAGAGATAAATGGAAGGTTGGATATTGGTCTATAGTTTGCCAAGATGTCCGGGTCAAGGGATGGTTTCTTGAGCAAAGGTTTAATGACTGCAACTTTAAAAACCTGTGGCACATATCCTAATTGTAGAGATAGGTTAATCTGATCCAAAATTGATATACCAATAGAGGATATAACATCCTTGTACAGTCGAGTTGGGATGGGATCCAACAGACATGTAGATGGTTTAGCTTTACTGATAGTTGAGGTCAACTCAGAGAGGCCTACAGGAGAAAAACAGTCCAGAGTCAAATCAGAAACGGAAGAGATCAACGAAGCTGCAGGGACGTCCACAGCCGCCGACAGCTGGGCCTGGCCGATCTCATCTCTAATTTTGATTATTTTCCCATTAAAAAAGCTCATAAAGTCTTCACTACTGAGAGTAGCAGGAATGCATGGACCAACAGAGTTGTGACTCTTTGTCAGCCTGGCTACAGTGCTGAACAGAAAACGTGGGTTATGTTTGTTCTCTTCTATTAGCGAATAATAAGATGTTCTAGCTCTGCGTAGGGCTCTTTTGTAGACTATCAAACTATCTCTCCAGGCACGATGGGAGTCCGCAGATTTACAGGAGTACCACCTCCTTTCCATTTTACGTGCATTCTGCTTCAGCATGCGAATATGTGAATTATACCAGGGAGCTGAGTTCCTAAGATAAGAAACCCTCTTCCTCAGAGGAGCAACAGCATCCAAGGCGGAATGTAACATATCGGCAGTATTGTTAACAAGGTGATCAAAGTCTGCCGGAGTAAGATTCAGATCGGTGCCCTCAGCTATTCTATCATATTCTATAAATAAAGATTTGGAATTCTGATTTTTCTGACCACAACTTACAGGTGTGATGTTTGTGATGCTTTATGCCAGATTCTTCTGAACCCAGAGATGTTAAGACTCTCTCTTTGGACATGAGGTTTATTTTTTGTACAGTAAAACTTTAATTGGCATTTGTGAACGTAGCTCTGTGTCACAGTGCCCTACAAAAGTTTCTCAAAGTAATCCCTTGAGCATGTTGTTTTCTCAGATATCATTTACTGAATAACAGTTCTCAATGCACTGGCATCTGAAGCATCAATCACTGGTCAGGTTCATGCCATTGCTATTTATGCACTGACATTTGTCAGGTTCACAGAATCATTTAATGACATTATACACTGTAAAGGGAGAAATATGCAAATCCCTTCCAGACTGAGTCTTTCATGGATACTGCTTTTGTACCAAATCATCATAACAGTCACCTAATGACTTCAGCTGATCCAAATAACTTTTTCTTTGCATTTTTCATACCATCTCAGCTTTTCTGAGATGAGCTTGTCCTATTATCTGAAAAAAACCCTTGGGGAGTGTGTCACATGACTGTGACATCTGGTGTTTAAATACAATACCCTTCTTTCTCATGTTTTATAGCATGTTTCAACTGCCACACACCTGTTACATTACCTGCATTAGCTTCACAATCTACTTTCCAGGTTTCTTTGGTTCTTTGCTTTTTCATGTTTGCTTTTCAGCTATGTGTATTTTGGTGCCAAATTCTATGTATTTTGTCTAGATTTCTTCTTCTTTCTTGGAATCAGTGCCACTGCAGCATTTTTAGTCTTGTCAAATAAGTTTCTTTTTTTCACCAACCTGCCTCTGAGTCTGCATTTCAATCCTCTACCACATGCTCCATGACACCCTCTTTCTCTTTTTATTCCTTGTCTGTCTGCACCAGGGGTGTCAGACTCATTTTTCACTGAGGGCCACATCAGCATCGTGGTTGCCGTCAAAGGGCCAGATTGACAGCATGAATGTAATAAAATGCAATGTAAATCAAAATAAATTAAACTGTGCCTTATTATATTGTTAAATAACTGTTTCTGCATTTATTATATATTAAAGTTTCAAATATTTAACTCATTATTATATTAAACTTAGGGTTTGTGGTTGTAAACCTGCTCTCACACCAGTGATGTTTACAGAGTCCGTTGCCATGGTAACGGACTCTGTAAACATCACTGAGAGTATCCATTACCTTTGTTTCAGAAGCGGAAACAATTCTTTGTTTTTCTTGTAGGCTAAATTTAGCATACTTAGCTCCATGTTTGTTGTCAAAATGCTGACGTAGATTATACTCTTTCACGACTGACACCGCCTACACAAAAGATTGATTTTTCACCTTTAGGTACAAACTTGTATTCGTTTTTCCGTCATTCATAAAACTGCCTTCCTTGTGCATCAATTTCTCTTTTCTTGGACATATTAGGGCTAGTTTGTAGAGGTATTTCTAAAGTCCATCAGTTCTGAAAAACGTCTTGATGTCTTGCTCATGGTGAGATACTGTTATCATTGTGGGTGACAACGAAATGCATTGTGGGAGATGTAGTTTATAGTCAATATGTGTTTTAAAGCGATGTAAGCGTAATTTAAGTCTTAAAATATTGGTTTAAAATTTAAGCCAATGAAGCAAAAGCTCTCGAGGGCCACATAAAATGATGTGGCGGGCCATATTTAGCCTGCGGGCCTTGTGTTTGACGCATGTGGTCTACACCATCAAAGAAAAAAAATCAATGAATGCTGAAGCAAAAATGTTTATATAGAAATATTTTTTCTCTTCAGTGATGTGTATTAAATATGATGCTGAAAAGATGCTGCATCGCATCAGCTGTTATGAATCACGGCCAATCTAGACATTTAAAGTTGAGGCACCAGAAACCAGAAATACAGCTGCACAAGCCGCATTAATGTGTATATACAGTGCCTTGCGAAAGTTTTTACCCCCCTTGAACATTTTCAACCTTTGGCCACATTTCAGGCTTCAAAAATAAAGATATAAAGTTTTAATTTTTTGTCAAGAATCAACAACAAGTGGAACACAATTGTGAAGTGGAACGAAATTTTATTGGATATTTTAAACTTTTTTAACAAATAAAAAACTGAAAATGGGGCGTGCAATATTATTCAGCACTTTTTCAGTGCCGCAAACTGACTCCAGAAGTTAAGTGAGGATCTCTGAATGATCCAATGTTGTCCTGAATGACTGATGATGATCAATAGAATCCACCTGAGTGTAATCAAGTCTCCTTATAAATGCACCTGCTCTGTGATAGTCTCAGGGTTCTGTTTAAAGCTCAGAGAGCATCATGAAGACCAAGGAACACACCAGGCAGGTCCCAGATACTGTTGTGGAGAAGTTTAAAGCTGGATGTGGATACAAAAAGATTTCCCAAGTTTTAAACATCTCAAGGAGCTCTGTGCAAGCAATCATATTGAAATGGAAGGAGTATCAGACCACTGCAAATCTACCAAGACCTGGCCATCCCTCTAAACTTTCATCTGGAACAAGGAAAGACTGATCAGTGATGCAGCCAAGAGGCCCATGATCACTCTGGATGAACTGATCTACAGCTGAGGTGGGAGAGTCTGTCCAGAGGACAACAATCAGTCGTACACTGCACAAATTTGGCCTTTATGGAAGAGTGGCAAGAAGAAAGACATTTCTCAAAGATATCCATAAAAAGTCTGGTTTCAAGTTTGCCACAAGCCACCTGGGAGACACACCAAACACGTGGAAGAAGGAGTTCTGGTCAGATGAAACCAAAATCAAACTTTTTGGCCACAATGCAAAATGATATTTTTGGAGTAAAAGCAACACAGCTCATCACCCTGAACACACCATCCCCACTGTCAAACATGGTGGTGGCAGCATCATGGTCTGGACCTGCTTTTCTTCAGCAGGGACAGGGAAGATGGATGGAGCCAAATACAGGACCATTCTGGAAGAAAACCTGTTGGAGTCTGTTAAAGACCTGAGACTGGGACGGAGATTTATCTTCCAACAGGACAATGATCCAAAACATGAAGCCAAATCTACAATGGAACGGTTCACAAATAAACGTATCCAGTTGTTAGAACGGCCAAGTCAAAGTCCAGACCTGAATCCAATCCAGAATCTGTGGAAAGAGCTGAAGACTGCTGTTCACAAACGCTCTCCATCCAACCTCACTGAGCTCCAGGTGTTTTACAGGAAGAATTTAGTCTCTGGATGTGTTAAACTGCTAGAGACAAACCCCAAGAGACTTGCAGCTGTAATTGCAGCAAAAGGTGGCGCTACAAAGGATAAACGCAAGGGGGGAATAATATTGCACGCCCCCACGTTTTTTATTTGTTAAAAAAGTTTGAAATATACAATAAATTTGGTTCCACTTCACGATTGTCTCCCACTTGTTGTTGATTATTAACATAAAATTGAAATTTTATATTTTTATGTTTGAAGCCTGAAATGTGGCAAAAGGTTGAAAAGATCAACGGGATCGAATACTTTTGCAAGGCACTGTTTACATATATATATATATATATATATATATACATATATATATATATATATATATATATATATATATATATATATATATATATATATATATATATATCATATATATATTAGGGCTGGGCAACAATTAAAATTTTAATCACGATTAATCGCATTATTTCCCTGATTAATCACGATTAATCGCATTGTATATGTGAAATCAAATAATGAATTCAAAAGTAGTGTAAAATGCACTTTTATTGAAATGTTCTGCTGCCATATGAACTAAAGTGTCATAACATTTGTTGTTTGAACACTTTTAACATCAGCACTTGTCAGTAACGCATATTTAGTATAAATCTCATGTTAAAAAAATGTAAAATCAAATAAAGCTTATTGCCACTGCCAGGGCATTAATGTCATCCTGTTTTTATGAAAAAAAAAAAAAGTCTACAAACGAAATCCAACAAAATGATTGTGGCTCAGCACAATCAGAACATTAAAACAGGTAATTTCTGAGGTAACAGCAGAAACTTTTAACGGGGAGTTCAACTTGGCAGTTGTTACAAATAACCTTGTTTCTATTGAATCCTCCGTCTGGGAGAACTTTAAAATGAAAATTTCCGTGTTAAAGTTCTGTAACTTTACCAATCCGTGTATCATTCATTTTTTCCATTTTCAATTGTCAATCAAAAATTAAAAAAAAAAAATTAAAAAAGTGACATTTTAATATGTTTTTCGTTTTCTAATCTAACACAAAAAAAAAACGAAAAAAAATGCCTGTTTTTTTTAATATATTTTCAATTTTAGACTTGGATCAAAAAAAATACGAAATTAAAAAACAGGCCACAGGATTTAATTTGTTTTATTATCGAGGACTGGACTTTCTGTTGTCATTACACATCTGTGCCACTAGATGGAGCCGCACTGAAGTAACCAGCTAGAGAACAGCACGACAGTGAACACATGGAGAAGATCTGATGGAACATGGAGGAATGACGGGATAGTTTTATTGCAGTCCAGAATTTTTTTTTAGACAAAATTGTTAATATTGCTACCTGAGTTGCCACCCGAACTGTAAAGTTCACCAATTTTTACTGTTCTCCATGTATGTTTTAGCTTTTCCTTATGTTTACTGTTTTCCGGTTCCGCAGCAGCCAGTAACAAAAGCATGTGAGCAACATGCGTTAACACGCGATAAAATAAATGTCGGCGTTAATAAATTAATGAGTTAACACGATAATAATGCGTTAACTTGCCCAGCCCTAATATATATATATATATATATATATATATATATATATATATATATATATATATATATATATATATATATATATATATATATATATACATATATAAAATGTCATGGCATCATCACCGTAAACCCATCTAAGTTTGGTGCTAATGCACCAGTGAGTCAAAAGTTAGCGACTGCCATATCGGTGCTTAGGTGGTTTCAAAAGAAAAGAAATAAAATGACGAGTTCCAGCGAGTTATTCTCATGTTTTTCCACTGTATTCGGCACTGTTGTTGGTAAGGCTCTGTGCCGTGTTGGTGTTTACGTCATTTCATGCTGCACTCCTGTTGGTTGCACAGAGAGATCATGGAGGCAGCAACAGGCAGACACACTCTGAGGCGATTCCTCCAAATTTCACCGCTTGCTATCCGACTCTGATCACACGATGGTTCTATCTTTCATCTTTGTTCCTGTCTCACTGCCAGATGTACAACCGCCATTTATAAACTGTGATGGATGATTTTTCCCACTATTGCGCATCTTTTATGTGACACAGCCACAATCATACGGTGTGAATCCAGCCTTAGAAGCAACCTAGAAGTGACTGTCCATTCTGCTCCATTGAAGATAGACGTGGAGTCTACTTTGGCGCCAGCCGGCAACAAGGCCATGTCAGTATACACACGACAGATCAAGAGAGCCAGAGAATCCAGTGAATTTAAAACAAAACACAACAGGTCGGCTCTAACACATTGACATTATATGAACCCACGGAGCCTGTGGTTAAACAATTCAGGGGGTTTTGGAAGCAATTTGAGGCACATAAAAAGAGAGGTTCATTCTAGAATTCAAAAAGCTTATTTTATTGGACACCACTCAACCTTTTTATATGTGCAGTGTGATTCTGAAGTTACAGTACATAGCTACAAATATGTCCTTTAACAAAGAGATAACTGCATAATTGTCATGTGATTCTTAAATCTTCAGGTATACTCAGAATCTCACCGAGATCCACCCAAGCGGGCGCCACGTGAAGTCACGTTGCCTCTGAAACACTCCTGAGAAAGTCTCCGGTGCAAAACTGCAGCAAAACAGGGCTCCCAGTGGGACCCAGAAGAAATATCCATTATAAGAAATGTATCGGCTCACCCTTTCATCACCCAGTCCTAGGGTGATGAAAAGCCCGACCTAGGAATATTCAAGAGTATTATGTCTCCGGCTTTGGAGAAACTAGGACTTAAAGTGCATCTTTCCCCTCTTCCCATTCCCAAAGAAGGACAGCTACACAACAAGAATGTTTCTAAAGCAGCCAGTCAGTTTCTTGAGAGCTAAACAATGCATAAACCAAAAAAAAAAAAAAAAAAACTAACTCTGAACTTCCCTCTTTAAGAAAATAAACCCCAAATAGCATTGTCTTAAATGAAACTCCTAAAACAAGAAACAGGAAAGATTCAACAAAACAAAAGGGTTCTCATTCCTAACAGGCTGCGTCAACTGATCAATATCTGCAGTGAACTACATTCACAAACTTACACACCAAACATAAATTCACAAAGAAACAACGTCAAATCTGCTTCTATTGCTACATCTTAGATCGTCCTAGTAGTCTGTGGTAAGATTCAAACTCACCCTCAGGAGTGGCAGAAGCAAGAGGAGGAGAAACTGATGGGGTTGCAGTTTGAAAAGGCCGCTGGTCCAGTCACGAAGAGGTACTCCATTAAGACTGACCAACCCTCAACTTACACGCAATCACGTGCACTTTTAGCAGAGGAAAGAAGCAACCACAGCAGCACAGGACACTAGGTCAAAACAGGAAGTAACAGTCGAAGCGGTTGCTTTGATATTTTTTTTAAGGATTATATACTTTCACTGCTCAGGAAATGCCAGATTATAGGCCAACCAACAAAAGCCTCAAATGTAGGGTCAAATGTACCTGTCTTTTCTAAGTTTTCTAAAAGCTGGCCAACCTCTAAAATCATCTGATCTTCTGACCCGAGTCAGGTCAGCCCACCAAAGACTGAACAGAGGGACATGTTGTGTCACTGCTTTTATTCATTGTCCTCTTGAAGGTTTTCTGTATGCAGGTTCAATAGTTCCCTGGCTCTTTATGAAGCATGGCAGGTTGTAACCGTAATGATCTTCAGTAGAAGTTTTTATCCCGGGTCTCTATTTTCATCACGCTATACCACAGCGTCTGGTTACTTATGAGCTTCTGAGTCAGGCACTGATGTTTCTGTTCACTTGGATGGTGGTCTGGTCTGCAGCAAGTTCTCATGTTAAAATTTTCCTTTAACAAATGGCTGTAACCCAAATTTCTCCTGATAATCAAGTCTTTCACGACTTGCTGTTATAAGTGGATAAATAAATCAGAGGCAAAAAAAAAAAAAAAAAAAAAAACATTTCTTTGCAGACAGTGTGTTTCATGCTTTTTCCTGATCAATTTCATTTCATTTGATAATGTACATTATCTATAGAATATCTTGGGTTCAACCAGTCTGCTAAGAAATAAAAATCACTGTAAGTATGACATTTTCTTCTCTCTATATTTTCTCTAGCTTTTCTGATTTGGCGTTGTAGGAGAGACCTGAGTTGACAGAAGTGTTAGAGGATGTTCAGCCGAAGAGTAGCAGCTTTTAAATGACAAAATATCATTGAGCGTGTTTCCTGGCGCGAGTGCTTGTATAATTGTTATGTAAGAGCGTTCTGTGGTTTTTAAAATCATCATACTTTTATCATTGTCAAGCGCTAAGAAAAAAAAGTTGCATTCTCTATTTGCTACTGACAGGGAATAATAGCAAATAACATTAAAAGAATGCAAATTCTAGCTCCATATGCTCTTGGCGTGTCAGTAAAAATTGTCATTATTGTTCAAATCCTTCTGTCACTTTTAAGCAAGGCAAAGCATTCAGGCAAATCCATTCAAGTGAGCCTCAGTTCAGCAGAAATAATTTATTTTCCAAATGAATGTTTGCTTCTTTTTGACTGAGAAGGACAGTGAAGCATAACATCTTTTGTCCATGCCCATTCTCATCTCCACAACACAGTTGGTGGACAATCTTGCCTTCCGTCTTCATTTATATTTTTAAAGAAAAAAAACAAAGTAAATAAAAGCATGAAATTACTTCATTAAATTATAATTCCAAATGTGTATGGAAATGGAGCTAGCACTGAGGCAGTGAGGGAGAGAGTGCTGAAGTTCTCCATCTGAATAGCGTTTCTATCCCACTCCTACAAGCGAGGCTTAGAGGACCATACTCTCCATGGACTCCCTCTGTGTTCCAGACTTCACTGGGTTTAGCAAAAGAAGCACAACTTATTGGATTATGGAGTACTCTGTCAATGCTCATATCGCTGCAGGCTGTCTGGGTGTGTGTTTGTGTGGATATGTGCGGGGGTATGTGTGGGTGGGCAGCTCGTGAACCAAAGGAGGGATGGATGGTATAATTCCCCTTTGCCTACCTATTTCATATGTAGGATTTCTTTATGGAGCCCAGCTTTTAAATGGCCAAAGGTTAGAGTCTTAAGGCTTCAAAATGTTTCTTGTTTCGCATGGATTTAAGTGTTTCTAAATGCAGTCCACAGGACTGTCTAGTCTATAGGAAGTGTTGTTTCTTGACGCGCAGGTTAAGGCTTGGGCACACACTCTTGATTAGATGGACTCCCCGCTGATGATTTAAAGCTGCATAATTGTACTCGTGCAGACAGAAATTTGCAATGGAAGTGATTTACTGACACACTCTGTTTGTGTCCTTGCTGACCTCTGACAACTCCAGTTGAGTTTTTTTTTTTTTTTTCCTTCTACCTTCATATGTGGCTTGTTTTCTATGAATTACAAGCCTGATAATGGCTGCAGTTAATTCAGAAACAGACCTTTTTGTAACAAGTAACTTGTTGAAAGAACAGCAGAGAATGGAGGAAACCTCGTTTCCTTCTCTGCTTTTTTTTTTTTTTGTATTGTACTGCATGTACATGTACGCGGGTCGAGAGCAGCTGAAAATGTACTCTCCTTGGGGAGAGGTATTGTACCATATAACAAGATAACAGTTCCAGGTTGGATGATGACTGAAAACACTGCAAATGATGCATCTCCACTGGGCACATTATTACACAGTCTACCACCAGCCGGGCTGCGGAGTGTGTGCAAATGATGGTCAGGATAACTGTGAATAAACCAATTATTGTAAAGAAGACACACCAAAAAGAAAAAGTAGATATTAATAGTTTTTGTGCAGATTCAGGGGTCATAAATACTGTCGGCGGTCCCAGCGGTACTGGCCCGACGCCTCTCATGTTGCTCTTTGAAGGCCTGAATGACTGCTCTCCTTCCTGCCAGAAGCGCCCTCCTTGTCCCAGAGGCTCTCTACTCTTTAAAAGACAAATTCATGTGTCTAACAGGCACCTTGGCATCGACGCATCATGAGTCATGTTGCTATTTGAGCGTGACGTGCCGAGCCTTTCTCGAACCTCTCCTCTCCCTGCTTGGGTCATTTGCTTGCCACCCGTGCTACGCTGTTTACTTATAAGCTGGACATCTGTCCAGGTGGTTTGCCTTGCTACCCTGCAGTCAGATTCAACCATCTTTGCCAAATCCAGGATGTAATAAGTGGAGTGAAGCAGCTCTTGGCTGTGAAGGCAGTCGGAGTCTGGCTGCTTCTCATGTGCCAGGTTGAGATGGATAATTAAGGAAGCAACGGGTGACAGAAAAGGCTGCTGAGATGCAACAAGTCCGGAACATTTAGGTCACTGGTCACAGACGCATGCATCGCGCTCATTCTCCTCTCTCTTCTGATGCTATTGCGAGTCTTATTCAGCGCCCCAGTAATGTCTGTCTGATCCCAGCTTGTCTTGTCACACAGTCTGTTCGGCTCAGCCCTCCAGCGCCAGAAAAACCCCTTACACCGGGAGGAGGTGGAGGAGGGGCACTTTAACCACCTGGAGTGAAAGCAGACATGCCTTGCAGCCTCTCTCTCATACCCTAAGATTTGCAGGATCACTCCCAGACACCTTGCTGCACAGATTTTTGGTGTGGTACTAGTCATGGCACGCTGCATGGAGTCAGGTGCACAGCTTGCAAAGGCTCTGTGTGCGACACGACGGAGTAAAGGGAGTGGAGCTGATTTGAAATTTGCTTTCTGATCATGCTTCATACTGAGCACTACTAATTTGTTCATCTCCTTAATGAACAATATTGGCAGGATGGCATTAACCCAGCACTTCAGTTTCCTAATGGATAACGTCACGGTCCATGCTCACATCACAAGAACACTCTCCTACAATCAATGGTGAATAATTTCACCAGCCTATCTAACTTCATTCAAACTGTCTTTCATTTCACTTTTGGACCATCACAGAGAGATTTAGTGCTTTAAAACTGATACTAAAATCCTGACTCTCCATTTTGGTAAATCATAGATCAATCGTGAGAGATCATAAATCACTCATCCATAGTTAATATGAAGTTAACACCATTTGTGACTCATGTGATAAGCTTAATTACTTAATAAAGACTTAAACGGCAGCAGCTGTCGCACTGCAGCTCGCAGCATCGACAACTTGTTGGCATCACATCAGCATTGCGCTCATAGTGCGCCGTCTGGCTGCAAGTAAAAGCAGCCAGGGGTGTGCTTTCAGGGGCGGGGAGGGGAAATGGTGAAAAAGATGTAGTTACGTTACAGCTGTATTTACTCTCGAGTATGTTATTGCAGCCCAGTGTGGCCTGGATTATGAATTAGTCACCTTACTGGTTACCAGCTAGGAACTAGCTAGTAGTAACATGTTATTAATGTCATATTACTTTTTGATGTAATGAGTTTTATAACTAATAACAGACAAAATTAGTTATCAAAAGTTTCAGAAGCAGCCAGCTGTCATATCTTGTTAATTTTTTTTTCATTATGTGCACATTAGTTTATGCACTCAAGCTGTGCAAGACTTTGAAAACAGATGCTAAATACATTCACAAATAAAGACATGCCTTTGTACAGTTCGTTGACCATGTTAGAAGAGCTAGCAGGGTTTAAGATTTATAAATCAGGTGCCTGTCCAGCTGTGAATTAAACATGTGCCTCAAGAGATTTGTACATTTTCATCTGTTCAGTTGTATGTGCTCTCACACCACAAACAAGGTAAAAAGAAAAAAAAAATGTTGTGTGTCCAGTCTGGTCTCTTTATGGCCCTTCTTCTCTCTTGTTGTTGATTATCTACTTCTGTAGCTACCAACATGGCTGCCACGCCCCACAACAGACTCTTAAGAATGTGTCCGAGGCCTTTATGCACATTTAAGGAGGGGAATGTGCCTTTAAGTGTTTCAGTTCATGACACTGCAAGTTTTACACATCAGACAAAGTTGTTTTTCTCGTATAGTGAACCGTGTTCACTTTACGTAAATAAATAAACAAATCATAGGCGGTTTTACCACTTTTACTTTTCTTATTTCTCTCTTATTTGACAAAATACATTTTAACATGCAGACTGTCCAGCTCTCCCTCAAACTCTGGAGAGAAGGTGCAGTTTTTTTTCATATATATGCCACTATTTAATGAAAATACCTGGAAATAAATACCTTTAACTGGATCAGAAATTAAAAAACAAGAAATGCCTTTACTAAGAAAAGATAAGATTTGGTGCTCATATGATTTTTGTTCCAAAAGACGTTTCTTGAAAAAGGGGTGGGGGTCGTCTAATACTCAAGTCAATAATGTAATTAGCATGCAAGTAAGTAAAAGTAATAACTGATGTGAAAGTAAAAGTCAAAGTAATGGTCTCAACATTCACCTGCAATGAAGTAACACTGAACCTTCTTTTGTTTTTCATATATTATTATTTTTTTGTAATCAATAGAATTTCTAGTTAGGCCAAACTGAAGCCACCACAGCATGGAGGCTTGGTGGTCAGCACTGTTGTCTCACAGCAAGAAGGTTCCTGGTTCAAACCTCAGCAGGGGTATCTCTGTGTGGAGTTTGCATGTGTTCCCTGTACTTGTGTGGGTTTCCTCCATCAGTCCAGAGACATGCATGTTGGGTTAACTGGTGGTTCTAAATTGCCTGTAGGAGGGATTGTAATCGTGTGTGGTTGTTTATCTACATGTGGGCCTGTGATGGACTGGTGACCTGTCCAGCGTGTAGCCCTGCCTTTCACCTGAAGAGAGCTGGGATAGACTCCAGCAGATCCCTGTGATGGATGAATTTCACGGGTTACACGAATTCAATGCAGATAGAGTTTTAGCTGCACTTTCAAAGGGACACCTCACCTCTAAAATAAGAGAAGAAAGAGGGAAGTTGTAATTTCAGTGTAATGGGGAATTATGGGAACAGAGAGTAATTCAGCAACTTTTGAATAAAGAAAAAAAACACCTGAGCAATGAACTGCAGCACTGCCCCACCGCTTTACAGCAGACAATGCCCTTATACAGAGACAAAACTCCACACAGGCAGTTGAAACATGCACCATTGTGAACTCACATTTATCGCAAAACATCAACAGAGGAAGTGGCGCAACAGCATATTTGCTGCACACCTCAGGACAGATGGTGTCGTCATCCATTTCTGTTGTCAGCAACAATGCATAAACCCCTGATAAGAAAACAAAGTTGTTGACAAAATTCAAAACGTTCTAAATTTCCCTAAACATCTCTATTCATAAATTTAATCAAATGAGTCATTTCCATTTAACAAAAATAAAACACATAAACTGGTGTGGAGGAGGTCTGCCAGTCTGCTGAAGGAGTGGCCAGTGGCCTATGAACAGGGAGGGTGTGGTTATAGTTAGCACTGCTGAGTTTCACCTGAGAGCAAAATAAGCAAGCCTCCAGCACTGACACACCGGCAGGCCCTGAAGGAAAACACGTTTATTTTAGATTGCTTCTCCACTTCAAGGTATTTGAAAGCCATCCATTTATCTCTGTCTGCCGCCATTGATCCAAACATCTTTATTTACTTGATAGTTTGTACTGACAAACACTTGTCTGGCTTCTGCTAGATAATAATTAATTTTAGGCCTCACTTGCTCAAGAAGAAGCTGAGAAGAAAAGACAGTTATTGTTCCATTTTTTTTTTTTTTTTTTTTTGAGGTGCATGAAAAAGAAAATATCAAAGCTATCAAAATGCCTCAAATGAAATTCTTGGAATATGTTATTGATGTTACTTTCATTCTCAGGGTTGGAATGGAGCCGACATTGACCAGTCTGTGGTTGAAGTTAACTGCTTTGTTTCTGATGACATTACTGCTGAGAACAGGTGAGTCTCACCTCAAATGTCTTGTAAAGGTATATGTTTGACATGTTAAATACTTAACCTGCAGAAAGGATTTCATTTATCATATTTACAGCTCTGTTTTGTAGTCAGCTCTAACTGAAATGATCACCGACCGGAAATAACATCTCAACAATCGTGTGGTTTCTGGGGTTTTGTCCGTGGCTCATACAACACTCTAATTATCTGACTGCTGAATCTCAAACGTGGGCGTCTGGCAAGCATCCCGCATAACATTCATGCACCTTTTGCTGTTGCTGATGACGAAACTGATGCATCTATTTTTGCATTATGTAACCTTGAGAGACTTGATTGTCCCTGGGAGAAAAATTAGTCCCGAGCCTTCTTCCAAGCTGTCCATTTTCATGCACAAACAATATAAAAGAAGAGGTAAATAGAATTAAATGTTTGCAGCTAGTGAGCACTTTTTTCCAACCCCCCCCCCCTCACCCTAAACTTGTAAGCTATTAAATGTTTGACCATCTAATCAGACCAACAGCTGACTGCGTTATTGATTCTGCAAGCTCTTATATGAACGCCCAGCATTTCACCAAGGTGATGTGTTAATAAAGCCAGTGAGAAGGTGCCCAGGATTTGAATATTTCTTTGTATTAAGCTGAGTGACTGAGCTTGCTGGCAAGCCTCGCGTAGAAAACACATCGTCTTTACGGCAGTGCTCTGCCCAGGGGGGCTTTCAACAGTGTGAGCATCTGACTGACTAATTTCGGCGTTTTTATCTTCAGCTCTCTTTCATTACATTTTTATCATTTACATCCTTTCATAAATACCTTTTTGAAATACTTTGTTTTGTTGCAGTAGCACCAAAGCGCTTGCAGAGATTTATAGTGGATTTAACAACGAGCGGCCTCAGAAGAAAAGCAGACTTGATTTGTGTCCCATTTAGATATTTAGTTAAGGTTAAAGATCTAAATGGGAAAACGATGAGAAGACACTTTCTGAGCGCTGAACATTACCAAGATTAACAACGCTGATCAGCTGGAATGTGTTGAAATGTCCACAATAATAAGCACTGAATTCTTCCTATGCACATCAGGCTATCAGCAGTAATTAAAATCTGTGGCCACACACAGTGAGTCAGCAGGGTGTGTGTCAGCGCAGAGACGACTTGTCAAGTGTGTTTTTCATGTTACTCGTCCACTTAGTTTTCATCATCATTTCTCTGTACATATGCGCACATACATTCCTTTAGAGTTAATGATCCTCGAGAATTAAACCGAGACTTTACTTTTTTTTTTTTTTTTTTTTTTTTGGGGGGGGGGGGGGGGGGTATCTTCTACATTTCTTTTTAATTTTTTTTTTTGTATTCCAACTCTGAAGTTCTTAAATCTTTAGTTTGACTTAAGAGGCCAATTAGTCTCACATCAGCACTCCTGCTCCATACTGAGTCTGCTTACGAGCGCAGGCCCAGAGCTTGAATGCCATTAAGTGAGAAATATATTAATACATTTCAAAGGGAAATTAGTTTTCCTCTGTCTCTATGTGTTTGTCTGTAAGCCAGGGTAGACGTACACTTGGTTTGACTGGTATAAAAACTAGAAGGAGAAATATTATTATTATTATTATTTTAATTAATTAGAGTAAACTGACTTGGAATTTTCTTTTTAAAACATTCTCCATGTGACAGAGGCGATGCAGATCACATCCTCGGGGCCGCAGACCATTCAAAAGGCTCACGGGGAGATGGTAGAGCTCGGTTGCACCTACACACCGGGCAGCGCAGACACAGGAGAGCTGGATATCGAGTGGTCCAACGTCAGTCCAGACATGACGCAGAAAGACAAGCTGGTGAGTTGAAATTTGCATTCGTTAACAGAGTGGAGTGTCAAAGGAGAACCTGTCTGCAGTTTCAGAAATGAACTGAGCATGCATAACAACATTCCTTTAGGAGAGGGTTGTCATTTTCCTTTGGGCTCTGCGAATGGGAAATACCTGAACTGTTATCACTCAGTGCAAATTTTGCATATCAGATCTTGTCATACACAGGGGGACAGACGCACCTCTACGACACCAGCCTCTCCAAAAAGGTCAAATTCTTGGCTGACCCGAAGCAGGGGGATGCTTCTATCTCCTTCTCTGGCTTGGAGCTCTCAGACACGGGCACCTACCAGTGTAAAGTCAAAAAGACACCTGGCGTCGACACCAGAAAACTCACTCTGGTGGTGATGGGTGAGGAGGAACTTTCTTCTTTCCGGTTTTACTGGTTCCGTTTCTCCACCGTCCTGTCTTTCCTCTCAGTGTTGGTCTCATCGACATGGAATGTGAGGACTCCTCCTGCCTCACCGTGTTTCTCTGTAGCCATCCCTAGATGTTCACCTCGCACAAATGTGAAACACCTGAATTAATCCAACGATCAAAGGCTTTTCCTTCAGGAGTTAATGCGCTGTGTTTTTATCTTTGATTCATTAGTTCCCCCATCAGTGCCAAAGTGCTGGGTTGAAGGCAGTGAGGAGAAAGGCGGCACAGTCTCCCTCCGCTGTAAATCCTCTCAGGGCTCCATGCCTCTCAGTTATATTTGGAGAAGAGAGAGCGGAGGAGCAATGCCATCCACTGCAACCCAAGGTAAGCCCCTCTACATAAACATATCGGCACATTGTTTTTATGGATATTTGCACCTGAATCTCCTTTCATTTAGATCCACAGAGTGGTGAGCTTTTCATCAAGAACCATACAGAGAGCAATGTCGGAACTTACACGTGTGAGGCGAAGAATGCAGTTGGCCAAGCACAGTGCAAATATTCACTGCATGCATACAACGGTGAGTCTGATATCATCGTCTGAACACACAAATATCCTCAAGGTATCTTTTTTTTTTTTTTTTTTATGACTGTGTTTACTGCATTAACAACCCAACAGAAACAATTCACGTGTGAGCCTCTTGTTGTAGCTGGAAATGACTGCACAGAAGGGTGGCTGCACTCTGATGTCTCTGCATTGTGTTCTCTCTTGCAGCCACCAATAAAGCAGGTGTCATAGTGGGCGCAGTGATCGGCGCTCTGCTGCTGCTGCTGCTGCTCCTGCTTCTCATCTGGCTCCTGATCTGCTGCTGCCATAAGCGCCGCTACCAGAAGGAGGTTGCAAATGAAATTAGGTATTGCATCAGAGCTGGAGCCTATTTCAGGCCTCGGGGAGAGTGGGAGGGGGGGGAATCTAAGATGTGAGCATCATATAACTGAGATTCGTGCTACCTTGTTTCCTCAGGGAGGATGCCCAGGCTCCGGAGAGCAGACCCTCCAGCAGGCACTCCAGTTTACGCTCAGTGATGGGATACCGTACCCACCACGGGGTGCAGTACAGCTCCGTGGCCAGTGGCCTGCCCAGTGCCAATGGATCTGGTCCTGTCTACTCAGTCAGCAGGAACGGGTCGGCCGCTGCAGGGCACAACCCCGCTCGTCTCAATTATGATCCCAAATATGGATACCCTGTGTAACTGCGAGCTAAATCTCCTCTGGTGAAAAAAATTCTTGTAAGGAATATTCTAAGCAGTGTGGGTAATGGACTTTATGTGCAATACTATGAATAGGATTGTTTGTTTTGACGACTCCTCCAGACAAGCTGACTATCATGACGCACTGATCCCCGTCATAATGTACATAACAAGAACCGGTTTTATAGTCACCATTACAGCAGTGTTTTTAAAGCTGTATGTAAAATGTATATACTGTAACAAAAAAGTATTTTTTATCAAGGCACTTCTTTTCTTCCATGTGAATGTTTCACTTTAATACTTTTTTTTTTTTAAGATGTGTAAAATAAAAACTTTAACATATAAGTCAGTGAAGACTCAAACATGACTGAACTGGGCTCACACAGGCATTTTCTTTGTTTAATATTTGGGCGGCCAAAGCACAGAAAGTGAAATGAACTGCCGCTGTACTGGAGTCAGGAATCTTCTGTAGATGTGAAAAATTGCGTGCAATATTAAATTGGTCTTTAAAAAAAAAAAAAACTCAAGGCAACTTAACTATGAGGGTTAAGCAACTAGAAGCTGAGCATGATTGCAGTTTCTACAACAAGGATACTTTCATGTAGACTAACATTTAAAGAAACATCCTACATGGAACTGTTTTTTTTGCATAAAATTGATTTCACACCCACCAAAAAAAATAACATTTACAGTATATAGCATAAATAGTTATTCTATTTTCTAATATAAACATGAATGAAGGACATCACCTGTCACTGAATGTTTGAAAGAAAATTGAGGTGGTGATTTAATCTCTGTTCAAGCCCTTAGTTGTGCTTGAATAGAGGGTTAAGATGTACTGACACTTTAAGGGGCACTCTATGTCACACGGATGTTAAAACATAAAAGGGTTTCTTAAAACTCTAAATGGTTATGTTCATATTGGAGGCAAAAGTGACCCAAATATGATTTTTTTTCCTCTATATCTGATTTTTTTATGGATGACTGAACAGCTTAAAAGACATGAAATGCAATTTTCTCACATCAGACCTGGGTCACTTTTAGATGTGGTCCTAAACCTTTTCCAAAGCGACTTCAGTGGGAAACATCACATCGTATTTTTATCCGTCTTTAGCATCACTGTTGTGCAACAGATGTCACAATCCTGCATTGGTGTGAGTTTGGACCACAATGAACACATACTTTTTGCTCTCCTTCTCCTCAGTTTTCATCTCATAATTTGTCCATGAATTTGTCAGGTTCCACTCCACAAGAACTTCAAAAATACATCATACAGGTTGCGTTACTTCCATACACCAAACCTACAGCGTTGGACGTCATTTTGTCTTTCTGAGCATGCAGGTCACGTCAGAGCAGTAGCACACCGGAGTCTGATATACAGTAAGTCTTGTGTAAAATGCTGTGAACAACCACACAAAATGCCACATCTTGTCAAAATGTTAGAATTGAGCATTAAGACCTGCAGAGTGAACGTAGGCGATGGGCCTCGTTTCCCTCAGCGATGAGGCCCTGCTGAAAACGAATCCAAACTGATGCTGCTGACCAAGCTGGCAATGTATTTCACTCAGCCATCATCACTGTCAGTCATATCTAGCTTAGATCTTGTCTGCGTGCTGGTGTTTATGTGGATCATTTCACGCTGTTTAATGATCCTGATGAAGAGAAATATCTTTATGTTGAGGCAGCACAAAGGACAGCAGTACCCTTCCCATCCTAGGTAGTTGGCATTGACCTTTTTTGAAGTCAAGTCATTTAGGAAAGGAAATTGCTCAAACTCAAAACTACTCAAACTCTTTGAAACGCAACTGTACCAGGTGTGCAAAATCCTGGAAAAAAAAAAAAAAGCAAAAGCAAAGCGACTATGATCAAGCTAACCTTCAGCTGCAGGTTAAAACAGCAGCTGCTAATGACAAAGCAACAAGGTTTTAAAAGCAACATGACTTTTTAGGTCACTGGGCATTTAAAACTGGGTTCAGTTGTAGCTCTCAGTTAAGTTAGCATTTGTAAAACTGGTTAACTATCAACTAAGATAATGACAGAGGAACAGGGTTTAGGAAGCCATGTGACTTTTTCGGTCCTGTAGGTTTTAAACTGGGTTAAACTCTAACCATCAGCTAAGCTAACAAAAGAGCAACAGATCTAAGAAGCCTCATCATTTTGTATGTCAAATAGACATTTAACACCAGGTTAAACTCATTGTTTGCTGCATATTATACATATCATATAATGCTTTTACAAGAAGAAGCCACATAGTGGCACTTTGCATTATGGGAGACAATATGTGAAGTAGCCTCATTAGCTCTGTGCTAGAAATTCACAGAAGAAGTACATCTGAGTATTTTCAAAATAATACAGACCGCGCTGCATCTTGTGTTACTTCGCACTACATTTTGGCAAGATCAAGATGCACAACCTGTGTTTTATGTGAGCTATGTTCCAAATAGCGTGCATTTGTCCTTACACATAAGTGCATTCCTTAGACAACTCTGCTGTCTCGCAGTACACTGCAGGTACCCAGATGTTCTCATAGCCGTAAGAACATTTTATGTGAAATAGTGAACAAATCACAGCCTCAATGGTTCCCATCTTTTTGAAGAAGAGAAAATAATGGGACAGTCAGTTTGTTATGGTTCTAGTCAAAAAGAAGGTTGGTAGTGCGCAGTTTTAATCGGGGACAGAATAGACACACGACAAGAAAACTGGTTTTAATTCATTTTATTTGGAATTTATGAAAAAAAAAAAGTCAAATCTTGGCTGTAACTCAGGCGAACCAACTTGAAGAAGAAAGTTTGCAATCATCGTTTCTGGTAAAAGCACAACTCTTAATAATCAGGACAGGACTCATTCACACGTTGTACACATTGCACTGTTCACGTAAACTGATCAATTCACTTCATTTATAAAGCATCCAAGCGTACAATACAATTGTATTGCTGCTTTTCAGAGACTCAGAGCATGACCTCTGAGTAAATATTAAATTTTAATGAAAGAAACCCTTCTACTGAACTCAGCTAGGTAGAGAAAGAAAAGAAGAGGGAGATAGGACAGAAAGAGAGGCACATATATGTTGTCAATACAGAACAGAACATAGTAGTAATTTTCCATTAGCTGAACTGAGAATAGCACAAAAAAACTACAAGGACAATGTTATGTAATGCATAGTTGACCTTACCTTGCTTATATTTAACAACTATGAGTTGAGCTGGAGGAAGTAGAGAGAAGAAGAAAGGAGGGGAGAGAAGAGGGGTGGAGACACCACTCAGTGGATCATGTTGGTGTCTCCCTGCAGTGTAGGCCTATAGCAGCATAACTATGACGAGGCTATGTTTCAGACCAGCCTGCTCTAGTCTGGTCTTCAGCCATTCCTGTAACTCTAGCTATGACTATTGGCCCTAACACACTATTGTTGAGACTAACTATAGACTTTACTAAACAGAAATGTTTTCAGTTTAGTTTTAAAGGTGGAGGTGGTGTCAGCTGGTTCCATAGTAAAGGTGTCTGATAGCAGAAGGCCCGTCCTCTAAATCTACTTCTGGATCTTCTAGGAACTACAAGTAAACCTGCTTTCTGAGGGCAGAGAGCTCTGTTAGGAGCATCAGGAGTTATCAGGTCTGGTAAATAATGAGGAGTTTGACCATTAAGGGCCTTATATGTGAGTAGCAGAATTTTGAATTTGACTCCAGATTTTACGTGAAGCCAGTGGAGGGAGGCTAAAACGGGAGAGACGTGATCTCACTTGCTAATTCCTGTCAGCACTCGCACTGCTGCATTTTGGATCAGCTGGAGGCTCTTCAGAGAATTACTTGGACATCCTGCTATTAACACATTACAGTAAAGATGCTCCTATTCTTGGCAATATTACAGAGGTGTAAAAAGGCTGTCTTTCAAATCTGATTAATATGCTGTTTAAATGAAATATACTGGTTTAAAATAACTCTGAGGTTCCTCACAGTCATTCTGGAGGACAATGTAATATAATCTGTTCCTTAGGTGTTTGGGACCAAAAACAATAACCTTAGTTTGATCAGAATTTTAAAGAAATACATTTGTGGACATCCAGGCCTTAATGTCCTTAAGATATGCCTGAATTTTGCTATGGCTTCTGTTTCGTCTGGCTTCATGGATAAATACAGCTGTTTATCACCAGCATAGCAATGAAAGTTTATGCCGTGGCTCTGGATAATATTTCCCAGGGGCAGCATATGTAGACAATCAAGCAGAACATTAACCACTGGCAAGTAACTGGTGTTCTGCAGGGAAAACCTGCACCCTGGCATTCACATTAATGTTAATATGGCACTTGGCACCAACCAAATAATTATTGCAGACCAGTTACATCCACAACATGGCAACATCTTTCTAAAACAAGAGCTGCCTCCCCCTGCAGGTCAGCAACGAACCCCTCAACAAATATTTTTAGGAAATGTTCAAAGAACACAGCAAAGATGAGACCTGATGGCATCTGGGGGAAGTGATCACCTTCCACAGAGACACCACCCCACGACCCACAGGGCCCAGCAGATCTACTGATAACATCCCAGTATCAGACACTCCAGAACAGCCTCAGATGTTCTTTATCAAGACTGGTCAGATCGCTTTTTAGAGCACAAGGAGGACTTGATCATTATTTAGTGGGTAGTCATGATCTAATGCTTGTAGTTGTAGGTACTCTGTGTTGGAGTTTACTCAGGAAAGCAGACCATTTGGAACACAGTCCAGGTTCTGACTTTGAGCTAAACTAGCAATAGAGCAACAGGGACGACCCGACTACAGGAGAATATCACATGTAAGGGGGCAGAACTCACAACTATCCGGGGCTTTGCAGACACTGGTCTTTCTCTCCCCACTATGGCTTCCTCCAGCTATTCCAGTAGAAGTAGAAAGAATGACCACAAGTCCCAGACAATGTCTGTTCCTTGCCAAACTGACTGGAATAGAGGCTGGAATTTCTTGTGAGGATCAGCATGTCAATATTCTTCCCCATTTTGTCCCCCTCCTGCTGAATTGGCGCAAGGGTGAACCTTCCGAGTCAGTGGGAGTTTACATAGTCGCTCAGAAACCAGAAGTTTACATGACACCCAAAAGCCTCAAATGCAGCGGTAATTACCGGCTACAATCGGTGCTGCCACCCAGAGGAGCTGCCTCCATTCTTGGGTTTCTCCTACTGGTCCTCTGTTTTTAAGCTCTATGTGGACCAAGTTAATTCAAACCTCTAGCTTGATCAGAGCATTATGGAAAAAGACTGATCTCTTGGAAATGTCTTTTTCAGAGGAAAAAGTAGCAGTTATCATTTCATCCTTCTCTCCCATGTTTTGCAAAGCAGACAGTAAGCAAGTCTGACTGCAGCTCAGGCTCTAACCTGTAGTTGAAACCCCAACAGGCAGAGTCAGCAATGCGCCCCTGGCTCCCCATCTCTCTTAAAACACCCTGTGATGCTTTTATTCCATCTTCAGAAGGTGTGTGTTGAATTAATAAGACCAGCTTGAAACTGTGTGAGGCGGCTGTCAGCAAAAAAAGTCTTTCCCTGTTCCCTTCAAGGGCACAAGCGATCCTGTAGTTCTGTAGTACTTTTTTATGTTTTCATTTTGTTCTCATAACCCCTTATCTGACTCCAAACACACAGGCATCCAGTCACAAGTCCAACTGTCTGACTTTTTGCCTCACATTAACAGATGAATTCTTGGAGGGTCATTTTAGTGTTTTGTTTTTTTGTTTCGTCTGCTCAAATGAAAATCTTTCAACAATTGCATATGCTGGATTATCAAATCAAAGAGACTCATTTATTGCAAACATTTTTCTTGCGGCTTCATTCAAAAGCCACGTAACTCTCTTTATTAAATTATACGTTTCACACAGAGCAGACCTTTTAACGGGGCTGATGGAGTTGGTATTCAACACTGAGTCTCTCTTCAAGTCTGTATTTTTTTCTTTTTGCTTTTGTCCAAACAAGGCCACGTTTAGCCTAAACATTAGGCTCTGGGCCTTAATTAAAAATTGTACTAACACAACATGGATATTAAAACTAAATATGAAGCCAGCAAAATGGGGTTCAATTACAACTGTGATTCACTGCCTCTATTTTTTTTTTTTCGGCATTACTGGAGAGAGAGATGAGAAGGGGGCAGAGAGAACGGGGAGGACATGCAGTGAAGAGTCATACGGGCCGGGAGTTGAACCTGCTACAGCTGCGATGAGGACTGTAGCCTGTGTACATGGACCGCCTGCCCTAACCACTGCGCCACCTCTTCTTCTAACAACAATCAACAGCTTGTCGTTAAAACAAGCTATTGTGTTTTTCCATTCTCGGCTGATATACTGTAGCAACCTTTGTGAAGATGAAACGGTAATTTGCAATCTTTATTGCTTAGATTTGTGTAGGTTAATAGAACAGGAGATCTAAATTGAGCTAAAACAGCTTATCATTTGAAGCAACATCTTGTTGAAAGGCTTTCCACTGAGGTAGCCTTCACCTCTGAACAAACTACAGTGATAAGGTGTTACATAAGATAGGATCACGAAGGTTATTTTAAGGTGATTGGCTTTTCTTATCAGGTAAATAGGTGTGCTCCTGGTCTGGTGTTTGCAAATATGTGGCGCTGCTGCAGGAATAACCATTTGCGTGCGGCGTGTGGTCAGATCTGCTCTTTGGATGGGTTGGGTCGTCACGCTGCAGTCACAGACTACAGTAAGGTTGCTGGATTGCCATAATAAGCAGATTTCCTGCTCAACCTGTGTCAATGCAAATCCTGCTGCACCACTTCCCGCGGTCAAACTCGATGCAAATGTTAACGCTTACTTATAAATCCCTGTAAGAATTCACTGGACTCACTGGATAGCTTCAACCAGTTGTGTGCATCCTGCAGAGATCCAGGTGGTAATTAATACTTAACAAAACCCTCAAAATACTGAAGAAGACAGCACTTTGTGACTACCAGCAGGCAAAATGAGGGTAAGCAGAGACCTAAAGAGAACTCAGAGGGATGAAAACCTCATCTGACCCAAAAAGAGCTTCGTTTGGGGTAAAAACGGATGATCGCTGTAACATTCTTATTTAAGCTTCATTTTGTGTGTGTTTTGTGTATTTCAAAAGCTAAATGTGTGAATCTTTTCCTCAGGCCTCACAGACGAGCTGCGACTGATTCCATTATGTGACAAATGAAGAATCATCTCTTTTGGAGTGTACGTGCATAACCTTTTTCTTCCTCGTCTTTTTGAACGCATCCAAAGCAAGTCCCTCGGTGTGTGTTTGGTTTAAAGACTCTCAGAATGTTAGGTACAGGTAAACTTACCCTCTGGGTCTTTACTGGTTTTGTTGCCGTCACAACTGTCTTCTTTAATGCCTACGTCTTATTGATGAGTCTGTGGAACAAGACAGACAAAAAGCAGCGGAGTCCCAGTGAAACCATCATCATGGCTCTGTCAGTGGCCAACGTGACTCACCAGCTGGTCTGCTACCTCTGGATGACCTTGGATGAAATGGACACCATGTGCCGCATTGCCGAGACCTTCTACACAGTTTTGCTGTTGCTTATTTTCAGCTTCAAGTTCACCATCATATGGGACACCAGCTTTCTCACTTTCTACTACAGCACCAAGCTGGTCAACACACCCCAACCGCTGCTACACAAACCAACCCAAACCCAGGCCGCCATCCTCAAACACGTGACCCTGGCCATTTTTCTCATCCCCGTGTGCGGCCTGGCCACCTGTATGCCGATGCTGGCGGTGTTCCACCCTGACAACTACACAAACCTATACAAGGACTGCGGGCTTTTACTGCCTGACACCGACTCTGGCAAAATTTACGATGTCATTTACTTGCTCCTCTGTGATGTACTGCCAGGCATGATCATGCTAAAGTGCTGCATCTCCATCTCCATCCACCTGGCCACCCATCTCCGCAATATGAAAGCCAGCACCAATGGTGCCCACCTGCCAAAGCTCGGCTCTCAGCTGAGGGTGATCCAGATGGCTCTGTCTCTCGTGGTCAACTTCATCATCTTCCTCGTCATCGACCTGTACGTGAACTACCAGATAGTGGTGAACCACGACAATTCTACGGGGCTCGCGTTCTTCATCACTTCGGTTTACACAACAGTAACGGCTTTGGTACTCATATATGGTAAAAAGACTCTTTGGAAAGCTCTGATACATGATTTTAATATCTTTCTAGGTGTATATCCATGTTTGTCCTGTCTGAAGGTGGCTGAACACAAGGCTGAACCTAGCGTGACTGCAAAAGATAAGAACTGAAAAGAAACACTGCTTTGTCTGAATTTATTTAAAAGTGTGAATTAACTAGAAATATTAGTAATGACTAATGTCCTGCCACATTGTTACTACAGCTTTTTGCAAGAGTAAGATATTTTAGCTGTGTTCAGAGACGCCACAACAGGGTAGGCATACTAGGCAACTGCCTAGGGCCCCGAACTGGAAGGGACCCCAGGACAGCGGTGACATTGGTCCTTTTGTCAATGACAAAATGACTAAACTGCTTTAGACACTGCAACGACGATATGTTGAAAACCCCCTCGCACTAGCTGTCACTGCCTCGTGTGTTAAGGGACCCCTGAGACACGGCTAATATCGATCCATATCAATGACACAACCTGAAACCTCCATAGACACTGCAGCGACACGTTTGGAACACCCCTAATGGGGCCCTGACTGCCCGCGAAACTTGATACAAGAAAAATAAAGCAGCGACCACGCAAAAAGAAAAAAAAAAAAACAAACAAGAAGATGAAGAAAAAGAAAACAGGAAAGTGGTAAGTTCAAAGGTGTATAAGCTGATATTATTTTAAAAAAGGTTGCGATTCCACTTTGTCCCAGTCTGTAGTCTCAGAAAGCACAACTGCACATGACATGTTTACTGCACCTTAGCTTGGCTTATTTAAACAGTAATTAACAGTAAGCTAACCAGTAACTGATTTGTATTTGGAAGAGGGTGATATCATATGTCTCCTTGAATTTTCTGCAATGTCAAATTAATCAAAAAATATTATTGTGCACTTCTGTTATTTAAAATAAAAGATTTTTTGATTGAATGATTTTCTTGGTGTTTTTGGGCCAGGAGGGCCCCCATGCTCACTCTTGCCTAGGGCCCCCAAGGTGACTAGAAACGGCCCTGGCTGTGTTGCTAAGTAAACAGTATACCACGTAAATCAAAACCTGGTGCGACTTCACCTGATAAATATCAATAATTCACAAGAACAAATAATTGACAGAGCTGCAATATACTGCTCCATGCATGCTTGCCTGAATATGGTGCAAGTCTGTGCCCATCTAAGACGTTAAAAAATACATGCGACTGTGGTGAGAGTACAGAGCATATTAATAAAACAAGACAAAACACAAAAACTCCACTTTTTTTTTTCTGCCGGATGTTTGAAGATGTGTTTTTCTCAGCCAGGTCTCAGCGGCTCGAGGCTGCACACGGGGAATGCATTGGTCTGCTTGTAACTGGGAGGATGCCCGGCCAAACGCCTGCACCCTCCGGGGGAAGACACATGAACTTGAGGAGAAGCATCTCTTCATCTCTCTGGTTGTTGGTTCTCAGTAAGGGTGCGTAGGCCTGGACACTCGACAGCTAGCAGGTGTCCCTGTGCGCATCTGTAACCGCGCGTGCGGTTATGAAGCTGGGTGTTCCTTAAAAGTGCACTCACGCACAATGAAGCTCCTCTAAGTAAACAGAGGTTAAAGAAAAGGCAGCAGACTTCTTTGGGACGCTACATTAGTTCACACCCTCTGGCACCACCTAGTGAGGTTCAAAGCAGACATACAATACTGCAGCTAATCCCACTACACGCTGAGGCTTGGGATCCCTCCAGCAGATAAGTGGACAAAGTATAAGAAAGGACACATTTTCCTTTGATGCAGGGGAATAAAGTCGTGCCAAAGCCTCAGTTTGTATCTGTCTTTCTCTAACTGCTGGGGGGGGGGGGGGCTTCAACATGACCCCAGACAAGAGCAGCTCAGTATGAAAAATACTGGCAAACATGCTGCAGCCCACATGAAGGAACATTATTCCCTCTATTTACACTTTCTTGTTCAGAGGCATGAGAAAGATGAGGAATGTGAAATAAATGACCATGACACAAAATGTTTTACATACCAGATATTACTCCTTCCTAAGTCTTGTATCAATATTTTTTCAGAAAAAAATAAACCAAAATTGAAAACCATTCTGTGAAAAAGTAAGTACAGTGATACCTCTACTTAAGAAATGATTTGGTTCTGGAAGTAGTTTCGTGACCTGAACATTCTGTAAATAGAGATGCGTTTTCCATGTAAATGCCCTAATCCAGTGATTCCCAAAGTGTGGGCCGCGGCCCCCTGATGGGCCGTCGCGGTACTGCAGGTGGGCCGTGAGAGGTCATTAAAATAAAAAAATAAAGTGTTTTAAATCCACAATCTTTTAAAATATGTTTTTAATTATTGTAAAATGTTCATGACATGATTAAAAAACATTAAGAAGTAATAAAATAAACCAGTTAAGTGTTATTCTACTGTCATCTTAACTTAATATGACAAGTGTCACCTTATTTGTTGACGACTCACATTAATATCAGAACATCGCTTCTAGTCCTGTATGTTGATCACAGTTGTGATTAAAGGTTTCGGTGGGCCGTGGAGATTTTTCACATTTCAAATTGGGCCTTGGTATTCTGAAGTTTGGGAATGGCTGCCCTAATCCGTTCCAAGCCCCCCAAAATTGTGACATAATTTATTTTATAAATCATAAAAAAATGCATCAAATCATGTAACAAATACATGTTAAAATTATATTACTGCACAATAAACATAACATGAGAGTTGCACACAGAATTAAAAAAACAAAGAATAAAGCAAAGAATAAAAATTATGTTCATTTACCTTTTGGCTGCTATTGTCGTCACCTTTTGACTTTGGTTCATGTTCTCGCTCAGCAGTGGTTTTTGCCTGAAGTTTTGTAAAGAACTGATCCAAGGACGTTTTGTCCGCTTTTAACAGTCCTTTGAAAATGTGCAAGGCGTTTGCCAGTTTGTCCAAACTGGACTGTTCAGTTTGGACAAACTGATCAATCCAGGTGTGACCATTGCTGTGAGGTCAGACACACCTGGATTAATCAGTTTGTAAATTAATGGCACACAAGAAACAAAGCAGCTGGCTGAAGTTCAGGAAGTAGTGCAGCTGTGCATAAAGCCACGCTGACATAATATGAACATCCATTATAGCCTAAATGAAAACATAAAAGGGGTATATATAAAGAGTATTTATTTGAAGGGATTTGCATATTTTTTGTTTATTTCACATTGCTTGTATTTACATTTACATTTGATTTTCATTCCACACATTGTTTTCATTTCATATTGCCTCTTTAAGTTTTTTTTTTTTTTTTTTTTATCTCATTTCACGTGACTTTTCTTTACTCTTTTAATGACTTGTTGTACTCATTTGTTGCAGACTTTGCATTCTTTATGACTGTTTTTGGTCCAGAGTAGTTTATTTTACATGAGAGAAGAGCGCAAACAGTTCTGTTGTCTAACGACATCCTATTCTCTGTAACAATCTTTTTTTTCTTTGTGCGTCACTCATCGGATGTCACACACTAACCTCGTGACATCTACCACCTACAGTACCTGTAGTGGGCTACTGATGTGGCCGTTATCGTGAGGCAAGTGACAGATCTCAGATTGGGAATGTTTTTTTGTTTGTTTGTTTGTTTTTTACTCCGCCCCATGCGGTATTTTTTTTTTTTTAATAACACAGGTTAAAATACGGGAGATTTACGGGAAAATACAAATACGGGAGGACGGCAGGAGAGAAGAGTATAATACGGGACTATAATACGTGATGCAAATTAGGAAAGACATCAGCAATGATCTTAGAGAAGCAGCTGTTGCTGCTCATCCATCTGGGAATAGTTATAAAGTAATTTCCAAACAGTTTCGAGTCCATCATTCTGCAGCAAGAAAAGATTATTCACAAGTAGCACACAGCATAGTTCCACAATGCTGCATCTGAACAAATCACAAAACATCTTGAGTGATGTACTATGGACAGATGAGACCAGTGTAGAGATGTTTGGCCATTATACACAGCGCTGTGTTTGGTGAAAATGTAATATTGCCTACAAACACTAACAACTCATGCCAACTGCCAGGCACAATGTTGGAGAGGTGAAGATTAAGGCTTGTTTTGCAACCACAGGGCCTGGGCACGATGCAGTCATTATACTAGAGTATCCTTGATGCAAATGTGAGGCCACAAGTGTGACGGCAGCGTTGTAATGATCTCAAACACACCAGTAAATCTACAACAGGATGCCTTGAAAAAGCAAAAGAATAAAGGTGATGCAACGGTTCAAAGTCCAGCCCAGCACCTCACTGAAATACTCTGGCAGGACCTTAAGAGAGCTGTGCATGGATAAATGTCAGCAAACCTCAGTGAAGTAAAGTAACAGTGTGTAGTGAAATGGTTCAAAATGCCTCCCCACTGATGTGAGGGAGTGATCACACCGTAAAAACAACAAATATTTAAAGTTCCTACTACTACAGGTGGTTCTACAAGCTGCTGAGCTTTATTTCAACAAATACCTGTACAGTGTAATATGTAGAGTTGTTCTTCTAAGCTTGTATTTATCCAATTTTAAAAATATGCAAAGGACAAGGTGATTTCTATTAAATCTTGATAGAAATTAAAGATGTATTTCCTTTTTTACATTACTGTGACCGTGGGTAAAAAATAAAGACTATACACCCAGCTAATGTCTTTTTTTTTTCCTCAGCTAAAATAACCTGAGTTGGAATATCCATTAATACACCTCGTTTCTCCAATTAAAACCGTTCATTTAAAAAAAATTAAATATTTATGAAACTTTTTTTAATATTAAAAAAAAGCTTTTCTAGACTATTACGCAAGTTGATTTGTCCCAACCACACAGCGGAGTGCATTTTTTTCCACACAACACATGCAGCTTTGTAGTTTTGAAAAATGCATTCGCTCTGAAGCTGCTGATATGGAGACTACAGTTTCTAAGCATTAAGATATGGATACACATAAACACCAGAGAGAACAGGGCAAGAAGAGAGCTGGAAAACAGTTGCTGAAACACATGAGCTGAGCTGTGGTGTAAACGAGTCCCTACAGATAATACATTTGTAGTTTCTGTACATTTTGACTGAGCTGTAGCTGACCACAGGTCCCGTGGGTGCAAAACAAGCCCAGATCATCACAACTCCACCGCTGACAGCAGACATCAGGGGTTTCTGCCGAAAAGCTGTTTAGTTTTTGCCAATCATGGTGGTGGATTTTAAGGCCAAACAACTCTACGTTTGTCTCATTTGTCCATAGCCGATTACTCTAGAAATAGTGGCATCTGTTCAGATGCAGTGTTGCGAACTTCACTTGTGCTCCCGTGCTCTTTTCAGACAGCAACCGTTTTAACCTTTCAAACCTTGAATGATCTTTCTTGCTTCTCTAAGACAATTGCTTATGTCTTTCCCTTGTGGCTGCATGTTAACACATACACCTGAATATTCCAGAGCAGCAAGCTGCCAACATATTTTACATAAGCCTTGCGTGCCTGATGATGATCAGTTTATAAAGGGATAATAACAGACAGCATGTCACTGAAACCCTGTTGGAGCAGTGAAGTGGTACTTAGTATCCACATTATCCAGATGATTTTTTTATTCCTTTTGTCTTCATTTCTGTTCTTAAAAAGGGCAGCACAATGGCATTGTAGTCAGCACTTTTACCTCTCACCTAAAAGGTTCCAGTTCAAACCCCAGCTGGGGCTTATCTGTGTGGAGTTTTGAGGCTCTTCCTTGTTCTTGTTTGGGTTTTCTCTGGGTATTTAAGCTTGTATAAAAACAAAAAAAATAAATAATCCACCACTACTGGTAAGTTATGCATGAGTTTTCAGCAGGGTTTTGGAAAAACACTTGAAAATGTTCTCCGCTAAGTGCGGTCTCAAGGTGAAAGAAACTTTGTGCTTTTTCAGACTGGAACAACTCAAGGTTAGAGTGCGACTGGCTTTCAGTCAGCCAGAAGGAAGCTGCAAAGACATCTGTAATGAAACTGAGAGTAACAATGCTGTTATCACTTTCAGTATGAAATTGTGAGCATGTTACACTACGGAGATAGTTTCCATGGAGATATTCCTGGGCATCCAGCTACACAGTTACAACACTGTTGTTTTTGCATGACAAATGTTCGTCGCTCCTGAGACTTGCAGAGACAGTGATCTCCCATACCTCTATCTGACAGGGGGACACAGACCATCAACAGTCCAGATTAGCAAGACCCAGATCCATTCACACAGCTACCATAAACAGCGTATAAAAACCCTCCCTGCAGACAGCCTCTACAGATAATGACCCCTCGGCTCGTGCATCAGTGTCAGCTCCAGCAACAACATTTACCCACATCTATGCCAATTGTATTTGAAATGCATAAATCACCACTTTTCTGCCAGCATGTTAGATGTTTTGAGCATGAATGTGCAATTTGTCATGCTATCAGCATCCAAAAGGCTGTGTGCGTGAGCGTTGTTTCCAGGGAGGACAGAGAGAGTAATCTGCGCTGTCTGTGTTAACAGGATTGTGTTTGAGCAAAGACACCTTCCGAAGAAAATCAATGTCACCATAAAAATGGGACTTTGTTGTTTTTTTTTTGAACGTCTTTATTTTGATTCAGTCAACAACAGTTTGTTAAAAAAAAAAAAAGAAGAAGAAATCACTGTATATCTCTTGAGGCATTGTTTTTAGAAAAGTCTGATGCATGTGGTTGTACAGTGACATTAATCCCTTATAAAACAATTTAAAAATACCAACAACATAGCTATTAATTCAATTTGATCACTTTCAAAACACTATTCATGCATAGATTTAGCACTTTGAAGGCACAGATATTTTGCTTCTAAAAGAAGAAAAAGCAGTATGTTGAAAAGGCATCAAAATGACTCTGCATTAAAAATGAGCCATCTCTGTACATGCTGGGTGTGCAAATCTCTGAAAATATTTAAGTTAATGAAGGTCGATAATTCAAGTTTCAGTAATGCATTGATTAAAAAGAAACCTGAAATCTCAAACTAAAGTGAACTCCAGAGTCATTTAAGTTTGTAGCATTCAACAGTTAGAGCTCTGTAAAGACCCAGTTAACTATTACCTAAATGCTTAACAGCGCTCTCGTGCGTCTTCAGCATAAACTGTACAAGCCTGCAGCCTGACGGACGATGGCTTAGCTTTAGCTTAAATATCGAAAACGGCATGAAAAGGTCACAGATCCCGCCAATCAACTGCCAACTCTGAAAAATTGTTGATTAGGATCTAATTTGTTTACTTAAAGTTAAATTTATTTAAATTTGCAGGAGTTAATGTGATGGAGTATATCTTGACCAGGAGCAGTGATTTTCAATATTGCTTAGGTTACAAGAAAGATGCCGTCTATTTCTGTCCAGTTTCTAATGCAACACTTAGATAACCTGTTGGGCCCAGATTAAAAATGCACCAATAACTTTTTTTTTTTTTTTTTTTCAGATAATGATTTCCAATTCTCTGAAAAATCTGAACTTGCTGAGAAACTTTGGACTCTCACCCCGGTCGTCTCTGATGACGACTCCGTATCGTTTCACGGCACTATGACTGTCACGGATCAACAAACAGTAATTATAATGGCAGAGGCAACTAAGAGTATCAAGAAAGTAGTGACAGAAGAGAAAACGAGAGTGATCGAGTAAGACATCAACAAGAGCTCATTGTAGACAGTGTTGCAAAGTCAACTTGACCTCCACACCTGTAGGGGGACCCGCTGAGCTAGAAAGTTCATTAGCACAGCTTCAATCAACGATGAAAGATAGCAGCGGCTGCCTGCTGTGTGCTCTATAATAAGCTTTAATACATTGAGCATACTCAGCAGGTGATGCTGTTCTGTTTTATTAAGCTTGTTGTCCCAAATGGTTGGTCTTCTCCAAATTATCTTTACCTTACAGGTTATACTTTCTCTGCTACTCTGTGCTCACTCACAAAAAAAAGTTCCAGCACATGCCTGTCAGAGCTGACTGCCCAAAAACCAGCCAATTCCAATCACCAGCTATATGCTAGGAACATACTTAAAAAATATATGTGACACATTACTTCACGACAATAATGTGTGTAAACGGTGTGTAGAACCTATTCTATCCTATTCTAGAGGAAAGGCGGACCTCTGAACACCCCCATCAATATGATGTTGGGTATCCTGGAAGCATCAGATAAAGTTCATCATAAAAAAAAAAAAATGCAGAATTTGCACCACAGTGAGTAATGCCATCCAGTGTTTCTGAAACCTTGTGATTCAGGAAATTTACTTTGGTCATAATACTACTAAACACAATCAGCAGACAAAATAACAGCACGTTAAATTAATAGGTACATTCTGTACATTACGTTCCCTGCTCTTGATCAAGTTTATTTTTAACGCAGCTTTTTTCCTGATCGCGTTTGGAATGCTGTTAAACAGCTAAGGGGGAAAGGAGTCAGCCAGTGTCATCATTTCATACACGTATAAAAACAACAGATATTGTTCATTACGTTTCCCTGCAAGTGATTAAAAAAATAAACAACAGAGACGGAAGAATGTTTTCATTACTCTCAAATGCTAAAAAAAAAAAAAAAAAAAAACAGTACCAAAAAGTTTGCTGAATACACACACGCATACATATACATATAGGAGACCGGTACAACTCCTTCCTTTCCTTCCTTAAAGTTGGAGAATACAGGACTGCCTGGAATTATGAGGCCTGCATTAGAAGGAAGTTATTACCACAGAAAATCCTGCGTCAGCCCCACGTACCTGATATCTGCACCCCATTATGGGCGTCTTCACAATTGCGTAAATTCAACAGTGCTTTCACAACAGTCAATTCAGAAAAAGAGCTGAATCTTTAAGGCCCGTCGCTGGTGCAACCTTACTGCGGGATGTTGTCATATGAGGGGAACATTGACTTTCGAGTTTTTGGAGGCGGTGGAGGAGGCTTGCTCTCAGTTTTCATCGGTAATGGAGGAGTGAACTGTGGGGGAGAGAGGGGTGGGGAAGTTCGTGTTAAGACTTTCAATAAAAATGTAAGAAAAGAAAGAAGAATATTTTAACATTTGTCATTAAATATGCATTGGGGAGAAGTTATTTTCTCTGAGCAGATGTACCTCTGAAGGAAACCCGGGGTTGTCAACCTCGTACGGGTGTTTCTTCGGCGGCATGGGTGGGGGAGTGTCTGGGGTGTCAATAGTATTGGCGCTATTGTCACTGAGAAGTGATGAATAACCTAGTGGAGTAGAGAAAGGAAAAAAAAGTGTTTCAGACTGCATGCATCCGTGATTATGAGTGACCTGATTAGGTCCACAGACGGCAAGATATTTCCCCTTCCTTGTGTGAAAGGATGTCATGCAGTGTAGTGGCTGACAGAGCAGGAGGCCTTTGCTACATACTGGAGCTGCGGAGTGCGTGTGGAGTGTGTGGAGAGGCAGGGAGTGGGCTGAGTGGGTTAGACAGGCTGAGCTGCGACGAAGCACCCTGGAACAAGGAGAGGGGGAGCCGTCGGTCTCCTAATTGTAAACTTTTTGGTCTCTGCTGCCTCTCTGATGGAGTCTGGAATAAAAGCAGAAAATATAAACACTTCCATTCAGAACTGGATTAAATTCCCTTAACTGAACCAAACCCAACTGGGCTTAACTCATTGGCTCCCACTGACGTCAAACGCTCACTGCCACTGCATCAACAGCAGCCAATGAGTTAATATTAATATCAACATGCTGGACGCTTACATAGTAGACAGTAAATAATACGGTGTCAGAGAAAAGTATGTGAACCCTTTGGAATTAACTGTGGGTTTGCTTGAGTTTTTTTTTTTTTTTTGCATTCATTTTCCATAAAATGTGACAAACATGACATTGCTGCATGCTTAAAGTTTACCAAAGAGCATCTAGGCAATCTGAAACTCTATTGGGAAAATGTTTGGTGGACTGACGAAACAAAGTTATTGTAAAGGAAGAGTACTTTGCACTATGTATGGCACAAAAAGGGCACTGCTTACCAACATCCAAACATGATCCCAAGGGTAAAGAACGGTGGCGGCAGCACCATGATTTAGGCTTGTTCGCTACCTTAAGGCCCGAACCACTTCCCATTATCATTCACATGTTATAAATTGCTGCCCTTCTACATCGAGAGGAGCCAACAGAGGTCGCTTGGGGATCTTGTTAAGATGCCTCCTGGATGCCCCTGTGGGGGAAGTGTTTCGACCACGTTCAACCAGGAGGAGGCCCCGGAGCAGACCCAGGACACTTAGGAGAGATTATATCTCATATGAGGTGAGTAAGGTCTGGGCTCCCTGCTTAGGCTGTTGCCCCCTGTGACCTGCTGAACTCTAGATAAGCACTAGTTGATTAATAGGTGGAGAATGGATGACATGCGAGGAGCTGATTGCAACATTGTTGTTTGAAAGTCTAATATTGTGACATCTGGATGAAAGATGAGATCACATTTGTTACATGTTACAAGATTGAAATTACAGAGAATGTGTAAATTCCAGGGGGTTTCACATGTTGACAATTTTGGGACTTTTTGCGCCACAAGCGTTTGGTTCTTTGACATGAAGTCTTACCTCATCTCTATCTGACAAACCTCTCCTGATGTGAAGACTTGGGATTTGCTCACACTCCATTCTTTCCTGTTCCTCCTGCCGATCCTGTTGTCCTCCTCAGAGCGGGACAGAACTGAAGCCCTGCGGTCGCTGGGACAGGACAACAACGAACTGTTTATGAGTGTCCAGAGGCAGGGAAACACATGCAGAAGGACATACAATCAGAGAGATGAAGCCGTTCGTTGAAATCTGACAAATCATCATCAAAGTAAGTCAATAGAGTCTACAATGAACTTAAAGTTAGCCAGAGTGAGAAAGTAGCGGGGAGAGGATGCTGCGACTGACTCTTGGGAGGTGATGGAGGAGGGTCCATCTGAGGAAGCGGAGCCACTGGAGAGGCCAGAGGAGGCATTGGAGAGGGTTGAGACGGTGGACATGCGACGTAAGGTGGAAGACAGGATGTAGGGCATCACCACCGAGCCCACGCGACTCTTCTTTTTTTTCTCTGTCAAAGAGCAGGGCTGGGATATACAAATGGGATTAAGCATCATCAGGGGATCTTGGCAGGAGAGGAGCAGGATGTTGGGTAAAGTACAGGACACAATTGCCTGGCAAAAGAAAGATTTATGGTCCTGTGCTAATATAATGTACAATCTGCTTTGAATGAAAAGCATTTGATAGGAAGGCAAGAGGACCAGCAGCTAGAGTTGGCATCCTCTTACATCAAATTGAGTTTGTATCTGGCAACATACCAAGGTTATGACGCCATACTGCTTCTCCACTTTCTCCCGAAGGTCCTGGAAGCATGTAACGAGACGATTGTGTAAGGGCTTCAGCTCTGCTCTGTCGTTTTTTTTCCCCATGGATGCGAATTCCATCTGCCAAAAGAGGGATCTGGGGGAAGGGAGAGGAGGGAAGGGAGTCCAACACACAACAGCTACAGAAAATGAAATCAGCTTGAACCACCAGCAACGGTGGTGGGACAACTTACCTGCAGAGCGATGAGATGCTTAAGGACATCAATGCGACCGATGTCACCTGGGTGCTCTTGGATGTAGGTGTCAGTAAAGAACGCCTGCAGAGGACGAAAACTGGATGACAATTGGGCAGCGTTTTGACCACACAACAGTAACACAAATGCCTGCAGATTCCCCTAGGAATCAAAGTCTGTCGCTCTGAAAGCCAGCCAGAATTTATGTCAATGAAAAGAAAGATAAACAGACTCATTAATTAATGCTTACAGCTGTATGATTCGAGCTTGGCAGTTTTTGATCACAATATAGGCTGAACCATATCTGGTAAACATCTGAGCTTTACGAAACACGTGCACGGAGATACACTGTAAAGGCATGTTTATTCTCTGTACTGTTGCATTGTGTACTTAAAGTGGTCATATTATGTTTTTGTGTGGCAAATTATCATCTTAGACGTGACCGAAGGCTCACAAAAACAAGATAAGCAAGCTGCCGTATTGCTATGCACAAAATAACCAATTTTCAGGATGTTGAGAGTGCTTCCATCTGGAGATTTCTTTTTTTTTTTTTCTAACATCATAGACCTCATCTGGTTATTCTCCAGGCAGTGCGCACAAACAAGAACAAAAGCTTCGGATGGTCCCTTTTCAAAGTGGAACTGCGCAGCACGGACCAAGTACGTTTTCCATCCTGCTGGATGGAAGCATATTGCTTTTGTTTTCAAAATGTCTACAAGTAAAGCCATTTCAAATCACTTCAGTGCATCTCACACAAGAAAAAAAAAATCAATCTCACTGACTTTCACGGCAAGAGAGCCTTGATTGTTAGCAGCTACGGAGTTGAAAGTATTTTGCCTGCAGCATCGTTAGCTTTTCTATTTCTTGGTTGCAGAAGCTTTCTGACTAAGTCAGCAGTTCACCTCACTTCCCGCATGTATACCTATTAACACAGGTGTACACAGAAAAACGTATGGTATGAGATGGCGGGTATCACGCTGTCACATAGCACAAAGTAAAGCGCCTGGTATGTCCTGAACAGAGACATCCAGCTATAATTGTCTTCGTTGCAGTTTGTTTTACTGTCTACTCTCATATTCTGAATCCAATTCTGGCTCCAACATGCATCAAAGGATTTGAAGTTTAGAGTTCAGTTACAAGACATATTGAAAACATTGCGTTGGCGTTGTGTTAATATGCTGAAAACACGTGTGTCTGACTGGCAACAGCCCTACCCCTAGGCAAAGCTTCAGCAGGAACTGGACCAATCAAAAAACATCTGAGACAGATTTCCTCATTTTCAGGAAGAGCCTCTCTTGGAGTTATGCTAGGTGTGAAGCTACTCTGGAGAATAAAACCTGACGGCTGAAAATGAGTATATAATGCTGCCGCTTTATATACTGTACAAACGTACAATGCTCAGGGAAACTGGGTTTTCCCTGAATGGCTCCAAGTGTTCAGAAAAAAAATTTTTTTTCAACTATTCAGTAATCAAACAAAACCTAATGAGTAAATAAAGGAAAGTAAATCACTGAACCTTCCCCCAAGTATGTTTTTTTATTCTCCATTTTTCTTTTAAATAACTGTTTCATTGACGTCTTGTTAAAAAATAAGAATCCAGCATCAGGGGAGCCCAGCTCCTTAATGCTACTAGATACAAAAAAATAATAATAATAAAACAAAAATTCCTGCAGCAAAGTCATCATGGAACCAGCTACCAGTTTGGGTTCAGGAGGCTGACACCACCTCCATCTTTAAAACTAAATTGAAAACATTTCTGTTTTTTAAAGCCTACAGTTAGTCTAAACAATAGTGTGTAAAGGCTATAGCCATAGTTGTAGTAGCTAAGACTAGAGTAGGCTCGTCTTAATCGCAGCTTCGTCATAGCTATGCTGCTATAGACCTACGCTGCAGGGAGACGCCAACATGATCTGCTGAGCGGTGTCTCCACCGCTCTTCTCCCTTTCCTTCCCTTTCCTCCTCCCTTCCTCCTCCTCCAGCTCATTCCATAGTTAATTAGGAGTAACTTTGCTCCATTTTCTTTCCTGTAGTTTGTTGTGCTGTTTTGCTCCCTTTTTTTCTATTTTCTTTCTGTATGTTTGCAGGCCAGAGTTTCCTGAGTTGCATGCTGACTTGCAGTTCCATCCTCTGTCCATCCCAGCGTTTACCTCCACCTGTGTGTGGATGTGTTCAGGGTGTCGGCTGGCGTGGTGACCGGTGATCTAGTCCTCTGACCATCTCACCTCAGTGCTGCTACCTGCATCTGTTTATGTTTATGTGGTCATTATATTTAGTCATTTGTGTGCTCTCCTCTCTGTCCTCCATCCTCTCTCTGTCCAGTCTCCCCTCTTTTCCTTCTTTACCCGGCTGGCCTTCGGCAGGAAGGTCCCCCCATATGAGCCAGGTCCTGCGCAAGGTGTCTTTCCTTGCCACTATTTGGCTTAAAGTTTTTTTTCTCCCACTGTGGAAGTTTTTTACCTGCCATTATCCTTGTTTAGGATTCAATATTATATTTTTAGTTAATAATATTTGCTCGGGGGTCATGCTCTGGATCTCTGTAAAGCACCTAGAGACAATTGACATTGTAACAGACGCTATACAAATAAAATTGAATTGAATTGAATTGAATGTGAAATAGCCAACATTCTACACGATCATATGGTGCACAAATGTAAAAGAATAAATGAAATAATGTTTAAAAGATTAAATGATACAATATTAAATAATCAAAAAAAGTTCAACAATTTAAATTAGAATTACAGCCTTGTGGCTGCATGTCTCTGCCAACCAATCACATGACACATTCCGTCGTTCAGCCTGACCTTTTGATTACGAAATGTCATCACATCAAGGTCTCATCTAATCAGACATTTAGTTAGACTGTGGTATAATTAGCTTATCAATGTTGTAATTATGATCAAAAAAATCTATTTAGTGTTCAAAGTGACTTTTCACCAAAATTCATGTGGAAGATTGTAGCAATTCTGGATAAATTTCTAAGAGGCGGTCCAGAGATACTGTGTTCACAAGAATCAAGCAAACATCGTGTCCTGTGAACATATTGCCATATGAAAAAAAAAAAAAAAAAAGTAATGCATTTAGTAACCAGGGGCACAAAGAGTGTAAAAGTGTTCAGAAAGTCAGACCTTCTCGTAGTTGGAAAAGCCACCCATGACGGCGGGGTCAACAATGCCGCTGAGCATCATGGACAGTGGGTTGATGGACAGTGAGCGATCACAGGCCTGTTGCTGCACAAGGTTACTCAGCTTTTCATTGGCCATCTCCATGGTTTCTATAGCATTCTCCAAAGGACTGATCTCCTCCTACCCACCAGGCAGGAATAAAAGTCAGAGAAATGTACCATTAAAGGCCATTCACATCAAAAAATGCATGAAATAACACACAGTTTGAACATCAAGGCTGCTTCTTACCACTGAGACAGACTTGACTTCGAACCATTTGAGAATCCCTGGGAAGCGATAGGCTGTGATGTAAGTGGTTCTCTCAATCCACATGGTCTGTGAAGCAGAATCAATCAAATATTCAAGGAAGGAATTTTCAGGCCTTAATTAATTTTTAGAGTGAGGCACATGCATATACAGATCTTTTTCTCGATTAATGGGTATATGACTACAGATGAGTTCAGAGCATGAAGGTTAAGTTAAAAAAGTGCTCACTGCAAATTCATTGTCAGGATCCTTTTCACCTTTCCTGAAGGGCCTGGAGTACTGGAACTGGTCCACTTCGTTGGTTCTATAATAGCTGCAGGAGAAACGGACGGGACAGCAAGCAGACAATTATAAATTTGGCATTTGCAAGAAAATAAAATCAGCCTTTGAGTGCTGTGTTACCCACTCTAATATCTGCTCTGGAACCCCCTTCTCTTTAAACTGATGTGGCACTGTGAAAACAGGCTTGACAGTAAAGGACTGGATGTCTGTCAAGCTCAACTAAGGATAAAACCAGAAACAATGAGGACGAACAGAGATGAAGACAAACTGCCCTGAATCATTTTTTAATTTGAATCTGTCAGAAAAGTGAGGCTGTGTTTAGGCAAAGTGATGCCTTGAGCTTAACCGCAAACACAAATGTATTTAGAGTGACTGACTGCAAATGTTACCATGTTGACCATCTTCACATATTAAAATTTATAATTAAAAGGAGATAACTGTGGGAATAAGAATGTCAGTTTTCTAGGATTTGGGCTCACTTTGGAAGATTTTTCTGAATGTCTGTGCCAACTTTAATAATTTAAGATGAGAAAAAATGAAAATCTTGACAACAAAGCAGCATTTCGGGGGCTAACTGAAGGATACACTGTCCAGATGAGTTGCTGATGTCGTCTCCAGGAGGCGCTGTACTGTTCATTCGGACTGCATTTGGGAATTGAGAAAGCAGCTTTAAACTGAAGTCCTCAAGCCACTCATACTCTTTACCTCGATAGATAAACATCTTGTTCTGCAGGGGGAAAAAAATTGGAAAAAAAAAGGGAATTATTGTTGAACTGTAGTTGTTGATAACAGTGTAGATGGGGCTTGTGGTCTTTGGCCAAAACGTGCTGCCCCCATTTCTTCCATAAAACATGCTGATTAATAAATAAACACTATGCATATTCATGATGGTCCATTTATCTGAGCCCAGAGGCATCAACACTACCTCTCGACCTGCGGTTCCCAAACTTTTTTTTTTTTTGTGGCAGAGTTTTATTTTGAAATTTGGCCTCATTCTCTCTGCCATTTTCATGACTGATGTCCTGCCAACTCATGCACTGCATGTAAATTGAGGGTCTACCAGCAGCCAAGTGCCAAAGTGGACTCGACGGATAACTCTGGCGGAAAAGCATGGATGGGCCCTGGACAGACCCCGGACAGACCTCCATCCTGCGACTCTCATTGACTGCTCTAGACAGCATCAGGCTTCTGTTTTTGCACGGTAAATTTCTAAGCTGCATCTGTGAATCGGCTTTAGCTCCATAGTGTGGTGCTTGGTGATGATAACAGCTACTGATAACAACAATAACTGATGTAACGTTATCTGCGGCATCGAAGATCATGACTATCCAGTTTAGGCTGAAGAGTTTCAGTGTGAAGGTTTCTTGAATCGTTTAATGATATTATGCAAAGCAGAAGGAGAAATATGCTAATTTTTCCCAGTCCTTCTTTGAGGAACATCTAAAATAATCTTTTTCTCATACATCTGTTGACAAAGTGCAGATCCACTGGAGATCCTTCGCTCCTCAAAGAGACAGTCGTTGGTGCGTGCTGCTTTTGTACCAACTCATTACGACAATCACCTGCTGATATCACCTGTTTGAAATAACATTTTTATTTTGTCTTTTGCTTCCTTATTAGTACTAAATAGCCCTCAGACAGATTTTTTTTTTTTACATGTCTCAGGCCTAAAATGCAAAAACTGATGTGCATTACTAAATTAGACGAGTTCATGCTGTCTGCAAAAACATAGAAGTTAATGTCAATGTAAGAATTATTGTATCTTTTTTATTTGTTTCCATACTTCATGATTATTTGTGAGTACGAGTGTTTAACGCTTTGACAGGACTATATTTATTCTGACATTCTCTTGTGTCATCACAAAGCCAATAACCTTTACTGGGATTATTGCTTATTGCCCCAAGAAATATTTCAAAATGCCAGCTGCTTGCATAAGCACAGAAACAGGAAGGTTTCTCGAAGTCTCCATTTATTGAAAAAGGTAATCATTTTCTTACCCTGAGGAATGAGGGGAACCCAAGACCATAATATCCAACAGCAAAGTACTCTGGCTGTGGCCGCATGGCATGCATTATGTTTTGATAGAACTGGGATTGTTTTTTCTGTAATGGAGAACAACAGAGATGTTAAGGCCGCAGTGCATAATTATGCTGTAATTGGCTGTTAGTGGTTAGAAAATGAAACCATTCAAAAAAACCTTCAATGGAATTAAAAGCAAAATGTAATTTTTATTTCTATGTAGGTTAATCAATGTACTTCTGTAGCCCAATACTGTAAAGCATTCAAACTCTACACTGTCAGCAGGCATGATTCAGATGAAAAAGAACAGGTTACAAAGGAATTTCTTCTTCCAATCATTAAAACGGTCTCAGCGCTGACCAAGCACAATCACAACTGTAGTCATCAGACTCATTTTATGAGCATCAAAACCTAATCCTCTTTATTTTACTACAATTGTTTTCCTATCAGTGTAAGAGGTTGACTCTTTCAGTTGTGTGAGGAGTGCTGATGTTTTTACCCAGTGAACATCCTCTTACCAGCAGCTGGCTCAACTCCATGAAGTCAAACATGTGGCTTTCATGCATCTTAGCCAGCTGTTTGCCCAGTTCAATGGCCTTCTCCCACATCTGAGAAGACATGTGAAGCACTTAGTTTAAAGGGGGGGGGGGGGGGGGGGGGGGGGGGGGGTCATAAAACATGAACATAAAAACAGGAGCACAAAATAGACTCTGCCATCTGGTTCACAGCGCTCTTCTTAATGGAATCCCCACGTTTGCAACACCAAGTGGTGTGTGAGCTTATGTAACATCCTGCCTCGTTTCAAAAGGCTACCGCGGAGCGTGCTGTACATTATGTGACGCTGACATGATGGGAGGTTAATATCACCTTGCCCTGGTCCAGGTAACATATGATTTCCTGGAAGAGCCTCTCTTTCAGCTCCTGCTGGGTCCACAAGTGCTCCCCGTCTCGAGGTATCAGGTGAGGCGCGCATGGTTTGTCCGACCACTGAGGAAGGAAAAGGCCGTAAAGAAGGGCGGTTCTGTTTACAAAGGTTGTGCAAGTCAAACATTAAAGCAAGACTTTAATGCGCAGCAGACCTCCAGTAATTCAGCGTGTAGCAGCAGAGTGTAAGCAGCCTCTGTGTAGTTCTCACGGTCCAAGTGCAAATCCCGCAGCTTGTACAGGTACCTGGTTACACGAAAACAGCAGTTAGGCAGAACAAGCTCATTTTTCTAAAAACCAAATGCTCCGTGCTTTAAACCAACTCACCGGATGTAAATGTCTTCCCTCTTCTGTTCTTTGTAGAAATTCTGCAGGAAAAAAATACAGTTTCTGTCAAGTACTTTGCCTGTGATTGCTTTATATAAGGCATAAAACTGCAACCACAACTTAACATACAGGGAACAGAAAGACTGTTTTTCTCCCTGTCTGACAGGTAAGGTCAGTTCAGATTTCCTGATTTATTATTTCTTTTTTTTTTCTTTTGGGGGGCTGGGGGGTTCAAAATGAGAATGAGAATTCTTTTTCTTATTAACTTTTTTTTTTTTTGGTTCTAAATTATTTTGACATTTACATACACTTGGCCAGTATTTGGCAGAGCAGCCTTGAAACTGACTCAGTCGTTGCGAAATGTTCTCGCGCCGTCTTGCTGGGGTTTCGGTCCGTTCCTCCTGACAGAACCGGTGGAGTTGAGTCAAGTTTGTGGGCCTTCACATACACATGACTCTTCAGGACTGGCCACAAAATGTCTACTGGACTGAAGCCGGGGCTTTGTTTTGGCCACCGTAAAACCTCTTGCTTTGCTGCCCTGAAGCCACTTCGTAACTAATCTGGAGCTATGCTTGGGGCCGTTGCCCGTTTGGACAACCCTTCCATGCCGAGGCTTTAAATTTTTGCTCATGTTTGGGCTGATGTTCTTTAAATATATATATATATAATACAATCTATTTTGTAACATCCCTTCTGCACAAAACAGCCACAGAGCATGTTTCCACCTGCACCACTAGTGTTTCAGTTTAATTTTAGCCTCCTCAGATCTCAGCACACACTGTGTCCCCACCTGCAGCTGAAAACAATGTTTTGTTTGGTTTTTTAATGGCAGTTTTGGAACAGTGGATTTCTCTTGCTTTGTGGCTTTTCCGCTCATGCTGATACAGAAGGTGTGTTACTGCAAATAATGATACTTTCTTCTTAGCTCTGGTGAGTATATTTACAAGGTCTTACGCTGTTGCACATTTCACACTAAAGCGTCCGGGACAAAAGGCCACAGCAATCCAGTCTGCTCCCACGCTGTTTATACTCGCATATTTCTGCTCGGTTAAATGAATGTAGGACCTTCAGGTATCTGCTAAACTGTATCCACTACTGAACAACTGTTGAGGTCCAGCTGCAATTCTTTTTCTGCTGTCTTTGTTGATTTCTATTAATTTTCCTATAGTGTCATTAAATGGGGTCCTCATGTTTAAAGGTGTGTCCCAAAATAAAACCAAAGGTGTGCCAGTTAACTTCAATTACATTTGTTATTAGAAGCTTCTAACACCAAAACAGGAATTTTCAGTGCAATTCTCCAAGCGACTTAATGCCACATATAACTGAGGTCTAGTAGTCGGAAGAGGGGGGTCTCGGCACAGATGCCGTCGAACTCTGGTGCGGTTTGTTTGTGGTGTGGAAGCTCCAGACCTCTGGCCGACCCAACTACAGTGCGTACAGTACATGTTTGAGCTAAAGAGGCCTCTGTAGTGAGCCGGACAGTGCACTGTTGGCTGTGAGGGAGAATATAAACATGACAGAAGAAAGTAACGCTAGCAGTCGAGGACAAACGACTTCCTGCTGCTTCATTTACAGGCTGTTTAGCTCGTCTAGAGTAGTACAAAAAAATAATATAGAGAAAAATGGCAAACTCTTGGTCAACAACAAGGAGTTGTTGTATCGCCGTGTTTTTCAACTCTTCACTACCAGCTGGTGGTCATGGAAGCATGAAGCTCCACCAAAAGCGCTATTGACCAATGACGGTATTGACCGTTGTCACGTGACATGTGGCTTCAAAATAAGACGTTCTTTAATCAGAATTTAGATACATGTCCGTCCACAAATAGAGTTAACTCTTTAGTAAATCAAAGCTACAGACAGAAAGCATACCAGGACATTGACAGTGCAGCTCATGCGGTACTCGGGACTTTCGTCCTGCGTGATGGTGCGGTACGCCAGCAGATTCTCCAGAAGGCTGCTCAGCAGCAGAGCCAGCTCCTCCCCTGACTGGGACAGGTATCTGTGGCGTCTGCAGTGCTCCAGCAACCTGCACACAAGCAAGCAGAAATAATTCATCACCTCTTCATCACCGTGAAACATCTTATTCTAGTATATTAGTTGGCCAAAACTCTCAGTGAAAAGCACTTGTTTAGGAATAGTCAGAAATCTTACAGCGTGTCTTTGTTCATTTGAGGTTGTTTATACTTCTAACAGACAGCCTTATCTTTCGGGTTCACTGTGGGCTTCATCAAGACACAATCAGAGGGGCCTTTGTTGTACTTTAAAAGCAATCCTATGAGAATCTCCCTTTCAACTGAAAAAAACATTTTTTTTTCTTTGATCTACTATTCTGCCTTACGTTTTTTCCAACAGGACTTTGTACTGCTCATCCCCTTGGCCTCCTTCAACTTCTTGATCCAATTTCATTATTAGTTCATTTTCAAACTGCAGAGAGGAAAATTGAGAGAACCAGATGATAGCATCGTCTCAGCCATGTTTAGCAAAAACCAGCTTTAGTCAAATGCAGAAAGTACAAAGAAGTGCAGAACTTCTGAGATGGCACTGTACCGTTTCAAAAGTGCGACCAGGGCTGAAGTTGTGCTCACACTGCATCATATCAAAGAAGATGGGTATGGTAGCCCTCCTCAGCTCGGGCTCAGGCACCAGCGTGACCTCCAGAATGGGTCCTACCATGGCTGGGATGAACCTCATTTTGTGCGGCCCTGAGAGGCGACAGTTATTATCATGCAGAAATATTACATAACCACTCCAGAAAGCAATATGCTGCATCTTTATGTTTTAACAACCACAGGACAAATCTAATAATGTGGCAAAGAAAACAATAACACAGTTTGAAGCTGGACAATAATAAATAAATAAATAAAAGATCATTTCGTTATTCCCTTTGCATTATTCACAGGCGCTGGGTCAACAGTTCCACAAACTCTGTGATGATAGCAGCGTCATGATGAGGCTCAGAATACTCACCAAGGTTGTACCACATGTCCCTGATCTTAAATCCCATAGTCTTCCTCATGTCTCCGTATCTGAAGCAAAATCAAATGAAAGAACAGTCAGTTTTGGGTTCTCATAATTTAAGTAATCTTTAAAAAACTGGAAAGTGACAGATATGTAAACCCCTTGGAATTAACCATCTTTCTGTGTTCATTTGCGACAAAATGTGATGTGATCTTCATCTCAGTCACACTATTAAACATAATCTGCTTAAGCTGATAACACATTAAAAACAATTATAAATAATATATGTATCATTCTTTATGGAATACGGTCATTATATTTTCTCACCACTGGTTGAGCCCACTGACTAGTTGGTACAACAAACGCTAAATGGAGCCAGTAGTTTGTACAACTGTTGCCTCACAGCTAGAAGGTTGGTGTCTTGGCTGGGGCCCTTCTGTGCATTATCAAGAGCAAGATCATTTCTTCCGTTTGTCAAAATATCCTGTAGGATAATGTCATGGTGGTTGTTGACCAACTGAAGTAAAAGTATGGATATATAACAGGATAATGACTATTCATCAGAGTAAAACCACCACAGAAAGACTTCAGAAAAAGGAGATGTGCCTCTAGTGGTGGCCCGATCTGAGCCCCGACCTCAGCCTCATAAACATGCTGTGGAATTACCCCAAGAGAGTTGTTAACACCAGACATCTTTTAAAATCATTTCTGAGTCGAAGCAACACTAGAAAGTGAAAAGGTCAAGAATTCCTCTTGAAAGCTGTACAGGTCTGATCCAGAGCTACCGAAAGCACTTGCTTGAAGTCACTGCTGCACAAAGGAGGTTCAGCCAGCTATTAACTCCAGAAGTTCATGTACTTTTTCCATCAACTAACATGTTCAGTAAAGACATTTGTGTTGTCAGCTTAAGCACATTTTGTTTGTCTGTTACTCACAAGAAGATCTGATCAATATTATGGCCAGTCAACATTAGGTAATTTCAAGGGTTTCACAAACTTCTTCTGAACGATCTCACTTGTTCAATATCTTATTCCGCTTCTCCAGAGATAAGGATTCCAGCTGCAGAGTCTTGTGAGTGAGGAACGCCACGGTTAAATGAAAATAATTATTCCACAGCTGCAGGCGAAACAGGGTTTTCAAATTTTAATGTTGAAATTATATTCTCATAACACTCAATTCTAATTTTGTGTTCAATAAGAAAAAAAAAAAGAACCTCTACTAAGCCAGGGCGGGGCGAGACACACCTGTAAGTCAAAATGTGCCTGGTCCAGGAAATATTTGTTGAGCACATCAGAGTAGTGGTTAATGGCCCTCAGGAAGACCTGCATCTGCACCAGGTTCATGATCATCCAGTCAGCGGGGAACACATTTCCCATGAGGTCCTTAAACATGATGAATGTTTCCATGAGGAAGTCCTGAAGTCAGAAGAACAACATCTTCACTGCAAATGCCTCAAATCTGCCCATCTCTTACAGGAAACACAGACCAGGTGAATCAACGGCACTGCTGCTACGTGTCAGTCAGACACGACGTCCCCCCTCACAGCTAAACGGAGACCCACCAACATCCTCATCATGTCAGTGCAATCAGCCTCATGAAATGTCAGTAATCAATATTCTCTTAAGGAGCAGTAAGTGGCCAGGGTGGCTGAATGCTTGTTATTGATGAGATGCTTCAGGACAAGATGTAGCCAACGGGGGCAGAACCAAGACACTTACAGTGATATCCTGCCTTGTTTTGAAGGTGCTGATGTAGTGGGCGTAATGCATGTCATCCATTTGCTTCAGGATGGACGTCATGCAGGCGAAATAGTGGCCCTGCCGGAGAAGTGACAGCTATTACTCAAGACATTTCACAGGAAATTAGCCCCTTGAAAAACTGCATTTACAGCACATATCACGGAGCATATTCCACGGGTATCATCTTTGCTCATGTCAGTGCTCATTTACATCCAAATGAATGCGGAGGACACATTAAAGATGTAACATTACAGTGCATCTTACAACGAAAGGAGAAGATCTGTCCATGCTGATGACAGTGCGATTAACCCTGCGAAGAAGCCGCTCCATTATCAGTTGAACGTGTCCTCTGGTTGGACCCTGCATAGACAGAACAGTTCCCAATTACACACATTTCCACACTGACTGTTAACATTCGTTATTCTTTCACCACCATATTTAAGTAGCAGTAAATCAAATTCCTTTGACGATGCCCCACAGGTTTTAGGAAATTTATGAACTCATTGCTCAACGAACTGATGAGTCATTTGACAGAAAAGGAAGACATTGTTCATACCAAAAATGATTTTGATTAAGAACCTTGAGGCTTTAAAAATATAATCCTGGCATGAGAAAGACGCCGCTGCCGTCCATGAACACAATGAGCTCCCAAAAGAAAAGGATGTTTCACTCAAAGGTTTTATATCAGATTCTTGGTAAAATAAATATAATCTCGCCTGTGCAAACTGAACACAAACCCAAATCCTTCCATCCATCCACTTTAAACATCTTTTCCTGACAAAGGTCACAGTCGTCAAAAATAAGCTGAGCATCACAAACAATTGTCTGCTTTGAAACTCCAGATTTACATTTTATCAAACAGACAAAGTATCTCACATTCTTTGTCTCATCCTAAACATTCGTCCTGGATTTCAGTGCAAAACACTCTGAAGTCAAGGTGAACTGAAGTGGAGGAAAACACACCAGTTTCCATCAGAAAGCACTTCCTCAGGCTGGATGTTGTTAACGTGTGTCTGCTGGGGTGAAACTATAATGTTCAAAACACAATACAGTATAACAAATACTTGACCCTGAAGTTTCAAATGAACCTGAGGTTATAACGCCACCGCTGCTCACTCTCACCCTCCTGTCCACTTTTATTTGTGATACCATTTTCAAAAATGTTGGAAAACTGTGTAACATTGAAAGAAAAAAAATCCAACGATTTGTTAAACTCATAACACCACATTTTATTCACAGTGGAAAAAGGCCTGATGTTTTCCACGCGGAGCAGCGCCTCGCCTTTTAACAACGCCACGCGTAGATCTGGAAACTGGGCAGGATCATGGATCGTGCTCACATATGGCTTGTTCTTTGCGTGAGAGAAGTTTAATCTACATCTGTGGATGGCACGCCAAACTGTGCTCTGAGACCACGCAGTGATCCATCACAAAATCAGGTTTGTCTTTGATGCAGTGCAGCCCGAGCGCTCCAAGATCACAGGCATCCATCGTCCATTGCGCCAAGTGATATCTCCATATTCTCAGAATTTCTTGCTACTACTATTTAATATAGACCAACAAGGTCAAACTTAGTTATTTTTCATGAAACGGTAAAGTGTCTTACTGGAAACATTTCATAAGTGTTCCATGTTGTATTGTGAATAAAATATGTTTGAAATCGCCATAAAATGCTCAAACCATGTTGAATTAATTACATGGACAGGATGAAAACATTGTAAATCTAACTTTTCTTCAGGAGATAAGAAAGAAGCACCAAAAAAAAAAAACATTCCCTCTCAAGAGATACTTTCCAAAGCCAGATGGGAAATGTACTGCAATCCCTCCAGCAAGCTCTCGGGCTGCCCAGAGGCTCTCCTCCCAATTGAACTTTCTAGATAACCTTTAAAAAGACACTCAATCTCCTCAACAGCTTCCACAAAACAGCAGTTTTCTGATTTATATAATTTCCCTTTGGGGATTTAATAAAGTATTATTGGAATAAATTGAATTTCACTCTGAGGTCTGTATGGCTGTCTGAGCACAGCTACCCGGTGGATTACACTCACTTCAGTCCCTCGTGTCCACCACGTCGTCAGAACGAACCGCTCCTTCTCTGATTGAGCCATGCTGAACTGTCAAACATCTTAAATTTCGTGTGTCAAAAGGTGAACTTGAACCCCTCACCACGTCTTTGCGGTCCAGGTTGTCCAGCACTATGCCGAGCAGTTGAACGCAGGCCTCGTAGTCCGGCTTACTAGAGTGGTCGTCCAGCTGCCCACTCAGCTGGTCGGTGACAAGCGGCAGAAGCACATCTCGACAGTCTGTGGACACAAGGGGGGGGCACTCGCTCACTTCCTGTTAATTAAGCTGGCCTGATACGTATGTGTAATATGCAGCAGAAGTTATATTTTTCTCTTTTGTCTCATTTGAAATGTCATTATGTGGTGTTGGGGCCTCAAGAACTCCTACCTGGCTGTCTGAAAAGGTCACTCTCCACCATTTTACACATGCAACTCAGCTTCTGGCGCACGAGCTGCGAGTCAGGGATGCTCTCAATGAACTTTGCAAGCAGGACGCTGGAAAGAGAGCGAAAGGAGATAAAAAGGGGGAAAAAAAAGGACAGCTGCGATAATTCTAATGTAAATATATTTCACGTCTCGTAATTACGGTCACACAGAACTAATGAGCAGCACACATGACAGGCTGATTTAACAACAGCAGGAACTGAGAAGGGCACTTTTACTCAGTAAGTGTGATGATTTGCACTGAGACAGGCAATTTTCATTTCCTGTTGTGCAAACCCTCTGGAGAGTTACCTGAGCTCCACGGGATCAAACACAGTCTGGATGTCATTAATGATGCTGGGGAGGTATTTCAATATTGCGCCCTGAAAAAGCAAAGAACTGTTTTTCATCAGGCCGAAGCTGGAGGATGTTTTTCATACTCTAGTAAAACTAGCTTTTCCACGCCTAGCCGGCACTGCCATCAGGGAGCTCTCATTATTTCTCAGTCAATTTGTACAACTTTTCAATAACCACTTTATAATAGTGGAACACATTTTCACAGCTGGATTACTGCATTTTCATGCAGGAGAAAAACATACTCAGATGGAAAATTGACGTTACATTTTCAGACTCTGACCAAACTGCATTAGGTTTGCTTTTTTTTTTGGTTTTCTTTTTTTGTTTTTGTTTTTAAAGCTACAAGATATTTAGCACTAGAAAACAAGAAACAAACTGTTCCAGTAAACATAATCTTACCTTTATTTTCACTCCCTCACCCAGGGGTCTGTCCATGAGAGCGTTGAAAGAGAGGAAAAGTGTGCGAATGGAATTCAAGAAAGCGTCTCCATCTTCACTGTTCCCATAGAACCTGAAGAAGAAAAGCCAGAAACACAATTACAAGATCCTGACCTTACAGTATTTGAATGTACAGTGGATCCATGGCTGGCAGGGCTGCTGATACCTGTGATAGAGGACTCGGGACTGGACAATAAATCTGAAAAGGTACTTGAGAGCTTTGAGTGCTGTGTAGAGCCTGTCTGTCAGGGTGGGCTCCTCAGGATGGCTCGCGTAATGATTGAGCACCTTGGTTAGCTTCCTGCGAAAACAAGTGTCAGGCATTATGATCTCCTGATAATGTGGGTGGAGAAGGAGAGCAACGGAGCTAGAAGACGGGAACATTAAAAGCCTCCATAAGCCATCAAAGCCGGGGAATCCAGAGTGGGTACTCACATGTAAGCTAAAGTGGCACTGAAGTGCTTGTTGATGTAGGTTTCCAAGACTGGGTTAAAATGCTGGAATTTGATGTCGCCAATAAGTGTAATTATTAATACCTGGTAATAAGCAAGAAAAGAGAAAAACTTATTATTTTGTGAGTTAGATACACGAAGGGCTCGCATTAACCCTGCGTTACTGTTTATCATTTATCGTGTCAAACTATTTATAATTCACTCTATAAATGCTGTATCAGAGCTGCATTAATGTGCTGCTAATGCAAGCTGAAGCACCATGTTTGTCCTGCTTTACATTCAGAGATGTACTAACTTATGCGACGTCAGACAACATCAAAAGGCTAATGTGTTTACAGTCATTTGAAGTTGCACTTAACAGCCAGACATCACATGGAGGGTGGGGGTGTATGATGTCATTTACATGTGGAGCTGACAACACATTTTTAGACTCCTTCTCCTTGAAGGCATTGAGCTGCAGTCGACTGTTAACACGAACAGTGCCAGAAACGGTTATGTACCGTGAAAAAACCTGATAGAAACATTTAAAGTTAAAAGTCTAAATTATTATTTTGTCATCACAGGAGATGGGTTTGGATAATCTCCTATGAGTGTAAGGTTATTGCTTTTCAGGGATCATAAAAAGAGATGGACCCTGAATTTCCAGTTCTCAGATCTAAAAGGTACTTTTTTGGGAGGTATGTGAAGCTGTTCATTCATCTGACAAGTGATTCTGATGGCCTGGTCTGTGGCCTGAAGCAACTTTAATATATTACATTTGGAGGAAAAAGCAGGAAGCTTGCAAGTCAGAGAACAGCATCCCAACTGTGAAGTACAGGGGAGGCAGCATCATGTTGTGGGGGTGTTTTGCCGCAGGAGGGACCAGTGCACTTCACAAAACAGACGCCATCATGATAAAAGAACATTATTGAAGCAACATCTCAAGACATCAGCCAAGAAGTTTAAGTTTGGGCACAAATGGGTCTGCGAAATTGACAATGACTCCGAGCATATCACCAAATTAGTTATAAAAGCTACATTTTCACTGGCGGAGGTTACAGAGTAAAACTGGGAGGCTGAAATTTTAACAGGGCTAACCTCCTCTTAAGTGCTTTAGCCGGTGTCTCTCGACCTTTGCATGTAAACTACCACTCCAAACCACATGGTGGCGGTAGTGCACCACCTTTTCTGTTTTTCAACTGCCAAAAATGAAAAGAAGAAGACAAGAACTAAAATTCCAGTAAACTATTGCAAGAAGCTCTTTGAAGGAAACCCAAAATGTTTGAGCCAAGTCATACAGTTCAAAGCCAATGCTACCAAACACTCAGGAAATGTATGTAAACCTCCGACTTTGGAGAAAGTAATTTAAAAAATGATCTTGTTATTCTAGTATTTAGCAAATATAAATAATTTTCTATGGTATATGTAAACCTGAAGTCCTGAAACTGCTAAAATTTTCTGTACGAGCCACCACTGTAGCTTAAGTGAAAACTAACCAAGGCATCGAACACCAAAGAATCGTAGGTGTCCTTTTCTGAGGTTTCCATCATGATGTTGAACAGAACATCAAGGGTGTCCTGGAGAAACTGTGGACAAAATAGAAACCAATTGTAGAACCAGAATTAAACTAGACATTATACATCGATCAAATTAAATGCCAGGCAATCAGTTTGAACGTAGCACATATGAGGACTTACTTTGACAATTTCACCTCCTTCCACCTCCATGAGCTTTTGCAAAATCATCTCAAGATCCTCGGGGTTAGACTTCCAGTTTAACAGGCCAAGCAGATCCACTGCAGGGACGAATAACAGCACCTCAGAATCGATGTTACGAGAGCAGCATCTCCTCAGTTACAACGTCAGTTAAGGTAATCGTGTTAAAAGCTTCAAATTTCAATACAAACTTAATAAGATCTACCGGAAACATCAACACACCAATATTAGCAACAGAGATCAACATAATTAATATTGAAGCAATCTATAGGGTGGTAACCGTGGTGGTGCCGCTCCAATATCCATCACAGAATCAGGTGCATTTCTTATAGACGACTTGTGGCAGGACATCGTTTAATTATCAGAATCTCAGGCTGGAGAAGAGGGAAAATTTGACAAGTTCTGGTGTACCATTCTGAGTGAGCTTAGTGGAGCAGGTGAGCATGGCGATCTGGAAGCTGTCTTTAGTCACAGGAATCACTCCTGAATGTGGAAACTGCTTCCCCATTTGCTTTTCCTTTTCCTCCACTTCAGCCCAGGTTGCTGGCAAGGTGAGATAAACCTTTGCATCCTCTGCCTTTTTCACATCAGCCTGAGGAATTTGCAACATAGGGAATGAACCATGAAGCATACTGATTGACGGAGATGCAATCTCACGTTTACTGACTGCGAAGAGATTTGTGAATAATCCATTCACCCATCGTCAGCTATTCGAGACATATTTTTGCATAATTAGATACCGATGCGCATATTTAAGCTCGGTAAATCAAATTCAACGTGAAAGCCAAATATTGAAACATCATCCCGCTACCCTACCTTATAGACAATGAGTTCATGTCTGCCATCCTTCAGTGTGGTTCCATCTTTTCTCATGAGCCTGACAAAGGCCATGCCAAAGGGCTTCTCTGATTTGTCCCTGGCTGAGAGATGCACAGGAGCATAAGACAAGATCAAATCCAACTCAAGCTCCATTCAACATGGTGGAAGGATCTGCTACAGAAATAACCCTGACTCACAATCTTGGGAGGATCTGTGTCGAAACATCACACTCAGGTGACAGCGGCACACGTCTTCAATGGGAATCGTCACCTTGCAGGGAAGAGACAGGAGTCAGGGAAAATAAGAAGCGTGTGAATACGGGGTCACACACAGAACATGATCTATGATCTCGTCAGAGATTTGGATGAGTGGCACATTGTGCAGATGCCTTCCCTAAATGATTTATATTGAGCCAGAGCAAAAATAAAAAAAACGGAAAAAAATAAAAAATAGGAAAACATAGAGGATGATGCGTGCTGCAGGTTCCACATTCTGGATATGACTTTACCTTTACTGTTTCATTCCAACAAGGCTGCTTCACCTGGTAGTAAATGACAGACTTGTACTCTGTTATGCCATCGTAACCAGCCCCAGGAAATATCGCTTTCTACATAAAGAGGAGGAGGGGCATCAGTTCCATGACAGGAGCATAATCACTTTTCTCATTACTGTATTTCATATATAATTGGATGTAATAATTATATTGACAGTAGAAATATAAAACAGTGGAAGCATATCCAATAGTTTTGTAATTAATAATACATAAAGAAGAAAGTCTTTAGATGGTATTGAGCTGATGATTTACATTATATTCCATTTTATAGTAGCACGTGAACAAGCTCTACTTCAGCCAAGAAAACTACAGTAACTAAGAATATGTGAGCATGATTTCAGATGCATTAACTTTGTAGCTATATCTTTATAAAAAGAAAACAAATTACACTTCTCACATATTGATGGGCCCACATAAAATGTAAAGCAGACGCGCCTCCCATTAGGCCCACGCCGCATGAGCTATGAATTACTGTATCTGTTAAATGAGGATGCTATCTCACATTAAGTATAATCATAAATAATGAAATACAAAGGACTTGTTGCTTTCACTGGGCTATTTTACCTCCATGGGATTGCCCTCATCATCACGCACACTCAGTATGACCTCCACATTTTTGGGGGTCTTCTTTTTACCACTGTCAAACTCTCCTTGAAGCAGGGTTACATAAATATCATTCCTCACATTTCCTGCAGACAGAACGAGAGATCATCAGGGGTGAATTCATGAACCCCCCCCCTCCCACAGCTCTTTGTGCAATTAAATTGAGCACGGTCATGCCGGCTGCAGGCAACACGCAGCATCAAATGGGCCACCTGGGAGGATGATTTCTGGGAAGCCCATTTTCCTGACGATAGCCGTGTTGCGGTCTACAAAGTGAGAGTAGTCCTTCCTGACTTGAGCAAGGTCCCCTGGGAGAAGCTTCAAGGTCACAAACAGTCCTGCCAGCATACATGTAAAGAAACTCAATGAGGCAGACCCTGAAGGAATACATCTTGCACATCACTCACACATCATTTAGTTTTCCTCCAAACAAAAAGGTTAATTCAGAGCGCCCCTGTGAAATTACAGGGGGATGCGCTGTCTGTGAGCACTTCATTTTACCCTGGCCTTTGTGATTGACCTCCCGCGTGGCAATGACTTTGTTGAAGACAGCCGTGAGCGGCTCATTCTCTCCTATGACTCGAGAAGGCATGAGCGGAGACATGATGAGCTGCCTCTGGCGGATGTAGGTTTCCATCGCTATCCTGAGGGAGAGATTCGAGGATAAGAAGAAGAAAAATTAGCTGCCAGACTCTCTGACAAGTGACAAATAAATGGACAGGGGAGCGGGTGGAGGAAATGTGAGGCTTGCTCACTTTATGGACAGGATGCACCATTATCCCTCCAAACATGTCACATGCCTCAAGTGAATACTACAGAGAAATATTAAGCAGTTCCAGCACTCCTGAGCTCTACAGAAAGCAAGGCTACCTATTATGTGCATATGTCACAATATACAATTTAATTAGCAAGATAACAATCGTGCATATGTCAAAATATACAATTTAATTAGCAAGATAACAATTACGAAATAAAAACTGTATTTCTCAGAATAGTGTGAGATCTTCCAAAATCTGATTTATCAGTTTGTTTTGGTGATCAACTTATTTGTCTTATGAACTCTGTGGAGTGTTGGAGCCATAGACCCATCACATGCTAAACGTTTGGCTCACTGCTTGAAATGTTTTATTTATTATTCAGTCGAGGGGCTGCATGAATACTAATGGTTCTCATACTCGGATGTGGCCAAATTAAGAGCTGATGACATATTCATCACTGAGTTCAACACAGTATTGTCGTGAAAGCATCCATGCTCATTTTTAATATTGTTCTTACGTGTGGTTAACGCGCAAAACAAATGTGTACTATGTGAGGTAAACGTGAAGTGTCGGGTCCTGAATATGGGCCACACAAACAAAAACAAGCAGTCACTCCTGCAGAGGCGAATGTACCAAAGAGCTGCAGCGGTTTAGTTGAAGGGAAAAAAAAGGGGAAGCAAAAACATGAGGGGGAAGGCTTCGCCAACCCAAGAAGTTTTTATGTACTGCAAGAAGAAATGTGAGATGGAAAGTAGATAAAATATGGTGGTTTTACTGATCCATCTCCTTTATAACGCACGCAGTTACATAACATCTCTGAAGAGAGACGGTTTTTGCCATCTGACCTTAAGCCAACAATTAGGAAACGTGATATGAGGGAGGTACTTTAGGAGGAATGTAATGCAAAAGCAGTTGAATACAAAAGTGCAGATTAACGCTTCAGGGCAGTTTGAAGCAAAACTGGCTTCTAATCCGGATGTTGGTTAAAGCCATCCAGTCTGCTGTAGGATACATTTGTTCGTCTACCAGCTCTTTGTTTGTAAAGCCCCTTTAAACATGTACAGCTGTCCTTTAATCTGGAAGCAACTGAGCGTGTTGGTTCATGTGTGAATGAACCCCCCTGGTCTTGTTATTTTTGGTTATTTATTTATTTTTGCAGTATTTTGAGACAGAAAAAAAAAAAACGCAGAATCTTCTCAATAACATCATCAATTTCAACGCAATACAAGCCTGAACTGGTGCAGACATGAACTGTAGAAGTGGGTTAATTTGGTTTTTGATCAGATGTTCCGACGAATCCAACAGATATGGTTACTAAATAAACAAGCTTTCCTCCTCCATGTTTTTCCTCGGGATGATTAGTGGCAGTATCAGGTAGATTTATTTTCTCATCTCGTCACATCCGCGCGGCTGTCATCCTTTGTCATTCTGTTCAACACCAGATATCCAATTCCAATACATGCTTTCTGATAATAGATATCACTTCTAAAATCTGATCTTTTTAACTGAGTAGCTATCTTTTTGTTAATGTTTTTGTTGTTTGCATAATGTGAAAAGTTGCACGAGTCTGCATTAAACCACTGCACTCATTAAAAGTTAAAACAAAAATGTATTAAATGTCACATATCTATCTATTTCAATAAATCAAGAAGGGCAACAGCAGAGACTAAAAGGTTTTCAATGTTAATACTTGTAGCTTTATAACTATTAGTTACAAACTGCTGAATGAAGCTTTTTGAGTGTAAGTGAATGCTCAAGAATCTTAAACGTTATAGACTGATATTTCCAGTTGCTTCCATGCATTGCTGCACAACTGGCACACACTTGGCTCGTTTATATGAATTGTTGTGTTGATACATCATGAAGTTGGGGAGAAAACTGTCACTATGATTGCACTCTGGATGGTAGCTCAAGTGAAGTATATGACTAATTTTACACAGATGCAAAATGCTGCACACACACACACACACACACACACACACACACACACACACACTGCAGCTCCCTCCATCAGGTTTATGGGTGCGTCTGAATGAAGAGTGAGGAATATTAATGCAAAAGTGACTTATGTCTGGATGGCTGAATGCTGTCGATTTTAACAGGTTGATAAAAGCATTAATGTAATGCAGCTTTTGTCTGAAAACTAAAGTGGGATATTAGAAAGATGAGTCGCCTTAAAGGAAAAATCAATCTTAAATTGTGAGGGGGAAAAAAAGGTAATGAAATCACGAGAATAATACCTTAATTTTATGAGGTCATGACAGAAAGCAGAACCCTTCCTAACAAATGTTCTTAGTTTCTCAGATATTCTTTTCAAGCTCCTGATCCTCACATGTGATGCTGAAGCACCAACAGGTGAAGCACGTCCTCATTAGTGAGTCTCACACTGAAGCACATCTCAGAAAAGGTCCTCAACGTCTTTCATTTCCAACACTTCTTATATTTTAAAGTTTTTTACTTTACGACTTTATTCTTGTGATATCACAACTTTTTTTTTACTTAAGATGATGACTTTATTATTGTGATATGACTTTTTCAATCATTAAATTGGATTTTTTTTTTGTACTTCCAAAACTACTACTTGATATACTTAATATTGAAACTTAATACAAAGTTTCTTAGAAAACTTTGTAATGAAATTATTACATCCTTTTTTTTTTTTGCAATCATTTCAGGGCCACAGCACTATTTTAGAATATGTGCTGAAGTATCTGAATAAAGTAAATATTAATATTACCATGTTATTCTGATATTTCGCCCTTTTGAAAATTCATTGATCAAAACTTCTTTATTTGTCATTTTATTAATTTCTAATCATCTGTTTCCTCTTTTCAAGAGCCAAATGAGTGAGTGAGAAATTCATTTGTCGAGGCAGGAAAGCCCAACAAGGAGTTCTTTGGTCTAATTTGTTCTGCATGTAAGTGCAAACTGAAAATTTACCCAAGTCCTTATTTGCTCATGTGCCACTTGAAACCACTTCATTTCATGGAATGAAAATGCACAGATTTATTGTTTCAAATAAGCATTTTCTGAATCCTAATAATGCTAGCCATTATAATCCAGTTAAAGCATGTTTGTATCCCTCCAGCTCCACCAAGAAGACACGGTCATTTGTGAACTAGAGAACAGAGTCAAAGGTTCGGTTTAGACGTGAGGAATCAAGATATTTTGGGGGCTTTTCCATCTTTGATCTTCGTGAACATATCGTGACCTTCCCAATGTGCAGATGCTTTGAAACCATGGTTTTGAAGCTCATCTTTGACATTTGCTAAGACTCTGGATTGGAAAAAAATTTTTTTTTTTTTTTACTTTAATTTCTCCTTGACAGGCAGCGCAGTAAAAGTCAAATTGTATTCAAGAAAACAAAATAAAAACAGGAGTCCCACAGGAAGGGGAGAGTACAGCTCTGTCATAGATAAGTCGTTCTCAACTGAGAGACATTACAAAACAGGACTGAGGCAGCGAGCAGAAGAGTGAAAACGTGAAAAGACTCACTGTTGAAAGGGGATGAAATGCTGTTTGTCTTCATCGTCTGTTTGGCCATGAGTGATATCTGTGATGTCCATCACTGCGGTGACAAACAAAATCACAGAAAGCCATTAGGCAGTTTTCTGTTTACCGTATAACAAGAACAAAATGGAATCTTCCTCGGTGAAACGCTCTCAGAGTTTATTTATTCACTGTAACAACGGGAGCTATATGCTCTCCGTTTACGACGGGAGCTGCAGCAGGTGTTGAATCTCACTCACCTTTTTCCTGGAGCGGCAGTCGGTCTGCACAGTAAAACAGACTGACGGTTGTTGATCTCCAGATTAATAAAGCCCCTGAATTTCAGCCAGTTCTCTTGCCAGAGCGTTTATTTTCCTGGCTACCATTAATGCGACTTTCTGAGTTAAATGTTGTTTCAGACTCTGGTTTCAGTCCATTTGCTGAAACGCCAGAGAGAAACCATTGCTCATCTTACCCACTAATCTTCTGGCCAGAAACAAAAAGGGGGTTGCTAATTTCCACAAACTCTCCCTTGCCGAGGCAGAGTGGCGGCGTTTTCTAGGTCAGGAGGTAGGTGTCTCCTGTTTGTTTGACACAAGGATCCTTTATTGCCACACCTGAACCAAACCGTTCTGGCATGTTTTTGGTGGAAGCAACTTTTCAACAGAACAATTGTGAAGGTTTTTCAAATGTTTACTCACCAGCCACACCAAAAGGCCTCCTCAGGCCTCCGGTTTGTTTCTTGCCCTCTTTGAGCTCCATGCTGCCCACTCTGATGATCTGACACACCAGGAAGAGTCTCTGCCTCATCAGGTCACTGTTGCTCAGGTCCTGGACACGCAAAAGACGATTTGTTACGCCACATGAGGTACATTCATTTGTTCTTCTGTGATATTTTTGTGTAAAAGGACTTCTCTGAGGTAGAAAGCATAAACCATAAGAAGAAAGCTCTTTTCTCTGATTGATACGGTTTTATTACACTCCAAACTACTACTGGTAGCGCATAAGCACGATGACACCATAACTTGCAGGCAGGGAAGTGCTGATGGTGTCATTAAAGCAAACAGCAGCAGCAAAATGCAGGAGAATGTATTCCAATTGTCAATAATGTGGCATGAATGGGATCTTCAGTGAAACACTCAGTACATTAAGAGCTATCCAGCTGTAAAGTCATACATTTCATGCAGCCTTTGGACTGTTTAAATCAGAGACGGAGAGGAACACAGTTGGAACACAGATTCGGTTACCGTGAATAAGGCTGGTAGGTTGTTGAGTTTTTCAATTTCTTTCGGCATTCCCATACTGTCCCAGCGCACCAAGAAGTTCTCACTGCATGAGTTCAAATAGGAAACACAGCTTTCACATCATCATCCAGGCATGAGGAGAAACAATAAATGGGAAGTAATGTGTGAAGCAGTTCTATATTATCTGTTCTGTATCAGGTGATAAAAATCAGTGTCATGAATGAAAATGATCCTCAGGCGTTTGAACATTTTAGCAATGGATTGAGTCCAAGTAAATGGCCTCAGTCTTATGAGTCTGAGTTACGCTTGAAATGTTCCTGCAGTGAAGTCTTTTTCGTGCTCTTGCTCTTGTTTTAGTCATGCACTATGAACGTACTTGGCAAACAGCTCCTTGTTTAGAATTAAAAACTGTTGTGACCGCTGCAATCGTTTCTGGCGAGCAGTGAGTCAATGTCCAGTGTTACGTTTTCATGTGAAACAGCACTGAAGCCATGAAAGTCTATGATGATAATTCACACCATCGAGCCACTTAATGTTATTCATTGTAAATCAAATTGTAATTGGTAATTTTTCCCTTCGTAACTTGATTATAAGAGACAACGTAATATCAGTGGAGTTCTGTTATAAAAATCCATTATTCTGTAAATGTCTGGTGCAGAGGCATCAGTTAGAGTCATATTAAGTCATATAAATATTTCCTGCGGGCCAACCTGATGAATTCCGACTGGTCGGGGTCATAGAGAGACATGAGCAGCTCCGCGTCTTCTCCGATGTTACATACAAAGTTTTTTAAGTTCATGAAGAGACTGTAGGTATGCACGGTGCTCAACGGGGTCTGATGACTCTTTTTCAGGTTATGTAGCCGCATCTGCATAAAGATAAAGGCCCGAGGCAGGGCGTGCACATGAAAATTAATTAAAATTGGGGGCCAAGATATTAACAAGGTGACTGAGAGCATCATTGAACCCCAATCGTGCCTTCTCTTCTTGTATTCTGTCGTCAACACTGCGGGAGGCTATCTCGTGCGCCCGGAACAGACTGATTGTACTGGTCTGGTCCGGATCAAGTGTGTTTCCTTCTTCATCTCGCACCACCAGCTTCAACCCAAGAATCCTGAGGAGCACAGAGCATCCAGGCAGCATCAGATGAGGAAGCATTATCAGCCTATAAAACTTTACAGAGGTGTTTTACAAGAGAGGGCATTTCATTGCAGAGCAATCAGAAAGAAGGATTCATACCGGTTTCCATAATCAATCTTGTCTGTGACTTTCTTTCTGAGCTCGACAAGGTCATCCTTTGGCAATGTTCCTGACATTATCTGAGATCGATAATCGATGAGGCAGTAGGCCATCTGCTGCACACTCCTGAACAGGCTCATCTCGTTCGTCTGTCAGAAAAACATGTACACGCTTTGTTATAAATTGTTTTTCTTTCAGAGGAATGAACGGCAATGCAACTTTGTAACAAAAAAAAAAAATGTATTTGAGCGCTGAGAGGTGTTTGGAGCTGTGTGCACTAGAAAAGAGTGGTAAACACGGAGAAGTAATCACGTACCACGTAGAGATTTTGCCATATCTGCACCCATTCCCTCAGGGTAGCCCCGATCTCCTGCACCAGCGGTAGCTCTGTTGAAATAATCATTTCCTGCAGGCTATCGGTGGCAAGAAGAGAATAAGCAGATATTGGAAAAGTGGCTCAGTGCTCACGGATCATGTCATATAATTTAGAGTAACTCAAGTGCATTTCTATACATGATAAGTAGCTGGACGGTTGCCCTATGAAACCAAGAAAACCATTACTGAGTGCTCACTTATGATGATTACAAGTGCACTGCTATGTTATTGGCAAGTGACGAGGTGGTGTGGTAAACCGAAAGCAAAGTGGATAATCATCAATATGAAATGTTTTCTGATGCATGATCTTACCCTGCTCCTTCAACGGCAGCTTCCTTTAAATGGATGTAGGAAGCTGGGAAAATGCCCTGAGGAAACAATTAAGCAGCATGAGTATACATACATCACAGTATTAGTTATAGCATAATATAATTCCAACGATGCCATACCTTCTCAGATTTCTTGTGTAGACTGTAGCCCCTATACCAGCCTGAGGATGTGAATGAACAAGGTTCAAAGAGAGAGAGACAATTGGACAAGACAGGGGCGAGGACAATGTTGTGGGCTCATTATTATGTATATTGCATTATTATTCATATCATAATGAGAGCCAGTTTGCTTAATATTTTATTCAAGCTCCACTGTCGGTGTGCATTAGAGAAGCGAGGAAAGATGTGTCAGGGCCTGTCGTGTACGCAGACTCACCTTCCAGTTTCTCAAGTATGTGCACCGTGTCCCCGACCTGCAGACGCAGGTCATGGTCACCTTTGGGATCATAATTGCAGATTGCTGTAGAGGAAATATGTGAAACACACTCAACATTTAGCAAATACGGTTAACAAAACACTATTTCTGCCAACGGTTTGACTGACAGAGCTTTGTTACTTTTCAAGGTCCATTGGATTAAGGAAAACCCCAAATCCCTTTTCAATCACTTCTTTCACAGAGGAGGAAGTCTGTCTGAAAAAAGTCCTGCTCCAGAGATTTGTACTTTCTCCTTGGAAAATGAAGCCAATTCACCCTTGTTGTCACAGGAGTCGAACTCGCAGCATAGAGATCTTTGAGCTTTCATTTATTCCTCATCTTAAGATGGTTTCTGTGTGAGCTTGTGTTCAAGGTTTGTCTGGCACAAAATGTGGCTCCCTGCACCAGTTTTCCATGGCTCCAGTCTGTAGTCAAAAACTGTAATGGCCCCCAGCTGTACATGGGCCTCGGGCATTTTCCCATTTAAATGAATAAACCAACAAACAGATAACATAAACAAGGTAGAAGAATCTATTTGCATTTTTATTCATTGAAAGGATAGAAGGACTATGGACTGTAAAGGCACTTACATGCAGAGCTTTGGCGTAAACCAAATGGTGTGAATGGAACATGTTTATGATTAGGCATGCTGCAATTTTTGATAAAATCGATTTAAAACTATTTTCAATGTGAATAGAATCCATTCAATTAAGCCATGAATCGCGATGTGGCCTCCAGGCCAGCAGAGGGCGCACTAAACTACATTCTTGTTCAATAGCACTATATGCAGCGCTACATGTGACGTGGTACGTTACAGTTATATTCACTTTCAAGAACAACATCAATAATTCAGTCTGTAAAAAACAAATTCTGGACTACAAAAAAACTTTCTGACCCCTTTGCTCGTGTCGTTCATGCGATCCTCCATTTTACATCAGACCCTGCTCCATGCGTTTACTGTGACACTTGATTTTCTTACTGGTTACTTCGGTGCAGCTCCATTTAGTGGCGCAGATGTGTAACTACTAGGGATGCGCGCGATTAATCGTCTAAACGATTAAACGTCCGCTCACTTACTAGTCGGCACTAGAAATATTAGTCGTTTAAACCAATTTGTGTTTTATTCATGTACAAGGCCGCTTAACTGTCATACAGCTGACAGCCACTAGTCGGGGCTACAGAGCCGTCAGACAGCAGCGCCCTCTCCGCGCCAATGCTCGAGTAGACTGGAGTTTTAAAACGGCACGGTGGGAAGATAATCTCGCAAAACCAGCGCGGTTTGGCGGTACTTTAATCTAGAAAATGAAAACAAGGTAGTATGTAGACTGTGTCAGAAACAACTGGCATACAGTCACTCGACTGGAGCAATGCGCAACCACATTCGACTCAAGCATTTGGATGTTAATCTGCACGAGACGACGGCTGCTGATGCTAGCGGTGCTAGCCACACTCAGGCCTATTTGACATTGTTTACCCGGAGACGTGTTCTCCCGTCCGGTCTGAGAGGATAACGCAGCTCATCACGATAATGACTTCGCAAGATATACTTTCATTTAACTTTGTGGAAGGTAAAGGCTTCAGGAAGCTAATGGAATATGTTGAGCCTGAATACGCCGTGCCGGGACGCAAACTGATAACTTCCAGGCTGGAGCGCATCTTTTTTTCAGACTAGTCGACTAGTCTTAATTAAAATTTTTGTTTAGTCGACATGGAAATTAGTCGCCAGGAACATCCCTAGTAACTACAATAGAAAAGTCTAGTCCTCCATTAAAGGACGACCCCCAGTTATAAGAATATGATTTCTAGAATAAAATGTCATTCTATATCGGCCAATATGATAAATTGGTCAAATTGGCATTTCATTTTTGTTCAGACAAAAATAAATATGCCTTAGTTTGTGCCTGGCTTATCTATCCTCAGGAACGAAAAAAAAAGGATTCTCTGATGCAGCATTGATTTGGAAAGAGTGTAAGAAAAGACCAGTTATGTTATGTTTGTATCATGCCTTAGTTTATGCCTGCCTTAAAGTAGAGTTGACTTGTTATGTACCAAAGGAAAATAAATCTTGATACTGTACTTATTTATTGAAAAGAGGGCAGTAGGCTTGTTGTAAAAAAGAGAAAAAGAAAAAAACAAATACAGAATCTGACAGATTTGAGAGTTGATAAAACAGTTTCCACTTTCCAATCATTTGCTATGCAGGTATAAAAAGGATAAGAAAAAAACAGTATTGTTAAAAAAAAAAAAAGAAGAAGAGAACTGATACAATTTTTTTTGTCATTTGCTGCTAGTTCTAATCTACTGTATTGAAAAGAGCGTAAGAAAAAACACTACAGTATTGTTAAAAAGGAAACGGCTGGATTTGTGTAAGAAAAATAATAATAAAAATTTCAAATATCAGTCATTAATTTTGTGTTGTACATGATTCAAATCGTGATTCGAATTGTATCGTGGGTTGAGTGAATCGTAGCATGTCTAGTTATGATGAATTTGGCTTTGTAATTTTTTTTCTAACAGCAGTCTGAGTGTTTCGTTAGGTGAACTGTCTGACTAAGACGTCAAAAATACATTGACCATTAAGTGGTATGTGCCTGGGAATTTCCATACTGTAGTGAATGTGAAAGTGAAGGTTTCCCAAAGTGTGGTTCAGACTGTTTTCCTGAGGGATCCGTGATCACAGGTATGCAGCGCTGTCGCAAGAATCCCTGTCAGAAATGCAGCCGACAAGAGAGCAAAGGAAGAGAGTCCCAAAGGGGAAATCCACAAACCAAGGAGGAGCCGCTCACAGAGGCCACACCACAGTACCGCAGGCAGCAATCACTTTCAACTTGGGCCGGAAATTAATCAAAACCTTTACCCAATGTAACCTTGCCCATCTCAGTTAGCTCAGTTATTTCACTTGTATGAAAGATTCAGTGAGTGGCCATGAATAGTTCATCTGCGTTTACCTTCACTTATTTTAAAATTACTAACATATATACTCTTTAGTGGCCCAAGTTAACTTTTTTTACTTAGTACAACTAGTGTTCATGATGCCAAAAAGTTAGGAGCACCCACTAAAATTCAAAATGCACCAATAATGTATGTAACAGACCTTATATTTAATAAAAAGCATGCGATTAAAATAGAAAATCAACATACACATTCAGCATGACACTGAATAACAGTGATATTGCAAGCATAGGCTAATACAGGATAGTGCCATTGAAAATAATCATCAAATTCCATTAACTTTAATAATTTATTGTAAAATAAATAATTACCAAAAGCACTTCTGTGTTTGATATATTCATGTGGATGACACCAGAGCCTCTAATAAAAAAATTAACACTGTAACCACTGAGACTCAACCAAAACTGTTTTAGGGCGATTTTTAGGGCATCATTGTAGCAACACGCGCACTTTTACCGTTTTACTCAGCTGAGAGTTTTTTGGGTTTTTTTGTTTAAGATACTAAAATGAATTAGCCGGGCGCCTGGCTTTAGCGGCTGCAGATCCGTAGACAAACCGTAGACAAACAACAAACTTTGCAGTGGGCAGCAGTTTGCACAATGTCGGACGTCGCAACTCGCAACACAAACCGCTTTTCCAAGTGACTGAAGAAGCTGTTGCTGTTTTGGGATCACACGTCTGCGTCTCAGAATAGAGCTTCTGGGGGGTGTAGATGATAAATACCATAACTGTGCACAAAAAAAAAAAACTTGATTTTATTTTATTTTTTTTAATCTTCCATACACATTATTATTTAAATGAATCAATAAAATCAATCTATGGCTGATTAGTTGTCCATCAACTAGGATGGGACTATGGACTGTCACACATTTCTTTGACGGACAGGTCGGTTGGACAGGTTGCAGTGGATCGACGACGCATTTGCAGCGGTTTACTCAGTGATTTTGAACGTTACTTGTCATTTGTGTATGTAACACTGATGTCGTTTTCTCCTCACAAGCTGCAACAATGCTTTAAATTTGATGAAGCAGAGCTCTTCCCTTGCAGTTGTAATCGCAGCTCCCCTGAGCTGCACGGCTACCAGCATTGTGAGCGACAAAAGCATTAACAATCACGTCTGGGTCACAGTCCTCGTCTGATAAACATCTGTCGCAGGATTATGCATTGCCTTTATGTACTGACGCTGTGTGTAATAAGTTAAAGGGGCTGTGGCGCAACAGGTTTTTAGCTACACACTGAAACTTTTTATTTATTACAGCTATGACATCATGTCCTTTATCTTCACACAGGTGTGGCCTTTGGTTAATCATTACACTTCAAGTCATGTCTCAACTGACTCAACTCCTTCCTCAATTTTTAACATACAAGCTTTGTTGGAGGTGGCTTCTGTCTTTTCCTTTTTAACTCTAACCTAGGCGCCCATGGAACATGTCACAAAAACTAAATCTCTACATTCTAACATACATGCAAACACCCCTTACAAAAGAGATCTTGCTCAACAGAAACCTCACCACACGTTATTGCAGCAAAGGTTTTTGTCATGACTTGAGAGAGCTGCAGCAGCTGCACGTTCTCGCAGGAAGAGAGAGAAACCGTGAACGGAGCTCTGTCCTGACTTGCATGGTGAAAATCCTTGTGACTGGAGGCCACATTTCACAGCACGCTTCAACTGGCTCAGCTCATCACACCTCAGTCTGAATACCACAACCTGACAAACCCTGAATGCAGCTACACTTCGCTTTCCATGAGTTCCTCCTCTGAATAAGATTTTTCCAGCTTTTCATAAAAGAGACTCCCACAGTCAAACACCTCCAAACTTAATTGGATTTTGGTCAAAGACTGTGTTTGGGTTACCAGCCCATAAGCTACTGAGTATCAGATTTCACCCTTGCCGGCTACGTTTTTATGTCATGTTGACATAGTTATATTCACCCGTGGTAACCGCAGGTGTCCACAAGTGAGCTTGACTGTGTAATAAAATGACAAATTCATTGGGTCACCAAAAGAAAAACAAATGTTGGGAATTAGATAAGACTAATAACACTTTTCTACCTTCCTGACTGTCAGAAATCATTCCCTGGAGGGCAGATAATCACATGAATTTACCAGGAAATTACACTGAGGAAACAACATCTGCCTCCAGCCATGCCAGGTGTGACGGCGGCCCATTCACCAACCTGACAGAACGCCCACGGCTCATGGTGAAATGGCATTGTGCGCATGTTGTGGTGCCACATTGTCTAAACTACAGGCATCGCTCTGGCTTTAGTAACAAAGTTCATCTGTGCAGCTCTGAGCCTCGCAGCCTTCCTTTTGAACTTCAAATACAGAGCATGTAGCTGCTGCTGTAAATTTCAATAAAGCTTTATCGGCACAAGTTCAAGTTAATGTGCGCGCTGGCGTTAAATCGCAGTCAGCCTGATTCTCTCTAAAGGATTTAGCAGAGAAGTAGATTAGACAACAATTAAAGAACAGCACGGCTGAGGAGTTTGAACAGCTGCTGGCAGCCCGTCATTGTTAACACCGTGCGATGAGAATCTATTGTTTCCACTGCAGACCCAGCGAGAAAGCAAGCCATGCAATAACTATTCTGTGTCATCGGTATTAACAAGCATGAACAAGGCTCAAGTGAAAAAACACACACACACATATATGTATAGAAAAATAAGAAACTGTGAATAAATCTCTGAGAATGCAATTGCACGGAAAGATACCTCAACCATCTTCTAATGCATTCTCACATAGAAAAACCTTCAATTTGAGACACAGAAAGAATATAGTCAGTAACGAGGTAAGCACAGGCCACCCTGCAGCTGCACAGCATGATGCTACAAAAATAACAGTCATTGTTTTCCATTGATACACAGCCAAATGTTCAGATTTATTCCTAAAACAAATAAAAATCATCCCATTGAGAACGGCCAGCATCTTACTCTGAACCAAAAGGATAGGAACGTACCAAAAACGTATTGTCGTCAGTGAGCTGCCACTTAGTGATGTAGCAACTATCCTATGTGAGGTTTGTGCACTTATAAAGAGAATTATAAGCTGCCAAAGCAGGAAAAGGTACGTTTTACCGTTAGGTAAAAGTATGCATGCACGTCTGCATTTGAGCCAATTTTCCTCAGGCAGCATTTCTCAAAAAATATAAAGACTTCAACTGAAAAGCCCCGTGCCTCCCATTTACAGTCTAGACAGCCAGAAAATGATCTGTGGCACTTGCAACCGTGCTCCAGCTATTAAGTCCTTAAAGGCAATCCATACATTAGAGAGCTAACTTTAAAGTTCAAAGCTAATAGCGTAAAAAGGGACAAAATTAGATCAGTGTGGCTTCGTCTTTTAATTCAGGTTAAAAACCCCTGCTGCAACATTTAACAGAGGAGATTATAAATGTCTTATCTTCTCTGAGAGTAAAACTGACAAGACTCCTCTCCAGGTTGCTGAAGTACCAGCATAATTAATTTGAATTTCAGGTAAAGTCAAGTCTGACCCTAAATCAATTATCTCCAAATCACCAGCTGCAATCAGGTTTGACATTGCGAGGAGAGCACTCGCAGATGTAACAATTGTTATCCGTGGATGAGATAGAAGTCTCAGGATTTCTTTTGTTAACAGCACGTTCAATCAAAGAGTAACAACTGCGGAGAGAAAACTATTTTAAGCTCCTCAGAACTTTAAGGAAACTTTCTTGAAATGTATTTGAGATCACAAAGTGAAAGCTGTGGCTCAGTGATTTCCATACTTTTTTATAACAGCAAGTACAACAGTAAGTCTTTATGACTTTAATGGCTATTTCCTGGAGAAAATGCAGGGCAATAATCAGACGCAGTGGTGTCGCAAGGACGGAGGCAGAAGGAAATATATTTGTTTGTGCATTATAAAACAATTACACAATATGTAAGCTCCAGGACTTTAATATGATGACTCAAAAGTTACAGTATTAAGATGCTTATTGTACACTAACTGCTCAAAAAAAAAAAAAAAAGTCATCCAATGGGTTTAACTAAGCAAATAGATCAAATCTTTCCCACTGGAAATGTATTACAGTGACTAATATGTTTCTTACTGACATTCCTTCAGTCCTTTAACAGTCAGTTCAGTCAACACATCCCATGGTGGTAGGCTAAACAACTGCGGGGACCCCTGAAAACAGACCTGCCCAACATACTGCTCAAACCTGGAAGCACTTAAAGCTTCGTTGAAATCTAATCAAAGAATATCAGTAGTAGAACTCATGTTGATGTTTAACAGTGAAAGTTCAACTGTACAACATGAGACTAAACAGCTGTGAAGCCATAAGGAAACCACGTATCTATGAGACTAACTGGAAAGAAAAATACTTTAATTTCCTCTGGAGCATGAAGACTGGAAGGAGGTCACGAGGTCTGATGAGTACAGATGTCCCCTGTTCCTGCAGGGGCAGTATTATGATCAGGGTTCATTTACTTACTCAGGTCTGGGTTCAGAACCAGAATGTATAGAGGTCAAACAATGCAGTTTGTTTGTTTTTTCAAAATTTTCATTGAGAAACAAGAAATAACTGGGTTTTTTTTTTTAATACAAGGAATTTCAATGTTTGAAGTAAAAACATTACTGGACACACATCTTTATAAACAAGTACTGCTACTAAGCACCATTACAGTGGGATAAAATTGTCAGAACGGGTGCTTTTAGGAAAAAGAAAATTCGAACTCCTCCTTCAAACCTGTTGAAAACGTCACCACAAGGTCACTCTTTAAGACCCAAGCCATGCCTTCTATAACAGCCGTAAAGCAACGACGAAGCAGTTGAAAAATACCAATTAAAATATTGGGGACCAACACACTCCATCTGACACTTGGAACAGGTTTGACCTGAAAGCCTGTTTAACTTGATGAAGCCAAAAAGAGAAAGCTGCTAAAATCTGAGGGAACAAGAGCACAAGCCAGCAGCCTCTGCGATCTTTTACTGCAATCAATGACAACAAACCATTACCAGAAAATGAGAAAATTGTTGGCACTGGATGATCCATTTTTTCCATAGTCGACAATGAGGTTCTCAGATATCTGAAACGTAACCAAACCCTGAAATGTATCATACTGAGTAGAAGATATTTCTTGGATATTGCATCAGTGCATCACATAGGCTGTTGAAAACTAACACCAGAGAAATTTCACCAAAAAAAAAAAAAGAAAGAAAGAAAATGCAACAGCTACATCTCAGACTCTACCGGTCTCAGTTAGTCAGGCCCCATGTTAAATATTCACGTTCACAACGATACAGTTATGCTATGGCTTGTTTGGAAATAGTCGCCAAGAAAAAAGCCATTTGTCTTTAAAAAGAACAAGGAGGATTTGCAAAGTTGCCTGAGAACAAAGCACTAGCCTCCTGGAGCAATGCCCGTTGGCTAGAGTGGAGATGTTTGGTTATAATGCATTATGCCCCATTTTTCACATACACAGTACATCAGCTCAAATACCTCATACTGAATAACAAGCACGGCGGTGGGGGGGTCATGATTTGAGTTTGTTTTGCAGCAATAGGACTTCAGCAGTCAGAGAATCAACCAAAACTCCTCTGCTAAGCAAAGTTAGAATCAAACGTTGAGACGATTTGTGTGATAGCTAAAACTCCGTCAAAACCAACTCATATAACACAACAATGTTCACAAGCACAGCAGCAAACCGACAACAGAAAACAAAAAGAATAAAGGTGGTGCAATATACCAGCCGAGGTTTTAGCAGGAACTTAAGGAAGCTCAGCATAAACTGAAGCGTCTTTGAAAACAAGAACTGGATGGCTCCTGTTGGGCCTGGAGGGAAACCCGGTGCACCGGTGGGGGTCTGCTGCCAACACAGCAGCACCAACGGAGATCCAGCCTGCAGTTCTGGTTGGGGTCACTGGTTGATGCTGAGGAAGCGTTGGCGGTCAGCATCACTGCTCTGGACTGTTTTAGCTCGCAGGTGGATACGGGGCGACAAACACAAACCTCCACACATTCATGTAGATGCACCACAGCGCACCACACAGACACACACTACACTACACAACACTACACACCACATCATCACTGTCTTGGTGATCTCTTTTGTTTATCTGCCCTGTCCTTTTGCGCTCCACAGTCAGTGATTTTAGTTCTGCCTGACAGAATCAGGGTTTTGGGAGTTAATAAAGCATGTTAGATTAGACTGTCAAACAGGGCTGGGGAAGGACACGCTCACTATCACTCACACTTACGCACAAGAAAACCAACATCTGCTGCAAGATTAAATTGCGTATATATCCAGCTTTTGCCAGATTTTGGTACTATCCATTAATGTATATGCAGACAGTTACTTAACAAAAAAAAAAGTGAGAGCCTGACATCATATACAATGATTACTTCAGGTCCTTCCAGATGAGACCTTTTTTTTTTTTTTTTTTTTTTTAAATGATGTCCTAAAACATAAAATCCTGATAATCAAAAGAGGGTGTACTTTCGTTTTCAAATCACTGCCAGTCTGGTAAACTCATTTTTTCCCCAACTCGACAGCCTCAGCTGAAGTCAACTTAAATGACATCACCTGTGGTGATTCATCAAACTCCACAGAGCCCCCTCTGAAAAACACATATGTACCGCCCCGTTCCAAAACCTGACTTCAACCCATCACAGCAGTCTCTAGTGTTGGGCTTGCCTTCAGAATGGAAGGAAAAAATAATAAATTAATTAAGAAGTTATCCTGTTATGATGATGTCACACATTCACTATGAAAGCAAACACAGTGTCATATCTTAAGGCCCATATTATCCAAATTTCCCTGTGAGGAAGCATGGTATGACTGGTATTATCACAAATCAAACAAACAATCTCTTCTTTCACCCCAAAATGTTTCTGCCCGGTTTACTAATCGGATTAAAAATGTAAGCCCTTGTACAAGGTCCGGTGGCATTTAGAGGCTTAAGTACAGTGTCGGTGACTCCTGCTCTGTTTTTGGACTGACTGGCAGGAGAGTGGGACGGTCTACACTGGGATATACAGGGAGACTGGTTCCTACGTCACACTGAGACCTATGGACAATCCTGACGTGCTCCTCGCCATCATCTGATCAAACAAGGTCATACATAACCATGAGGCAAGAGTTTGTGCTCCAAAGCTAAATCCGAAATTGTGGGTTCAAATATTTTCAGTAACAACAGCAACCCAGTGCAAAACACTGTGCATAAATCCTTAAAGTCAAGGTTAAAATGTTAGCAGCATTGCTCCACGAAAACTATATCTTTGGTGTTTTCACTCTCATCACCTGCTTCGTGTGAAGCACGTTTATTGTGCTGTAAAATAGACAAGGAAATGATGATTGAAATAAAAAACAGTTAATCTAAGTGTCTGTAACAGAAAGGTAATTCTCATTGGGGCATCAGTTGTACAGATTTACTTGAGGCTGTACACATGGAGGGCTTCCTGATACATGCACAGCAGACACCCACTATCACACACTAATGCAGGTGACAGGGCCGCACCTTATTCTTGGAAGATATTGCAATCGACAGACTTTGAGGAGCACAAAAAAAAAAAAAAAAAAAAAAAAAAAAAATCTACGACATGATCACGGATCATTACACTGTTGTAGCCAAACAACACTGTGTACCCGGTCCCTCTAAAATCTAATCAGGCTGACAAACAGCCGTCTAAAAGTGCCTCTCCAGGAGTTCTTGAGGGGGGCTGTAAAAATAACTGAGTCAAACGGAGACTCTTTAAAGTTTTCTGCATCTTTAGAGGGTCCTCTTAGTGAGGTCAGGCATAAGAATGACTGGTATGCTCGTTGAACTCTTGGCTGTTTTCCATGATTCCGCAGCACCTACTGAGGACTGTTATGTAGCTACATTTCTATCTAAACGCAGCAAAGCAGTAAATGTCGCAGTTCTTCAAATATGAATAAATGAAAATTTTAAAAAAAAATGACACAAAGCCTGAGCAACAACGCTGTGCTGATGTGCTTTGTTTACACCCTCCATGTAGTTTTAAAAAAACAACAACAACATAGTCGAGAGTACGTTTCTGTTTTCCAACTTCATGCAGTTTACTGGAGTTTCTGGGAGAGCGCGAGCTCTGCCCTCCACCAAAACACACACACACTCACACAGGACCACTTACCGACTCCATACTTCTCTTTTTTAGTGGGAATCCAGCGGGTCATAGCGGGGAGGGGGGGGGCGGGGGTGTAAAGTTGGCTAAATATATAAATAACTATGTACACTTGCTCAGCGAGGACGGGTGGTGCACTCCTGCTGCGACTCCCGAAGCCTACAGTTCCGCCATCATGACTCGTTGACGGGGAGGGGAGAAGAGGGCGACACAGAGCGGGGGAAGCACTCAGGGAGACGGGCACTCGCTCAAACTAGTAACTCACAATTACTTTCTCATCGTTTACTGCATCATAGAAACTTAGAAAAAAAAACTGGACACCCAGTAAGTGTAAATGTCCCTCATAAATCCTCAAATGAGCTTAGCTCAGGCAAATTAATGGAGAGACTTCAGCAGGGCCGTTTCTACGTTTTCGGTGACCTCCTGCAAAACTTTTTAAGGGGGGGCACTGTTTTGTAAAAATCCTTTAAGGTGATCCGTGACGTTTTATTCATTTGTTAGACTTTAAGAAGAAAATGTGCTGAGAATTTCTGACTATAAACAGTTGCAAATTTGAAGCAGAGAGAGAAGAAAAATACTTTAAAACTGGATTTCTGATTTCATTAACTTGCTCATTTGCAGAAGAAAGCTAATAATTTATGATAATTTACCTCTGATTCACATGATCTTGTTTATCAAAAAAAAAAAAAAACAGGACTTAATGCAGATATTTATTGCGTGTCTTCTATCCAGCAAGGAAAAGGCATTAAAGAGGTGATAGGCATAGTGCGAATTACGGGGGGGTTTGACCCCCCCAATTACAACTTCGACCCCCCTAAAGAAGGGACAAATTGTCATTTTTGTCATCTTCAACCCCCCTAAAGATGACAAAAATTGTCATCTCTAGAAAATGTTGACCCCCCCCAATTGTTATTGTATAATTTGCACTCTGGTGATAGGGTTAGGGTGAAAATGGTTTCATGATTTTGGATGCCATGAAAAAAGAAGAGGAATTAGCACAAAACCTCTATCAGGAATCCACCACTGGTTCATGACACTGCTGGGGCCTCAGTAACAGCCTGAGTTGCAGCTTAGGTGTCTGTCAACAGATCAAATAAATTTAAATAACCCCCTGGCACTTTTAAGAAACAAAGTCTGAAGCTAAAACGTGCAAAATCACCACTGATTAAGATAAACTGTATATACTTCAAATGCATTCAAATTAAAAAGATGTGTTTTAAAAGTAGGGGAGCGTGGCGTAATGTGAGACACCCCCTGTATCTAAGCAATAGAACACACCTGTGGTCATTTAAGCGATTAGTTTTCAAGCCCCTCCCATTTCACCTTGGCCATGAAGAACATGACTTCATTGTGCTGTGGTTGGCGTGTGTTTTGTACAAAAATATGTTTTTGGGATGTAAAAGTAATTTTTTTTTTGTTTTCAACATAATCAACTCTCATGCTAAAGGTAATTGATTTAAGAGGACAAACTCATATCCCATATATTGTTGAACTGTTGACTTTTAAAATGATGTGATGATGCTCGCTAAAGATTAGCCTGAATTGTGCAGAGAGGTTGTTTTTTTTATACAATGGTGGTGGTGGGTTAAAGTGAGACGCTGTCTCGCTTTTCACCCGGAGGCAAAGTAAGGCAGATGTCTTGTTTTTCATGTGTAATTTAGAAATTTGGGTAAATCTTACTTATAAGTATATACACTATAATGTGTTCTAGTGAGGCAGTCAATCGGCAGTTAAACAATGCACTAGACTACGACAGAGGTGCAGAGTGGGTTTATTCTCCAGTTTGTATACAAAATTGAGAGGTCATTAAAATCACATCACAGAATGCAGGATGATTGAAAATGACAAATTACCAGTAGGAAACAACTGTCTTTAACCATCACATGAAAACCTCAGGACCTTGGAATAAGTTCTCTAGATGCCTACGTGTCAAAACTTAGCAGCATTGGTGGAGCCAAAATGTTTAAACAGAAGCTGTGTCCTTCAACAGACCAGAATCTAGAGCATAAGTCATGGACTTATGAACCAACATTATTAGCTTAATAATGGTCCCAAAATGCAATTTTAATATTACACATGTCATACAGTTTCAAAAATACATCATGCCAAGGAAATACAACAGGAAGACAACCTGGGGCAAAACCTCCCTTGAAGAGATGAAAAGTGCAGTCACTGAGGTCAAGGAGGGAAAGGGAAAAAGGGAAAGGGAAAATCTATAAGAGCTGTGTCAAGGGATCAAAATATTGACAAGTCAAGCCTTCTAAGATTTATAAGGAAAAAAAAGAAAGGGGAAGTGAAATCAGTAGCCTGGGGTGCAGTGGCTCAGACAAATAGAATTTTCACTGATGAAATGGAGGAGGAACTTTCCAAACACCTGAAAGAACTTGCTGAACAAATATCCAGCTAAGTGCTGCACACTGGCATTTGAATATGCAGAAAAAAACAATGTCCTTATTCCTGCCAATTGGAAAGAGACGCAGTGTGCAGGTAAGCTAGGGTGTGCAAGACATCATATGATTTCATACAATAAGTTAACTAAGGCTGATCTTCCCATAAGGCTAAATGTTATAATAATGCAGTGGTGCACAAACTGTGGGTTCGCGTACCACTAGTGGTACGCGAGCGCTCTCTGGTGGTACACGGGGAACGTCATGACTTTCCACATTTTTTCCACATTTTCACTTAAAAAAGATTGGAAACATACAATGCATTATAAATACAACATTTCAAACCAAATATGTAGCTTGAGATAATCAAAATTGTCTTTTAAAAAAAAATATTTGTTGCATATTCAGTTGTGCAGCTGTGCAGATGTAACAACTTTTGAGTGTGTTTATTTTGCTCTGTATGAGAGTATGAGTGTGTGAGAACTGTTGGATAGAGTGGTAAAAGTCTGATTCAGGCTATATTTAAAAATTGGTCATCATGGTGGTACTCAGAGAGCTGAACAGTTTCTCAGGTGGTACACAGTATTAAAAGTCTGAGAACCACTGTAATAATGGATTGTCTATAGGTCAAGAATGGTTCCGCAGCTTCCTAGCACGTCGCCATCTTTCTGTCCAAACTCCAGAAGCAACATCCCTCTGAAGGGCCACTGCCTTCAATAGAACAACTGTTGGGGAGTTCTTTGATAATCTGACAGTAGTCATGGACAGGTGGGAGATTCTTCAACTGCAAATGTTTTATTCGTCCTTTATCTCTAAGGTTGAGTTTGGATTCTTATCAATTTCTTCCCTTTCTCCTTATCTTTAACAGACATAAATTCCACCCCACACATGATTTTCAGTGTGAACAAAACAGGTGTCTATACAGTACAAAGGCCTCAGCAGATAAGATACACGATACACACACAAGATTGACATGTGTAGCTTGTAATAATAACCAACTAGTTATTGAAAGAATGCTGAAACTGCTATTTTTAATGTTGTTTCCTGCACAGGAAAGTGGATGAACTGAAAACAGTTCATCCACTAGGAGCATAGTATCTGTAGGCTACTACTGAACCTTTAGTGCAATAATAGCCTACAGATCAAACATGCCATTGATTCTTAACTTTTTGTTGGATTCAGGTTGTGGCACAAAGAGGGTAAAAGCAAGTTGGTTCAGTCACATAAGCTGAGAGAGGGGAGGTGGTAACTCTGGTGTGTGCGGTGAATGCTGCTGGGGACGCTACACCTCCCATGTTTGTCTTTCCCAGAGTAAAGTTTAAGACTGCTTTTTTTGCTGGAGCAAAGGGTACATCCACCAGAACAGGATGGATGAATAAAGATACCTGGGCCGAGTTCCTCAGTCACCTGATAAACCACACTTACTGCACCCCTGACCACCCCATGCTGCTAATCATGGACAATCTTAAAGCTCACCCCACTACCACTCAAGGCAGTAGAAATCAACAAGAGCAATGGCATTGTTCTGCTCACTCTCCCACCTCACACATCCCATCGCATGCAGCCTCTTGATATGGCTCTGTACGGTCCATTAGAAGCCCAATACAGCCGAGCTCTCGATGGATGGATGAGTTCAAATTCTGGCAAAACAGTCACCATCTACCAGGTTGCAGGAGTTGTGAATCAAGCTTTCATGTCTGACACCACACAACATAATTTCTGGGTTTAGGTCCAGTGGGATTTTTCCATATAATTGTGACGTCTTCCCTGATGACATGTTTGCACCATCCATGCCGTCAGACCGGCCAAACCCTGAGCTACAGCCTCCCACTGGGAATGATCTGGATGGTCCACCTCCAGAAGACAATATGGAAGGTCCACACCCTGCAGATGATCCACCTGAAGATGAACCTTCTGCTGCAGATAAGTCATCCCCCCATACTAATTGGCCCACTGCCGCCCCAGCTGACATGGATGTGCGACAAATGGCTAGCCGACCTGGATATGTGTCTCCACAGGAAATCAGTGCAGTTCCCAAATATCCCTCCAGAAAACAAATCACACGGAAGTGTATGAAGACAACCATCCACACTGATACTGCTGAGAAGCAGAGACTTGAAAAAGCTTTTGAAAAAAGAAACTGGAAGATAAAATGCAAAATAACAAACAAAAAAGAAACCAATCAAGAAGAAAATCCTAGATGGCAGCTCTGAGCAGAGTGATGTTTCTGTACCAAACTCAGGAATGTCCGTTACATTGGTAAGGTTGAGAAAGTTGACAGTGATGAAATACACACACAATTCATTAGGAGAATCCAGGGAAACAGGAAAGTGTGGCAGAGACCCATTTTTGCCATAAAACAAAATGATGTGGCACATGTTCCTAAAAGCGATGTTGTGAGGAAGCTGCCACAACCTACGAGGCCTGGAGGAACCACACTCTTCATATTTCCATGCAACCTTCAGGGCTAGAATGTAGAAGGCCTTGCTATGGAGTGAGAGGTGTCCTAATTTGAGTGGTTCTGCTCCTTTTTTCTGAGTCACAGGCTGCTCTACTCATTTGACTTTATTCTTTTCCCTGATTTGCAGACCGTAGCTGGCTCTATGGGTCCTGAGTTTTGACCCCTAATGTGAAAATGTTTCTTTCTTTCATTTGAATGGTAAAACATTTTGAATGATATTTTGTTGTTTGTGTTTGTTCAGAGTGACCTTCAAGTGTTTAGAGAAAAATTATCTTAATTGACCAGTCTCCATGATTTTTAAATTATTCCAACATTGGTTCTGGAAGCAGTGGTTGTCTAACTAGTTGTCAGGATTCTAACTTTTTCAGCAAGTATTGTTAAGCTTGATTCAGAGTTGAACAAGTTAGTGGATCATTTTACCCCTAGCAGGATCACTTTACCCCCTTAAAATCTGGGCTTTGTCTTAACTTACCCTGTAGCTGAGGTAAAATGAGACACTTTACCACTTTTTTTGTTTTTTTTTTAAACAATCATTTTACTGTCTTTATTCCTGCATACATTCTGATAATTTCCATTCTTAGGAAACATCCTAAATTAATGGGAAATATGTTAATTTTAGAGATACATCACTTTAGCTTGCTTAGAGGATGGGGGATGTAAAGAAAAAATGTCTCACATTACCTCACTCTCCCCTATCTGCTTATTGCAAAAGTAACAGTCCATGTTAGTCCATATTGGGCATTAACATGGGAAAGGCAGACAATGAAGAGCAGTATTTATAACCACACTCCATTTACACAGCTCTACACATGGTCCGAGGCAGGAGTAGACGCAAAGGTTTGTACAGAGAGCATTGTTTTTAGCTTGGCTGCCTTCTGCTAACCCAGAATGATCATTCATATTGCTCAATATTCATTTCTTTCCCATTTTTTCCAAACATCCTCATTTCCAGTGTTGCTACCAGAACAAAACAAGTGCAGCTGGGGCGAGGCTCGGAAAGACTCAAGATCCCAAGGCAGAGGTCCGTGACTGAGCTCGCCAAGAGCCTCGTGAAGCAAAAGGCACTGCCTCACGGCAGAGGGGCCGGCCAGGACCCTGAATAATTCTGCTAGGAAGAGTCCTAAAAATATTTTCCACGAGCAACTCAGCTCCATCAGTAAAGCCGAGCTGCCGGTCTGACAATCAGAGCTGTTGGCCGGGTTGGCTGAAGGAGCTCTCGGCTAACAGCTGCTAACTGTGCCAGACCAGTACATGGCTTGGGTGAAGGAGCCAAGCTGCTCACAGAAAATAATTTTAGGAGTCTTCTAGCTAGAATTATGCTGGGACCTGCAGTAAATCATCCCAGCAGGTCCTTTGGTCTGAAATGTTGTTTCGGTGGTAATATGAAATGACTGCTGTGGTTAGCATGGCTAAACTGAGCTTCATCCTCACATTCGTTCAGATCAACCACAGCCTGTGACAGTGGTCTGTTACTTTAATCCACAAAAGCACAAGAAAACATATTCTCTTTAAAATATGATCATTATCTGTTCACAGCTCAGAAGTCAATATAATATAATCCTAAGTGATAAATTGCTAAACTCATAACAGCAATGGCTATCTGTCTAAGCCAACAGCAGAGCCAATGGTCAATCAAGCATCAATAAATGATGTCTGGGCATCTGATTGGTCAGCTTTATTGCATTTTATGTGGTACAAAGTAAACTTCACCGCAGTACACTTTTGATGGATGTAAAATATACAGTGCCTTGCAACAGTATTCAAACCCCTTGAACTTTTCCACATTTTGTCACGTTTAAGCACAAACTTTAATGTATTTTATTGGGATTAAAGTAGTGCATAATTGTGAAGTGGAAGGAAAATGAAATGTGGCCTAAAGATTTTTTTCAAATAAAAATCTGAGAAGTGTGGCATGCACATGTATTCAGACCCCTTTACTCTGATACTCCTAAATAAAATCCAATGCAACCAACTGCTTTCAGAGGTCACCTAATTAGTAAATAGAGTCCACCTGTGTGTACTTCAATCTCAGTATAAATACAGCTGTTCTGTGAAGGCTTCAGAGATTTGTTAGAGAATATTAGTGAACAAACCCCATCATGAAGACTTAAGGAGCACACCAGACAGGTCAGGGATAAAGTTGTGGAGAAGTTTAAAGCAGGGTTAGGTTATAAAAACATATCTCAAGCTTTAAACGTCTTACTAATAAGAAGTCCCGCTTGGAGTTTGGCAGAAGCCATGTAGGGCAGGGATCTCCAACCTCCGGTCCCTGGCCCGGTATCGGTCCATGGGTTATTTGGTACCGGGCCGCAGAGAATAAATAATTAACTTTCATGATTACTGTTTGATTTATTATCCAAGTCTAAATTATGTTTTATTTTTAAAAATGACTGAATTCTCTCCATTACATCTGTCTATGACTTACTCTTGACACATGACAAGACTTCAAAACCCGTGTCTCAGTCACATGGCAAAATGAGTAAAAAACAAACGTCCTTATAAAGTGTCTGCGTGGAGAGGATGTTACCGATGTTCTGTTGTTGACGTGATGTTACGAGGATGCTTTTAATAAAGTTGCACGTGAACACACAGTGGATTCACATTTATTATAATTTATAGAAAATACCACAGTGTTTATGCCGGTCGTATAATTTTGTTGTATTTATCTGTGACACATTTTACAGACCGGGCTGTGAAAATATTGCCTGACATTAAACCGGTCTGTGGTGCAAAAAGGTTGGGGACCACTGATGTAGGGGACACAGCAAACATGTGGAAGAAGGTGTTCTGGTCAGATGAGACCAAAATTGAACTTTTTGGCCACAATGCAAAACGCTATGTGTGGCAAAAACCTAACACTGCCATCAACCTGAACACACCATCCCCACTGTGAAACATGGTAGTGGCAGCAGCATGCTGTGGGGATGCTTTTCTTCAGCAGGGACAGGGAGGCTGGTCAGAGTGGATGGGAGGATGGATGGAGCCAAATACAGGGAAATCCTGGAAGAAAACCTGTTAGAGGCTGCAAAAGACTTGAGACTGGGGTGGAGGTTCACCTTCCAGCAGGACAGCGACCCTAAACATACAACCAGAGCTACAATGGAACGGTTTAGATCAAAGCATATTCATGTGATAGAATGGCCCAGGGAAAGCTCAGACCTAAATCCTACTGAGAATCTGTGGCAAGACTTGAAAATTGCTGTTCACAGACACTCACCATCCAATATGACTGTACTGGAGCTATTTTGCAAAGATGAATGGGCAAAAATAACAGTCTCTAGATGTGCAAAGCTGGTAGAAAGACCCCAAAAGACTTGCAGCTGGAATTACAGCGAAAGGTGGTTCGACAAAGTATTGACTCAGGGGGGAATACATATGCACACCACACTTTTCAGATTTTTATTTGTAAAAAATGTTTAACACCATGTCATTTTCCTTCCACTTCACAATTATGTGCTACTTGGAGTTGGTCTATCACATAAAATCCAGATAAAATACATTTAAGTTTGTGCTTGTAACGTGACAAAATATGGAAAAGTTCACGGGGTATGAATACTGTTGCAAGGCACTACAAGTATAGAGGGTGAAACCAATTTTTGAACCAGGCTGTGTTAAGTACATGGGAGTCAATGGGGATTCACTCTGTTTTGCAACTAGCACCTAGTGGTCAGTAGAGGAACTGCAACAAAATGTACTTGTTGAGCTTCAATCTAGAAGTGGGATGGTTGCCTTGGAGAAAACTCAAAAAAAAAAAAAATGACCTTTTCAACTTGCAAATTTGCTAAGAAACTCAGAATATTGGATTCTAAAAACTCACTAATTTGCAGGATTTTAATTAAATGAAATGAAAAATTAAATGTATGACTTCATAAACTCAAAAATTTGTAAGAGAAAACTCTTACTCTTACAGACTTTTGAAAGATGCTTTAGAGTTCAGACATTAAAAATATGTCAATTTTCAAGGGAAAACTTGGAAATGTTGACTTTAAAAATTAAATAATTCTGACTTTATACTTGCAGTTTTGTGATGTCTGATTTTACAAACCCACAAATTTGCAGGAGAAAATGAATCTTTTATGACTTCATAAACCCACATATTTGCAACAGAAAACTTCAAAATTTGTAAAAACCTAGAACTGAGACAAACTTTTTCACAAATGTATATATTTCCAAAGAAATTAAACATGTAATTTTTTACTTCATGAATTTGCAAAATTGCTAGTAAAAAATTGTGACTTGATAAACTCACAAATTGCCAAGTAAAGTCAGAATTTCTGACTTTATAAACTCTTCAGACAGAGCATATCTTGGGCAAAATGTAACTTCTTCACAGTGAAGTATTTAAATGTCCTCATTTAGGGTGTTACAAATTAAAGCATGTAATTTTTTTTTCTCCATAAGTCCTATATGAGGGGGGCCTGAAAGTTGGGGGCCTCCTAGTAGTTATGGGTGCCCTTTGCATTTGGGTTGTCTGCATATAGCAACAAATGGCTCCGACTGTTAGTTCCTTCATAAATCCTCAAATGAGCTTAAACTTGAATTCAGTCAAGTTATAGAGAGACTTAAGTGTCTCTCATCCAAGGATACCCAGTAGTGTCAGTAGTTTGATTTTAGAGAAGAACTGCACACAGTTTGACATTCTGGTGGAGAATAATTCATTTGACTATAAATAAATGATTGCTCAGTTATTGTTTTTAATTAAGACGAAATGAATTGCGATGGCGCGGTTGACGTTGACTGCTTTAAATGAGACCTTCTGTATTCTAGGTGAGCATAAATGGACCAGACATCGTCACAGAGGCTTCATTTGATTTCACTGTACAGACTGTATTTCACACAAGCCCCACAATTAATTGAAGCATCTGGTGGCTTGTCCTTCAGTGAGACGGGACTCAAAAATAGCATTCCCTACCCAGTCATTTACAGCAGTTGGCTCTGAGATTTGGGAGAGTGCTGAGCCTTTTGTTTGCTCAGTATGTGTGCTTATTTTTCTGCTGCAACCGGTCAACCCAATGGTGCTGTCAGTAATGTTTAGACATCCAGTGCTTTTGTTGTTCCGACTGACAGGACGGTGTCAATCATCTCTCCCTCTCTCCTCTCCATCTATTGTGATATGGCTGCTTTAAAACACCTCTTGGGGACTTTGAAATATCGCAATCTGATTATTATTCAAATGTTTCATTTTTAAAATTAAGGACAGAGCTGTGGAAAATATAATAATTACTTAATAGTATTGCCAGAGGCCTTTTGCGTCTCACAGCTTAAATAAATTAAACCAGGAATACAGTCTGCCGACAGAATGTTCACATTATTTTTTCCTCACTTGTCTTCGTTAAAAGTATGTTACAAGTCTTCCACAGATTTAGAAATGATGAACAGAATATTAAAACGAATCTGGTTCACTGATCATGCCCATCCTGAAAGAAACAGACACCATGAATGTAGTTTGCAGTTATAGATGTTGGATTTTTCCAAGTAATGACTTGAATCTTACACAGATTTTTGTGACCTATTTCTAGCTGAGCTGTAGGTGCTTGCTGAGTACTCTTGATTTTTCCCTTTTTAGGAGGGGGGAGGGAGGAGGTGGCTCCCCTCTGCTCATAGCCATTTGACCTTTGATTCTCTTAATACTTTTGGAAAAAACCTCCTGTAGCAAAGGCAGAATCCTGATTTTGGAAAAGAATGTAAAAAATAAAATAAAACAAAACAAATAAAGAGAGGGAGGCACTCAAACTTGCAAAATGGAATGCAATACTGCCATCAACTGACAGCTTTCTGCTATTGCATCCTTTTAGTACCTCCCCACACATCACATTTTCTTAGACATAGTTATTATTTATCCTTATGTTACCATTCCTGAATTTTCTTTCTGTTTAAACCTTGAAGGAAAAAAAAAGCGCTGCAGTCAGGTTTGCCGGTGTGCATGCTTTGCATTAATGTGCGTGACAGTTGACAGCAGAATTAAACGGCACAGCTCACCTGGAGCTGCGGAGTGAACAATGGGAGGAAGCAAGCTGATTCTTCACAGGAAATTCTCACCTCCCTTATCTTCTGATGTACAGCTCCAATTTTCCAAAAGCTGGAAAATCCAAATGTAGTGGGGTTTTTTTAACTTTTATTTCTTGGCAATGCAGTATTTTCTCATCATTTCATTTGTTAATGAACGTCCATACTTGCATTTTAAGCCAGAAACACATTCCAAACAAAACTGCGACACCAAAGCTTTTAGCACGTTGTAATGTTGCCGTTCCCTCTCACATTGCTCATGCACTGATAACATGCTATGCACAGTTTCAGCTGTTATTTTGGGCCATACTTCCTGCAAACATTCTTTAAGGTGCACAGCAGTATGGCATGTCATTCTTGCATTTTTTTTTAACTTTCAAACATATCCGCACATTTTGTATAGAAGGCAGCTGAGGACTCCCTGCAGTCCAGTACCTGTACCTTCTTCAGTTATGTCTTAGTAATGTGTACAGAATGTGTGTGTGTGTATTTTATTGTCTAGTTGGAAAATGCATGGACATCCCCTGCTGTCATGGAAGTGTAAATTATTTTAGTTTAGTTTAGACTTGTTGCTGATAGCACTCTACTGTACTGATTCATCTGTCTGACCACAACACACATTTCCAGTATGTGATGGTCCATCCAAGATGCCTCCAAGCCAAGAGAAGTCAATGCCGCATCTGCAGAAGGCTTTTTTTTTCCAGAGTAAAGTTTAAAGTGCCATTTGTGAGTGTATCTGTATTGTGGTGCTCAATAAAGATTTTCCAGAGTAATCACCTGTCTGTGTGTTATATCAGCAATACAAAAATGATGGTTCTTGAAGTTTAGACTTCTGCTTCTTGGCCTTTCATGAACTGAAATTCCTCCAGATTCCTTGAATAGTTCATTGATATTATGCACTGTAGACTGTTCAGAAACGGAGCATTTATTATGGTCAGTGGCAAAGCAAGGCAGCGCTGGTCTCAAGGTGACGGAGCGTCCTGCAGGATCTCGGTCAGAATGAGCCCCTTTTCTGGAAAACAGTTCACAGTTATCTTCTTGGACTGGGCCTGCCCCGTACAGAGGTTGAACTCAGATGCGACCGAGTGTAAGTGGTCAGTTAATAGTGACGTGGACAGGCCAACCACCGTCCACGTCGCTTTCTTGGAATAAGACAAATAATGTGTGTGAAATGCTGTTTCAGGCGTGTATCTAATGAGCAGACCTAACTGAGTCATGTTATCTTACTGTTCCCCCTCAAGGACGTAGCATGACCTCAGTGAAACAAGAGCAAAGGTTCAGTGGACACTACTGAATAGGCCTAAACCAAACCCTGTTATAACAATGCAAATGCTTTCCAAACTTTATTTGAGGAACATTAAAAAAAAAACATTCTTTTGTCATGCATTTTTTGACAAAGTGGAGATCCTTCCTGTCATTACCCCTAAGAGACTCAGCCTTTAATGGACATTGTTTTTAGTCAAAATTCATCATTACAGGCACCTATTGACATCCTCTGTTTGGAATAACATTTTTTTTTCTTCTTTCACATCATTATTAACCCCCATACCAACTTTCTTATGTTGCAGATCTGAAATAAAAAAAAATTGGATTCATTTAAACAAATTAAATGAAGCTGATGAGAAAAAAAAAAAAAGAAATATCTTGGGTTCATACTTCTACAAAGAAATAAAAGTCAAAGAAAATGTTAGATTCACTGCATTTTTTATGTGCTTTTTAAATACTCCCCAGCTTTTTCCGATTTGGGTTTATGGGTCTTACGTAATCGTATGCAGCAGAGATGCTGGTAAATTAATGCAGCATTTTTGGAGTAATGTTTCTTAAAAAATATTTCCATGTATCGCTAACATTATACACTGCAGCCATGAGCAGATGTGCAGAGTAAATGGAGACAGGTGTACATGATGGAGGGCCAGAACAGCTGGGACATAAAAGACTGCTCGTGTTCATTTTCTGCATGAAAGGAAAGAGGAGTTCCTGGTGAGAGCATTCTGTACTTACTGTCAACAGAACCAAGAGATGGAGGTACCTTTTTTGTCCTCATGTTTACTTTGCCTACAGCCTTCTCTGTGTGTCGTCAAAGAGATCGACATCTTGCAAGGCTGACAGATTAATAATTATGCTCCCCATCTCCCATCCACTTTCGTACCTTCTACAGCAGTTTGCTAAGGTGCATCCATGCTTGACTGTTTGTGAATGTGTGAGTGTTTTATTTTCATGGGCCATAAAGATGAAGCATTTTTAGTGTCATATGCATGATATGTGGTATACAGACAAAGCTTGACTGACTACACTCCATCAGTGGCTGACATTACTAAACTCAGTGAACTGTGATTTTTTTTTATGGTGTGAGAAACTATAATGCCTCAGACAGAGACACAGTCATCCAGCCCCCACTGAGAGGGCTCAAATCATGACATACTAGCAGACAAAAAGAGCCCTAATGGATTTATGGGTCCACAGCCAGAACCACAGGATGTCGGAGGCAAACAGGGGTCGTGCACCCACCTGGCTGTCTGCTGCAGAATCCGCTACAGTAATTGTTTGGTCCAGCAGTACTTTGAGGATGGGTTAATGCACCATGTCTCTGAACAAGGAATTAAAATACCGGGGAAGAGGTTTGTTTTGGATTTGGCTTTTATGCAAAAAAAATCATCCACTCTTCAGCTCTCACAGCAACTTCAGCAGCTGATGTCAGATCAGGCACTTATGTCATTATAGATACTGTGTAATTATGCAAAGCCAGATTATAATTGGCAATTACTCTGAAGAGACACTAACATGACTGCAGGAGACATATAGTTTAATACATATAGCTGCTGGATCTGATTCTACACATAGCTTTTGCATATGTTTATCTATGTTTCTTTTCCAGGTTGGTAGACAATAGAATTTTACCCCGAGGCCACATGTCTCACTGCAGCGTTATGTATTCCACCGCACCGGGTTCATAAAGCCATAACGACTGAAGCTACAACCTTTACATACATCTGAAGAAGCAAGTATCCATTTTTAGAAGCAAAGTACAATGACTTTTCATGAAATGGTCTCTGTGTGCTGTCCTCCAGGACGTAGTGAAGGCTCTTTCTACTGAGGCTTTTAATTAGGTGATTATCTCAGATCAGCAGAGGGAGCCCCAGCTCTTATCTAGATTTCCTTTCCTTTGTGTAGACGAAAGGCAGACTGGAGCATGACCACAATCACTGTCTGGACAGGAGCCTGAGTCAAGTGCAAACATCCACCATGCATTTAAAAACCATCATCTGGATGAAAAGCTTCTTCTTTGAAATGAAAAACAATATCTGTCCAGTTTTCACTTACATACCAACAGTAACTATTAAACTGTTCATTTCTGTTTTCTTTGGAAGTACCTGCATTCAGGAACACAAAAGCGCAGCATTTTACCTTAGCTCCAGAACTGGTTATTGGTGGTTTGCTTGATTAGATGTCTGGCAGTCTGAATCAGTACATAACTGGATTCTGTATCATCCTGAAATCTGATATCCATTTATTATAAAGGAAAAAACTGCCTTTTTTTTAATGTAGACAATGTGTCATGAGTTTGCAGCTTTTATAAATGTCAATCAGACAATGAAGAATTACTTGCTTGGAAGCTTTCTTTCATTTTATTGTCATGAACATGGAAGTTAACTCCAGAAACTTTAACAGCACGCAAGGCTTATTTTTTTTTCTTCCTATTTTGAGGCATCAACACACCACAGACCTTTTTTTCCCCTGTTTCATAACAAACTCAGCCTTTGTCGATGTCTCCTGCTGCACGTTCAGTTCTTTGTTTTCCTTGAAAGAATTGTTCGTCTGGGAGGTCTCAGCGGGGCCCGTGGATGGGCCTCCCTCGCTCTGACATAACGTATGCCCTGCGGAGGGGGAGAGTTATAGGATTTATGCGCCAGTCAGTTAACAGCCCAAATGTGAGATGAAACACAGGGCGGAAACTCAATATCTGATCGATGAAATGTGATAAAAATAATCCAGCTGTGCTTTCGTGTGCTACATTTGCTGGGGATCTTTTCCCCCACTGCGCCCTGAGATGCGCCATTCAAGTGCGCATGCACACAGGGGGTGGTGGAAACCTCTCCGACTGTTTACCAGGCAAATACATGCGTATCAGTTGTGAGGAGCTTCATTATAGTCAATGCTGCTCTTTCAATCCGCTAAGAAAGTATTTACAGTGGTGGTGAAATGTGTGTGTATAAACAAAGGTGAATTCATTGTAAAGTACAGTGTCAAACAATTAAACTAAGTGCTTATTTGGACTGGCTTTAGTCTGACTGTAGCAAATGGGTGTAGTCTGGTGCAGTCCAGCTCTGGGAGGGGAAACTGGGGACAGCAACAGAAGACAAGGAGTGAACTCATATTGGGACGTTGCACTTACGCATGCAACATTTAGCAGCGTGTCTACCACAAAAGTGCAATCATGTGCTTGTTTTCCAAAGCTGAGATGAAGCGGGCTATCAAAAGCTGCCTTCAGCGCATCAAAAAGAGGCTCCACTCTTCGTGTCCAATTACACGTGCTAATCTATATCAGTGAGAACAGACAGAAAGAGAAAAGACAGAAGTGATGGGAATTGCGTCTCTGCAAACCCCCCTGGTTCCTCAGTCTCGTTACTGGATGAAAAACAGTCTGTCCTCTGTCAAGGTTTAGTGCAGTGAGATATGTCACTGCTTCTGCTCTCTCTCTCTTTAATGAAATAATGAAATTGCTCCCTTTTTTTTTTCCCACTCCTTTTAGTCGCTCTGCCTGAGTTGACACTTGGCCAGACTCTTGGTGCAGCAGAAGCTGAGTCATAAAGGTTTCAGTGGGGCCTGATTTATGGACAGCGACGTGGATGGGAGGGGAAAAACGCTGCTGTCAGCTCACTGATCACAAAGACACGCGTCGGGATGCAGACGATCTGCTGACTTTGAATAAGCACAAAAATGCTACCATAACTCAGCCCATACTAGACTTTGGTTGTGCAACATTGAGAAATTGGAGACTTTATTGTCTGATAAACTGGGGTTTCTTTATCGAGGTTTATCTTTATGCATTTTCATTGACTTGCTGACTGTGCCATCTCGCTGTAGCTTTCCCTGCCTGTCAAGAGTGGACTGATTTGTCAGTGTGGAAAGAGCCAAAGATCTTTTGTCTGCCATTTATGGATTTTTCCGTGAGCATTCTTTAACATCCTCTTGAGGAACTGTTGTTTTGAAACTCTGCTGAAGAAAAAGCTGTATGTATGTAACGATTGTGAGTCACAGAGTTTAGACACTGAGTATAATTTTCTGGTTATGCATTTTTGCACGTGTTTGTTAAATGTGATTAGATTTGACTGTTCATTGCAGCAACTTGTTTATTTAGAAACAAATGAAAAGCCTGGAGCGTGCTTCATGCTGGCAAGGCTTCAAGGCTTTATTGGAGTTCAGTGCAGCACATCATTGACTTACAGTACTCTTTGGGGACTTAAAGTAAGGCATTTCAAACTGGGTATTGCACATAGACACTTGTACAAGCACGCTTGAGCACTTGAGTGACAGTAAAGCACCTGCAAACAAATCTCCACAAAGCAGAAGTTTATTTCTTACGACACGTTCTGTCTTCATCATTGGTCTAACTTCCTTTGCTGTTACAGTTGTCACGGGTCCATACATGCAATGAGCTGCTCAGTTGCATCACACATGCTGCGTTCAACAACACTTCTGAGTTCAAGAGCTTTTCATTTGCTTTGAATTAGTTATTTCTGCATATTGAGCACCAGAGAACATTGATGTGTAAATCTAATCTTTTTTGTCAGTTGTTTTTCCAGTTGTCTCTTCAGCTTCCACCTGTTCTTCTTTTTCAGTTTCCTCCTCCTCCTCTTCCTCACCAGCTTCACCACCCTCTTCTTCTTTCTGCTCACGATCCTCCTCCTCTTCAGGCTGGGTCTCCTCTCCTCCTTCTTCCTCATCGCCTTTGTCTCCATCCTCTGCTTCACCCTCTTTGTTTTGTGAGAAGGGATATTGGTTATAAACAGTTTTCTACAATACAAGTAGATATATCAATGGAGCATAATAGAAATACTAACCTTCTTCATTTTGTTCCTCATCTCCTTCTCCTTCTTCTTCTTCTTGCTTTTCCTCCTCCTTTTCTACCCCCTCCTCTTCCTCACCCTCTTCACCCTGCTCATCCTCTGCCTCTTCCTCCTTCTCCTCCTCTTCCACCTGTTCCTCTTCCTCCTCCTGAGAAGGGCAAGCCTCTGCCTCCTGTGCTTGGGTTGCAGATATTGCTTCCTCCGTGGAGAGCATTGAAGAGTACAAGCGGGAGCTCAGCAGGTATGGAGAAGCAGAGCTGAGCTGAGGCTGCATGGAGACGTGCATTCTTCCAAAGGAAGGGATGCTGTACATGGCTTGGGAGTAAACAGTGGCTGGTCCTGGTCCTGACACATTTAGACGATTCTCCTCTCCTTCCAGGAGCTTCCTAATGGAACAAAATGCACATTCCAAGGAAATGAGACCATTAAATAATAGGTCTGCAGGGATATTAATGTCAGTCACATTATCAAAACACTGGGATGACTGTGTGTATACGTACCTGTATGCTGCAATTTCAATATCCAATGCCATTTTTACATTCAAGAGGTCCTGATAGTCTTTTAGGTAGCGAGCCATGTCGTTCTTGTTTTTCCTCAGTTCCTCCTCCAGTTGACCTATTGTATCCTGCATAAAGAGAAAAATTAAAGTGGTACATATGGAAATAATGCATCTCAATGAAATCTTTTGAGTAGCACAACAAGTAACTGAATAACCCAGAGGGAAAATTTGGAACTCTGTTCCTATGTTCTGAGGTTTTCATGTGGTTTACCTGCAATGCAGAGATCTCAGCGCTCTGTTTCTCCTCCACATCCTGCAGTTGGTTTTCCAGAGCTTGGTTCATATCACGACAGGCATCAATCTCCAGCGCTCTTTCCTTGAGCAGCCGTCGGTACTCTGTGGCTTCATCTTTGGCACTGCGAGCGCTCTCCGTGTTGCGAGCAGAGCCTACGGTCATCACACTCACCTTGTTGCAGAACCATTCTTCAGCAGACTGAAGGTTGCGTTGTGCCAGCTTCTCATACTGCCCACGAATCTCACGAAGAGCAGCAGAAAGGTCTGGTTTGGAGATCTCCATCTCCACTGACACTTCTGCGCCGTATTGTATTTGGGCCTGCAGTTCAGCGATCTCGTTCTCACAGAGGCGCTTCAGGAAGGACAGCTCATCCAGAAGGGTACCAACCCTTTTCTCCAGCTCAGCTTGGCACATCGCAGCCTCATCCGCGCCCTTCCTGGCATCCATGAGCCGACCCTCTGCATCTTCTCTGCCAAGGACTTCATTCTCATAGCGTTTTTGTAGGTTCTTCAACACATCCTCCATCTGATCCCTGTGGTCCTGGGCTGCTTGCTGCTCATGGCGGGCCTCTTCAACAGCAGCACGGAGCTGGCGGATTTCATGCTCATACAGGCCCTGAAGATTGGAAGGCTCTGCCTGCCTCTGCCTGAGCAGCAGCAGCTCAGTCTCCAGCAACTTGTTCTGCTGCTCTAACTCATGGACCCTCTCGATAAAGCTTGCAAAGCGGTCATTCAGGTCCTGAAGCTCAGCCTTCTCCTGGGTCCTTAAAGCTTTGAACTCAGTGCTGACCTGGGCTGCTTGGTCAAGGCGAAGCTCAGTGGCAGCTGCAGACACCGGAGCAGCAAATACGCTGGAGTAGCTTGAAGTAGCTCGAGTGTATGTTGGATAACTTCGTCGTGAAGATGTATGGGAGCTTAATGGTGCCGAGTGGGTGGAGAACGCAGACCTGGATCCTATTCCTCCTCCAGCTCCATAACCTGCACTGCGCACAACTGTTCTCCTCTTGTAAGTGGAAGGGAAGAAAGGGTCATAGCTGGTCGAAGCCATGGCTAGAGAGATGAGCTGCTCTGTGTCAGGAGATGTAGCTGGGCTGAGTGCTCAGTGAATCTGCATTACTCTGGCTTTTATAGTATCAGTAATGACTGTGACGTAAGCTATTTCTTGCTAGCGTGCTGACAGAAAGAATTGATTATGCTGCCTGCCAGCCGAGCCTGTCTCTGCCAAGGAAGAGATGGGGAGGGGTGAGGATAAGTGCGGGGGATGGAAGAGGCAGGAATAAGGAACTATTAAGCAAAAAAGGGACTGCACCCAACAGGGTCAACAAGGACAAAATCAGTGTACTGTTACAAGTAAAAGCGCAAAAGACGTTACACTTTAACGAACATAAATCCCATTACAGAAGTAATCTAACTGTCATATACCTGTACCAGCTGCATGATGGAAGAAGTAAGGAAATCACATTTGCTTGAGAATGAAACAGCCTTTTAACCATTTTGAACTAAAAATGTTTCATAGTAAACCAGAGCAAATGGAATTAGCTGGGACTCAGATCAAGTGCATGATACCAGGATTTGAAAAAGTATTATACCAACATCCAGAGCTCAGGAAAAACAGCACATGTGTATAATGTTTACAGATAAAATATTGCCCTCTTGTGGCTGTCCGTTCACTGTGCAGGTATGTTTTGTGCTGTGTGTGTGTGTGTGTTATATATATATATATATATATATATATATATATATATATATATATATATATATATATATATATATATATATATATATATATATCTATATATATATATATCTATATATATATATATATGTGGGTGTGTGTGTGTATATATATGTATATATATATATATATAATATATATATATATATATATATATATATATTATATATACCACACAGAGGGGGGGGCGTAAATAATAATTTTTGGGACTTTTTGGACTTTTTGCCGCTAACGGTTGCTTAAATGTCCACATCATGATGACAGAAATGGAGAAAACTGTCTTTGGCTGCGCGTTTGTGGTAAATTGCATACACTTGTTTGTGCTGCTGATGTAGCCAATATCGACGTATTTCATTGGTCACTTCAGTACAATTATAGCGCATTGACCAATGAGTGATGACTTCACTAACTGGCGCGCACCAAATGTGCTCCTCTGACGCAAACGCGTCACGTCCACATCTATGTCCTACAACAACAAAAGACGAGGAATAAATTTAAGTCATGAATTGCTTTTTTGATTCACTACCACAATCATTTTACAGTTTCGTGTCTCGCTCCGGTGTTTGCAACGTATTACTACAGTTTGATCTGGAATGAGCAGTAAGTCTCATTGCTTTGTTAGTGATGGGGAAACCTGAGCTAACGTTAGCTCACACCAGCTCGTCACTCCAAACAGCTGGGAGAGGTTTCGAGTGCAGTCAGCTGGTTTAGTCACAACTATTTTTCTTGTTTTTATAGTCCAGACTTCCGGATGGGTTACTTATCGGTGTAAACTTTCTCAAATGAAACTGAGCTCAGTTTAACCAGAGAGAAGCAGACTCAGCTGGTTGGGGTTAAGTGTCAGGTGGGTGAGTTAGCAGGTCTGTCCCTGCTAACTTCTACTCTTTTTCCGTCTTTGTCCAGTTGCTTTGCTCCTTTCTCTCTCTCTTGTGGCGTTATTTAGCCCTTGAATGCTTTCTCATAGACTTGGATAAATTCAACGAATAGTAAAGGACTTCGTCTTGCATTGGTCATGGCATTATAAAATGCATAAAAAGTTGTTTTGTCATTTATATTTCTTGCTGAAATGTGTTCTCTGCATGATTCGCTTTCTCCGTCCTTGGCCTCTGTCAGGTCACTGCAAACCTTAGAGAGCAAAAATCTGCTTTCCAGATATTAAAATGGTAAGCTTTGCAGCTGTTGACAAACAAATATCCTCTGAGGCTGTTGTTTGTTTGTTTGTTTTTTTTAAGCTATGTTTTAAAATTTACAGATTCGCATTGCAGCACTAAATGCTGCTGCGGCAGCTGCAGATGAGTCTCAAGACCCCTTGAGAACAAGCAAGAGTCAGACAAAAGAGGCCCAAGTACAGCTTATATTAAGATATATTTGCAATATTGAACCAACTTGCATCTGCATGATGCATGTTGTTGGTATGAATAACTCAGTTTTCACTTATTTCTCTCTACAGGAAGCTGAAGCATTTGCTTTATATCACAAGGCTTTGGATTTGCAAAAACATGACAAGTTTGAGGAGTCTGCCAAGGCCTACCATGAGCTTCTCAAAACTCCACTGCTCAAGGAGGTATAAAAATGCAACATGCATTAGTGCAGTATAGTCCTATCACTGTTAAAGATGATGCTAACTTTCCCAGAGCAGAGCACTCACTTAAACAAGTTATTAGATGTTTTAGAGAGAACGTCAGAGAAGCCAGACTGAGATGGTTTGAACATGTACAGAGGAGGGATAGTAAATATATCAGAAGAAGGATGATGAGGTTGGAACTGCCAAGAGGAGGACCAAAGAGGAGATTTATGGGTGAACTGAAAGAGGACATGAAGTTAGTTGGTGTGAGAGAAGAAGATGGAAGTGGATGATTCGCTGTGGTGACCCCTGAAGGGAACAGATGAAAGGAAAAGAAGAGAGCTTGAAAAAGTCATAGTCAAAATAGGAGCTAGTGATGAAACAGTCATGAGTGTGAATGTTAGAGGATTTCATTTATTGCCAGTTTTTAAGTATTATTTTTTTTAATGCAGACATCATATTAACTGTTATTGCCAAATCTAATCTAACATGTTTTCACATATTTTAGGCTATGCCCTCAGATGACCAGAGAGTGGGTCTCAAACATCCCGGATTGATGTTGAAATATTCAACTTTTAAAAACCTGGCAAGCATGGCTGCATCTCGTGATGACCTAGAAACAGCTATGGAGTTTTATTTGGAGGTAAAAGAGGGAAAAATGAAAAGTTCAATTTTACAACACCAAGTCAAAACATCTATTTATGCATATCCAATTTAGCTTCTCAGACCAGCAACACACTGTAAAAAAAAAAAAAAGGTTTAATGATGAGCTGAAATGAAAAGGTGTCATTTCAGTACCTGTTTAAAAGGATTATTTTCATTATTTCAAACAGGCTTTGTCAACAGTTGATTATAATGATATTTACCAGATCCATGCTCCAATTTCTTTCTGATATGGGGCTTGACTATTGAAATTGTTTGTATATTTTGGAAATTTTGCTGTTTCTTGCATGACTGTAATGAGAATAACTTTTCTCAGGATTGTTATACAATATTTGATGATAATCATCTTTTCTTTTCTTAGGCTGTTATGTTGGATTCCACAGATGTGAACATGTGGTACAAAATTGGCCAGCTGGCTGTGCGGCTGGTGCGCGTCCCTCTTGCTCGACATGCTTTTGAGGAGGGATTGCACTGCAACCCAGACCACTGGCCATGCCTGGACAACCTCATAACTATTCTTTATACACTCAGCGACTACACCTGTATGTAATATATCATTGTAGGCTCTTTGCTTATAACCAGAATGTCAACTTGTGTCTGAAATAGAAGTAACTATTGTCTGCATTTTTCCCAGGTTGTTTGTACTTCATTGCCAAAGCCCTTGAGAAGGATCATTGTTACACCAAAGGCCTGGTGTTGAAGGAAAAAATCTTTGGGGAGCAGCCGTGTTTGAAGAGGGATACGATGCAAATGTTCATGAAATGGTAAGCCAGCCAGTTACTTTTTAGTGCTTCATCTGTAATGATGTACTCTGTTTGTCTGTGCTTGACATTACTGAACATCCTCTTGGGTTTTTGTGTGGATAACTTGCAGCGATATGTCTGTTCACTATGTGGAAGTGGATGAAGAGGAGCGCAGATCCATAGTGGAGGAGGCACTGGAGATAAGGAGGCGCAGGCAGGCTCTCTCTCACTGTGAACAAAAACCTGACCTGGTCCTGATTCAGCCCATCCGCTGCCTCTCGTGAGTTTCTTTCTGCTTTCTCTTGTTTGGCTGGTTGAACCTACACTTAAACCACTTTATACTTGCCACTTTGTAGAATAATTGTTTTGAGTTTTATGTTCAAATCTTTAGTGCTTACCGTATGTCTTACTGAGGATATACTAGAGCTTGGTGATATTACCTCAAATCAACATCTCCATTAATTGAATATTTTACCTTGAATATAATTAATGATAACTAACAGACTTCCTACTGCAAATATACTCAACAATTAAAACTGGGATTTTTTTCTGTTTTTCTTATTTAACGCCAGTTCTAATCCAGTTTTGGATTATATTGCACTTTATGGTCATATTGTGCTTTTTCTTTTTGCTTATCTATAATGATATTATTATTATTATGAATTATCAACTTTAACATGAAAAAATTAGGTAGACATATGTTGCAGTATTCCTATGCACAGAACACTCAGCGTTCAGGGTGCTTCCGGCTTTTTCTCACATTGATTCTTTATGACGTCCACTAGAGCTTCACTGGTCATTTGCTGGTCACCACGCAGAAATGATGCTTTCCATCCCAGTGGATCTGCTACTACTTACGAAGGATTCTGCTTTTGTTTCCAAGATTTCTCCAAAGAAATGTTTTTTTTAAAAAAACAACAACTAATCAACTCATTTTTAGGAAGAACCTCTTCTTTTGATTCTATGTCTTTGTTGCTCTGAAATAAGTACAGGCTTTTGGATTCAAGATGTACTTGAGAAGTTTTTATTTTGGGGTACGTGTCTCTATTTGATCTCAGGTGGAAGCACGTCGGTGAAAGTCTTCTTGCAATGTACAAACATCAGACCACATGTGAGCCACCACGCCCAAGTCTCGGTCGCAGAATAGACTTGTTAGAGTACCAGGATCCAAACTTCCTCCAGAACCTTCCCCAGCCGAGTAGCCCTGTCAGCATGGGCCACACCACTGTCCTGAGCAGCAGCCCCAGTTCTTCCCTGCCGCCAGTAACATTCCCAGAAGCTCCAGTGCTACCCCAGTCTGGCTCTCAGCCTCAACTTACACTGAGTCAGACCACTGTGGAGGTCACAACCTCTGCTCCCCCTGCTGGTTAGTTGTGTAGAGACTGAAAGTTTTATTTCTCATATCTACGATACACGATCATTTTCAGAAACTGCAAATTCCTTTTTTTCTCTTGTTATTTGTAATAATGCTAATTGTTTAAATCTCCCAATATGTTCCCAGCTGCAGGAATGGAAGTTTCTCTAACGGATAAAGTGAAGAAAGCTCCCAAAAGGAAACGTGCTGTGGAGGATAGCGGGGAAACGGCTAAGCGCCGCTCAGCACGTGTTCGAAACACAAAATGCAAGAAAGAAGAGAAGATTGATTTTCAGGAACTTCTTTTTAAATATTTACCTTCCAGGTAGCTTGTACTGAACTTCACAATGTATAAAGTTTGACTTGGTTCTATTGAATTTCTATTGGTTTGCTCAAGAATGTCCGATGATGGTATATTTTGCCGGTCTGTGTTAGGTTAAAGAAGTTTGATCCTGATAATGATGATGAGAGCCTAAGTAATCTGGAGACCCAGTGTGATGGGAAGGAGAATACACAGCCCCTACATGGAAGTTGTTTGCCAGTTGACTCAGTTGAATATATGAAATCTGGTATGTGTTGCATTTAGGATATTTACAGCACTGTGTTGTTCTGTGTCGTCATTTCTTTGACACTAAGAAACTGTGCATTCCTTTCCACAGAGCAACATGATGTCCTGAACTTCCTGCTCAATAATATGGCCAATGGTGGCATACTGGATCTTATGATGCGCTATCTGAAAGCGGTCGGTCAGAAATTCCTGGAGGAGTGGCCGCGGGGGCTGACCGCTGTGGTGCTGGAGGTCCACCAGGGCTGGAGGAAGCACAGCAGTGGCTTACCCAACCCTCTGCTTCGAGACTGCAGCAACCAACACATCCGGGTAAATGTCTACTCTAATACCATTATTGGTTGAATTTGGCTCGGACTGAGATGTCACTGGTCTTTACTGCTAATGGAAATTCTCCAGAAGTCCTAAATCTTAGAAAAAAAATATCACCTACTATAAGAAAGGAAAAGTAAGAAAGCACGTCCTCTTGTTTTTCCTATCCAAAATTGAATGGGTTCTTCATTTGTTCACTCAAACTCTCCACTGAATTTCATGAAATTCTTACTTACAAGCAACAACAATCATAAGTTAAATCATATTTATTGTATTTACAGCTTTATCACTGTTTATGTTTATCAAACTTGAATCATTTCCTCTGCAATTTTAAGCATGACTCTACCCACCATATTGCTTTCAAAAATAGAAAATGGGAAAGCAAAGGTTGAGAGGGGTAAGGGGAGGGCAAGGGTGCTTCAGAGAATCATTAAGCATTGGTGGCAGAATGCTTTATGAAATAGAGAACTTTGCCCTGCTAGAATCCCCCAATATCAAATATTAATGTGACACAGGGCCTAGTGGCCCTGCGCCGTATTAGTTCAAACTGTTGGCTCCAATTGTAGTTGTGCCTCAAGCTGGAGCACTCTGAGAAGAGCTTCAAGCTGAGGCAGTCTCATTGTTAATACAACATTAGAGAGAAAGAGCATAGTTGAATAGTGCCGCGGCTGTCATTAAAAGTCCAAATCCAAGCCATTATTTCTTGTGTCAGTTCTCACTTTGCAACACTTTCAAACAGTAGAAGTTTCTAAGCCCTTTTCAAATAATGGAATGCTGTTTGTTTGTTTTTTTCTTAAGCTGGATCAAGAGACAAATGTGTACATATCAGACTTTGCCTCTTATTTACTCACCACACTGACCTCTGTTATCTGGTTTCATATGTGATCCGTGCACAGGAGATGTTGGCGATGAGCTTGGCCTGTATGGAGCTGCAGTTGGAACAGTGGTTACACAATAAAGGGAAGACCGGTAAGTTGATGAGCTCTCTGGTATCAGGTCTGATTGGGTTTTGATACATTTGGGTTGCATGAGTATGAACTGGCTATTGTGAACCTCGTTTATCTAATTAGAGGGATGGTGCTTTGATGTCTGTTAAATCTGTCCACGTGTCATCTCTGAAGCACAAATTAATCTATTGTAAATGTGATCATCTTTGCTGATTGTTTTTGTGTTCGAAAGTCTAAGCTTCTTGCATGATTTGAATGTTACTGTACAGAAATAGTTTACATTTGCTTTAAGCAACGTTTTGATGTCTTGTCTAGTTACTCCAAGGAGAAGCTGTGGCGGCCCCAGTGATGATGCAGCTGACTCAGACTTCCCTGGACAGCACTTCCAGGGAGATCTATTACTCCTAGCTCTCGGTTCTTCCCAAAGAGACCTGTTTGAGGAGGACTGGTTAGACGTTATGGTACGCGTCTATTGGCTAAAGGCACGCTTCTTGGCCCTGCAGGTAAACCTTTGTTTTTTCTTCACTTGTTATTTGATTGCAAAATCCTTTTCTCAGAGCTCCACCAGATGTGACGTGTACTTCTTTTTTTTTTTTTTTATAAATAGGGAGACATGGAATCGGCCCTTGAGAGTTATGATGTGTGTATAGGCTTGTTGCAGAGCAAACCAAAGGCCACTGATGGGAAACATTACACAATTACCCTCCCCAATCTGCGTGTAGATGCAGCCATATCTGTGGAGGAGGTCAGTACGATGGTCAATAGAACGCTTTCCTTTTTGTCAGCATCATTCATTTTTACAGTGTTAATATCCCTTGTTCATTCTTCAGAATACTCTCAAAGTGTAAAAGACACATTTTCCGGGGCAGTGAAATTAGGGCCTAAATATTACCATGTTTTCAAAAAGGGTTTTTGCTGTTGCTGTTCTGATTGGGTATCCTGTGTTACCATCATCAGATTGACAAGAGGCTGAAATCGCTGGAGCGCTGTCAGTCTTTAGAAGAGATCCAGCGTCTGTTTGAGTCAGCAGACTTCGAGTCTGTAGTGCGCCTGCTGCAGCCTACTCTTAATTATGGAAACAGGAGCAAACCTTTGGAGTTTGTAAGCTCAGCACCAGAGCGTCCTGCACAGCTGATGCTACTGCAGGTACAGTACAGTACATCCTCATTATTCGTGGGGGTCACATTCCTTCCTCCCCCCCTTCTATCCTAAAAATCCACAAATTATTGATGCAGTTTTAAAAGGCCTATGTATGATATCATATAAGCTTAAATATGCTTCCCAAACACATTCTAAAGACATTCTTACTCATCAATACAGTAATAATGTAGTAATTATAAATTTAAAAAATATATATATATCCAAAAATTGCATCTAGGTGCGCACATTGTACTGTCAAGTTTTTTAAAAATAACAACGATCATAATTTTTGTGTGAAAAAGTGACGCGTGCAACTCAGGCGGTGCACATGTGCACATGCAATGTTTCTAAATGAGGGCCCAGTACTGTTTTTGGTTTGGGGTAAGATGGTACAACTTGGAATGGGAAGCCCTGATCCAGCTTGTTTTAGCTGCCAGGTGTGTTGGCCGGATGGCTGTAGCTACAGCCGGACGACATCGTACCTGTGTGACACAGTGTTACAGTGAGAAAATGCTTCAAAATGGTGCATTTTCTGTTTAGTTGATCCTTTGTTGACCAATCATCAGACTGCAGTGTTTTTAGCCCCACCTTAAATGTACCATACCTCTAGTTTTGGTACCTCAACAGAGGGGTGCCAGAAATTGCTTGCAAATTTTGATGATGGAAGCAGAAATAATTGCATCCTGTGTCTCACCACTGAACTGTACTGTACTGGTTGTTGGAAATGATAAATCTAAATCACATGGGTGGCTTGTGATGGTTGACACTCGTCCGTTTCTGAGTTTTAAATCTCTGCCCTAGAATTCGCTGTTGAAGCTGCAGGACTACCAGCAGTGTTTGGAGTGCAGCGAGCTGGCTTTGAATGAAGCCCTGCAGCAGCTCAACTCTGCTCCCAGTGGCTCTCCCCCGAGCAAGGAGGAGTGGGTCAGCACCATCAGAAAACTGCTGGATGGCATTGAAGTGTGCTTCACCAAAGAATCTGGCCTTCTCAGCAATGTTCCTCACTTTTTAAGCATCGCCCGACTGGCAAACAACCTCATTCAGGTCTGAAGGGAGTGAAAAGAAAAACTGACTGTGTCATAAAGAATCTGGTGTTGCTATGAGAGAGAGTTTAAGGTTTATGGGTTGTTAACCTCTGTATTTTTTTTTTTCTTCAGCTAATTGATCTTAGCATGGCCATTTCAGATGATCCCAAGGAGCCTTATTTTTTCTCAGTTCTGCCATGGATTATCCTCTATCGCATTATCAAACACGAGGAGGCTGCTTTTGACTGCATGCTGCGACAGCATATTTCTTTAGATGATGATGAAGGTTTGTTGGCTTCTTGTTTTCATACCCTCAGCTTTCCTTCAGTATTGATGTACTGCCTGTTGTTACACTTAGTGAAACTCTTGAGTCTGATTTTCAGATGAGTCAGATGCTCCCATGCTGCCCTCCTCACTGATGCTTTTAAGTACAGCTCATGAATACCTTGGCCGCCGTTCCTTGTGTTGCAGCTCAGATGGGGCTCTCCTCAAATTCTTTGTAAGTTTGCTTATGGGCTTTTACTCAGAAAATGCTTCATCTGATTAATCAGCAGCCTGTATGCTTGTATTTAAATTAAAAAGTGAAACTATTTGGGTAACTGTTCTGTGTGCTATGGATTGTTGTTTGGTGTAGGTTCGAGTTTTGGAAAAAGAGTTTGCAGCTTCTAGCAGCAATGACAGTCATCCCTATAAAGAAGAGTTGGAAATGGCCTTGGAGCAATGCTTTTTCTGCCTTATACGCTTACCCCAGCAAGAAGAGCAAGGCCCGTTACCTCGATGACCACTCATCTCCTCAGGTTACAACTTTGATTTTGCATTTGGAATTTGTTGCATGACCTAGAAAGCTTGCATCCTCTTAATATGCTTGAGCCACTTTTAACCAATGTGTTATTTAACTGAAAATATAAAACCAAATGCAAAAAATGAAGCTGAGTGCTAATTTAGATAATAGCCATAAGGTGATTAGGAGGCAGTGGAATAGTGAGCGATGGCTCAAGGCTTTGACTAATTGGTATTTCTCAGTTCTGTTTGCAAAATCAGAAGGAGCAGGCAGCTGATGACGCAGGCATGTGGCCCCTCTGAACCTGATGACCCAGTTATATGCATCGGTGTTGTTTTGTTAGTCAGGTCTGCACATCTAGTGTTGCTGAAATAAATTAAGACTGTGTAATGGTATAGATGCAATAATAGCATTACTTAAAATAAACACTTAGATAAGCAAATAACTACTGGGTTCTGCTCTCATTGTGAATTGGTATTTGTGAGACTCTTCCTCTTAGATCTCCTGGTATACTAAGATGTGTTTACTGTCTAGCGTTTGTTCACATTAGGAGCTTATAGAATGTTTAATGAGCAGCCAAAAAAAAACAAAAAAAAAAAACAGAACAAAATAAAGCCAGTGACGTTCAGTTAATCTGTAAGAACTACTCGACTCACTGGAGCAGTGTTTATTTTTGAAATGCTTCTTTTCAACCACCAGGTGGGTGTCATTGCATTTTGATGTCCAGGATTAAATTGTAATCATGGAATACAACAGTGCACAAGTAGAGTTGCATTGATACCTATACTTCCCTGTGTTGCACTTACACTTTTTCGTGAATTGAGGCACAAATGTCTCCTGTTGACCTGGTCTGTGTTTTGCAGGTTGAGCTTCTGTGGAGTGATGTTCTCTTCATGTTCCAGTATTTCAAACCAAAGTCACTGCCTGACTTTGACAGTTACAAAACGAGCACAGTGTCTGCAGAACTGGCTAATCTGCTGAGGAGGTTTGCGAGCATCGCCCCTACAAGTGACACCCCCATCCTCACCATGGAGGAAGTAGCAGCCTACATTGAGGGAATGTCAGAAAAGGTCAGTCAGTGGGGCCACAGCGAATATGAGGAGCACCGCTGTGTCAGACACGCTAAACACTGCCTTCACTTGCACGCATCATAAACGAAAACAGCACGTATTTGAGAGCGCGTATGTGGGTGTTTCAAGCTAGAACCAACCCAAACGTACTGCAAACATCCGGCCCTAGGTCTGAAAATTTCTAAGTTAATGAGTCATTCAGATTTGCAGTATGATGTGACATCATAGACCTAGAGCAAAGTAGAATTATCCAGCTTCCCCATCCTTTTCTCCACCAAACTTAACATGATGCTACATTTGTTGTAACTCAGAGCTGGTTCAACACCAATTTCAAAGTCCGTCATCTCACTCCAGCTTCTCAAACCGACAGCTAAGAAGAGAGCTGAAAAGATCTGATTGAAAAGCTGCTTTTGAACTGTATGCTTGTGATTTTCTTCAACCAAAGCATGCCACTGACATTTTATTAAGACCTCAGCAAAGTATGTCAGCTTTTGAAAAGAAGTGATAGTGTCTCCTTTTAATCTAGCTCTATGTCACTTTTGCAAGTGGTGATTATTGTAGAAATGTTGAATTTTGATCTCTTTTAAGGCTCCATGCCTTTCCGAGGGAATTTCTGCTGCACAACCCATCATCAATGAGATCTACTACCTGCTGGCTGATTATCATTTCAAAAATAAGGAGCAGTCCAAAGCTATCAAGTTCTATATGCACGACATATGCGTCTGTCCCAACAGGTAGCTTATTTCTTGACTTTGTGTTTTTGATTTTTAAAGGGACAATTTAGTTACTCATTTTATCAGTACATACTAGAAAGTAAATGCAGACTTTTCTGATTTTTCTTTTTTCATATTTTGCAACTACCTGTGCATTTGCTGTCATCAACTTTTTCCATGCACATCTGATCGAGAAACTCTCTCTTCTCAGGTTTGACTCGTGGGCAGGTATGGCTTTAGCAAGGGCCAGCCGCATACAGGAAAAGCTCAATTCCAATGAGCTGAAAAGTGATGTTCCCATATGGAAGCACTCCCAGGCCGTACTTAACTGCTTTAAGAGGGCCCTGGAGATAGACAGCTCCAACTTATCCCTGTGGATTGAGTATGGTACCATATCGTATGCGCTGCACTCATTTGCTTCACGGCAGCTCAAGCAGTGGCGAAATGAGCTTCCCCCAGAGGTTGTTAAACAGGTGAGGTGAGACACGTGCAGCTCATTTGATTCCCAGGTTCATTTTGGTTGTCAGTTGTTCACCTGGGCTTCAGTCACATTTTGTCATTTTTCGCTGTTCCAAATAAGAGTTCTTTGAAGAATTCCTAGTTATTTTATTCTCTTTTTTCACCCCAAGATATATTGTTCAAAGTTTACGTTATAAGTGTGTTTGTATTTCAGATGGAAGAAAGGAGAGACTCGATGTTGGAGACAGCATTCCAGTGTTTCCAGGGTGCCTCGCGCTGTGAGGGCGACAGCGATGAAGAGGAGTGGCTTATTCACTACATGCTGGGGAAGATCGCAGAAAACGCAGAAAGCCACCAGCAGAATATCTGCAGCTTTTCAAAAAGGTTGACATCTGCATCACTGATTTAGAGTAGAATTGGAGCTGAACTGCTCACACAGTCACAGAATCTAAGAGCCTGATCTGCTGCTCCTTTTGGGGCATTTTCCTTGCTGTCCTTGGAGATGTTTCGTAATACACCCACAGAAACAAAGACTACTGCCTTTACACTTCTGCACAAATGCCTTTTTTTTTTTTTTACCTCCCAGAAAAAGATCAATGTATGTAACTCTACTGCTATGATCAGATCAGTGGAGGCAGGAGAGCCATATGAAACACAATTACATCAGGGTCTACTATTTGTTTACTACTTTTTTCTGATGTTACTTGTTTAAAAGTTAACTGAATGTGTTGGGCCGTTGACTCTTCTCTCCTGCTTTGCAGGCAGCAGACTATCTACATGAAGAAGCTGCCAGGTACCCTCGGAAAATTCATTATCATAATCCTCCTGACCTGGCCATGGAGGCTCTGGAGGTAAGCTGCCTGCGACAGCTGACTCTTTCTCCCCTACCAGCTCAAAGTATTGGGCATATTTTCAGCCAGTGGATGTAAGCGTTTCCATCTTCATCTTCCAACCTAACTTGCCAGCTGCTTCTCTGTGCATTTTGTCATGACTCATTTCGCAAACTTCATGTAGAACTCGATAAAAGTAACACTGTAATGAGTCACTTTGAGTCATAGAATTTCAGGAATATTACAACTACTGCTAGTAAATAGTTAAATTATTCATTACTGGAATAAACAATCATATTACAGTACAGCACTAGTAATGTGTTACTGCCCAGCACTGAATATGTATGTCAGAAAGCATTCATATTTGGAGACTTTACCAACATATGTTTTGAGCATTAAATGTATCATTTTCTCTAACTTCATTTAGTTGCATTTCCGTCTAAGCGCCACCATCCTTAAATCACTCGAGGCTAATGAGGCTGATCTGGATCACGAACTTCTGTTCAACTTACTAGTTGAGGCAGCCACAGGACCGTTTGCAAGGGGAGAAGAGAAGAGTATGCCAAGCATGCCAAGGTCCAATGAAAAGTAAGCCATGCTAGAACCAAAAAGAACAATGGAAAACCTTTGATTTCACAGTGTGACATTAACTCTCGTTTTAATTTGATTTCAGAGAAAAACCGTCCTCAGTAATGGATGAAGACTTTAACTGTTCTTCAGTTTGCATAGGGAATGTCCTCAGCTCCTCCCTCCCATCAGCTGCCACTCCAGGTCTGACATCTCCTCCTCATGTGGCCACGCCATTTGACCATGATTACGCCAAACGCAAAACACTCCGAAGGCAGCAGTGGCAGCAGCAACGGCATGAGGAGCAGCAGGCTGATGGTACAGTCCCAGTCCTAGACACTGTCTCTGGGGTTGGGCTCTTTGCCCTTTCTGCACTGGGACAGGAACCCACTTGGGGAGTGCTCAAATTGCTAATCACCATGCTTAATGGCTTCGTTTTCATTTACTGTGGTCCCCATGCACAGGGTGGTTAGGATGTGGTGGAATGGGCAATATGGCTACTGATTATTTGACTAATTTTCTTTATATGATAAAGCACCATTTTTATTAAAAAAAATATTTTTCAATAGAGCTTTGCTGAGAGCATTAGGGCTTCTATGATCCTGAGCATAAGTGTATATATATGAGTATAAGAGAACTGTTTCAAGCCTGTTGTCACAGTTGATTTTAGGCTCTTCTCTGCAGAATGTTTTTTTTTTTTAAGATAAATTTATAGTAACAAAAATACTGACACAATTTAAACTTAGTAAAGCTTGACAACGGTCATTATTCCATTTTCATAGTTCATACAGTGGTGAACTTAAGTGCTCACACCAGTAAACCCAAACTAACTGACAGTTTATTGTCAAATACTTCAGCCACAAGGAGTTTAGCTGATCCCTCTTTCTAGCAGAGTGTCAATGCAAGTCCTGAAATAAAGTAGCGGCCAGCAGACGGTTGGTAAGGTGACTTAAAATCACATTGTGGTTCTTTCGCAAACCCTGGCTTTCTCTGTCACTCTGTTGGCATGTCTTTGAAGTTTTTGGAGGCTAACCTTAAGAGTGGTTGCTTATGTGGGAAATGCTTCATCACTCTTTACAAGTTTGGTGTAAGGGCGTCATCCGGTGCCGTGACGCTGAGACTGTTGTTCGCCTCACACCAAAAAGTTCCTAGTTCAATTTGTTTTTTTTGCTTGGCTTTTCACGCAAACTCTGTGTGGAATTTGCATGTTCTCACCGTGTCTGTGTGGATTTTATCTAGGGCTCTCCAGCTTCCACCCATAGTCCAAAAACATGCATGTTTGGTTCGTTGGTGATTCTAAATTGTTCGTAGGAGTGAGTTTGAGTGTGTACGTTGGTTTGTCTTGTTCACCTCTGTGGCTTTGTGTTGGACTGGTGTCCAAATGAACCCTGCTGCTCGCCAGGTGGCAACTGGGATAGATTTGAAGCAGATTTGGAAAATGAATGGACGAACTATTAGTTATTTTTAAAAAAAAATGTTAATAGGAACTCGGCTTTCTTAGTTGAAATTTTAAAACCACTGATGGGACTTGTTGATGGAAGCCATAGGTGGAGATATAGATGGAAAAACTGGATAGGTCTACTAATGGTTATGTCATTTAATAGTATGCAGCTCATTGAACTGCATGGTTTAACACATACATCTTCTCAAACAAAATGACATAATGGTGCTATGTTTATATATATATATATCATCACAGTTAGTTCAGTAACCTTGTTCATTGTCATTTTCATTGAAATTACATCCAGAATAATTGCACTTACATAATGGGATGAGGTTTTTAAGGTTTAACCAACAGGGTTCAACCCATATAGAAATTTCTAAACAGAAATAAAGATTTTCTTTTTATTGTGAAAAGGAGGAAAGGAAATGTTTTGTTTTAAAAAAAAATAAAAAACATCATACCTGATAGTTGCACGCAAGATGTGCCAGATGCTTCTCTCAGTAATGTGCATCTCTCTCATACATGTACATTAACCATCTTTAATTTTAGCACGTGTTGGAAGTGTTGCAGTCGTAACTGGTTTGATTTCAAAGTAGGGCATTTAATTTTGAAAAAAAAAAGAGTTCTTTTTTCTTCTTGTTTCTTTAAATCTGAGCAGAGTAACATAACAAGAAATAGTTGCCATGTGTCTACGTTCTAAGTGTGCAGAAGAGTTTATTTACATTACTGGAACTGTGCAGTACACTGAAAAAACAGAGGTCCAGATGCTGCCTCCAGGAAGCATTTCTGACCATTTTTTCCACATGACAAAAACAGTGATGTCTGTCTCCCAACCCCATCCATCATTGATACATAGTTTGAATGTGCAAATAATACAGCCATATTGCCCATGCTGCCAGTTTTGTCACCCTTTCCAGATTCCTTCCTGCCTACCTGCCTACCTACCCACCTACCTACCTGCCTGCTACCTCTTTGCCTGCTTGCTTTTACCACCTGCTTTGCCATTTATATGCATGTAGTTCTAATGGGGTGATTGTTTTTACAGCTGGACCAAATCAGTCCTTTTATTACAATCCACTAAACTGTCTGGTGTATCCAGTAATCACGTTTTATTTGAGTTTGGTGTGGGAGTAATTTCACGGAAAAGGAGATTGAGAAGAGTTTTTCAAAATCATATTTGCTCTATTCCTAATTGGACATAATTAGAACTTATGTCTAATTAGGTCAGGTCAGAAAGAATGTGGTGGCCCTGTGGGTTGGCTTGACCGCTGAGGCTGAAGTCAGAAACGACCCCGCCAGTCGTATTGTTGCTGGTAGGTTTCCAATCTCTGACTTGAGTCCTGCTGAAAGTGCATCAAGGTTGATTAGACAGTAGAACCAGATTCAGACATTCATTTTGAAGTCATAATCAGGGAAAATAGTCATTTGTATTCTCCCTGGATCTTTGCCTTTTAATAATTCAAGTCTTTTTTTCTTTCTTTCTTTCTTTTTTTTTTTTTTTTTTTTGGAAAAGAAAAACTTTTTTGAAGAACATTTTTTTTTTTTTTTTAGGGTATTCATACAGCCATGGATGTCTTTGGCACGTTGCTAAATAGACTGCTTCTGGTTTTGTTCATGTTATAGCTTGAAGTTTTAATTCTCAGTAATATGGAAATATTCATCAAGAAATACTTGTCTGAATTAGGTTCTACGGTGTCGAGGGGAGTGGCTTCAAATCTGTGCTCAGCTGTTAAGTATAAATGATTGAAGGCTACTGCAGATAATTTTAATAAATATAGAGGTGCATTTTGCTTTATTTTTATTCTTTTAAACCAGCTTCCCCGTATCTTCAACAGCCTCACCAGGGTTTGACCATGATTACTGCCTGCCCACGTCTGCAATATGGCTGGCTTCCCTCAATGGTACTGCTCCTCCAACCCACCGAAATAAAGTGCTCTTTACTAGGAAGCACTCAATACACAGCTGTCAGTTTAGACCATGTTTTCAGTACCATAGTAACTTTGTGGTTAACTCATGACTGTAAATGTCTTAAAAAGCCCCTTGAGTGCATCTCTGAATAGCAAAACCAACTGGTTTCCTTATTAACAGATCCCCGCTGAGTTTTTTTTTTTTTTTTTTTAACATTTTGCTGAAGTTGCAAAATATGGCAATTAAGAAGAATGCTGGCATCTTTTTCAGACCTAAAACCATCTCTCCTTTATGAAAAATGTGTCATTGGGGATGCACTAATAAGGATTTGTGGTTCTTGACTAATTTTAGTAAAACAACTATGCAGTTTGTTCCTTTTCTCCTTGCATTTTAATAAGGACTGTTTGGCATTTCAAAACAAGTTTGTAATCACTAGCAATTCACACAACCTGAATAAGTCTTCAAACACTGCAGTTATATAGCTTTATTTATGGATTCATTTGTCCCACCTGAAATGGCTTGGTAACATATTTTTCAGCTGCATCATTTAAACCATTCTTTGGACAGAAAAACCTGACAAATGTGTGTAGTTGTCTTTGATATACCAGATGCTGAGATTATTTCTGTCTGTGTGATCCTGCAAGTGGCAGCATAACCTGTGTTTCATGTTTTGGCAGACCGCAGTCAGGACAGTGAGGTGGTGTTGCTTTCTGATTCAAACTCCACCCAAGATGCCTTCACAGATCCCACCAGTTCACAGGACAGCAGCCACAAGCCTGCCTCCGTCAAAGCAACGTCATCATCATCGGAGAGTACGACGCCTGTGAAGGACGGGCAGTCCATTCCTGATGACACAGGTGATCAAGGTTCAGAAGATATATATATATATATATATATATATATATAATTTTCTTTCTTTTTTTTTCTATATAGTCATTTGTGGGATCTTGGTGTTACAATTTCAACAAAAAGTTAACGTACAAGTTTTAAAAGTCTTGAGCTGATTGGTCATACTGTAGCATAACATCTCAAGACATCAACCACCAACAATAATTGAATATTGTCCATATGAACAAAAACCCCAAAGCATGACTCCAAATTGGATTTTTGGGTGGCCATCGCAGCGCCGTAACCCCAGTCCTCCACAGCATTTGTGGGAGGCATTGAAAAAGCATCTGTAAGCATGAAGTCCCACAAATTTGCCTCAGCTCGACCATTTCTGTCAGGAGGAAAGGGCCAGAAGTCCAGCAAAATATTGTGAGAAGCACATTGAAGGCTCCTCAAGATGTTTGATAAACACTTGAAAGGTAATTCTGCCAAGTTCTAACCAGGTACGAGTCACCTTCAAACTTTGAAGAAAATAACATCCCTCCATCAATATTCTGATGTTTTATGAATAAAGAAAAAATTGGGAATAATAACTGACTTCAAACAGTGAGTGTAGGACCTAGAGAAGAAGTATGTCTTTCCCTACACTGCATGTAAATTATGTAATCATATGGTTGCAACAGTATGCTCAACTTTAGACATTTCTCCTTGATGTGTAAAACTAAAATCCTTAGGATGTTTTTTGTTTTTGTTTTTTTTGCAGCCTCAAATAGAGATCATACTGGAATCCAGACAGAAGAGAAATGTATCCAGGAAGAAGTAGAAGCCATGGTGGTGGTAGTTCCTGAAGCTTCTGCCACTAAGCTCTCTGCAGACCCCTGTCCTTTTCCTCTCCCTGTCCCAGTCACCCCTCCAAAATCAGCACCCTCTCAGCAGGCGGCTGCTCAAACTCCGGCCAGTGATGGTAAGAAGAAGCCAGAGCCCCCCGTTGAGGTGATCGAAGTGCCCAAAGCCCTGCCTGCAGATCGAGGCGATCAGAGACGAATGCTGGTGGAAATGTGCGTCCGTGCACTCTTTCTCTGCCTCAGCCGCTTCCCTCAGCACTACAAGAGTCTGTACCGCCTTGCTTTCTTTTACAGCAACAGCCATACCCATCAGGTTAGTCCACTGTCGTTAACCGGCACTTTTATTCTCGTTGCACGTAAAGGGTGAGCCATCCTTTAAAACCAAGCTAGGCACCTGTAATCAGTATCCTCTCCCTGTAGGTGACATTCACTAGAGATGAGCGTGCTAAGAAGTGCTTACTCGTGACTCAAAAGTCACAGGCACGTTTTTCATTGATTATTTCAGCGAAAAGCATCTCAGAGCTGTGATGGTCGTGCCATTATTTTGCTCTTGGGGCTTCTCGTGGGCTTATGAGCGCTGCAGTGATGCATGAGTGGCTGAAACAGCCTGCCTATAAGGCTCTGTGGGCAGAGGTGTGTGCGTGTGTGCGCGCGCCTGGGTGGGTGGTTGCGCAGTGCTCTCTCAGCCAGTTTGGCACATGGAGACAGTGTTGAGCTTTACTGTGATGGCAACCTTCTGTCAGCACTGTTTGAAATGAATGCTGCTTCTGCCTCTTCAGCATAGGAAAAATTTGGGCATCGAGGCAGATTCTGTGCAACTGTTCGTGTTCAAAATACAAAGTTCTCAGAAGATGATTTCCTCAACTCCTGAAGACAAAGTTTATATATTTGATGTGAGATTCAGGAAAAGTCGTTGGTAAGGCTTCACTCAGTTTTTATCTCCACTGGAGTTTTCAGCAGCTTGGTTTAAAGCAAGTGCTCCCAGGTGGCAGTTTGATGAAAGTCGCTGGATGTGAAGCTGTTGACATAAGTTGCTCTGCTGTCCTCAAAGCCGTGACACATCCAGCCTCTGTCGCCCTTTTGTTCTCAAGAAAACTGTCCCACTCACATTGAATGGCCATTTTTATCCTCGCTGTGAACATGGAAGGAGAGGGAGCCTTTGATTTCATGCTATAGGCCAGGAGCCCTGTGAGAGATAGCAAGCCAGTGCCACTTTCCCATTATCTGTTGAAACAGGGCGTTTGTATTGACACTGATTTATGAGTCATCGTGCTGTGAGGAGGGCTGAATTTTCCTGATTGCAAATGAGCAATTTTCTCCATTTTTCTCATCAACGTTGGTGTGCACACACGCACACATGTATAAATTGTACATGAAAATGCATGTCATTCCTTTCTTTTTTTTTAAATTAATTTATTTATTTTCCATCACAGAACCTACAGTGGGCTAGGGATGTGTTGCTAGGAAGCAGTGTCCCATGGCAACAGCTAAAGCACATGCCAGCACAAGGACTTTTCTGTGAAAGGAACAAGACAAACCTATTCAATGTAAGTCCGAGCCACGTGTTTTTTGTCATTTTAACAGATGTCAGTGTCATGTTTGTCAATATGCTTAACACATCATAAAGATACCTCATTATGCCCTTTTTTACACATTTCTTTAAGTTTTTGCAATCTTAACAGGTGAGTTGTTGAAAAGTGTGCCTCTTTTGCTGTCATCATGAATGGTGAAATGAGCTTTAATGTTTGAGATGGAGGTGGGTGTGTTGAGCAGAATGTCATTCAAAAAGATGCAGTTTTAGGCTATAGCACCACTGGCTCTTTAAAATATGTTATTTGTCTTTCTGTAGAAAAGTTTTAAATATTGCCTTTTGTATATTGACCTGAAGTGGCCAGCAGAACAGTCTTTGCTTCTGTATATTTAAACGTGTTTGAGAAAACGGAGGAAAAACAAAGAATCAGTGTCATGGAAAGCCCAGGCTGTTCTGACTGAACTCTGTAGACTTGAGTAGAATTTAAAATAACCAAAAAAAAAAAGAATTGGACTCACGGTTACAGCATGCCAACCAGGTCTGCGTTAATGAAAGCTCTCACATTCTTCGTTTATTCTCTTTCAATTCTGAGAGTCGTCAGTGTTACAGATAATCCAATTTTTCAGATTAATCAAGTCAAATTTATTTATAAAGCCCTTTTCATACACAGGTAACACAAAGTGCTTTACATAATAAAAACAATAATTAAACAAGAAGAAGAAGGGGAAGGAACAAAAACAACTTAAAAGCCATCACACTCCCAGGGTTACAGTAGTAAAAATCACCCAGACATTCTTTTTCTCTCTCTCTCTCTCTCTCTTACACACACGCACACACACTCACCGACATGGCCCCCCCCACCCCCTTAGACCCTACTCTAAAAAGACTCTAAGACATCCATCTTTGCATCAATGAATCAGCCCTGTTAAACTTTTAACACACAGTCAGAGTTGGAGGAGTTGGTGTCCAGTGGCTGCACAGCCACCAGTCACACTGGCCCTGTGAAGCCTGTCCAGACGTGCCTCCTCTGTCATCTCTTTATGACTGGACAGTGCGAAGTACATGTGGAAAGGCAGTCGAGAGGCATTCAGATCCAGTCTTTCAGACTAAAATTTGATATGATCTGGAGCGCAACATAAATGTGTCCTGGACCATCTCTGCACAAGCAACAGAGGGTACGGCCACACTCGAGCTGGTACATTTTGCAACATTGTTTTACAACAAAACTGTTCCACGTCCACACTAGTGTTTCAACTCTGTCAGAAAAGGATCTCTATACACACTACACTACCAAATATATTGTTGTTTCCACCTTTGTTACGACTCATTTGTTTGCGCTTATTGGGTACTGGTTGTATGATAAAGGCTTGCTGAATCAGGGAAGGATATGTAGTGATCCAAAAGTGCAAATCCTGAACTGAATGTCTGCAAATGCTTTCAGGGAAACGGCCACATTTACAAACTGAAACAGGTTCTGCAGCAGATCAAGTGGTTTCTGCTTTTGAAGGTTCAACTCTCCAGTGTAGTGCAAATTCCAAACATAACCATAAGAAAGTTTCCCATTTTTAAATAAAACCACACTGGGGTGGAGCTTGCCAAAGTTTGCACTGGGATATGTGCTGCTGATGTTATGTTTGTTTCCTAGCTGACACCCTGTAATACCAAGTATTAACCGTGCCCTTGTGACTGGCTAATCCAGGATGTATCATAAAACCAGGTGTAAACATGGACCCTATGCATCATGTCAAGTTAATGTCATTGTGAGTTAAGCATTTCCAGCCCACACCTAAGATATGACAACCTTCACATATGCTGGTTCACTCAATCAATCAATCTTTATTTGTAGAGCGCTTTTCATGCAAGGACATGCAACACAAAGTGCTTTACAGAATTAAAAACAATTATCACAATTTAAAAAAAAAAAACATTTGAAGAAAGCCCCACCCCCCCTCCCACCCTCCATACTAGATACACACACACAATCACACCCAATAGGGAGACATGGCATGGCACTGAGGATCAAGGAAACACCACCTTTGGGGCCGTCCACACTGGGAGGAGCCGCAGGCCTTAACATCAGGGTGACCAGCACCCAGGCCCCCCAAATCAGTTATCCAATCAGTTATCACATTTTCAAGCATGCAATTATCACCAGTCAATCTTAGTAAATAAATAGCTAAACAGGCTTTCAGATAAACATGACGCCTGAACACGAAGCAGTCTCTGTCTCTCTCATGCTGTGATTGCTATGTGGTTGTCAGCAGGTATGTGTTTGTACCTTAATGTGTACAGCCTCTAGGAGCTTGATATTCAGTCTCTAGAAACCCCTGACTCTGATCAATAACTCAGAAATAAGCTACTAGATGCTGCTCACACAGTCTCACAACTTCTTTCCTTCCATTCATTCTAGTTGGTATGTTTCTTAATTTAAACTTCCTCCTTTATTGCTTTTCTAGTTATACTATTTTGCTTCTCAATTATTATTTTCATATTCCTGCATACACAAGATTTGTGTAACTGAGATAATTAATATTTAATTAAAAACCAACTAGGATGGCTTTGCTCATTAATTGTGAGCATGTTTGTGCTGTAACATGGCATTATTAAAGTATTTGACTGCAGATAACTCAGTTTTTGTCTCCTGCTCTGCTTCAAGCTGTTTTCAAAGTAAGCCAAAGATTGTTCATTTCCAGCACTATTGGAAGGAGTGGGTGGTTATTAGCTTTTCCCTGCTCCAACTACTATTACTGTGTATCAGCCATTAAAAATTCAGTTGTTTCTTCTCACTTTATCGATTCTTATTACCATTTATTTACCTTTCAGAAAAAAAAATCTTTTATTGATTTGCCGTGCACTTACTTCAAAGGTACAATTATTGTGTGGGCAGAGGTCTTTACATCGTCCATAGCTGCATGATAACTGCAGGGGCCAACTCCCAAAGGAGAAACTCGTGAAGCACTGTAGTGATTTTGGTCTAATTACTTGCATCTTTTCAGGGAGTGACTTGCTTACCATAGTTTTGTTAAGCTTTCTCACATATATTATTATCTTGAATCGATTGGATGCACCAAAACCCTCCTTCTATAAGGATCACTGGATGCAGGCGCTTCTATAATTGGTATTGCACAGTGGGAGATTGTTGAATTATCTGCCTCAGAGAATTACAAAGCCTTTGTTAGGCTGCTGTGGGAGTGATTACTGTCTGACTCTACTGTCTGTTCTGCGTGTCAGTTTATTTCCTTCTTTTCATTTTAAGTAGATAATTATGACTTGAGCTTGTCTAGATATTGGCTTAATTTATTTATTTTTCCTTTGTATTAATACAAGCACGATGCCGTATCTCCTCAGCGCCTTATTCAGTCGTTCAGGTGTGATACAGCAGCTCACATTATTTTTTATGTGGTTGAATCTGTGGGCCGTAGAGTTCTGATTTCAGAGGGCTCCTGGTAACAGACTGTGGATGTGATGTGGGCCAGGTCTGAGCTGGAGGAAAGCTCTGCTGTGCCTTGGCTTCCACTGTGTTTCCACAGAGCCCCTTCTGGAGGCAAACCTGCCACCGTGGCACACCAACTGTCGGAGCTTTACTGTTCTGTCTCCACCATACGGCAATGTAAATATTTCAAAATGTTTTAATCAAACGTGCCTGTTTTTATGGAGTGTACGTGTTCGCAGCAGATATCACGTAAAGTTACTAGAACCCACTGCATTTTCTCATTTAAGCGTTTAATGGTTAAAGTTTTAAGAGTTTTTTATTTTTTTATTTTAAGGGTTTTCCAACTCAGCTGGCTCTACAGGCGTATGTAACAATAGTTTTTGCCAGGATGAGGTGGCTTTGAACCAGAAACCCTTAAATCAGCTTTTTCAGATGACAACTTTAAGCAAGTTGGCCTCTATGTCCAACAGCTCTGTATGAAACCCTACCTCCAAGATACTGTGGCCACAGAGGATTGAAAAGGCTTGTTCTTCAGCCATTGTTTTGGTGGGCCCTTCTTGGCTACCATGGTAACATGGTATGTTTTTGAGTATAAAACACTTTTTCTAAGGCCATGAAAGCTCTCATGGAAACATGCATTTCTGCCAATAGATTGGCCTAAATGTTACACACTGGAGCTTTTACACAAAGTTTCTTAATGTAGGTCATGGTGCCCCACTTTTCCTCCTTGTTTTGGCGGGCGTACATTAACTGAGGCATCCATAAAGTAACCTACATCCTGTACTGCTATGACGGACTGAGCTGCATGAGACTGTGTTGGATCATTTATGGGAATGGCTGTCAATGCAAGTGATTCCTTGGAGAAAAAAAAAATTCAGTGAGGAGTAGACTATTTTTGTTCTTGTAGTAGCTGTTACAGAAAAACAAGGATGAGGATGGAGATTGTATTTGCTGGAAGAAAAAAATACTGCAACTAGTTAAAATGCTGTCAAGTACAGTCATGGCCAAAAGTTTTGAGAATGACACAAATATTACATTTTCACAAAGTCTGCTCTTTCAGTTTCTATAATGGCAATTTGCATATACTCCAGAATGTTATGAGGAGTGATCAGCTCAACTGCAAATAGTTGCAAAGTCTGTCTTTGCCTTGAAAATAAACTTTATCACCAAAAACACATTTCCATTGCATTTCAGCCCAGCCACAAAAAGACGAGCTAATATGAATACAGTGACACACAGGTGTCACACACATTAACAGGTGTGATGATGAGGACAAAGCTGGAGATCAATCTGTCATGATTGAGTGGCTGGACACTTTAAAAGGAAGATGGTGCATGACACCATTGTTCCTCATCTTTTAGCCATAGGTTACCTGCAAGGAAACATGTGCAGCCATCATTGCATTGCACAAAAACGGCCTAACAGGGAAGTTCATAGCAGCGAGTAAGATTGCACCTTAGTCAACCATCTATCGAAATTATCAAGAAGATCAAGGAGAGAGGTTCAATTGTTGCCAAACAGGCTCCAGGGCGCCCAAGGAAAGTCCAGCAAGTGCCAGGACCGTCTCCTGAAGGTGTTTCAGCTGCAGGATCGGGCCGCCACCAGTGCAGAACTTGCTCAGTAATGGCAGCAGGCAGGTGTGAGGGCATCTGTACGCACAGTGAGGCGAAGACTTTTGGAGGAAGGCTTGGTGTCAAGGAGGGCAGCAAAGAAGCCACTTCTCTCCAATAAAAACATTAGGGACAGACTGGTATTCTGCAGAAGGTACAGGGACTGGACTGCTGAGGACTGGGGTAAAGTCATTTTCTCTGATGAATCCCCTTTCTGATTGTTTGGGGCATCTGGAAGAAGGCTTGTTCGGAGAAGACGAGGTGAGCGCTACCATCAGTCCCGTCTCATGCCAACAGTGAAGCATCCAGAGACCATTCATGTGTGGGGTTTGCTTTTCGGTCAAGGGAGTGGGATCTCTTACAATCTTGCCTAAAAGCACAGCCATGAATAAAGAATGGTACCAGAACGTCCTCCAAGAGCAACTTCTCCCAACCATCCAAGGGCAGTTTGGTGATGAAGAATGTGGTATCCAGCATGATGGAGCATCTTGCTATAAAGCAAAAGTCATAATATAACGAAATGGCTCAGGGAACAAAACATTAAGATTTTGGACCTCCCTGGATCTTAATCCCATTGAGAACTTGTGGTCAATCCTCAAGAGGCGGGTGGACAATCAAAAACCCACAAATTCTGACGAACTCCAAGCATTGATTATGCAAGAATGGACTGCCATCAGTCAGGATTTGGTCCAGAAGTTGATTAACACCGTGTCAGGGAGAATTGCAGAGGTCTTTGAAAAGAAGGGTCAGCACTGCAAATATTGACTTATTCCATGAATTATGTGTAATTCTTAATAAAAGCTTTTGAAGCTGATGAAATGCTTCTAATTGTATTTCATTATGACATAGAAACACCTGACAAAAACATAAAAACTCTGAAGCAGCAGACTTTGTGAAAATGTAATATTTTTGTCATTCTCAAAACTTTTGGCCATGACTGTATAGTTGGAAAAATATGGGAATTTCCCAAGTTAGAAACTTTCCATGGGAATATATGGGCAGTAATGGAAATATGCAGGAATCAGTGGGAACAGTTTAGCCTGTAACAGGAAATTTTAGCTTTAGCTCTTTTGACTTTAACCATTCAGTGGTATTTTGTAACCAGTGCAACCACATTTTGTGACCAGGTGAACCAACTCCTGGCTATAAAGCTGTATAAACATGTCATAAGAAATTCTCAGGAAGAGCGCTACATATAGTGCAAGCGTGTTGTCATGGCAATGTGGTGTGGGAACACTGTGGGCTGCTTGTTACCCGCCCATGTCCGGTCCAGTAGGCAGCCTGCTGCTATTCCAGCTTTGCTCAGCCCTTTGAACTATTGGTTTATTTTTTTTTTTAGCTTTAAACGTCTGACCCTCTCCTGACACCGCTGTCCAAAAAATCAGATGTGGAATCAGCAGGTGGAGACAAAGATAAAGACTAGCCCCTCCCAACCTGAAACATTCACAAAGATTTTATGGTGAAAATATTGCAAAGAAGAAAATGCTGTGTGTTTCATGTACCAGTACCAGTGCAGAATATCAGTAGTTAGCAGTGTAATACCTTCACTGCCATGAACAGATGCGTTGCTTTGAAAGTCAGTTCCAAATTAATTTTCTTTTCTTTTTTTTTTTTCAGTCTCCTAAAATTTTCATTAAGTAGCATCAGGAATTCCATTTTGGAAAACTTATTTTGAAGCCCTGAGTTGAAATGTTGAAGAAGGCTTAGCCTGTTTCAGCTGCCTGTGATACAGCTATATTTTTGTTTTTTTATTTTGTTCTGAGAGATGCTAGATGGTTAGATGTGGCAAGGACCTGCCAAAGATAAAAAATTTGAAAAATAATGTCTTGATTATTGTGATATTATTGAAATATAATCATTGAAATACAGTTATTCCCAACACAAATAACATGGAGGATGAATATGAGGCTGCTGAAAGCATTAATACTGCAGCACCAGGCCGCGTAGCTGCTCAGAATCATTGTCGGTACTTGTGAGTACTCCTCTTTCATGTACTTAGGTACAGCGTTACCTCCTGCTTCCTCCACCCTGCGCACCACACACTCACATACTTATATCTTGCTTACATATCCTTCCACCCACTCGCACGCTCACTCTCGAAGCTCCTGAGAAAACGGACGTCTTTGTACCAACACTTTCAGACAAATGTAAATCCTTTCTCTTTTCTTTCAGAAAACGTGTTTTAAATTGTTGTGGTGTCATCACAATGAGCACTTGTAAGTGCTTGAACTGCTTCTAAGGTGGGCCACGGTGTCTTGTTCTGTTAAATGAGCCTGGTAGTCTCAGAGATGGTTACACTTGTATTACTTGACTCGATTTGATGCGTGACTCAAACATTTATGTGTTCAGCTGTGCAGTGCGTTATAGGTGGAGCTTCACTCTGAGGAACCTGGTGTTTTGGTTAGATTTTTTTTTTTGTTTTTTTCTTTTTGTTAGAGGAAGAGGACCAGTGAACATGTTTGTGGAAGTTGATGTTTACATGTTGATGGATTAATTTATGCTCCCAGTATATTTTCCAATGTAGCCTTCTCTAACTGATTGAGCTTGATGTTTTTTAGTGTTTTCTTTTTCCTCCCCCACTTGGAACAACAGGAAACAGGAAAAACAAGGTGTGTTTGCTTGGTATATGTTTGGTTGTCCGCTGGAGGGATATGACCAGAGCTGAAAGACAGGAAAATAAGAAGGTGAGGGCTGCTGTCAGTTTGCTGCTGGCTGCCTGAGGAAATCATGTCTGTACACAACACGGTCTGTTCAGGTTAGCACCGTTCATGACTCAGATTTCTGTGTCTGCTGTGGGCTCTGTTTATCCAGAAATGTAGCTCTTTCCATAAAGTTTTAAGGTTCATTTTCATGATCCTCTTGATACCTCTCACTACAGGGATGAGGTAGAGTGAAATCATTTTTCAGCCTGTTTATGTTCTCGTGCTCTTTTCCTGTTGCTCAGTCTTCGGGGTGATCACGCTCTACCCCTCCCTCGGCTTCTTTTTTTTTTTTCTTCTTCTTCTTTTCGCTCTACTCATTTCTCTGTGGCACTTGAATCTTTTTTTCCTCGTTACTCTCTCCCTCTCTCTCTCTGTCACTCCCCTGTTTGTGTGTGTATCATGTGGGTGTTCACAAATGGGCGGGATCCTCTCCCCGCCAGCCTACCATTGGCCGGTGAAGGCTCTCAGTGATTGGCTGTACAGTGTATATAGTGGGACAGAAAGGAAGAGGGGAGGGGGAGGGGGTGGGCGAGCTCCAGTAGGCTGGGGTCAGGGGAGAAAAGTGCGTGGGTGTTTTTGTTTTGAGGTGGCAGGGTTTGAAACCAAGATGAGCGAGTAAGCTTGTCTGTCAGTGGCATACTGAGCTCATTGGCCCTGACTCGAGCGCCTTTTCTCGTCTTCCTCAGGCAACTGCCATTCTTTTCTTTTTTTTTCTTCCCCCCCTGTTCCTGTACTGCCATGTGCAGCTGCGCTTCCTTCTTTTCCTCTCCAGCAGCTCATGCTGCCCCAGCACCCAAATGCAGCCCACCACTGTCTCTCAGAGCGTGAGCCTCTTTCAGTGTGGAGCCTGGACTGCTGGTTCTGCTACCAGCCAGCAGGAAACTGTCCTAAAGAAAACTAGCACAGGCGCCGTGGAGTAGCTTTCTTTGGTGATGGTGAGTTGCTTTCCCTCTCTTTTGTTTCTCACTTTTAGATGATGAAATTATTCTTTGCAAGATCTGTATGTATTTGAGTAATCAGGGTTACTACAGTAGAAGAAGAAAGAACTGCCATATCAAAGATCTTTCTCTACTAAAAGATCTTTTTACGCTGATGATTCTTTTATATTATTCCAACACATGCCAATATTTGATTTTTTTTTCCTTGAATATTTTGTTTAAAGCTGCCATTCTTGACAAATTTAGTAAAACCAAAGATTTGAGTACCATGCATTGGTTGAGTACTTGTTACTACAAGACAATATTCTCAACGGGATTTACGAAACTTGGCCGTTGTTATTTTTGGCTTGTGTCTGTCCTGTCATCAGTGGCATGTTAAAACATGAGTTAATGAAGTAGATAAGACAAGAGTTTGGGGATTTTTCTCTTCATGTTTTCCAGTCTTCATATGAACCAGCCTTGTTTTGTGGCTTTCCCCGAGTGAAAACATGTTGCAATCCCCCTTTTTCGTGTGTGTGTGTGTTTTGGTACTTTTGATGCAGTGCATTCACTATTTTTCTCCTCATCTTTTGCTTCAAACAGTTTTTTTCCTTTTAATCTGAACATAGTTTGAAGATGGATCAGATTCCTTTTGCGTGACATAATGCTTGCTGTATTTTCCCTTGTTTGTGTTACATCCTTATCTCACTCTGGTGCTTGTGTGATGCTCAGTCACATCTGTGCCAAAGCTGTCACTCCAGATAGCTCGTCGTGGTCATGTTTTGTGACACTAAAAAAGATGCTTAAAATTATTACAGTTAGTCTTACAAATCTGCTTTAGCTGTTGTGCTGCAAACATAATCTGTGTAAAGCCATTGCTCTGCTTTCCCTAAAGAGATTTGCTGTTATTGGATGGTTCTCTGAAAACTATCTCGACTGCATTAGAGTTGTCCTTCTAAGTCAGCACAACCTGCCTCCTCATCATAGTTGTCCCGCTCCCTTTAGAGGTTTCTGATAATCTGAAGAATGAAAAGTTAAAACCTTTCCAAACCTTGCTTGATGTCATCATATAACAAAAATAAGTTTCCCATTCGATTTTAAGGTTTTCTTTATCAGGATAAAAAAAAAAAAAAAACTAATCTGAAAATGAGAGAAATGCAATTCCAGCATGCGAAATATTGGTGTCAAGTCAAAAATGTAGAATAAGTGTGTGAGAAACTAAACACACCCCGTGATTCAGCAGATTCTAGAAGCACCATGAGCAGCAATAACTCTAAATTATATTTTTCTTTACAATGCTGTCCATTCATTGAAATTTGTCTCAGCACAACATTTCAGTTAGGCTGAGGTCTGAACTTTGACTAGGCCAGCGGTTTTCAAAGTGTGAGGCGCGCCTCCCCTGGGGGGCGCCAGAGGGATTCAGGGGAGAAAAAAATAAACCTGAAAAGACAGAAAAGAGTGTAAACATCGCGGGCAAAATGGATCATTTTTAGTATCTCAAGTGTGAAGTTGAGAGGACACAGAGTCTGGGGCGATCAGAAAACGGAGGAAGTATGACCCTGATTATTTAAAGTTTGGCTTTTCGTGTGTTGGTCCTGACGATGCTCCGCTGCCACAGTGTGTTATCTGCAAAGAGCTGCTAGCTAACGACAGCACGCGACCATGTAAACTCCAGCGTCGTATTGAAACAAAGCACCAAAGTTTAACGCCAAGCCGCGGAGTTTTTTGATCGGAAACTTAATGAATTGCGGTCACAGAAAAAGTCATCGAGGCGTTTGGCACTGTGACTACCAAGGCAACCGAAGCATCGTACCGGTAAGCTTTAGTTTTAAGGGGGTTGAACCGAGACGCGTGTGTTTTTCTTGGAAAAGTGGCATCTGCGTGAAGGAAGGCGAGTCCCGCAGAATCCTCAGCCTCTCTGGACTTAACTTAATCCGGGATCCTAACCTGCTTCACACCCGAACCCAAACCCAGCCATGAGGACTAACGTGTGGATCTACCAGGCTCTGGTCTGTCTCGTGGTCACTATTGTGGACACAGGTAAGCTGATGCTCTGAGCTTTACTGATTAAGTCGCTTCACTTCAAACAAAAATGTAGAGAAAAAAAAAAGTGAGAAACCTTCACTTCACAGTTTAAAAATTAGATTTTTGATAGTCAAAGCTTGGCATGTCGTATAATTCTTTTATGTATGCGTTTTTAATTTCCAGGTTTTTGACCATGAAACGTCCTGGACTGTTAAAATATTAAATAAAAAAACGCCTTTTTGGCTGAAGATGTTAGACTTCAGAAATATTTATTTAAAGATTAAATGGAGCCCAAAGATTTCACTTTCAGGATAAGGTCTAAAAAAAAAACAGATAACATTTGAGTGTGCTGTTTCTCATAAATAAAAAAAAAATCAGGTTCCATCTCCATGAGGGCGCGCGCCCGGTGCCACGCCGGTGCCAGGACGCACAGCTTTATAAAAAAAGCCTTGGCTACTTTTCTGATGTAACAAATCTTTTCTTATACCATCAGTCGACCCTCCTCATCTGCTGAGCGCAGCTGCGGAGAGATGCCTGACGTGCGGTGACTTGGCGGCGTTTACTTACTGCGCGCGCACACACACTCGGGCACTAACATCCAAACGAGCGCGAGCAGAAATTGATGTTAAAAATATGTGTTGAAAACATACAGATTAAAAAAAAAAAAAAAAAAGGGGGGGGGGGCGGCATGCTTCTGAGTTCTCTCAGGGGAGGCTCACTATCCCACACTTTGAAAACCCCTGGACTAGGCCATTATATCACTTTGATAATTTTCTTTTTTGGCCATGTTTTTGTAGATTTATAAATGCATTTGGGGGTTATTGTTCTGTTGCAGGATTCAATTTCAAAAAAGCTTAAGCTGTCAAGACAAATGGCATAACATTTGACTCAGTTCATGGTGGATTCAATGACTGCAAAGATCTAAATCCAGATCCTTCAGCCGCAGAATAAGCCCACATCACCGCCCTTCCACTCCTGTGTTTGACAGCTGATATGAGGTGTTGGTGCATATTCTGTTTCTCCTCCCCTGTGGCCAAACATCTCTACTTTAGTGTCATCTGTCCAAATGACATTGTTTCAAAGGTCTTGATGTCAGATGAAGCTTTGCAGAACTAAACCATGCAGCTCGTCCTTTTTAGAGAAAAGAGGCTTTGCCTTGGCAACGCATTCTAGATGAGACATCCTTCTTCTTCTTCTAATTGGACTGGGATGTGATTGTAAAGAAAGTGACCATTTAACATGCTCAGTGAGGCCTACAGAGTCTCAGATGTAGTTGTTGGGTCTTTTGCAATCTCTCTCAACATTGCACAATCTGACGTTGGCGTGAACTTGCTGAGGCTTTCACTTCTGGGAAGATTGGCAACAGTTGAGAGTTTTTCACTTATGAATAATCTTTTTCTAATTGTTTGGAAATGGTCTTGGAACTCTTCACAGGCTGATAGATGGCAACAGTTGCTTCTCCAACATTACTAATGATGTCTTTCCTCCTTGCAAAGCACACCTGAATGCTCCAGACTGCCAAAGCCTTTTCTTTTATAGAGGTGTTCACTATTCCTCGGAAAGCAGCAGGGGTGTACTTAGTTTTTCCACATTGTTTTGCAATTTGGTATGTTATTTTTTTTAAATAAATAATGGGTCTTTGTAATATGTCATGTGCTGTTGTTCATCAGAGCTTGCATTTACTTAACCTTAAAACCTGCCAAGTATTAGATTATTTTTTAAATGTCTTTTAGATGAAAAAAAAAAAAAGATTGTAGAGAAACATCTGGTTCTGAAAGGGGTTAAGCCTGTCAGCTTGAATTTAATCCACGCTTTGAAGAACACTCTAAACAGATGCCTGCAAACAAACATGTAGCAACCCACTTGACCCGAGAATTGTCTTGGGCTTTTTCAGATGGAAAGCTTGAGAATAAAGAGCCAATTTTCTCAGAGGAGTTTGTGTGTTTTTGTTTTAGATGAGCAGATCTGTTGCATTTTGTTTCAGTTAGAAGGCTGCAAGTCCATCCCGGAGAATGTTTTTCGTCCTGTTTCTCTCCTTTTGGCTTTGAAAATGTCATCTGACAATCTGGCGCTGCCTGTTAGGAGCACCCAGGTCCCAGTGCCCTTAGCAGTAGAGCCATCTCATTTGTTTTGTTCCACCCTGATACAGTCATCTTTGTATCGTCTCATGCACGTTTTCCGTGGCTGTGCTCTGTGTCATGTGCTTTCTGCCTACAGCCTGTGCGCTGCATAGGCCACCATCTGCACTCGTATCTGTAACTTCAGAGCGTTCGGTCTCGCCCGGGTTTGCCTGCTGAGAGGACATGTGCTTGCAAAAAAGGTGGACTCTTCTATCCAAAATAAATAAATTAATAATTAAAAAAAAAAAAAAAAACTCCACTCTTTAGGGCATTTTGCAGCCAGTCGGCTGGTCTGAGCTAAACACTAATGAGGCTACCTATCATGTGTGCCCAGAGATTGTAAACACACCCCCCCCCCCTCCCTCCCACCTGCCACAGCCAGCTAGTCCACAGGATCTCTCCTCTCCTTGCAGCCTTTCCATCCCCTCATTCAGGCTTTCTTGTCTGAATGCCATGTGCTTCAGTCACATTAATTCCTCTTGCTTTCACACTGCTTTCTTCCCTTCCAGTTATTCCATGTCTTGCCATTAATTGTTTCCATGTGCCATCTGCTCTACAGGCCTGTGTAGCAAAGAGCCGTCACAAAAACATGAACTTAGAGTTTCACAAATTATCCTCACAGAGTGTTGCCCAGCTACTGTACATTTTGGCGTCATGTCCTCAAGGATATTTACCCTCCGCATTTTTGATTAATGTTGTGCAACTGCACTGCATCTTTTGCTGTTTCCAGTCGCAAAAAAAAATGTATTCAAGCAGTCTTGGAGAGGATAAGTTGTTTGAATGTGCACATGGTTTCCCGTGGTCATGTTTTTTGGACTTTTGGTTGTTTTCTTTTAGTGTGTGATGTATTTTAGGGGTGATATTGCAGCACTCCAGACACTATAGGAACAAAATAGCTAAATCTATGATTTCTTTATCACATATGCAGTCTCTCACATTTTGATAATTTAAGATTTTAAAATGCTCTGTGTGGCACAGCCTTTAGTTGATTAATTGATGACACTTTCAGTGAGCTAAACACACATTGTATCATTCCCCTACCTTTTTTTTTAATATATAATGTAAACATTCAAGTCATTAAATGTGCCCTGTGAATCGTTTGAATGGCAGCTCTCCTTTTCAGCAGAACGGTACTGTTCTCTCAGTCTTTTCTGCTAAGTTGATTCTTGCTAACAGATGTGTTGCACTTCCATGAGAGCATCTGTTCCTTTGTAGTTTTTATGACTCATACTGTTGTTGTGATTCACAGCTGTTTAAAACTAGCAGCCCGTTTCATAAACTTAAGTTTCCCACTAAGGTCACACAGAATGTGACTCCATGGAGTACAGCTCCTCTCATCCACGCATTAGAAACTGGCCTCTTAATATTTGAAGGACAAGCGCTTTGCCTCTTTCACATTTAGATTGCTATTATTCACATTTTTGGTGCTGTAGGGTTTCAGTGTTCATTTCTTTTGAAAAAATGAGAGAATAGTCTGCTAACGGAGCTACCAGAGGTGAACAACCCACTCTTCCTTATTTCTATCCTCACATTGCTATGATGATGATGGGCTCCCACTCCTCTTCCCTCCCTCTCATTCACACATGAAGCGCATGTGAAAAAACACGTGCCAGTTCGCTCCCTCCCAGTGCTTCATTAGACACTGGATTACAAGTATGAAAAACAAAATAGATGGAAATATATTTCCAAGTCATACTGGTGCATACATTAAATTGTAAACTTTAACGGCACTGCCTCAAAAAATGGCAACTAATTGGTTGCACTCTGAATCCCCGAATAATGATTAAAAATAACGATCTCTCCAGCGCAGTAGAACTCTTCTCATAATTCTTCTCTTGGTTTCTTTCCTTGTATTTTTTGCCTCCAGGGCATCTGGCGTATCCCAGTGGATGAGATTGATCGCCCAGGAAGTTTTGCGTCTCATATGAACCGATCTATTGTCCTCTTACTGGAGGTGCTGTCTCAGCTTAAGGATCACGATACTCTGCTGAAAGTCTCTTTCATGCTGCATAGAACCCCTGACCAAGGAAAGTAAGTGTTGACTCTCCATGTTTCTGTTATTTCTGTAATGTATTATGCATTTGTTCCATGACATATGTCCTCCTTTTCTATTAAGGAAGTATTTACGCGATGTTGATCGCCAGGTTTTGGCCAAGAGAGCATTTTTCCTAACTGTTAAAGTCCTGGAGGACAATCTGAACACGCTCTCAGGGGTAAGGAGGCGGGCCCACTGCATGCACACACCAGCAATGAGCTCCTCGGAGTTGTAGATGTCTGGCTTGCACAACTTTTGACAGCCTCTGTTCTCTTTCAGCAGTCTGAGCAGCTTCCCAAAGCGCCTGCACCCTCCATGGGGGAGATGACCACAACAGACAAATCAAAAAGGCCCAGTTCGGAGGAAAGTAAACATGCACTGCCTAAAAAGCCTGGACTCACAGAGGGAGCCTGTGCTATGGATGCTGGGCTCAAGGAAGCCTCTCAGGCACAGCTCGCCTCACCACCACTGTCAACAGATAAAGGGAGTAATCAGGAGAGCTTCCCTGGGAAGGCGGAGACTGCTGGGAATGAGGGGCAAAAAGCAGGGCTGGAGGAACCCATGGAACTGGTCACCGGCCACTGGAGGAAGTCCTCTACCACCACAGACTCTCAGGGGAACCACATGGAGGCGGGGAGCTCCCTGAGTGGGTTGGAACCCCAGCAGAAAGTGACTGAAATCAGCCGGACACCAGAGCTGTCTCTAGAGGAGCTGAGTATCAGTTCAAGACAGCAGCAGCTTCAAGCATCAGCACCAAAGGTCACTATTGCAGCCAGTGGGACTGATCAGGGCTTACTACGAAAGCCGAACAGGAAAAGGAAACTGATTGAGGACGTGGAGTCCGGAAAAACCCTTCTGCTTGATGCTTACAGAGTGTGGCAGCAGGGACAGAAATTCATGACCTATGACCTGGGACGCATTGAGAAGATCATGTCAGAGACTTATATGCTCATGAAACAGGTAACCCTGTTCACCATGCACCACAGTAGACAGCTGTGCACAGCGCAGATGCACAGCATTATAGTATGTGCTTTTTTTTTTTTGCACAGTCACAGACACAGACACATGCATTATATGAGCCCTTGTTGAAGATTTTTGACATGGGGGAAACCCCTCTTTTAACAGAATTGGTAAGAACAGGGACTTTCCCTCTTTCAGTTTTAAAACACTGCAGCTGTGTTCCACTCAAAATAACCGAAATTCAGCTTCTGTGACTTCTTTTTGCTGTTACTCTGGAAGCAGGCAGTTGATGCTAAATTTAGCCCTACTGGGTGTTGTTAAGGTGAATGTGACTTTTTATACGATGTCTTAAGCAGCTTGAGATTAGTCATTGCTGATTTATGGAAGTGATTGGCCCTGATGCTGCATTCTGCTGCTGGGTAATCTTTATTGCATCTAGCATCGTGTGCACCAAAATGAGCATGTTTAAACTTTTTTTTTTTTTTTTTTTTTTTTTAAATACCGCTAGATGTGTTTCATACCTTCATGTCACAGTTTGGAGCTTTGCCAGCTACAAAGTAGCCACTGAATTTTGACAGACCTTCAAGCTGTGACATAAAGCGTACCAAGGGTGTCCAACTCCAGTCCTGGAGGGTCCCTGTCCTGCATGTCTTAGATGTTTCCCTGCTTCAGTGCACCTGATTCTAATGAATGGATCACCATCAGCTTGTCATCCAGGTCTGCACAAGTCTGTTAATGACTCATTCATTTGAATCAGATTTGCTGAAGCAGGGAAACATCTAAGACATGCAGGACAGGGGCCCTCAAGGACTGGATTTGAACACTGCTGCAGTACACTGTTTGCTATAATTTATGTTAGGACAATTTCTGATAATTTTAGCTTTCTGAGATTTGAGCTTTCTGAGACAGACTTATTATTTCTGACTTGACAGCAGGAGTTAGTCCCACAGAGCAGTAATGAGAGTGAGCTGCCAACTGTCTTGCAGACAGGCAAAATTAATCAATCAAATTTTTGCCTGTTTTTCAAGTTGTATGGTTTGGTCAGTAAACGCGTGTGTCTGTCCAGAAGATTTGAACAATGTTCGTTTAGTTTTTGCTGTATGGACTGTAGCAAATGCACCCAGGTATTGTGTTCTTTCCACAGCTCTTGGAACTGATGAATGCCCACAACTATTAGATTCATTTGAAGAGTCCGGTAGCCATCCCGTTGTGCTATAAAACACTCTCCTGTTGACTGCTCTTTGCCATAGTCAATTAACTCGGCAGTAGAACCTGCTAACATCTGACTTCTGAGTAAAATGGGAAAAATGAGACCATAACACCTAAGTGCGCATATCAAATTTTGCTTAGGCCACTGAAATCAATGGTGCAGGAGTGGGCTGAGATACTGTAGCTTACAGGTTTGTCCATTGAAAGGAGGTAGTTATGGCATAACTCAAGTTTTATGATTACATCATAGCCTTCAGAGAACAGATGGTTAACACACTGTCATTATGTATGAGATTGGCATATCAGTGAGTGCATACTAATGATTTCACTCTTTCTTTGTTACTGTTGATGGCACTGGTGTACTATAAACCTACTAGGAATTCAATATTTCATATCATTCTTATAAAGAATAATAGCCATTTATTGCACATGATCACAGTGACACAACTAATATTGGTATGTACAAAGAGCAAGACTGCTTCATTTAAAGGTCAAGAACTCTATCAGCGAGTCAATTGACAGGCGATTGAAAACATTTCTGCAGACATCTTCACATAAAACTACTGCATTCAGAAACCATTTATCAGCAGGTTATTTGCCCAGTGACAAACATAATGTTTTCATGCCAAGAAGGAGCACTACAGATGCTGTTTGCTTTGAAAGAGTTGGTGGAGAAGTACAGACTAGGTTGGTTGTTGCACTGTGTGTCTGTAGATTTATGAAAGCCATGAGTGTTGAGGGAGGTATTGCAGTATTGCATGAGGAAGTCTAGAGTGGCAGAAAAGGATGATAGAGTGGTCCAGGACATGTATGACGGCAGCATAACAGCGATGAGGCATTTAGTAGGAGTAATGGATGGGTTTCAGGTGTAACTGCATCAAGGACTGGCCCTGAGTCCCCACCTGTTTGCTATGGTTGTGTAGAGGTTGACAGATAAAGTTAAAATAGGAGTCTCCATGGGCTATACTGATGTACTGATTTAACAGCTGTCATTTCAGTCACTGCTCCTGGCTCGATGTGCTTGCATGATAACAGAAATGGATGAAAAATGTAAATCAGAATGGCTTTATCAGGAATTCTCTCATATTAAAGCAGAACAAAGACGTTTTGCCATTTTTAGCTCATTGGGTCCCCCTATAGGTGTGGAGGTTAAGTTGCTTGTACTACACTGTCTAAGATTTACTCTTGTTTGGTCTCTTTCTCCATCATTCTCTTTTTCTCTTCTGTAATGACTTTCTTGAGTCTTGTCTCCTCTGCCATGATAGTTTCATTGTTGCTGACGTGTGGCACATATAGTATACAGTTGTTACAATAGACAACCAGGACAGGAGTCCAAAGGTACTTTTGCTGGGTTTTTCTTATAGTACAGATAGGAGACTGGGCTCTCTCTGTTTTATTATAAGAATTGTATTTGTAAATATGCATCAGAAATGCCAAGATTTATACCAAGGTATCATTTTTGGCCATGTCTAGTCAGTTTCTGACTCTTTATTTTGCTTCACTTCTAAGTGGGTAAAGTGAAATAAAATCCACAAAGAGATCTGTTCTGAAAAGACAGAGTATTTCCTGCCATCAAAGTATCTCAGATGGACTAAATTGTGTGTATTCCTGCTGTAAAAACAGGTCAGTCAGTCAGTATTGGAGTCTGGTCTGCTGTAGCGGTCTGTATTGCATCCATCCAGAAGAAACCTCTGACTGAAGACACTGTTGCTGAATCACTGCGTTGTGAAGAGGGATGTACAGTGTTTCCATTATGTTTAACATCTTATGCAAGATTTGTCTTTGGACAACTCGCTCCAGGGGTTCCAGCGTCGTCCCCAGAACAGAACCAGCCATTCTTTGTCAGTTTGTTCAGTTTCTTTGAATCAGTGGCTCTGATGCTGCTCCCCCAACAGATGACTGCAGATAAAGGAAAAAAAGAGGATCCACAATTACATGCAGGTTAACATATCTTGGGGGATGTGAAGCTTTGGTGTCTTGGACAGTGGTGACGTTATGAGGGATTTGGAATGGAACAACTGAACTCCTGTTTCAAGGGCAACTGTAGTTTGAGGCACAGTCACTGCTCCGATGTTTTTACTGTCACAGTTTCTCTTTCACTATAAACACGCAACAAGTTCTGAGCTACAAGACTACACATCTTTCATCATTTAGTACAGATTTGACCTGTGCCCTAACGTGGGCCTGCTTTGTTTCTTTGACGAAACGGTTGAAGATAAAACATTTACTGTCAAGCTGCGTAGTGATTGTGACTGCGAGTGTTTGTCCCACCCCCCGATACACAAGACGGCAAATAATTACAGACAAACCAAGAATGTCCCTGAGAGCACCCAAGATATTTTGCGGCCCATGTCTTGCTTGTGAAACTAAACTCTCCCTAAAGCTTTTCTGTCTCCAACCTAAGGAAGGTGGGATGAATTTATTTTTGCATAATCAAGCTGCAGTACAAGTGGAGATAAGTGCAAAACATGCGTGGGTTTGTTTCACACATATGTAATAGAGTTGTCTTTGCTGTTTTGTTTTTTAAACGTCGCTCTAATTGCAAACACAGCTTTGAAAAGTGTGTGTGTGTGTGTGTGGTTTGAGAAAGGAAAGCTTCAGTAAGGCAGACGTTCAGGCGCAGAGCTGTGCCGAAGCTTGACTCAGCTGATATCGCAATTGGAACAATTTGAAAAGTCAGACACGAATGTTGTAAGCTCCCTGTCTTTGAGGGGGTCCTTGAACCTCTGCAAATAGACTGCTGGAGGGCACACAGCAGTAATTTTTTTGTTCGCACAGCTGTTGGTTTTGCAGGGCTGTTCTGGAGCGAAGCTTCCCTCCTCCCACACACCCATCAGCTGAAGTGAGTTGAAACGTGGACCTTTCTTTGCTTGTGCTAAATGTGAGAAGCAGAGACTCAGAAGAACCTCCCACTGGTTATAATACTGAATCACATTCACTTGATTGTTTGGCACTGATCTATAGGGAGTAATTACAAAGGTATGAACTTGTAACAAGGCAGAAGTGACATGAATTTTCTGAAGTAAATTTACCACCTTGAGGTTTGATTGATGTTACTGATTGGGAAAATGTGTGGGGCGGGAAAAAAAACAACAAATCTATGTGATACATGCAATACAGCAGGATGTTCAGCTCTAATGTCTTTTTTTTTTTTTTTGTCTCAGGTTGATGAAGATGTAGCTCTGGACCAGGCTGTAAAGTTCTGCCAGATACAGTTGGCAGCTTCTGCACAAAGACAGGTATTTTTCCGTCACCACCTCAGATAGACTGCTCAGTTTTTGTCATTTGAATGACACATTTTGCAGTCTTTAACAAAAAAAAAAAAAATGTTCAGCCATGAAGGTCTCATGCAGCCTTTCTGATTTTCTACATTAATATGATGTGATCAGATCCTCAACTAACTCAATAATAAACAACCACAATGTGCTTAAGTTGATGTTACAAACAGCTGTAAAGTCTTGTGCCGTTACTGAAGACACAGTAGTGGATGAAAAAGAAAGTGAACTCTTGGTGTCATAGTTGGTTGAACCTCTGTGGATCAGACCATCACAAAGTTCAGGGGTCTTGAGCATTCATCTCTACAGAAGTGCTTCAGCGCAGACACATTTGTCTGAATGGCTCTGTTGAGGTGTCTGTCAGGTTAAGGTCTGAACTCTGACTGGGTCACTACAAAAGGCAGATTTTCTTTTTCGGAGGCCATTCTGTGGTGGATTTACTTTGATAGCACTTTGAAGGTCATTCTCCTGCTACATCACCCAACCTCTACTGAGCACCTCCCCCCGATCATGGCTAGCCATCCAATCCCTGAGGTAGTGAATCGAGTCTAAATCATGATGCTCCCATCACCGTCCTCAACTGTTTGCTTTTTGATGCTGATTGGCTGTGCCCTCTTTGTGATGTGCTGAGTATTGTTCCCAAACAATTCAACTTTTGTTTTATAAGTCCGCAAAACTTTTTCCCAGTCACATTGTGGATTGCAAAGCTGTTCTTTGGCAAGCTGCGGCTGCACAGAAAACCAGTTAAACTGCTTTTTTTCTGCTTTTTCTTGCCACTGTCGTTAGCAGTTAAGTTTAAAGGGAACTCAGACTTGCGCATTTTAATATGTTCTATTTACTATATGTTTCTTTTTACGTACTTCACTTTATCTCTTTATCGGTGTTAAAGACTTAACATGTTTGACAGTAACCATTTAACAAGCCAACAGTAAAGAGACTAATCAGTGCCACATGGTGCTTTCTTTGGATTTGGTTTCTTTTGGAAAGGGAAGCCAAAAAGGAAAGTAAAGCAAATCTCCAGATCTTATTGGGATATCCAAAAGAGCAGAGGCGACTCCCTAAAGACTGTATTTTCCACCCTTTTTCCTGATCTATTTGATACCTCCGTCAGTAATAGCAGAGAAGACCTCGCAGCGATTGCTTTTTATAGCAACATATTGTGACTAGTATGTCCCACTTCATTTATAAGTGCTTTCAATTGACAAACAAGCTCTGCTTTCACAGAAGCTAATCACACATCCACTCCTGGTCAAATACTGCAGAAGTATTAGCATTATTATGATTCTCCTCCTTGTGATAAAAGGTGGATCCAAGAGCTGGGCAAGTGCCAAGGATGATATTATGAACACGCTTATATGAAAACAGCGTGCGACTGATTCCCACAGATCCCCAGTCACGACCGTTTAACTGTAAAACCCAACAAAACCAGTCAACAGTTGCATTGAATTTGATCCTCCCCCGCCTCACTTTACTGTAATATATTTACTTGATGACAGAAGGTAGAGCTCATCTGTTTGCACTGAAAAGCAGCTTTACCTCTGATCTCACAGATTTGGCCCCACTTTCACTTTCCCACCTCTCTGATCTCCTCCGACTTACTGTGTGTTTCCAGTAATACGTTCAGTGTCATGTTCGCCACTTTCACTACGCTCAGGATCCAAATAAGGCAGAACGAGAGCCACGATTATCTCGCTGTAGGGTGACCTGATCTGTTTTTAGTCATTTTGCATTATTGATACCCACAAAGCATTGCGGCTTGAGCAACTACGACGGCCTACAAGCTGAAAGATTTTCTCTAAAGCTGTAAAATCATCATATTTGAAAGGGTTCCCTTCATAATGAACAGTGTTGTGTATGGGGTCAAAAATGCAACAGAATGTGTCCATTGTTGGGATGAAAGTTACTTATTTGCTCAGCCAATACACACATGATTTTTAAGCTAAAGTGGCTGAAGGGTGTGTTTAAATCCACTAAATAAGAATGTGTAATTGTAGCTAATCTCCTGTTTTTTTCACCCTAAAGCTACAGCAACAGTTACGTATTCACATTCCCCATCAAATCATTAGCTGCTCTGCCTCTTTCTGTGTTGGTGTCTGCCCCTTCCTCTGATCCCTCCTCCTGCCCACACAGCTATCAAGGGTCTCTCTCTGCCCACATCCTGTTGTCACGGTGATGTTCCCTGAACCTCAGTCTCATGAGAAGTGGATGTGGGCAAAATAAATCTGTTCTTCGAGTTCAAGCATCACACAATCTTATTTTTTTTTGCCTGATTCTTTTTGTTGGCTTTTTTTTTAAATTACATCCATTGTGTGTGTTTTAATTTTAACACAGTGCTTGACATGGACATAGAGCTACAAATTATAATTCAAGTATGTGAAAACGTGGTTGATGCTAACATCTAGCGTTTCTGAGACAGCTGTGTGGGGACTCTGGAATTACATATACATGGTCATTCTTCATATGTAGCTATAAATATATATTATTTTACTTCTCTTTCTGAAGAGATTGTTTTCACATAAATGTTTAAAACTGATTTTTAAAAAGTTACAACAAAAAAAAATGGAATTAATGTTATGTGCTAATATGATGCATTAATGTCCTCGGTCAAGACGGCGTATTCAGTTTTTCAACTGTCTGTTTACTTCTTATCATAATCAGCCTGCATATTGTGATGGTTCCTGTTCTTATGTGTCCCAGATGTGAGCAGGATAAACGCTCACTGTTTGCATTTGACATCACATTTATATATTAGAGATGTCAGCTTAAGAGCAAGGACCAATTTATTTTTGTTCTTTTTAGATTTCATTCATTTCGCTTCACAAATGCTGTTATGGTTTGTATATGCTTGCTATGTTCATTATTCTTTCTCTGTAGGAGCTGAATGGCTTGGAACAACGTTAAGGCTTTATTTATTAATAGATATAGAGATTTCTTCACAAAAGAGCTCCAGTCTCACTTGTGTTGGTTTTTTTTGTTTTGTTTTTTTTTTTTTTTTTTTTTTTTTTTAGCCAGGCAAACGTTTAAATGTCTGGTTAGCCAATATTTTAAATCGGGTAAAAAGACAGCCAGAGCTACACAGCATTGATAGCTGCTCAGCTCTGTAACAAAGCTCAGTCTTAATAATTGCAAAAAATCTTTTTTTTTTTTTTTTTAGTCCTCTGTCTATTAATTGACAGTACAACAAGCTAGATTTCCATACGCTTCAGTTTTTTCAGGCCCAGTATTTTCTTAATGAGTGCAGTCCTGCTACTTGTTGGTTTCCTGTTGGATGATGTTTAATTCAGGAGATATGAAAAAGCAAAGCCGCCTGCATACTTGAAGCTGCTGCTCTGCTGCTCTGAGCTGGTCTGAAGGACCTGCTCCCGTTAGTCTAATCTACCTCTGCTCCACTCTGGGAATCCTCTGGGGAACTTGGTCACAACCAGCTTTCATTCAGAGTCCAGTATGACTCGATCTCCCAACTGACTGCTGAGAAAAATGACATAAGAGCTCTATTATTGCAAAATGATCTTGTACATCCTGCACCTGCCAGAGCTTGTTCAGTGTGACAGCATGCACTGTGACCATGAGGATGGTAAAAAAGTTTGACAGACCTGCTGTGCATTAAATTGTGTAGATAACATCTGATGTAGAAGCCTTCTGGTAAATGTTATGTTTGCATCTTACTAAACCTTTAAAATTAATGCAGCACAGTTCTATGCAGACTTCCAGTGAGTATAAAATTCATAGAAAGGTTAGTTTTCATCCATTTTGATCGGATAGCCAGAGAAGCTCGATTCGTTTCTTTTAACCGTGCTCCTCCGTGTTACCATGACAGCGGCTGTGGAAGCAGAGCGGCTGTTGTTGCAGGTTGTTTGTGCAGGCTTCGTGTTTGTAAGTGGTCGTCAAAAAGACACCCAGGAAAGTGTTTCAGAGAGATGTGGTGCAGAGCGGAGCTCCTGTCCAGCACACAGGTACAGGGAGCCTCTGAACCCCTGAGGGACGACAGCGCAGCTCTGTAAAGGATATCATTACCTTTCATGTAAAGAGCCTGGCTGGACTGATGCTGCTGATGTATGTGGTTTGGAAAGTGCACAGGTGTTGAGTGTGGATCACTCTCCTCCTGCTGGACTGTCTCTCAAGGGAAAAGGATGTACTGTTCTCAAAAACCCACTGGAGTAGAGGATGGTTAGCATTTCAGAAGCACCCCATTAGTATTTCTACTTTCTCTTGACAACTTCCTGTCTTCTCTTTCCAGCAGTCTGCTGGCGATGCCCCGACCACACCTAAATATACCAAGGACCACAGAGACATCTTCTTCCCAACGTCCCTGCCGACGCCCGTCCTCCTCAGCCACTCCTCCTTCCACCCGCTGTCCTCTAAAGACGGCCAAGCCAAAGCAGCGTACGAACCCCTGAGCAAGCTGACCAGACCTCCAACCTCAGGCTTTCACGATCAGCTGGAGCAGAGGAGAGCAGCCAGCCAGTCTGCTGCAGCCATGGCCTTCCTACCACACGCAGGTACCCGAACCCCGTTCCCGCCACCACACCATTATTTAGAGCAGTTTAACGCAAAGGAAAATACACACATGTTGATAAATGTGTTTCAGTCTTTCGATGTTGAAATGGTGTCATGAAAGTGACTTTGATCTCCACGCCTATAGGATGACCTGCTGGATGATGAACTTGTCAAAATTAATTTGTGCTGCTTTTCATTTTATTTACATAACCATGTTTGTATTCAGCTCAACTTCTTTTTACTTTTTAGATATAACTGTGCTTGCACTTTTCTGATTTCATGCTTATTTTTGGTTCATAGCAGACTCTGAAACTACCTTTGTTTTGAATTACGAATCAGTTTTGAATTGAATGTCGCCTTAAGAATCACGATCAGATTAGTTTGTGATACCTAAAGATTTTAAAGAGAGAGTTTCTGCATTAAAGCCAAGCATTTCCACCTGGGTCTTGTCTTTTCAAAGGACATTTTTCCAGAAGTCTTGTGGTTTTTCAGAGGCAATGTTACAAACCTAAATCTTGTCCGTTTAGAGGGATATTTTCTCCTGGAAACCCTACCAAACGGGCCATACCTCCTGAAGTCATTTTGTGTGGTGACCTTTAGCATTTAACATGCAAACAAAGCCCTGAAGTGTTTGGGTTTTTTACTCTGTTCTCTGAGTGATCTGCTGAGACATCCAGAAGACTGCCAACTGTCGTAAATATTTTTCTACTTGTGAATAATCTTTCTCACTGTACGGTGATAGACTCCAAGTAGTTTGGAAAAACCCTTATAAGCCTTAGCAGACTGGACTGGAAGCTGCTTCTTTAAAGTCATTGTTGATGTCTTTCCTCTTTAAGATTGTGTTCACACATACACACCTGAAAGCTTCAGAGCAGCAAACTGTGAAAACCTCTGCATTTATAGAGGTCTCCACGTCTGCTGGTGGTGAGAAATAAGCGCTGATGACGAGCAGCACATGGCAGATACTTGCATGTTTAATTCCTGTGAAGGCAGTAAAGGTATATGTACAGTCATGGAAAAAAATTATTAGACCACCCTTGTTTTCTTCAGTTTCTTGTTAATTTTAATGCCTGGTACAACTAAAGGTACATTTGTTTGGACAAACATAATGATAACCACAAAGATTGCTCATAAGAGTTTTATTTAAGAGCTGATATCTTACCATTTTTCATGGTTTTCTTGATTATAACCTAAATCACTTAAGTTTTTATATCAATAGCTATGGCGTTGTACTGCCAAAAACACTGCTTTTATGCATTCAGTGTTTTCTTTTCTGTCTGTTTTAGTCACATGATGACGTTTAGTGGTACCAGGTATTAAAATGAACAAGAAAGTGAAGAAAAAATGATGGTCTAATAATTTTTTCCATGACTGTAGTCTATCACAAACTACTGATTTGTGTTAAAATATGACATGATGTAATATGTTGTTCATATGAAGACCCACTCTTTCTTGCCAAAATACTGTTGATTAGAATTGTCATAATCATAACGCTGGACTCTCACAGCCACGTTGCATCTGTCGTCTGCTTCTGTCTCCACGGACTTTGGATGGGCTGACGTCATCCGTTGTCCACCTGAACTGTGCGCTCCGTGCATTGTATCAAAAGTTGGAGGATTTTCAACTTTTCCCAATTTAAAGCATTTGTCAGCCAATCCGGTTCCAGCTACACAGCTAGAGCTAGCCAATGAAGTTGCACACAGAGGTGAGGCTAATTCAAAATAACCTGTGAGCAGGAAGAAATTTGATTGGTTGTTTTTGGTATAACGAAAAAACCTCAACAACACCATCACCAACATCTCTCTAAATGTTAATACATGTTGTGGACAGCAATAAACATGATTGGTCCACTTGGTAGATCTGTTTTTTCTTTGTCTTCCTATCTCCCACCACTCCGACTTCTTTATTCTTTTCAAACCATGTAGATGGATAAATTGCTGCAGTGTCTGTAAAAAATTAATGACACTTAAAATTGATCAGATCCAGTTTAAATAAGAGTTTCTTTATTTGCCCCGTTGCTGTTTCTGAGCAACCAATAGGAAATAAAAGAAAAAGCTCTGAACTGAAAGCTACGACGCTGTAGAAAACAACTCAAACCGCAACAGACGAGCATAACGCCAACAATATCGTTTGTCCTATATATAGATGAATAAATCAGGCTTTAGTGGGACAGAGACATTTCAAGGTGTGAAGCTCCACTCATTAGTAATTGTCATTGGCTCTTCTGTCAACCCAGCAGATCTACGCACCCACTTGTGGTCAGAAGTGGTATTGCTACATAGTGGCTTTTACTACCACATTAATCCAAATATAAGACATGGTTGTTCTGTTTTTTTTTTTTTTTTTCACTTTCTGCACATCTGGAAAAAGTTGGGTCATCTAATATTCAAGTTCTAGATTTTTAAATAGCTAGACCATTAAATCCACAAGAGCTGGTGGTGGCGAGCCAGCACCCTGAATGTGCCCATTAGGCTACGACTGGAGATGACATTTCCAGAGGGTTTAACAGATGCAGGGAGACAACAGGCATCCTGCACAAAGTGGCACAATGGCATGAGAAAACAAATGAGAAAAGGGTTTTATGCAAAGTTTAAGGTGGAGGTGATAAACACCGCAGAGTTGTTGCCAAGCAGCAATAAAAATATGTTGCATGACAATGATGAGTCTAGAAAGACTGGCCACTTCCGTGAGGCTGAGCTGACACTTTGTGACCATGTGACTGAAAACAAGTAATGGAGGACTGTCCATCACTGGAGCCAACACTCAGCTGAAAACCTTGGATATTGTTGTTGCAATGGTGCTGGGTTTGCAGTGCAGGACAAGTCTTATCAGTGGCAGATCTAGGATTTTTCTAAATAAGGGGCCAGTATCAGACCCCATATCCCTTGTACTAAATATTTTCATTTCCCAAAGCTGGAAAACCTCTGACGTTTGTGCAGAAAAAGTGTGTTTGCATAAACATGTATTTGAATGCAAACGGTTACAGCTTTGCATAAAGCAACAACTCACCAATGTGTATTACATAATGGTTTCCTAGGCAACATTACAGGAGAAGTCTGTAAGAGTAGCAGATGAAATATTATCATATTTAAGGCCTGCGGGGCGATTTTAGCTGTTACTTTTCTTGCAGTCACTGCAAATGCTAATGAAATGTGCTCCAAACTCCTTATCAAGTTGAAAGCTGTCATACTTTTCTGTTGTTTTCTAACATTAAATGACAACGTCCTTCTTGTAGCTTTGTGATTTTATTTTTTTGATTTGCTACTCACTAAAGTTACACTTTAAAAAAAAGCACTTAAAAAGTCATTTATTTTTTTAGAGTTGTTGCTCTTCTTGAGTAACACGTCTGATGAAATAACTAGTTCTGCTGTTTAGTGGAGAACTGCGTTGTTGTTGTGGTGAAGTTTCCTAATACTCCTGACCTTAATGGCTGTCACGTATTTGATCTTGCAGAGGAGCGGGAGGAGCCCTCAGAGGGACTGCTGTACCGTCAGCAGGAGTCGCACCTTTGTCAGCAGATGAAACTGGCCACTGTCTCCCAAGGGCAGGAGCCGGCAGCTGGCTGGTTCCAGGAGGAACCTGCAACATGTAGCACCACACAACTTTGCCCAGGTCAGAAGGTTACAGGACTTCTGCACCTCTAGATGACTTTGTGTGCCTTGGAAATCTTCAGGTAAATATTCAGAAATATCCTTTCGACTCTTTTTCTTTCAGACCAGCAGCAATATGCCAGCAACGAGCAGTCAAAGCTTCCAGATCCCAGCCGAATCCGCTCCAGAGTCCCAGCCACTATGCCAAAGCTTTTCATCCCTTCCACCATCACCAAGTTCCCACCAGAGATCACAGTAACGCCTCCGACACCCACGCTTCTCTCCCCTAAAGGCAGCATCTCAGAGGAGACCAAACAAAGACTTAAGGTACGCTCTCCGCCTCTGAATATGAACATTGCATCCAAACGTTGAGTCTCTGTACCAGCAGCCTGTCTGGTCGAGCGCTCAACAGTGACCTCTGCTGTCTGCTCCTTACAGAACGTTATCTTGTCCTCCCAGTCTGCCGCCACAGTCAAAAAGGACACGCTTAGCCAGCCGGTGCTGGAGGTGCAGGAGACGTCCAGCCAGGAGTCGTCTCTGGAGAGCGAGTCAGACGAGGAGGACGATTATATGGACATCTGAGCCTCCGGAGGGCCTCGTGTGCACGCTGAAAGTGAACTCTTGTCACATGCTGGCCTGACTCTGCAAACCCCTGTGTATGCCCACATTCATCAACGAAAAAAAAAAAAGGGTTGGTTTCTGTCTTTGTAAAGTTTTTGTTCCACCATATCATTACAAAAGACTTTACTAAACCCAGAAAGCGCAGTGTTGTCATCAGCGGTCTGAGGCCACTGAAGGCTTTAGTGCCACAGCATGTCTGGAATGTGCCATTTATGCATATCACACATCAGCTCCTTGAACTCTGCGGCTGTACAATGGATCTAGCAAAAAAAAAAAAAAAACAAAGAAAAAAAAACATACTCAGCCCTTAAAGCTTACCAGCGTCATGTTTATGCATCTCTTACATGTCGTGTGCTAACTGTATCTCCAAGCTGCAGCTAACTCGCTAGTCTGAGGTATCTCAGTCTTCAGCATGTAACCTGCTCTCTTCCTCTTTGACGGTTTACTTTATTATGAGATTTTCCAAGACCGTCACATCGATACACAATATGTTTCAATGAAAGGTGAAATGAGGGCGTTGGACTGTATTTGAGGCTCGTCAGTGGCGCTAACGGGCCACAAAGCCTCCTAACCTGTAGCAGATTGGAAATGTTTACACTTAACAGCCGGGATGTTTCTTGATTTGAACTAAATTTTGTGCTATTTTTGTACTGGCTGTAAATCCTGTTGTCCTTTTCTTTGTTTGCGTGTGTGTGCATTTAGAGCTAAGAGAGTTGGTTTTTACCAGGAAGACGCCCTGTCACCAGCACTGATCAGATTGACGTAGGCAGGGGCTTCCCTCTTATTAGAAATTAGCAATTGTACATATCATAATCCAGAAATCTTTCCACAGTTTTTTTTTTTTTTTGTCTTTAATGGGTTGACTATTAAGCTTGAGAAAAGCATGTGAGCGTGTAAACATTAAGATGAGAGGTCACTTCAGTTCCAGAAACCTCAGGAAACAACTGGCGGTGGCTGGATGAGAGCTTTCCTGATTTCAGAAGAACTGAAATGTATCATCATCATCATAAGGACTTTCTGATACTGATGCCTTTCCAATGAAACCGTTTAGGTAAATTTGTCACATTTGTTACTTAACTCAGAGGAAGACAAGAGAATGTTTTTTTTTTTTGTTGTTAGTTTTTTTTAGCAGATTGTTTTCTATAAAAAGAAAGATGTACTGACTTTGTTTCTTGAAAGATGTCAGAAATAATTTTTGAAAAGGACAATTGAATAATTGTAATCTATTACCCTTGATGACAACTGTTGTGTCTTTAAGTTCATCATAATGTTTACTGTTTGGGGGCGTTAGATTGTTTTCTATTGTTCTGCTGAATGTACCACAGCTGAAGAGGTGAGCAGGTGAAGGCCTGGCCCCGCCCCCAGCCCCGCCCCCGGCACAGACGGCTGGAGTGGGACATGTTATCTGTGAATGCATTATAGATGTCAAACCAAAAATATATTTTCAAAACACGTATTTGTTGTTTGACTTTTCATCATAAGATGGTTTGTTTCAGGGTTTCAGGCCAACCACAATTTAAGAATAGAAGGTAGAACCACGAGTGGAGCTGCTGCCATTAACGTAGTTTATTATAGCCCCATGTGTGCACGTTATGAAAAGTGAGAAACCAGGTATTAACTATCTTTATCTGTTAGCATAATTGCATTAAAACACTTTTGTCACAGTGCAGTTTTACACTGATAACGTTAGTCTTCATTCCATGTTGTAAACTTTTTTTTTTATTAACCATAATTCAGCAGGTTTCCCTTTTTTTCAGAATTCTGATATTTTTTCTTATAATTAATCCTCCTCCATACGCAACTGAGAAATGGAGGCCATATTTTTATTATACATATCACAAACATACTGGTTGCTAATCAACATTGTGCGTGTGTGTGTTTAAGCACATATACAGACTGCAAGAGAAAAGGCCCCGTGATTTGATGAAAATAACACGAAGGCACATAATTTATAATTTTAGAGGGTTTTCATACCTACCATTACAAAATGTACCCGAGACATTAAGGGGCAAAAGAAAGTATGTGAACCGCATATGAATTTACTGGTTTTCTACAGTGATTTGTCATGAAAATGTGATCTGATCTCCAGATTCAGAAAGCTCAGATCAAGAAAACTTTACGGGTCTCTTGAAGGGTGATTCCTTGCAGCGTCCTGGTCAGGTACAAATGCAGCACTGAGGAGCTCAGTACCAGCAGGTATGCAGAGGTGCGCCGCCGAGCCAGAAGAATCAAGAATAAAGACATGAGTTACGCCAGTAAAAACAACAGAATTAAGAGCACAACTCTTAAGTGACACAAACACAATGTTCTTAATGTGAGGCCCTCCCACCCTTATTTTTAAAAATGTATGTATTTATTTAATTTTAATATTTGTTGTGTCTTTATTGAACACTCCCATCAAACTTTCCCAGTGATGGAGGGAAAAGAAAGACGCTCAGCAGTTGTAGCAGCTGCAGACCAGTTTCCTGCCCTGCAGGACTCTGAACCCCACATTCACTGGTGTGTGATCGTGTGCGTGAAAGAAGGATGTCTGGAGTCACCAGAAAAGAAATCTGTGTAGAACCTCTGTGGTTTTTGTTACTGGGTGAATATTGCTTGTAGTGTAAAAGCCCTTAGAAGACCAGAAAGCCACTGCATAAATACGATTCATTTACCTTGGAGTCAATAGTAGGTCAAACCTCTTGGCAGCAGCGCTTCTTGAAGTGAGCACTTTCAATAGCTGTGGATCGGACCCCCACAACGTTCACGAGGAGTCTCTGATGATTCCTTTTTGCAGAGCTGCTTCAGCTCAGACACATTTGTTGGACGGCTGGCATGGACGTCTGTCTTGACGTCATTCAGCAGCATCTGTGGGGTTAACGTCTGGGCTCTGGAAACAAACTGCCTACAATATGGAGAATACAAATGACCATCCTGGTGGTGTCTTGAAAAGCTTTCTGATGTCATGTTTCAATGAAAGCAGACCCTCTGGATAACAGGGACATGACCATCGGTCATTTTACAATATGATTTACTTAAAACACCTTAAACTAGTTTATGTTCATTTCAACAATTCTAATAAATGGGCATTTGTTTTACTCATTTCTGAATCCATTGAAATGTTAATTCATAGGTGACTGTAATGTTAAAGGAGGCATTTTTAAAAAGGCATTACCCACACCGTGGTGCAGTTGTAAACATCAATAAAAAAAACATTGAAACCAAACTTTATCCAAACTGACAATGAGTCAGTTTGGATAATATGAGGATATAAATGCATGTTTTTTTTTGTTTGTTTGTTTTTTTGGTTTTGTTTTTGTTTTTTCATGAAGTTTTACCACAGTTTTTAGAAACTTATTTCGAAGTTTGAACTTTCCCAGATCGCAAAAACCGTTTGGTCCCAAACTGGGACCATATCTGCAGTTTTGTCCACATTTGACTTTGACTGATGACTCTGAGTCAGACACGGCCCAGTTTCCACGCTTAGTAATCAAAACACACTCCACATCACATGTCAGCGCCAGTTTATGAAGTTTGGGTCAGATGTGACTCATTCAGCTCGATTTGATGTTGGAGCAGATATGAAGGGGCCTCTGAGTGAAGACACTCTTGTTGAATGACTGTTGTGAAGAGGATGTTCAGGGTTGTCTATGATGCTTTTCATTTCATGAAAAACTCTTCTTTGCACAAACAGCACTAGAGGCTCCACATCAGTCCCCTGAACAGAACAGAACAATTTGTCTTTTTTGTCTCATCAGTCCTGAAACTAAACACGAATCAGCCATGCAGATTCCTGCGATGCTCTTTGGAAAACTTCAGGCAAACAGCAATGTTTTCTTTCTTTCTTTCTTTTTTTTTTTTTTTGCATTTTTTCATTGGGTTGCTATCTTGGATGACCTTTGCCTCACACCTGTGACAGTGGGTAACTCACTTCACACTAAAATATCTTGGGAACCTTTTTGTCTCTTAATTCAGAGCCTCCAGTTTCAGCAGATCAGGCCCGCAGCATCATAGAACCTCCCCCATGTTTTACTGGACTTCATATTGTCACCTGTAAACAAATTGATGCTCTGTGTAAAGACAAGCTTTTAAAGGCAGCTGTGGGTTTTTTTTTTTTTATTTGAATTTCCTTTTTTTTTTTAACCAATAATGCTTCAGATGTTTCATGAAGACCTCAGAAAAATGTATCAGCTCTTGGGGAGAAAAAAGGCATCGTCAATGCTGGTAAATACCCGCTGCCTCCTTAATGACATCAGTAGGTATCTCCTTCCGGTCACCGTACTTGTCCGGTTTGTGATCTGCAGTTGGCAGACCTCACTGCTGAGTTTGTGAAGGGGCCCGTACGCTCTGGTGTGAATTCTCTGACACAAGGGAAGTCATTACTCTTCATTAGCAACTTCCAGGAGTTTCTTATGAAGTGCTGTGAAGTTGTCATTTGCCCCCTTTGCCAGGAAAACTACATCTGAGGTTTGTTTTCTTATGTGGGGGGCCAAATGTGGGCTCAGCGGGCCCCGAGTCTGTGCATACGAGGTCATGACCACTGTGGATTCAAGACAACCAAAGGCACAGGTGAAAGAGGTTTTTTCTTCTTTCGTTTTCACCACGACTGAGTTTGATGTCATGTAGTAAAGAAAAATTATGATTTTGTATTTTCAAAAGGCACAATATGCCGTCACGTCACCACATTATTTAAGCTTAAATAAAAACATGATGAAATTCATTTCCGATTACAACGAAGCATGCAAAAGTATAGAAACTGAAATTTTGATCAGCCTGTTGCCAAGTACACCCATCTCTGCAGCTTTCTGCCTCTATCCATGTCCCCTCTATCTCTGCAAACCACTCAAAGTGCCCATTTAAGCATCAAAAGGGATTGCTGCATGGCTAATGTGAGTGAAAGGTGTGAGATTTCTCGTCAGTCCACTCCGGGGGCTCTTTATGGGGCTGTTGGATAGCTGTCTGATCCCTGGGTCCTGGCTGTATATTGGCAGCTGTTAAATGTCGAGCACTCAGAGATCTGCGCAGTTAAAGCAAATGGCCAAAGGCTGACACCTGGGAGGTAGAGCATTGCTGCCGAAGGTGATGTAGAAGGTATGCCCGGAGAGGAAAGTCACGGTGGGAATCAGACATGAGGCATGGAGAACCGGTGTGAAAGGAAGACACAGGTTGCTTAACATAACTCAGCTCCGGGAGCCCTGAGATCACCTGCAAACGTTCCCTGCAGTATATCTGAGGCTTAAATAAGATCCAGTTTGCTGCAGCCTCTTATCGCTCCTCACCAGACAGCCTCCCTGATTTGTCACCTGGTCTGTGTCACCCTCTGGCAGGCTGTTACATAAAGCAGCACTTGTTCTTGGCTTTTGCGCCCTGGCCCGTGCAGCCAGGCCTTCACGGGTCACGCCTGTCACCTTCAGACCCACTACGTAATGGGATTGACGCTGCCGCTGCTGAAATGTACACCTCTGCTCTGACACAGTCCACGCTGTCGACGGCATGCGATCTGAAGAGAAACGATCTCCTTCGTTTCTCGCTCCACGTCGCTCCCAAACACCCAAAAGGCTCAGTGACTCCTCTGACCCATGATTTTGTTTGAGATCCCCACATGGGCCCGGAGGAGCCAGCTGAGTGAAATGTGAGGAGAGCGACGCTGATCCTGGGATTAATAACTCCTCGACAACAACTGGTTTCACATCAGGACGATAAAAACACGGCGCAGTTCATCAAGGCCAATGTTGAGTTGTTGAGTCCCGCTGAAGGCAGAGTGCATCTTTAAGAGCATCATTAACTGCTGAATGGTATCCTCTTCGTTTAACGTCGATTCTGCACAACGCTCGTCAATATATTCACAGGAAACACTCCTCGTTCCTCTTTATGCACATTTAACTGTTAATTCTGCAGTTAATTCCGCCTGTCTTTGTTTCTCACACTGTTCTTGAAAGCTTTTGGTACTCTCACCTGTTATCCATACAGTTTCACAAAAAAAAACATTCGTTCATGCATGGCTGTAAGAAAAAAAAAAAAAGGCTGCGCCTACAGAAGGCATTGTATGCAGAGTAGAGTCAGAAACCTGCAGGGAAGTGGTGTGTCTTTGTTAGAAAAGAGGTTGAATGAGATGTGAAACCCAGTTGAATTCAAACCTTCACATCGGTGACAACAAAGAAAAGAAGAGCGGTTTGATTTTTGCCTGGATGTGGATGGCAAAGAGGAAGGTTGGGGGGAGGCTGTAAGTATTCTCCGACCCCTCCTGTCCCCTTCATGGCTGACTCGGGCTTTTGCTGCTAACTGGCTGTTAACTGCCTGCCCATTCCCGGGCCTTTCTCCACATGTAGAAACCAGCTCCTTCAAGGGAAACCAGCCTAATGAGATTATCTATGAGAGCGTGGTGTGTCTAGACACCCCAATACACACCCGCCGCCACCACCACTGTGGTCATTTCACACTCCCTGTGGTTCTTGCAGGACTCAGAAGATGCCCTCAGGTGAACTTACCTGCATGGTATCATCACACCATTATGGGTTTACACCGGCTTTCCCACCCACTCTGTAATTTGACAACAACAACAAAAAGAGCCAAGAGTGCAGAAAAGTAAATGTGATCTTTATCCATATTAATATATTGTGTGTGACCTCTTGAAAAACTGCCCCTTTTAAGAAAGTAAGAGCAAAATGTGGCATTTAAATGCACCTATGGCTCTAGACCGTGCCAGATAAATTAAACTGAGGGATCAACACACATCACAAACACACTAAGTGGTGTTTTAGTGTGTGGTTATGTGTGTCAATGATATTTACACAGCTTCTGGTGCCGCCGCAAGATCTGATCTGCAGCAGGGAAGTCCATCCATACTTGTTTTAAAGTCTCTTAGCAGTTAATAAAGATGCATTTCCTCCGTCCCCCTTCCTGTGGGGACGGTATCAAGGCTCTGTTAAGTCCCTTTGATTTCCAGCACCCTCCAATCACGGAGGAACACTGGCTCATCATTGTGCCACTTCAAAGCCTGGGAACGGCCCTCCAGGCCCCACCTACTCCAGGGTTCCCCTTAAAAGTCCTGGTCGCCCTCTCCGGCAGCAGCTTCTCTGAAATGAAACATCGCCTCCAACAGGACTGAGCTGTCTGACCTTCTGGGAACCACTGGATTCTTTCCTTCGACACATGAGGCACAGTTTGGATTTTGCTCACGCTTGGATCGCGCAGAAGCATTTCATGCAAAGGTCTTCTCAGGCTTTCCCCGCGGTGCTACTGGGCCTGAAGGATGCAGTCCATCAGAGGTGAGCGGCCACTGTGTTCACAGCAACAGTCAACATCTGGAGACGTTCCGTCTGTATTTAACAAACCCTTTTCCTCCAGACTTGAAGGGGAACTTCAGCGGCCCCCCTCCCGCCTCTATGGCTGCCGGCCCTGACGCCTATCTCCAGGGCAACATCAGGATGACTCTGGAAGACACTGAGCTCTGGAGGACCTTCCATGACATTGGAACAGAGATGATCATCACGAAGCCAGGCAGGTGAGGCAACAAAAGGAGGTTAAATGTTAAATGTTTGGAAGGTGGTGGCCTCTGCTGCTGTCTGCTCATTTTTCTCTTTCTTGTTATCTCAGGAGGATGTTTCCTCACTGCAAGGTCAGCGTATCTGGTCTCATCCCATGTGCCAAGTACATCTTATTGGTTGACATGGTCCCTGAGGATGGCTTCAGGTATAAGGTAAGGCTTATGGATGATATCAGAGAGATAATGCCCTCTACTCTGCCTAAACTGAGCAGATTTGGCCGTAGATATGCCTCATTGGTTACCAGTATCATCAACCCCCCCCCCCCCCCCCCTTCTCCTAACATTGTACATCAAAGGGCACTATCTCTTCCTGTTTTTCCTTCCCCTGCTGTGTGCTCACTGTACTACCCCCTGTCTCTGTGGGTGGTATCAGCCAGCTCTCAGCTCTGTCGTGGGAAGTTAAGAAAGATGGACGTTTTTTTTTTCTGTAAATCACATTTCTCTGAGACAGACTGGCTCTTCCCCACAGTGGAATAAAGAGAAATGGGAGGTGGCAGGAAAAGCGGAGCCCCAGCCTCCTTGCAGGACCTACCTCCACCCAGACTCCCCAGCTCCGGGGAGCCACTGGATGAAGCAGTGCGTCTCCTTCCTCAAGCTCAAGCTCACCAACAACACTCTGGATCAGCACGGCCACGTGAGTACGAGTGTTAAAGAAGCTTTTCCAACTGCACCGAAGAGAATGATGTCATGAGACCGACTCGTCTTTCTGCCCGCAGATCATTTTGCACTCTATGCACCGCTACCACCCTCGCTTCCACGTTGTCCAGGCCGATGACCTGTTCAGCGTCCGCTGGGGCGTCTTCCAGACTTTCACCTTCCCAGAGACGTCCTTCACTGCAGTCACGGCCTACCAGAACACCAAGGTGAGTTTCTGCCGCAGCAGCGCCGCGCGATCGTCCGGCGAGGTCATCGTGCAGAGCTGAGGTTTTAAATCTCTCCACGCAGATCACAAAGCTGAAGATCGATCACAATCCGTTCGCAAAGGGCTTCAGAGAAGAGGGCACGAGTAAAAAAAGGTGGGTTTCATTCACGATACATACAGATGCTGAAGCAAAGTAAAGACTTCGCTGCAGCGTTAAAGGTACTGATTGCGGTATCGTTTTAAATATTTCTCCTCAGCAGACGTGCAAACAAAAACCCAGCATCACTGGAGAAAAGAGCCAAGATGCCCAACGTCTTGAATGGGGACTCTAAAGAGGACAGCTCACCAGGTAGCACCTCCTCAAGATTACATCACTCTTCTCTGTCTTTTATACGTAATCTGACGGTTTGAGCCTTTTCAGAGTTCTGCCAGTCAACATTCGACGGTTACGACCGAGATGACGGGGAGAAGAAGACGTCGAAAGAAGAGGATGAGGTGAAGGAGGAGCGTTTCTCCCCGTGGGGAGCTGAGAGGGAGCAGAGTGTGAGGACGGAGTCTCCTGCTGGGGTGGAAACCAGAGACATGTACAACACAGAGCAGCTGGTTCCTGCTCCAGCGTCCTACCAGCCGTACAGGTGGGTGCTGCTGAATTTATGCAGCGATACAGTTTGGGTGAACAGATCACTGACCGCCTCTTTATTCATTTATTTATTTATTTATTTATTTCTCTCCAGGGTTCATGAGTACGGGAAGTCTTCCTCCCCCTCCTCCACCAGCGGCGGCAGCAACAGGGGATCGGGGCGCAGCAGCTTCGAGTCCAGGGTTCCTGACGTTGCCACCGTCCCCGACCACGACTCCTCTAAGTCCCGCACGCACGAAGCCGCTCCTCCCCACTGCGGCCCCCAGCACCTGCCGGGCCCCCAGGACTACACGGGCGTCATCAACATGACCATGGCCCAGGCCGGCAAGCCCGGGGTAATCGGCCACCACATTTACAGCCCCTACAGCGCGGAGCAGCCCCTGGCCCAGTGGAGCGGCCCCGGACCCGCCCAGTACCCCCCTCCTCACCACCTGACCCATGACTACACCTCACAAGCTGTGCATCACGGCTATCACCATGGCAACGTGGCTGAGTGGAGCCAGTACCCGCTGTTCTCTTACTCCTGCTGGTGAAGGGGGTCACCGGCGCTAACGGACTGAAAGAGACGCTGCCAGTGCAGCGCTCGCGGCTGTGAGGACGGACGCCCGAGCAGGGCTGAGCACCTTACCACTGTCCCGACCAGACTGGCCTGATCCGGACTGCTTTTATGCTGAGAGAAACTAAAGTGTGCTGAGCCATGCTGATTGATTTGATTGATTGATTGATTGTCTATTTATTTTTTTGTATTTTGTCTCATTTCCCAGTGTAAATATTATTTTTGTAAGACACAGAGAGAGAATAAAAAATAAATGTGCAATTTATGCCTGTCTAAGAATTGTGACGTGAACTGGAAATAAAAACTTAAAGTGACACCATTTGATATTTTGTGAGTTTCCGACACCGTCACCAGGTTGACATTTTCACAGCTGGCCAACACCATGTTGCGTTGGTTCACATACATTTAGACAAAACATGGTTTTCCCACACAGCTGTGAGTCCCTGATTCACAGATCTTTTTTGACATCTTGAAGTTTTAAAGAAACCCGTGTGTAATTTTCATTTTTTGTTCATCATGGAGCAAGTTTGGCTGACAGAATGAGCGTTGTTGTGTTGTTAGCGAGTGCACATCTGCATGTTTTATACTCGGTCACTCCTGGAAAGCAGCCCTCAGCGTTGCTTGTTTGTATTTCCACTAATGGGGACATCTCTGTGGTTTCGACAGGCCCAGCATGCATTAAAGACTTTGTGTTATTGTGACTCGGGCTCACCTGCTGGGGTTTACCCACCGACACATAAAGCATCGCACGACCCTCGTTCTCCATGTCAATGGGCCTTAAAAAGCATGAAAATGGGGGGCTGTTGCCTCCTTTTCACAGCTGAAAAACACAGGCAGGACCTCTCGCCTTCACCCTGACTGGATATGAGCTGCTAATGACTGCTGTAAAATTGACGAGGAGGGAAGGAAAAGCGGGGGGGGTCTGGGGTCTCCCTCAGGAATAATGTAGTCTAGTGTGAGTTTACTCAGTGCTATTCATTTTCCTGAGCTAAACTAATTTCTTAATTTACTAATTTTAAGAAGAAAAGACATAACTGATTTGAAAAGATAAAAACCCTGACTAAAAGGCAATTCCCAAGAGAACATTAAAACCTCAAATAAGAACAAGCTGGCCAATAAAAACGGTGATTCTGACATCTAATTAGAATTTTTGTTTTTCTGAAACAGTATAAAGCAAAGATAATGTCATGTTTTTGTTTTTCAGTTGTTATTATATATATCCATTCTGGTATTTCAGACTTGAAATTGTTTTTTTTTTTTAAAAAGAACATGAACAAATGTCATTTCAAATAGCTGATTGTAATGTTGATTCGGTACAAAAGCAGTATCTATGAAAGGCTGAGTCTTTGAGGAGCACAGATGGGCAGAGGAGCTTTACTTGGTCAACAAATGTGTGAGAAAATCAACAAATCAAATCAACGACGACATTCACTGGAGAAAGATTTGAAAGGAGCTGCAGACTTTTCAATCTACAGTGAATAATATCCTTAAACAATTCAACGAGACTGGAGGAAATTCAGTAGATAAACAGCAAAGGCACAAACCTAAGCTGGACTCAAAAGATTTCTGACCCCTCAGGCTGCTCTGAGAGATGGTTCATCAATACCTGACCCAGCAACATTGATATCATTGTGGGAAACCTTTGTCAAACACCACATTGCAGAACTAAATTCACAAGAAATTCTCTATGAAAAAAAAAAAGGCACAGTGTCAACATCTCTGGACTTGGAAGCACATTACACAATCTATAGTACATGTATTGACAAATCAGTATTTCTGAAGTGGAGTGGATGCTGTGTGCTCCTGACCAAAGACCAAAAGAAAGTCCAAATGCCAGACTCCGTCATGGTACGGGGTTGCGTCAGCACAAGTCATTTACGCGTCTGTGATGGCAGCATTAAAGCAGTGATGTATATCAGGACTGATGACCGTGCATTTTTATACAAGACACCAAAACCAGATTCTGCACGTGTTACAAAGGAATGACTGGAGAAAGAGATGGTTTGGGTGCCTCAGTACCAGAACCCCTTTTACGTGTTCTGCTGTGTCTTGTCTCAACTTTTTTCTTTCTTTTTTTAAATATATTTTTTTTTAATGTTTCAGACCTGAAATGATGTAGTTTTAACAAATGAAAGAAGATGTGCAAAGAAAAAAAAAGGCAACATAAGAATGTAAGAATCACAGTTTTTTTTTCATCCCAACCTTTTCTGATTAGGGGATGTTATTGTAATGATGCACAAGAAAGAATTGTTAATAAATTTTTGATGAAAAAAGTCCCTATTTGCAGACGGATGGAAAACGCTTTAAAGCATTTGACAGCAGTTGACATTTTCTTGTAAAGTTGCTTATTAATGGCATATCAAAGTGTAAAGGGCAGATCATTTTAATCTTACATGCCTTTCTCTTAACTTTAACGCCACGTCTTCATTTGTCATATTAATGTCAGTCAGAGCATGTGCAGTCACTCCTTTGGTCTGTGAGTGTAATACTCTGTGTTATCATACGAAGTCACATATATAGGATGTGAAAGCTGACTTAAATGTAGCTGTAAAGGTTTTTTTTAGAAGCTGCGGAAAATGCAAAAAGGAAGAAAGCGAAACCCTTGTCATCCTGATTACGTTGGGTGGAATTAGTGAAAGTGAAGAATTGGCAGTTGGTCTAATTTTATGTAAGCAGGAGGAAGGACCTTTTGTTCATCTAAAACAAAGCTTCGAGCCAAGACCAAAGACGGCCAAGTGTTTTCTGTGGGAGACCAGAAAAAAAAAACTCGTGTTTTAGATGTGTATGTTGTAGAGCAGATGTGTGCTGGTGCCACACTTGCAGATTATGTTGGTAATGCACGTTGTTACTTTTAAAAGACAGTTGCCGCGTGGCTCTCGGTCACCACAGGGCTGATCGCTGCATGTCGAGCAGAAGGAAGGCCTCAGAGTGCAGATCTCCATCCACCAGTGATTTTCTTTGTTCTCTATTGATCTCCTTCGGCCTCCTCCTCTCCAGCACAGCAGGAGAAATGAGAGTAAAAGCAGGCACTTAACAAAATTCCCTTGACTCCCAGACATCCTGAACTCCTCTGGGTTTAATCTGCATAGCTCTACATCACCACCTAATGTGGACCTTTTAATTGCTTTGATGATGGTTTTGCAAAGAGCGCCAGATCGACCCGCACTCAGATGTTTGCAAAGGCCACTGAAGTGGTTAAGTGCCTGACATATGTTTTAAAGTGTCCCCCCGATGGCAGTATAGCTTTGGAATAAAAAGACTGTTGATCGTGGATCTCCAGAGCTGGTGTCAGCAGTTCCTACCAGACAACTTTTGCTGGGGGCTGGCACAATAGTGTGAAACAGAAGGAGGGAGGGGGTGCCGGCGGGGGGTAACAGATGTAGACGAAACAGTTTCAGAGAGGAAAGCAGCAGTCAGCCTTCATAAAGCTGATGGAGTTGAGAGCCAAATGGAGAGGAACTGGAGGAGACAGGGTGGAATAAAAGGCACAAGGTAACAACCGTCAGGAGTTCAGACACTGAGGACAGCTGAGACTGTGGAGATTTACATCAGGTTTATGAAATCATGTTGAATAGAACCAAAGGGAGGTGAGAAAAACAGATAAACTTGAGGGCTGGTTCATTTCAGATTGTTGCTCAGTTTACAGAGATTTCTTTAAAAGTTAATTAGGTAGGACCATTTTATTACTTCATTTCCTTCATTTCTAATTTTCAAACTCTTGATATTTTAGACATGATCTCTTTTTTTTAGAGTACTGTCAGTGCCAAGTTGACATCTTCTCTCAGGCCATTATACTTCATTGAACGACTGACTCAGTGAGAAGCTGCATATGACAAACAGACACATCTCATCTCATCTAAAGTGGACATAGGAAGCTTTTTTGTGTTTTTGGACTTAACTAAAAGGGGTTGCAATGAATAATTAACACCTGAGACATTCATGTATGCTCAAAAAAGAGATGGATTACATGTTGTTGTATTTTTATGCAAAATAAATACAGCATATCCAAGTCTGACAAACTCTGTGGGGTAAGACATAATTTAGGGACTTGAACTGATGACATCATAAGGTGCGGTTTGTCTTGTTTGGTCAGATTCCACCTTGGACTAAAAGGCAGTGCAGGTTCATGAGAGGGACAGCATCTGGGTGGCTGTGAGTGTTTCATCTTTATTATTTACAGAGAGTTCACCAGTGTTATTGTAATGACAGTTTATGTCTCACCATCAGCTGGAGCCGACGCTGCGTGTGACATCATCAGCTCCGCTGCAGCTAAGCTGCAGACACAAAAACCCACCATGTTCCTGGCCGTTACTGGGGATTTCAACCACGTATTTGTCTCTGCCACATTTCCAATGTCTCAACAGTTTGTCAAATGCTCCACCAGAGTCAATAAAATGCTGGATTTGTTTGACGTAAACATAATGCATACAGATGCATACAGCTCCTCTGCATGACCTGCTCTAGGCAAAATAGATCATAATCTGGTTTATCACTCCTCAGTCTATAAACCCATCATCCAGAGGCAACCTGTGACCAAAAGGACTGTGAGGAGGTGGTCACAGGAAACCGAAGAAACTCTGCAGGGGTGTTTTGAGGCTACAAACTGGGATATACTGTGTGAGCCACATGGAGATGACATCAATGGCATGACTGAGTGTATTAACTTCTATGTGGAGAACACTATCCCCACCACAACAGTGAGGTGCTTCCCCATAATATAAACCCTGCATCACCAGTGACCTGAAAGAACTCCTCAACAAGAAAAAAAAAAAGAGCCTCCAGGGAGGGAGATGTTCTATAAGTCTGTTGTGGAGGGTTCAATCTTATTTGCAGCCATCTGTTGGGGGAGTAGCATCAGAGGCAGTGGCTAAAAGAAACTGAACAAACTTCTAAAGAAGTCTGGCTCTGTTCTGGAGCCTCTGAAACTGATTCTGCTAAGGAGGATACTTCATAAAATGAGGAACATCATGGACAACCCTGAACATCCTCTTCACAATACAGTGATTCAACACGAGCGTCTTCAGTCAGAGGCTTCTTCAGATCTGCTGCAACACAGATGCTTTAGGAGATCCTTCCTGCCCACAGCAGTAACCATCTATAATGAATCTTTCAAGAGATTTAAATCATGACAGTTACTGCAACAATTTAATTTCCCTTCAGGGATCAATAAAGTATTTTTGAATCAAATTAAATTGAACTGAATTGTGTCATGTTGTCATCAGCTCAGCTAATAACAGTGATCTGTCTGGTGTTCTGATTAATTATCCTATTCATTACTTCATACTTTGACCTAAATCTCCAGCTTGTGTACGTTCACATCACAGTACATTGCAGAAAACATATCCCACCAAAACGTCCTACTTTGGCACAGGATTTTATGGAAATCCCTTCAAGAACGTACAACAAAAGCAAAAAAGGTTTCCATACAATAGGATAGTGGTTGGTCTCTCAGCTAAAAATGGGTTACGAGATGATGTTAAGTGATTTCTAACATAGTTTTCTAACACTGAGTGAACATCTCCCAACAACCTCAAACAAGATTCTCGGTAGGCCTATAAAATGGAAGATGAGCTCAAACTTTCAAATGTGAGAAAAAAAACCGTGGGACGTTTTGGTGAACAGTATATCTCAATGTACAAATCATACCTGCCAAGTATCCCGTTTTTGACTGGGAAAGTCCCGTATTTACTCTTCTCTGCCGCCGTCCTCCCGTATTAGTATTTTTCCTGTAAATCTCCCGTATTTTAACCTGCGTTATTAAAATAATAATACCGCATCGGGCGGAGTATAAAAAAAAAAAAAAAACATTCCCAATCTGAGATCTGTCACTTGTCTCGCGATAACTGCCACAGCAGCAGCTACTACAGGTACTGTAGGTGGTAGATGTCGCGAGATTAGTGTGTGACATCCGATGAGTGACAGCGCGCGAAGAAAAAAAAAGATTGTTACAGAGAATAGGATGTCTTTAGACAACAGAACTGTTTGCGCTCTTCTCTCATGTAAAATAAACAACTCTGGACCAAAAACAGTGATAAAGAATGCAAAGTCTGCAACAAATGAGTACAACAAGTCATTAAAAGAGTAAAGAAAAGTCACGTGAAATGAGATGGAAAAACTGTAAAAGAAGAGCAATATGAAATGAAAACAATGTGTGGAATGAAAATCAAATGTAAATGTAAATACAAGCAATGTAAATGAAGAAAAAAATGCAAATCCCTTCAATTAAGGTACTCTTCATATATACCCATTTTGTGTTTTCATTTAGGGACTATAATGAATGTTCACATTATGTCAATGTGGCTTCATGCACAGCTGCACTACTTCCTGAACTTCAGCCAGCTGCTTTGTTTCCTGTGTGCCATTAATTAACAAACTAATTAATCCAGGTGTGTCTGACCTCACAGCAATGGTCAGACACACCTGGTTTGATCAGTTTGTCCAAAAATGGCACACAGGAAACAAAAGAGCTGGCTGAAGATCAGGAAGTAGTGCAGCTGTGGGTTTAGCTTTTTTGTACACCAAAAATGTTAAAGATACTGGAGCTTGGTTTGGATGGTGGGACTGCTCGTGGCGGGCGCCAGAAACTTGACAGGTATGGTACAATATAAGAACGCCGTGTGAAAGTCTTCAACAGCAGGTCATAGAAGGACTGATCAGCTTCTGCTTCGTACAAGCTGCTTTGTTTTTTCTGTAATTGTTGTAATGTGTATTTGAGATGTGATGACTTTCACACTACAGACTCGTCTCTGGATCAAACATGTATGGCTGGTTTGTGTTGAAAACACAAGTAATCTCTCAAAGTTTGGGAGGTGTTTTTTTTTCTTGTAACTTGGTTTTGTACTTTTGTGCCCCCCCTCTGGACATTCAGCCAATCAGTAGACGCTTAAGACACTTAAGACAACAACATCTTGATGTCTTAAGTGTCATATTTTTCTTTATCGTTTTAATGTAATTGTGATCTGTTTGGAGGAACGATGGGAGCGGAGGTAATGTAGGGGGACCCTGGATAAGACAAAAATGCTGGGAAAGACAATCTGATGTCCACTTTAAACAGCTGCAGGCTCAAAGCATCGTAGCTGCAGTTTAACATGTCATTACCTAAACCCTAATGTTTTGAGTTTAACTGCCTCTGAGCTAGAAGTTGAATGTGATCAGAGTATCTCAACAAGGGCAAAAACACACTACAGACTCAACATGACGCCGATGGAAGCAGTACAGCCTACAAGAAATCAGTTGTTGACATTTAAAACTGATTTCCTTTTGTCATTAGAGTATTTGAAAAGGACCTGCTGTGATGACTACATCTCAACCATCTGATCAAGCACTTCAGCTGGACCGTGCTGGAATCATGACTATTGACATGAAGATGACAGGAACAAAAGCTGCACTGGATACCAGACCCACGTGAATTCAGACAAACATCAGACAACCTACCAACCGGTGAGTTTAAAGGTCATGTTGTGCCAGAGCCAATGACTGGGAGCAAACCCATGAGTTTGTTTGTAAGACACCACTGTCAGGCTCAAACAAGAGGAAAGAGCATCTTTACAGACCAATTTACCAGCAGGTGCCTTGAATTCAGGCCCTGCAGAACCAAGAGTTTACCATATACGTTTACCATATACGTGTGCTGGACCAGAACTCAGTAAGCTCCTGCTGAATCTTTCAAGGGCAATAGATGACAATGTTCCCCCTGCAGGTCAAATCCAGTTACACATCATTGTTGAAGGCGTCATTTCTGTGTTAGCGGGTGTGTGTTGAAGCCCTCTGTGTATAGAGGCAGTACCCTGCATGGGCCTAAATGAGGGTAAATGAAGCCAAAGCTGGTGTGAAGGATGAGATACACGTCTCCTGGTGTTTACGAAATCACTGTGATTTATCTGCATCAGGTTCAAGCAAACTAACAGGAAAAAGACACCTTTTGTGACATTTGATGTAACTTTTTTTTTTTAAGACACTACAGTTGAGATCAAGCTAATGTTCAGCTGCAGGTTAAACTCCAGGTGGAAGCAACAGTGCAGCGGGACGGAACAGTGAACGACTTCACGCCTGGTTACACTGCAAACCTGAACTGAGCCGGTGGCAGCGCCGTTGACTCAACTGCTTAAGCTCAAACCCTTCTGTCGGCTGCCATTGATTTTTTTTTTTTCTTGCTTATGGGATAAACAATCAATGCCATTTCTGATTTTTTTTTTCTTATGTTGCTTTAGAATGGAAAAAGGAAGAAATCATTCCCAATTGGTTCTGAAACAGAGATTCTCCAGCTCCAGGTGGCATATCCACAGCCACAATGGGGTTCAGGAGGTCACATGACTATCTTACGTCACATGAGGTTTAATACCAGTTTAAACTCTAAACCTGGGCTAAGACACAGTTTATTTGACCCAAAAACTTCCACAACTTTGCCTCTGGTTTGTTATCACTGGAACTTTATTTCAGGTTCAGGAAAGTCTGCATAGAGCCTCCAGCTTCATGTTTCAGGATGTCTTAAATCCATTTGATTACACAACTGCCCCCCGCCTGCTGAATCCTGATTCCTAATTAACTGCAAATTAGAAATATATTACTTTTTATCTTTTTTTAAATTTATTTAAAGAACCACATACTTATTTTACACATCCTGGGTGAGTGAAATCGATGAATTGGTTTCTTTCAAAACATATATTTCATCATATTAAACAACAAAAACACGTACATTTCATATGTAAATTGTTTTTGGAGGTTTTCAGCAACATAAACAGAGGAAGCATTGTGGCCGTGATGCCGCTGTGCTGTCCCATTTTCTGCCTAAATTAATAAAGCAGTAATGCAGAGAGAAAAAGCGTGGTGCAGCGAGCGAGGATGATCCAGAACTGACTTTCATGGATCAGCCGATCCAAACCACTGTTCAAAGCAACAGTGGTTTGGTTTTCATTTAGAAAAGATAAGATCCAAGCCTATATGTCACTTACAAAAACTGCAACACTCTATGACCTGAACTGTATGGGCCGTCTTGACATTTTCCGTCTTCATTTAGCCACAAACATAAATTGATTTTTCTGACCTGAGGCTTATCTCAATCTACACTAAAAACAAAAAAAAAATACCAGTTCAGGATGTAACCACTAAACAAGGCACATTTAAAACGTTTAAAAAGATGATTACTGAGTTGTTTGGAACTATATCAATGAATGAACCACATAAGCTGCCTGTGAAACTCTAGTATCTAGACTTTAAGAAGATCTCGTGTAGAAAAGTCAGCTGAACGTATCCTTCCTCCAGAGCAGTGTCCACTTGCATAGCCAGTAGTCTTTAATGCTTCACATAACATAAAGGCAGAAACAAAGAAGGGAACAAGAACAAACAGTAGCATTAGCACTTGAGCTGTCAGGGATTCCTGGATAGAGTTTGAGTACCCTTAATGTGAGAAGTAAGAGAAATGTGTGCAAAGGTCCTGAATCACACTTTAGTTCAAAGGCACTCAAAGTGGTGAACGTGGATAAAGCATCAATGTGCTGTCACTCGCTGTCATTAGCCACATCAAAGTCAACATGCTCGATTAGAAAAGTGCGTGGAAGCCGATGAATTCAGTTCGCACCACCGCTGCTTCAGTCCTCACTAGAGTCTTCTGAGTTGTCAATGTCCAAATCTTCCCATGAAGCCTTGGTGCACTGCTCCCAGCTTCTGGCCTGAGCGATCACAGCAGGGGGCATGAGCACCACGCAGGCTGCCAGGCCTGAGACACGCTCTTTAAACTCCGTCTCGCTTTCCCACTCATCTGCATCAGGGTTGTACGCGTGCACGTATTTCATCCTGTTGCCTCTGTCATGTGAGCGTCCTCCCAGGATGTAGATGCGGCCATCCATCACGGCGACGCCGGGCTCTCCGTGTCCAGCAGGGAGGGGGGCCACTAAAGACCAAGAATTGGCTGCAGGATCAAAGCATGCCACCTAAAAAAAAAAAAAAAAAAAAAAAAAAAAAGATAAGTTACTTCATACTTTATAAAGAGCCTTTCAGAGAGTAATCAGGGTGCAGCTTTACACAAAGTTTAGTTTAGTGAGCATAATATATCAAGGATAATATATAAACATATTATTTCATTTATGACCATTTTCACATTTCAGGCTTGCGCATTGTAAAAAAAAAAAAAAGAAAAAAAGAAAAAAGTCAAGAACTTCAGTATGTAAAGGGCGTAGAGTTGATAAGCTGAACATCCGTGATCACATATATCTCAGAGAGAACCATCATTCATCATACTGTTATAACCACATGGGGAAGGGATTACTTTAGGAAACCTTTGTCCAGCACCACAACAGATGGCTACGTTCACTCATGTCCATATTACATCTCTAACTGTACGACATGCACGTGGATCGTGAATCATGAGCTACGACAGTACCGTCAGCACATGCTGACAGTGCTGACGGTAAACAATCAACAACAAGCAAAACAAGAAGATGGACCACACTTTGGCGGTAGCTTTTATGTGTGCTGAAAATAAAAGCGATAAAAGAAGTGGCAGAGGAGAATGTGGTGCTGGTCATGGTTCAGGAGAAGAGGCAAGTCGCCCCAATTAATACGTCATTTCATGCTGTATTTTAATTGGCCGGTCACTAGACGAAGTCGTAGTATTTCAGACACTTTCAGGACGTTATTGAGGGCACGTAGCTTATCTGAGGAAAACAGAAGCCTTATGTTAAGCTTGTCAACATCTCTGGGCTCAGAGGCATCTGGGATGGGCCATCACACACTGCAAATGTCTATTATAATCACACAAATCAGCACTGCATAACATTTTTCAGAGAAATTTGTGCTCTGTGCTCTAGATCAAAGATGGGAAGGAGCATCAAGTATGAGGGTCCAGGTTCTGGCCTGCCTACCAGCCTACCTGCCTAGAGCCCTGAAACCCCCCCAGTAGAGTATGTGTGGAGAAACTTTAAATCAAATAGAAAATGTGACAACTCTGTATGGTTGCATACTTGATAAACAAGCCTACATTTCAAATAACTTAACAGAAAATGATGAGGCATTAAAAGAAAAAGTAGGACAGAAAAAAAATGCAACACACAAAGACTGAAAAAAAAAACATGCTAAAACTCCTGTTTATCCGCAAGCCTTGCTGTTCACACTGTGAAATTGTCAACAGCATTAATGACTCATGGTATTGTACCTTCAGGACATCACGGCGATATCCACGCTCATCATTGCTACCTCCGATGACATACACGCGTCCATTAACGGCAGTCATGCCATGCCACGCCCGCTCCACTGGTCCCTCCTCGCATGCTGTCCAGTGATTGGCTGCAGGGTCAAAACAGTAGGTCTCTTTCAGGTACGCCATTCCTCGACGGCCACATGCTATGTAGATCTTCCCATCCACCACCGCTCCAGCATGAGCGTACACCTGGAGGGGGAGGTTGGACTTGCATTAATGGAAGAGAAAATTAAGAAAAGAGAGAACACTCCACGTATGCGGTGAGTAGGTGGCACCATCATGTGGGTAGCAGAAGTATCACTTCTTTTTCATCTTTCAACCCTGAAAACTCATACTTCTCTCTTCAGAGGTGACACAAATTCCCACGTGTTGGTGTGTGGGTCGTAGCGCTCCACCGAGTCCAGCTCGTTGCTGTAATCGCGCCCTCCGATGGCGTAGATATGGCTGCCCACCACGCACACACAGTGGTCGGCATGCTGCTGTTGCAGAGGCTGGATGGGGCACCATCTGTTGTGACGGGGGTCGTACCTAAGTCGAGTGGGCAAGAAATACAACATTAGAAATCCGAGCAGAGCCAAACATCTCTGAAACTAGTGTGTGCTCTACCAGAAAAAGAAAAAAATTTAATCTTTTACTTGAGGTTCCCTATCACTTAGTCTTCAGCAGCAGTTGGAAAGAGCCCAGACCTTGTGAAATAATTGATTCTCAAAGCTGAGTTTTTCATCTGCTGTTCATGTGATATGATGTCTGAAAGCCTGCAGCTTTCGAGTTTATGAGCCAAAGTATGCAGCAATAATGGCGACGATGACTAAGCAGACCATATGGTGAAACTGCTTCCAAATTGCCATTATCAAGTCGGAAATATGCAGATTTTTAAAGAGGACATACAATGAAAAAAAACCAACACTATTTCTGTTATTATGTATTTGAGTGTTGGAGTCACTTCCAACTCAAAAACTCATTGTGGGATCTCACCTCCAGCACCGGTTCTCTGCACGGAATCCACTGGTGTTCTTATCTCCTCCAATGAGATAAACAAAGTTGTTGACCACAGCGATACCCTGGTTGGACATTCGGGGAGCCTGAGCTTCAGAGAGGATCCTCCACTCCCCCCAGCTCGGGTGGAACACCTGAAACAGGTGCTCGCTGTGTGCCAGAGAGCTGGCGCTGAACATCCCCCCGAAGCCCAGGATACAGTGGAAGGTGGACCGCGGCTGCGTGAGCGGACTCTGCAGGACGGGCTGCCACAGCTCCTGCTCGTGGTACCGCAGGGCAGCCGAAACCGAATCCTTCAGTGGACACTGGTTCAGCCTGCTGTGCAGTCTCTGCAGCACTTGTTTCTCAATCAGGCAGAAACGCACCGCATCGAGCATCTTGAGGCTGTCCTTTGAGTCACAAAGACAAACGTGGTTAGATGCAATTTAGCCATTTTGGGAAAAGAAAATAGCAGATGAAAAAAAAATAAAGACACACCTTTGCACTGACCTGCAGGTAGACCTGATCAGTCTCCACCTCCTCAGGACTGTAGTGATAGTGAAGCGCAGCCTCATACACCTCATTCTCACTGGTCACCTGAAGCTCGTCACTGCTCAGAGCTCTGAAGACTTCCTCCGGGGGGAGCTGTCGGTACACGTCCATTCTAGACAAAGTCTCAATGTTCCTGTGGATGTAGGAGTGGACCATGGCTTTAAGTTGCTGCAGTCCGTAGAGATCAGCCAGGTGATGCACCTCTAAAATGTTGCCCTCGTCCAGCCAGGAGAACAGGAAGTCGCAGCAGAAGCCAATGACGTTTTCAAACTGTAAAAAAAAAAAAAAAAAAAAAAAAAGGACAGTTAGACGAACAAAACAAAACTTAAAAAAACAAACAAACTAACAAAAACAAACAAAAAAAAACTGGATCAGTCCACTCTACCTGTACCAGTGTGGCAGCAATCAGGACTTCCTGAACACACTCCAGGTCTAACTCGATCTCTGAAGTGTAGATGTAGTCCAGTATTTTTTTCATGGCCGTGTAGGTGACACCATGAATGGGAATCTCCTTCTGCTGCGTCTCACGGAGGCCTCCAGCAAACATACCCCTAGAGGAGAAGGGTGAAACATGGTCACCCACTGATGATGAGACAAGCACCATGCAACCACAGTGTTCCTGGTCTGAAACGTGCCAGGTGCACGGGCTGCACAGCATACTTCTTCCTGACAGATATCCACATTTCAAAGCTATTATATAACTATTCATTAAGTGAATGCTGCACTGCAAGTCATGTGTCATCCTTGTCAGCGGTCAGATGACTTCATAAGAAGGGATTTTTACTGTTGACTCAGCAACAATGATGTCACAAGTCACTGCCCTTGAAGTCACTTGTTCTTACCATTTCAGTCATATCAAGCGCACAACACTGTCTTATAATAAAACTGGTCCCTTTACCGTTGAAACTGTCTGATAGTTTGTTGTCGAATTTTGAACCTCTATGAAAATGACGCGTTTGATTGAACTCACAGTGTTTGATCATGTGCGTGCTTTATAACTCTTCTTCTACCTTTGCAAATCAGTTGGGGAAGAAGCTAATCTTTTAGCCCTCCAAAGAACATGGCAAAAGGTTTTTAATGTTATAGATTAATACAGAACAGCTGGAAGAACACTGTGTAACTAAAAAGGTTAACTGGCAAAATGTCAGTGACATGATATATGAATAAAGAGAGCATCTTAGAGTGACAGAGCCTGCTAAAAGTAAAGATGGACAGCGCTTCACCATTTTGCAAACAAAAAATGCATTTACAAATTGTGAAACAATTTCAGAAAAATGTTTCCAAGTGTTGTCTATAGTGCATATCATCATTAAAAGATTTAAAGATTCTGAAGAAATCTCTGTGCACATAGGACGAGGCCAAAAATCAGTACTGCTTGCCATCAGGCAGCACTGCATTAAAAAAAAAAGACATGACCCTGTAATGAAAATCACTGCATGGTGAACACGTCCAGAAATCAGTGTGTAAGAACACAGATTGCTGCGCTATCTACATACAGTATGCAGGTTATAGCTCTGACAAGCAAAGAAGAAGCCGTATATGAACCTGATCAAGAAGGGCCTCTAAAGTTAAAGTTCATTTGAAATGGATTCAGGCAGAGTTGGGAAAACTGTCTTGTGGTCAGATGAATCGAAATTTGAAATTCTTTTGGGAAACCACAGAGGCTGCATCCATCAGACAAGAGGGGGGAGGGACCATCCGGCTTGTTATCAGGGCTCAGCTCAAAAGATCTCTGATGGTTAAAGGGACACCAGTGCTGGACATTTTACCAGTTGAAAAACACCAGCAACTGGTCTCTTTATTACCCAGACATAACAGAAGATACTGCAAAGTAGTAAACACCACCCTTTCCCTACTTTTTTAAGATATGTCAATGCTTTGAAGAAAAAAAAAAAGATGGTACAGATCCTCACTTTTAACATTTGATATTTTTCTTTATTCTATCATGACAAAAATATGAGTTTATAAGATTTGGTAAATATTGCATTCTGTTTTAGTTTACATTTATCCTTTTGGCGTTGTACAGTTTATGCTGTATTGTACTGCATAAACCTGTCCTCAAATCACATCTGCAGCAGATTCAAGTTAGACACAATAACCTTTACAGGAGTTTAGTGGAGATTAGCTGTATTCAGACTAAGCTACAGCTTAAAGTGCACACTCTGTGAACGCGGCTTTGAGGTCTTTGGAGGTCTAAACCATCATGAAAACTTAAATCATCGGCTTAGTAAACAACAGAACCCAAATGTTCATGCAGTCATCATAAGATGATATTGATAAGCTGCATTATGGAGGATTAAAGGATGAACTTCATTTGAATTAGACTCCTCGGCAGAGCTTAGATGTGTCTTGTGATATCGGGCTGCAGGCTCCTGCCCTGACTGATTAGATTTCACTCATGCATATGTGAATTTTTATGGGTTTAAAAAAAAAAAAAAAAGAAATGAAATCACACAGTTCAGAAACTAAGACCAAGTTCTATCTGAGTTGTTTATCTAAAAAGTGAGACTTGACTGGTATCTTGTGTGTGGGGGTAAACATGATTAAGTGACCCACATTAAGGTGACGCTTTCTGTGACCTATTACCTGAAATAATCACACGAGGCTGCCAGGAGGATACGGTGGGCGTGGAGGTGTCGACCCTCCACCACCAGCACAACATCAAACATGATGCCACTCTGTCTGAGAGCCTGCAGGCCGTCCAGCAGGCTGCGGAAGTGGGCTGAACTTCTGAAGATCTGTCGGCCCGGACAGCCGGACGCGCCAGCGCGCCCCCCCACCGGCCTCAACGCCCCATCCTCGGTCATGGCAACGCACTGTCGTTCAGGTTTCATCACTTCCATCTGTCCAGTACCAGCATCGTTCAAAGTTTCCTTCCCCTGTTTGGAGCGCAGCCTGGTAAACAGGAAGAGGAGGCGGAAGCCGCTCCGCTGGTCTCGCTTGTTTTCCGTCACCGCGCAGTCAGTGTAACGTAGCAGATTTGAGACATGTCATCCAGATTAACGCCAGACAGTAAAGTCGTTGTGCCTGTGTGCCTTGACTTGCTGCCAGCTGTTCCTCCGCCGTTAAGCCCTCACACTGCGCTGACTGTTATGCAAGCTGAGAGCTGGTTAGCCTGCTAGCTGACGTGACCCACAGCAAAAACAGCTCGGATCTATTTAAAAGTGAAGCGACATCTGCGAGCGAAAAAACTCGTCAAGAAATAAAACCGGTCTCCGAGAACAAATGAGTCGCAAAGACATGAATATGAATACAAAGCAAGTAGCAGAGACGCCTGATTTTCTTCTAGACAAGATCAAAACAAGTCTGTTTACTTTTGGTGTCAGGTGTTGAGCTCAAGCGCTATTGGTTCTTAGTGTCCGATTGTCCCGCCCAGTTTCTAAAATCGAACCAATCACAGACGTCTTTGCAGGGAAATAATATGGCAACGTCACGTGTAGTTAGATGAAGCCGTTTTAGTACAGCAAGAAACTTGTCATTGACGATAAGCAAGATAAAATTATGTTTTTCTTTCAGTTTCATTAATAAAACGAAGGCGTATGTACTGTAGGCTCTGCCACAACTGTACGGTTTATTTTTAGTTGTACTTCTGTCTCTTCAACACAAGAGGGCACAGTCGCTCTCTTGAACATGTGTAAAAGGCTTCGTGTCGCTCCAGTTTATCAGCTCCGGAGGTTGAAGCCATTCCCTAATGTATTTGCTTTTTACTTAATTGCATTTTTATGCCGCTAGATCTTAACTGTAGGCTTTTTTTTATTTTCCTGAACTCTACATTGCTCCAGTTTAGACCGAAACAAAATTATTTTACTGTATTACATCTATTTAAATTCTGGTTGAAGTTGCTGTACCTTGAATTTAATTACATGCGATTTGAAAGCTTCATTGGCAAAGAAGCAGGAACTTTGATATCCCTAGTCTACGGGTTTTTCGTTTAAAAAAAAAAAAAATCATTTTTAACAACTGTTTGTTGTTTTGTGTCATTTTTGCTTCCTCAATATTTGATATTCATCAAATCAAATGCTTTCCAGATTATATTTCCACAGTGTGATAACTGCAGGAGCCTTCAGGGAGATTTCCCAAGACAGCAAATTGGGTTTTTTCATTTTTCTTTTCTTTTTTTCTTTATTTTGTGTATAAAACCCTAAATCAGAAAAGGCTATCTTGGGGGGAAAACAAAACAAAACAAAACAAACAAAAAAGAAAAACAGCAATTCTCACATTTACTTTGATTTCCTTTTTTCTTTGCAGACAGCATCAACTATTTATTTGGTATTCTAAATTATTTTGTCAGCTTTGTTCCATTAAAATAGATCATATAAATATTCCATACCTGTAATACATTCAAAAACGCCTGGTATGTTGGTAATTTTGTCCTAGTATTGAGGTGCTTAAGGTGAAAGAAAGATAAGGATGAAGTTAGATAACAGGTGATGTCAACGGGTAATTGCAGTGATGATCTGTGAAAGACTTTGAGGATTAAAGATGACCAGAGGATCTCCACAAGAATCAGTGTTTCTCAAAGAAAGATTAGAAGTGTTTTGCATAAGTCTCCTCCTACGCTGTATAATACTGTTTTACATTGTTATAATGATTCAAAGAAACTGGAGGAACATCAGTGCGTAAAGGGCGAGGGCACAGCAGGCATCTGTGATCTATGATCCTTCAGATGGCACTGCATCAAGAACTGTCATTCATCAAAAGCTGATATAACTCCATGGGTAAAGAATTAATTTGGGAAACCTTTGTCAAGATAAGATAAGAAGCTATATTGTTATTGCACAGCGAGATCCAGTGAAACGTCATACCAGCACTACGTGCGCTACAATAAAAAGCTACATTCACAAGTATTGCACTTTGAAATTTCGCGGTGCAGTAAAGAAGTCATGTACAACCCAACCACCTGCCTTTTAGATCCTGTTCCCACTCTGCTTTTGAAAACTTTTTTTATGAATCCTTAGAACGTGAGCTTTGAAACATTGTGATCTGCTCTGGTGTCTGACAACTGTGGTGAAACCTCTTCTGAAGAAGAGCAACCTGACTCCTGATGTTCTGAATAACTAGACCAGTATCCAACCTGCCATTTTTAAGCAAAATTTTAGAGACACTTGTTTTTATTCATTTAAATTGATTGGTTGGCCTCTCTAGTGCTGTTTTTAACTGGTTCCAGTCCTATCTCACAGAAGTTTTCTGGTAAGTATGGATACATGCTTATCAGGGATCCATGAAATCAAATGCAGCGTGACCCAATGTTTTTTACTGTTTTTACTTTATAAAGCACTTTGTGCTGCATTTTTATTGGGCTAAAAGTGCAATATGAATAATGACTGATTGATTGAGTTTAGCCTTGTCCAGAGGCAGTGTCAACATCTTTGAGTTTGGAGATGTGTTGTAGTCAGACAAATTAATAGTCCAGAACTTTTTTTTTTCCCCTTCGGTGAATGGATCCCATGTGCTCCTGACCAAAGACAAAAAAAAGACAAGTCCTGTTGTTATCATCAAACCTAAACCACTGTTATTAAAAACCAGATGATGGTATGGTGCTCCATGAGATGCCTTGGCAAAGATCATTTACACTTTTGTGAGGGCAGCATTAAGTCAGAAAATCAATATATGCTGCCTCAGAGACAGCAATTTTTCCAGGGAGATCCATGCATTTTTCTGACAATGTAAAATTACATTCTGCACACATTACAAAGGCATGGCTGAGGAAGAAGAGTGTCCACACCCCCTACAGAGACTTTGTGGAGAAATTTGAAATGTGACAATGAGCCAACACTGCTGCACACCTTCACAAAATAACATGTGAAATGCTTCGTCAGTGCCAGAAAACCTTAGTGTTGAGAGAAGGACAGGTGGCATTACAAAGTTGTAAAAGCTTTGCTTTCCCAACTTTTTTTGCAAAGTGTTGCAGTCCCGAAAAGCAAAAATGGATGATTATTAACATTTGCATCTTCATTTACCATTTCCCCATATTGAACCAACATTTTCTGATTTGTGGTTAAATTTATAAATGACTGTAGTTTCCTTACTGCTTTGATTTTGCTGTCTCATTCATCTTTTGTCGAGGCTTTAATTTGTATATATCATTTTCTGACACACACAGTGGATTTTCCTCCACTCTAAAAAACACTGTTGGAATAATTCATTGCTCGATCTATTTTCCGGGTCAATGTGCATTGCTGTGGAGTGCACAAGGAAGATTGAGGGGCAGGGAAGGGGTATACTTTTTGTCACACTGAGTGTCAGAAATATAAATTCTAAACCTTTTTTTTTTTTGTCTCTTGTTGTTATCTATCATGTAGAAAGCTCTTACCGGAGTCATAGCTTGCTGTAGAGAGACAAATAGGCTTACATGGTGCACGTCTAGTGTGACAAATCATATCACACACTGACGCAGATTCCCTCCATTTTCATGGAGTGCTGGTTGATCAGAATGCTTGCACTCTTGCTGTGTTGTCGTAAGACTGAAAGTGTGGTTTTGCTGCTCCTGGATGTTTCAGAGAGTCTGCTTGGTCTGCTTTGCTTTTACACGGAGTGCAGCATTCCAGTGCATTAGCAAAGCATCTCTTTTCATCAGCAGAGGGCTGTGGAGCAAGCGCACCCTAGTCTGCAGGAAAGAAATGACAAATGAAAACAAAGTGGGTAGCATTTACAAGATTAACTGTCAAGGTTGTACTACACACGGAGAGAGAAGTGAAAAAGGGATGCTGGGAAGAGTAATTATGAAGACACAGAATAGTCCAGTACAGACATCTGCGTGACACAGATCATGCACAAATAAGCCCGGCTCAAAAAAAAAAACTGTTAATAAACAATATCACAAGGTTTCATTCCTAAGAACTGGTGTGTAGAGAGGACAGGTATGGTGGTGCAGTGTGCGTGCTAGGAGCTACATGGGGTCTAACGAGGAGTTGTGCAGCACAGCAGGCTGTTTGGAAAAAGTGAACACAGCAGTCACTTCACACATTGTGGTTCCTGTTTGTTGTGTCTGATAAGAAAAGAAACTGGCAGACTCAAGGACAATGGAACTGATTAGTCTGAGGCGACAGAACTGAAGTGATGACAGTCATCTGCCCCCAACTCATCTTCACTCTGCATTTGTTTTCTCATATGACACAAAAAAATTATCAATATTTCATGCATGCTAGACTTGAATCGAAAATGTTCTTGAGCATAACTCTTCATAAATATGCTCTCGGTGCTATGGATGATACAGGATGCATAAATTTACCTGGAGAATCAAGAGAAAGCCAAATGTGTTGACAGTGTGAAAAGCTGGTTAGGCTTTAAGGAAGGGGAGCAGTGTGTGATGAACTGTGTGTTTTATTTTGCACACTAGCTGCTCTGTGATTCATATGCTGGAAGCAGAGTTGTAAAGTGACTTAGGAGCTGCCGTGGCTGGTGCAATTTTCCTGGGGGTGCTTGGCGACAGTGAGGGCAACTAATCAGTTATACACCAAAGACCTGTAACACACAAATATTCAGTGCCGCTGTTTGATGAAGCCGGCCAGCTATTTGAAGGCAGCAGCCATGTGATTTTTATCTCTTCCTAAACAATAAACAGTGGGAGGGGTGGGGTGTGGGATGGGGGTCATTTCTGCTGCCCTGAGACGGTTTCTCATCAAAACACATTTGGACGTCATAGTGTGATAATACGGATACAAATTAGCATGTCACTGAGGAATCATGTGGAATAAAAGATAAAAAATACTCACATTTATTGTTTGATGATCATTCCAAACTTCAATTCTGTGACTCTCAAATGAGTCATTTCTGTGGGTGGGGGGTTGTTAGAGTTAGGGTTGGGGGTGCAGAGAAAACAAACTCATGCTGCTGGAATGTTTAAACCTCTTTACAGTGTGTGCATGTCCACAGAGTGGATGAGGTGTTACTTAGCACTAAGAGGGAAAAATGGAAATCAATTCAAATTTTGTACACTCATCATCGACTAAGTGAAAAAAAAAAAAAAAAACAAACGCAAAAAAACCCCCAAACTTGTAAGGTCTTGCAGAGACGGACTGAGGGTGGTTCATCACTTTTTCACACAGCCTACACGCATGAGGAAATCAAGCATCTCCCGGAGGAAAGTATTATGCAAGACAGCAAGCAGGGACATGATAGCTCTAGATAGCTTGGCTAGACTCTGCCTTGACAGCAGCTTTCCAAGGAGAGCTTTGCTCTGTGTCATGGGCATTTTACGTTTACCGCAAATGGGATGTGACACATAACAGCTTTGTGTTTATAGTTTTACACAGGCACAAAATTATTCATTTGAATTCCACTCATCTAAAAATGGTCAGCATGTACAGTCATGGAAAAAATTATCAGACCACCCTTGTTTTCTTCAGTTTCTTGTTCATTTTAATGCCTGGTACAACTAAAGGTACATTTGTTTGGACAAACATAACAATAACCACAAAGATTGCTCATAAGAGTTTTATTTAAGAGCTGATATCTTACCATTTTCCATGGTTTTCTTGATTATAACCTAAATCATTTAAGTTTTTACATCAATAGCTATGGCGTTGTACTGCCAAAAACACTGCTTTTATGCATTCAGTGTTTTCTTTTCTGTCTGTTTTAGTCACATGATGATGTTTAGTGGTACCAGGTATTAAAAATGAACAAGAAAGTGAAGAAAAAAAATGGTGGTCTAATAATTTTTTCCATGACTGTATATACTCTTAGATCTACTATGCTTTTCTAAGTGTTTCCGATAGTCAAAATTCACAAACCTGTGGTTATTGCCATCCACTCCAGCACTTGCAGAGCGCAGCCAAGACAAATGTGACTGATATTGGATGACATTTTAAATGGGATGGACTAAACTGCAGCCAAGAATCTGAGTGGATAAATGGTCTAAACTCTGTAGCCCAAAATGAAAAGCTTAATTACAGTCACTATTCTCCCAACAAAATGAATACATGTCTATCATTATCATTATTGTAATGATTATTTATAGTTTGTTATTTAGGCTCAAACCTCATCACCACCTACAGATAATACCTGCACTGGGATATTAGAAGTGATGAACACCAATTTAACCCTCTGTGCTAATCCTTGAAGTCTGAGGCTGAGGTTCAACTTCTCAGCAGAAATAAACATATCAACATCCTGGTTATTCAATACTACTACCACGACGATGAATAATAATGGTAATAAAAATAATATTAATCGAATCGTCACCTTAACATGGCGGAGGTGTTTGCGTACTTGAATGATCCCAGGAGCTTAGTTGTCTGGCACATTTTCCCTGGTAGGGTCTCAGAAGGCAAATTGATTCTGGGGAACTGGCAGACTAAATGCAATTCCAATGACTTGTATGGAGAGAGGAGCTCTGGATAGCAGCCAAAAGCGTGGGCATTGGTGTGCCAACTCTTGGTTGATGAAACTGGCTCTTGGGACATGGAGCATTGTCTCTCTGGTGGGGAAGAAGCCTGAGCTTGTGCGTGATGTTGGAAAGTACGGACTACATATAGTCGGGCTCACAGCATGGGCTCTGGAACCAATCAACCAATTTGAGTTTGAGTGGGCCATGTTCTGCACCTCCACTGACCAGACCTGTGGCCACAAGGTCATTGGTTCCTGCTGTGGTGCTGATTCTTAAACCCCAGGATACCCCAGGAGAGAGAGGCCATCAAGCTGAAAAGGGAGTCCTATCGAGCTTGGTTAGCTTGTGGGACTCTGGAAGCAGCTGACAGGTACTGGCAGGGCAAGCCAGCTGCAGCCTTGATGGTTGCTGAGGCAAAAACTCAGGTATTTGGAAAGTCCCAGGAGGCCATGGAACGTGACTTTGAGAAGACTGGCAAACCATACCTCAGGTGAGGAAAGCAGTGCCTTACCAACACCATGCTCAGTGAGGAGCTGTTGACCTCGACGGGAGACGTCGCCAGGCAGTGGAAGGAACAGCTCAAGGATCTTCCATGGAGGACACTGAGTCTGGATTCTGAGATGGGCTCGCCCATTACAGGAGCTGAGCTCACTGAGGTAGGTCAGAAGACCCATGTTTGTAGGGCTCTGGGAGTGGATAAGATCCACCTCAAACTCCTCAAGGCTCTGAATGTTGTTGGGCTGTCTTGGTTGACAGGACTCTGCAACATCATGTGAACATCAGGGGCAGTACCTCTGGACTAGCAGACTGGGTTGGTGGTTCCTCTATTCAAGAAGGGGGACCGGAGGATGTGTTACAATTAAAGGGGAATGACATTCATCAGCCTCCCTGGTAAGGTCTATGCAGGGATGTTGGAGAAGAAAGTCCGGTTGACAGTCGAATCGCCGATCCAGGAGGAGCAATGTGGGTTCCATCCTGCCTGTGGAACACTGGACCAGAACACTGGACCACCAAAACAGTCCTCATGTGTTTTGTGGACTTGGTGAAGGCATTTGACTGTTTCCTTTGGGATGTCCTGGAATATGGGGTACTGGGTCTGTTACCACGGGCTGTCCAGTCCCTGTGCAAATAGAGTTTGGTCCGCATTGCTGGTAGGAAGTCAAATTTGTTTATGGTTACTGGTTGATATTTGTTCCTAACCTTACCTATGGTCATGAACTGTGGGTAATGACAGCAAGAATGAGACTGCAGATACAAATGGCTGAAATTAGCTTTCTCTGCAGGGTGGCTGGACTCTACATTAGAGATAAGACGAGAAATTTAATCATCAGGGAGAGACTCAGAGTAGAGTAGCTGCTCCTCCACACTGAGAGGAGACAATTGAGGTGGTTTGGGCATCTGGTTAGGATGCCTCCCAGGGGAGGTGTTTCAGTCATGTCCAACTGGCAGACCTAGACAGACCTAAGAAATGTTAGAGACTACATCTACCAGCTGGTCTGGGAACGCCTTGGTGTCCTCCCAGAAGAGCTGGAGGAGATGGCCAGTGAGAGGGAGGTCTGGGCATCTCTGCTTTAACTGCTGCTTCGTGATAAGAGGAAGTTAAATTGCCACCAAATTGTGAAACTCCTCCCTCTGACACTTACTCATTTAGACCTGCATCCCCACAAGCAAGAATAACCTTTAAAAATAAACTTACTCACAATACACTTACAGCTGTGTTCATAACATTTTGGGATATATTTTATATGTTAGAGATTTTTAATTGTTTTAGATTCTTTGTTTTCAATTTAACGTGCTCATTTGCATTGTGTGCGCTTTAATTATTAATGTTACTTTTATTACTTTTTCCATCTCTAATGCTGCTATCCATCTCTAATAAAGCAATTTCCCCCAACAGATTAATAAAGCATATCTGAATTAGAATCTGAACAGTCCTGTTTGCAGTCACCACGTTATTGTAAGTTCTGAATCATATGTTGGGCTATGCTTAATGTAACCAAGAAAACCAGCAGGGACTTCGATTAAAGAGGCCACAACGGTTAATGTGGGTCAAGTCATCTGCCTTTTTATTTTTAAAATATATAAAAACTAAATCAGAGAAAAACAAGAGGGCAGATCGTCATGTTATGACCAACCACTCACCATCTGTGACAGAGTCTAAAAGAAACAAAACCTAGCACACTTAAAATAAGATACACCAAAAAAATAAAAAAAAAAATAAAAAAAATCACCCTTTAAAGTGGACTCTCAGTGTCATCACTACACCAGCGAGTGGAGGGCCCCACCAGCCCCAACACTAGAAAAAGGAGAACAGTATGTTCAAATTCTAAAACAATTAGATAAATACAATTAAAAGACTAAAATACTAAACTAAAATAAATGGCAGTTAGTGCCATGCCTAAAAGAAACAGATTGACAGACCCAGAATTAAAAATCATTAAAATACACATACCTCAGGGCGCACACATGCACCCCTGCATTACCCTGACAATAAAAATACTATTCATGTTATAAAAACAATACTTGAAGTCGTTCTTACCAGAGCAGGATCCACCGTCACAATCACATGATGTGCAGGGGCGCCGCTAGGGATTTTGGGCCCCATGAAAAGAATCTTTACCGGGCCCCCCAACACAGCGGCGAAATTTGTTTATGCTATTTTTGATCATCATTAGGGGCCTCTCTGGGCCCCCCTCAATCATGGGCCCCTATAATCCGTATCCTTTACCCCCCCTTTTCGGCGCCCCAGTGTGAGGAGAGTGAGTTTTTAAGTCACACCTGCCTTTAATCAGCCTCTCCTGATTGGCCACCTGCTCCGGGGGCTTCCTGTAACCTATTACTACATTAACTTGAAGCAAAGTGATTAAAAACAAACAAACAAAAAAAAAGACTTTGGCACACACAGATTTGCCTGGAACTCTATGAATTACTTTAGTGGTCTATAAACAAACAAACAAAAAAACAAAAAAAAAAAAAAAAAAAAAAAAAAGAGGAAGAGCATTGTGAACATTTCAGTGAATTAAAGTAGAAGGTTCAGGAGGACTTATGAACCCTAAACTGATTTTAAACCTCTAGCCTGCTAATCCAGTTGAGCTTTATTAAACCACATCCTCAGGGCTCAAGTTTATTTCTTTCATTTGTTGCTCACTAAACTGATTCTTTTTTTTCCCCCCTACCTTAAATCTGTTCAGTCTATTGATCTTTATGTCATATTCAATCATTTTCCAGTTGGTTGTGGTAGGAAAGCACAGTGTGACTGTCTTCATTACTGACTGGTTGAAGTTTTATGCCAAAGGAAAAGGCAATGAGATACTGAAGTCATTGTTACACATGCTCTCCAGCTGTAACATGTTCCAGTGAGGAGACATATGACACTGCGAACATCCACAAAAATCTCTCCAGACTTCTTACTGAGACTTTGCTGCTTGCTCCAAAGCAATATCCTCAGAAAATCACTCAGGGAGGCAATGTGTGAATGCAGACACAATTAATCTTCTGGAGCATTTACTACAACCAGTTGCGCACATTAGTAAGATTTACTGCTTCATTTTTCTTTCTTTGTTGACCTGTATGGTGCTTTCCAGGCTCTCTGAATCACTGTGGAACTCATCATCACTGTAGCCTGCATCTTTTGTGCTCCACCCAGACTACCTTCCCACACATGTCCATCACTGAGTCTCCTGCTGGGGAGTTCTTGTAAGAAAAGCAACAAAGAAAAATCATATTACTAGAGAAGCTAAATAGTAACTCCATGTCCCTGTGCTAATAGTGTACAACAGCTACCTGGAGATGTTTAGTTTGGCACAAAAAGCTCAGAACAAGAAGAAAAGCAGTGACTGACCCACTTGGTGTGTAATGTTGGTGCAACACACTGCTATATTGAATGTACTTGGAGTAAAAGTTTAAAATGCAACAGCCTCTAATTTTATAATATTGCTAATGGGTAGCTTACAGAAGAGCCCAAAACAAAAATCAACAGTCCCAGCTTAGCAGGAGGAGAGGTCTGAAAGACAAGCCAAACCAGGGCTGCTGGATAGCTCACCCATGTACTGAGGCTAAAGTTCTTATGTAGCGGACCCTGGTTTGACTTATGACCTGTCTAACCTCTTTCTCTGTCTGCCCCAGTCTCCTGTCAAAATTACTTTCAATAAAGGCCACTAGGCCCTGTGATAGACTGCAGACCTGTAGAGGGTGTACCCCGGGAGAGACTAGGCTCCAGCAGACCCCCGTGACCCTGAAACAGGAATAACCAGTATAGATGATGGATGGACAAAGGCCACTAAAGCCACAACAATCTTTTTAAAAAGGAGAGAAAACAAACAAACAAAAAAGAAATTAAAAAAAGAAAGGGCCTAGCAGAGAACACGGGCCAAACAGCTCACAGACAGGCAGGAGTAGCTCAGGGGCCCAGCCATGTGGGAAAACTGATTGGCAAGACCATTCTGATGAAATGCCCGGAGGCAGACCAGCAAACTCTGAAGCTCTGGCTCTGACTGCACCCCTGCTGGGACTGGAACTGGTTTGAGGGGTTGATAAAGGAGTTTTCATTTTCATTCGTTATGATCTCATTTTTTATTCTTTACTGAGGCCATACTGACTGAACAACCTGTTTCACCCAATAAATTGCATGATCTGACCTTCTTAAACCTGAATAATGTTTTTCTCCACCAGTGCAGACACCTGTTAGTCTGAGAACCGGGATTTGAGTTGTACTTCATCTCTTCCTTTTCTGATGAGAGCATTCTTTGTTCCCATCTTGCTGGTCACGCTCAAACAGGGCAACCTGGACCGCCTCGAGGACTGGAGGAAGGGACGCTCCCTGCTGGGGGATCTCCAGTGCAGCTCCGGCGCTGGCTCTGACGGAGCAGATGTTGGCTCAGCCCGTGAGCTGGGTACATGTACAGCCCCTGCCTGGCTGGAGACTTCTCCAACAGATGGATTCTGATGTTGTAGAGGCTGGAGAGCCCGGCACTCATGTCTATACAGCACACACGCTTTTATTCAGAGTACCTTTTCATTATTTTCCAACCGCTGAAATTTTTATCAGTTTGCTGGTGCATAAGAAGTTTGACAAGGTAAAATCCTGCCCTTTAACTTTCCATCCATCTATCCATTATTTATGCCCGCTTAATCCTCTGCAGGGTCACTGCTGGAGTCTATCCCAGCTCTCTTCAGGTGAAAAGCAGGGGTACATCCTGGACAGGTCACCAGTTCATAGCAGGGCCACACGTAGACAAACAAACATACACACTCACAATCACTCCTACGGGCAATTTAGAACCACCAATTAACCTGACATGCATGAGTTTGGACTGTGGGAGGAAGCCGGAGTACCCGGAGGAAACCCACGCAAGCACGGGGAGAACATGCAAACAGAAAGGCCCTTGCAGAGATTTGAACCAGGAACATTCTTGCTGTGAGGCAACAGGACCACCAAGCCACCGTGCTGCTTGCCTTTTAACTTTTTGTAGGCATTTTTTAGTTTTCGATAAACAGATAATTATACAGCCTATTGATTCTCAAATTGCTGTATTGTGACATTATTGTAAAACCATGTACCATGAAGGACCTGGTGATTTCCATTCCTAAAGCAGTTATAGATCTTTGAACTGCTCCAATCAGCCAAAGAAGGACCCAGCAGGTAATGATAGATCACTGCAGATGAAAAAAAAAATCTTTGTAGACAACAATGTTGGATATGTTTGTGCTGATCACCTAAAAGAATATGTTCCAAGTGTTAATTTGAGAAATATTGCCACTCTACCACAACAAGTCAGACCTTTCATATTTGAGCCTCGCTTTCTGATCTGTTGCTTATATGAAGGTATTGATTTCCTCCAGACTGAACACCGCAATTAACTGTGATGAAAAAAGGCTTCCATTTTCCAACATGTTTTGCTCCCCAGAATATGCTGCAAGCGGGAGTCACATTTGAAGAGAACACCAGGGTGTGCTCCGTGTCCGGTTTGATCTGTACAACTGAAGGTTGCTTGTCATCCCAGACTACCTGAGGCACTGTGGCATTTGTTCTTGGCTGGGGTTATTTAAAGCTCCGGGGGCTTTATAGAACTGTGTTGCTTTGATGGTGTCAAAGATCACTTCCACTTGGTTCATGTAAGAGGCTGCGATACTGCAGGGAAGATTGTGTCACCATTCAAAGCACGATTGCAAAAGCAGGGCAGACAAGATTCATTTGTAGTTCGCTAAAGGTTAGTGGACTCTAAAAGGCGAACAAACAAGACAAAAACGAGTGAGTAGAAATCAGGTTTCTCAAGGCCATGGCTAAAATCAGGCTCAGTGAAAGCAGGTTAGTAAGACTGGAGCCTAATGGCAAGCAGCACAGAGAGAATCTGCCAGAGATGATGTATTTAAGCACAGGGAGCTGAGCGCCTTGGAAACAGGTAAGAGGGTAGGCTGGGAATGCTGATAACTGGAGGGGAACAGGACAGGGAGGGATGGATCGGCATGTCACGATAGGACATGGAAAGCACACAACAGAGGGAGAGAGAGAAAAACAAACACTGAAAACGACTTTGCCACATGTTGTGCTCAGCTCTCATAATTCCCCTGGTGGCAGATCCATAAAATTCAGATGGGGAGGGGGGGTTACAGATTCAATGTGAACCTGAATTATTTGAACATGTGACATCTTTGACTTGTTATCTTTTTACCAGGGATGTAGGTTGCAAACAAACTCTTATTTATCCAAAACTAGCATTACAGAAAGTATAGCCAGAGTGCCGGCAATTTAATGCAAAGACAAGTCTCAAGAATCTTAAATTGTCATCTTACGTGTACGCATTTATTTCAGTTCACAGTGTTCAGAAATGGATAATGATAGATTTGCCTCCTTGGAAGACATGCCATAAAAAAAAAGCACTCTGCTGCTGAAAAGAACACGAGCAAAACTATAGTTCTGGCCTTATTTGGTGGTAAAACATGAAGCTGAAGACTGGTGGACAATCACACACAAATCACCCAGCAAAAATACTACTGCAAAAGGATGCAATACAAGCTTAAGAGAGCAACAGAGCCCATACTAACACAGAGAACAATATTACACGTATAACACTCAAGTACATCTAGGTTTCAAGGGGGTCTGCTGCTCCAAACCCCTTAAAACAGTTACAGCGTTTTATCTTTTTTCACTGTGCCATTATTTATTGGATGAAAATGAGGCCAAAAAACAGACAAAGAAAAAAAAAATCATGGGTGCAAAGTTAAGTACATCCTTATTGCTTTCCACAGGATTGAAGAGAGGTTTCAGTCAGGTGCTGCTAGTCATCAGCCTTTAATGAATTGATCATCAGCAGGTGTGCAGACGTCTATAAAAACATATTTTAGCAATTTACTGCTCCAGAGCGTTCAGGTGTGTGTTAACACAATATCAAGAGGGAAAGACGTAAACAACAGTCTGAGAAAAGCCACTGCTGCTGCACATCAATCTGAAAAGGGTAATAAAACCATTTTGAAACAATCTGGAGTTTAACGTTCCACAGTGAGAGAGATTATTTACAAGTAGAAAGTGTTCCCAGGAGTGGACATCCCGGCACATTTATCCCAAAGTCAGACCATGTAATGCTCATAAATGTTTAAAAAAAAAAAAAAGGAACTACATCTCAGACCTTACAGGCCTCACTGGTCATGTTAAATATTAAAGTTCATGACAGCAGAGTTAGGAGGCTGAACAATTATGGTCTGTTTGGAAATGTTGCTGGGAGGAAGCCTCCTCTGTCTAGAACACAGAAACATGACTGAGGTTTGCAAAACTTCCTCTGAACAATCGTGTCCATCATGTTTGGTGAAAGCAAACACAGCATTTCAATAGAAACTACTTATACCCGCTGTTAGGCATGGAAAAGACAGGTTGATGATTTGGGGTTGTCTTGCAACCACAGGACCAGGGAACTTTGCAGTCATTGAGTCAACCATTATCTCTTCTTTATATCAGAGAATCAGCAATGTAAATGTGAGGTTCAAATGTCTTTTTTTTTAATATTTTATTTTCACTTTTCAAACTTTTTTTTTTTTTTTTTTTTACAAAGAATAGGAAACAAGACACATACAAAACAAATACCCAGCTCCTGACATTGCTACCAGAAGTAATTGAAGCAATAAAAGAAAAGACAGAGGCTACATGAGTACATCTACAATACCCGAAACAGTCCAGTGCCTTCTGTCTATTGTCAGGGATGTGAGTAAAAAACAAAAATATAAAACAAACACAAATACACACGCACAAAGAACCCTGAGAGGATAACAATAAAGTACAGGAAAAATATTCAAATAAATTACCATTACCACATAGCAGCCTGATTTATTGTCCGTTATGACTGGTCGAGTAAGGCCAAAAATGGCTTCCGTATCTTATCATAGAGATGTGGTTCACTCCCTCTGCTTAGACTGGAATCGTTCCATCCTGGAAACAAAAACCATCTCATTGAGCCATCTCTTAAAGCATGGGGATGGTGGAGACTTCCAGTTAAGTAAAATCAACTTCTTGGCTGCTACCATGCCCGTTCTGAGAGCCCATTTATGAGGTTCAACTGTCTACCAGGTTAAATTAGGTTGTGAGACAGGACGGTGGTCCAACATGCACTAACAAATCTGCAACAGAACCACTAAAAAGATAAATTCATCAAAGTTTTAGAATACCCTAATTATAAGTCCCAAACTCCAAGAATAGTGGCTCTGTGACATTTCCATATGAGTCATGGCATGAAGCTCGACTGTGCAGCATCGATATGTTCGATATCCACTGATGGAAATCTCTCCCGGGGACGCGGCTACCTGCAGGGAGCTGTTCAGCGTTATAAAGAATGACTTCAAATTCCTCCGCAACCGTTGTGAAAGGCTGATAAAGGTATGCAGGAGATGACCCTTCAAGCTGCTGCTGCTGAAGATAGATCTGCAAGCTACTGTTACATGGGGGCACTTAGTATTCCCCACATTATTTTCACCTTTTGATAAATAATGACTGATTTTTAAAAAAAAAAGTTGTTTTGTTCATCTGAGGTTGTATTTGCTTAATATTAACACCCACTGCTCTCACGTGATTTTATTGTGGTTTTTTACACAAACAGGAATAAAAGACAGGATATCGCATTTCTAAAAGCCCAACTGTCTTTGCGAAGTCCTGACAAGCACTTCCTTTAATGAAAAGGATTTCTTTTTCCTAGTGTTACTACGCTTCAGAGCACAAAACTTTTTCTTTGCACAAAGTTACCATCTCTTCCCTTGTTTTGGGTTTGTTTCTACAACGAAACCGTTGCGAAGCACTGAATTGTTAAAGAGTCTGTTCATTTGAGATTTTCTGTCAAAACAGAAAACAAAAACAGGCGATGGGTTCACAAATACACAGCTTCTGTGGCTCCGCGCTCAGAAATAAACAAATACTGCGAGCTGCAGCAGTGGAACAATTTATAGTTAATGAGGCAGAGTACTTTATTGATTTACATCCCCGCTCACGCAAAAGATTATGAAGAATTTTCCCAGTAGACGCATTTGAACGAATGCCTTATACGCAACACGAGTCTCTCTCTGAATCCAAATATGGCTATCTTTGAAACAGGTTCTGTGTCGTGTAAATGGATGCAGGATGGGAGACTGAACAGTTGGTCGCACACCCGAGGCAAAAAGTGATCCAACAGCAATCAAATACTACATGTGACAGGAAGGTAATGTGATACGTAACAAAGCACCTAACAAAGCACAGTTTCCTTTCTTCTATTCCTTTTCATGTGCTGTGTGACTGAAATATCAGTTTTAGAAACAATGTTCCCTGTTCCGTGGGAAGCATTTTGCTTTCCAGACTGTACAAGCTTCATTGGCCTCAATTATTTGTACTGAATCAAGCTGTCACTTTTCAATTATATTGAAGCGGTGGACACGCTATCAAACAAGAATATTTCGTGTATCAATAATTGCCAGCTGTCTCGAAACGTAATACATGTTTTAACAAATGTTTCAGGCTCTACTTGTAGCAAAAACAATGTTCAAAGAAACGTCAACAGTGTGATTGACAACAGTGTTGATTGTTCAACAGTCTTTCCATGCTTCAGAATACATCAGGTAGCTTTCCATTAAAATCCCACACATCCAACCATCCCATATTTACATCCCTGCTTTGCTCTGGAAACTAGGTTTCGTAGATTTATCATCTTGAGTGACTTGACACCCATGTCTCCGTGCCAAGTAAACACCCACAGAGCTGTTGTTGCTGGTGGCAAGTCATTTCACCGTTCTGCCTTTCAGACAAACAGCTATTACTGTCTCAAACAGCCTGCGCTTGACAGAGGAGTGTGTGGGGGGGACAGTGTGAAGAAGCAGTTAACAATCTGTTGCACGAGCAAAGGAGGTGCAAGAATTGGGTTTAAAATAGTTCTAGGTGTTAGAAGCAGAAGGATCTGAACCGGGACTGAAATCACGTTGATTTGATATGGAGCTGGGAAAAAAAGAAATGATGTAGAGGCGCAGACTAAAGATGCAGACAGTTCCGCCTTTGGTTTGTTAGCTTTGGTGTAGGGACCGAGACATCTGACATACAACCTCAAGTTGGTTAGTTTATGGTTTTACAACGGCAATTCCAAAAAAGGTCGGGACACTGTGTAAACACTGTGTACCCTTTCAGGAAAAATATTAACTCATTTTGAATTTGATGGCAGCAGTATGTCTTTTAAAAGATGGGAGGTGGACAACAAAAAGCCGGAAGAGTAAGTGGTACTAAAAGAAAAATCCCCCCGGGGGAACATCTTCCAACTAATTTGGTTGACTGGCAACAGGTCAGTGACATGAATGGATATATGTATCTATCTATCTATCTATCTATCTATCTATCTATCTATCTATCTATCTATCTATATATATATATATATATATATATTATGGCTGGGCAAGTTAACGCGTTATTATCGCGTTAATTCATTTATTTATTTACGCTGACATTTATTTTATCGCGCGTTAACGTATGTTGCTCACGTGCTTTTGTTTTGAAAAGTCCGTTTCTGGCTGCTGCAGGAACCGAAAGACAATTGGCAGGTAAACATGCGGAAAAGCTAAAACAGACATGGAGAACGGTAAAAATCCATGTACTTTACAGTTCAGGTGGTAACTCAGGTAGCAATATTAACAATTCTGTCTGAAAACAATAATTATGGACTGCCACAACATTTTGCGTCATTCCTCCATGTTACATCAGATCTGCTTCCATGTGTTCACTGTCCTGCTGTTCTCTAGCTGGTTACTGCAGAGCGGCTCCATCTAGTGGCACAGATGTGTAATGACAACAGAAAGTCCAGTGCTCGATTATAAAACAAATTCAGTCCCGTGGCCTGTTTTTTCATTTCGTATTTTTGATCCAAGTCTAAAATTTAAATATAAAAAAAACAGGCATTTTTTTCGTTTTTTAATGTTAGATTAAAAAAATGAAAAATGTAAGAAAATGACACTTTTTATTTTTTTTGTATTTTTGATTGACAATTGAAAATGGAAAGAATGAATGATACACGAATTGGTAAAGTTACTGTACTTTAACATGGACATTTTCACTTTAAAGTTCTCCCAGACGGAGGATTCAACAGAAACAAGGTTATTTGTAACAACTGACAAGTTGAACTCCCCGTTAAAAGTTTCTGCTGTTACCTCAGAAATTGCCTGCTTTAATGTTCTGATTGTGCTGAGCCACAATCATTTTGTTGGATTTCGTTTGTAGACTTTTTTTTTTTTTTTTATAAAACATAATGACATTAATGCCCTGGCAGTGGCCATAAGCTTTATTTTATTTTACATTTTTTAAGTTGAGATTTACACTAAATATGTGTTACTGACAAGTGCTGATTGTTAAAAGTGTTATGTTATGGCACTTTAGTTCATATGGCAGCAGAATATTTAAATAAAAGTGCATTTTACACTACTTTTGAATTCATTGTTTGATTTTGCATATACAATGCGATTAATCATGATTAATCAGAGAAATCATGCGATTAATCGCGATTAGAACTGCTTCTACAACTTGCAATTTCATATCAAGTATAAAATATTATCAAGTGGATGCCTGTGATCTTTGGGCCCTCGGGCAGCAGTGCATTAAAAACAGACACAGTTCTGGGAAATCACTGCATGGGCTCAGGAGCTGCTCACTGTCTAACAATACAGGTCACCATGCCATCCAGCAAGAAGACAGCAGCTTTTCTGGGCCAAAGCTCATTTAAAATGGACTGAGGTTAAATTTAAAAAAAAAAAACTATGCCGTGGTTCAACAAATCGAAATAGGGACCATCCAGCTTTTCACCAGCAATCAGGTGTCAAAGGCTGCATCTCTGGTGGATGGGGGGCGCGCCAGTGTTGCGTGGGAATGGCAGCTTGCACATCTGGAAAGGAAATATCAGTGCTGAAAGGCAAATACAGGTTTTAGAGCAACATGTGTGCAACATCCAGATCCCAGACACATATGGATTCTTTTTAAATAGACTTTTTTTTCCTCTAAGATTGTACATTTCCTTAGTTGAAACATGTTTCCTGTGTTTGAGAATTAAAAAATATGGGTTTATGCAACTTATGCCAACACTTTACCAACTTTCTTGAAAGTGGGTTTTTGATAAAGACAAGCATGTGTTTTCCATCACATTCTTGTGAAGAAGGCGTGAAAAAATGCAGGAAAGAAATTCTAAATTTATCCCTGGGATGACAGTGAATGAAGTCTTTGTCCTCTCGGATCGGCACCATCTGCAGTGACAGCAGACCACCGTTCAGGGACCACCGGTGTAGACCACCTTATTATTCTGGAAGAACCCTTCACGTGGTTCACAGGCATGAAAGACTGTACACATACAGCAAACCCTATGAAATCTTTAATCACTGCAGCCCGATCATTTTCCTCCTCATGAATATTAGATGACAAGGAAATTACAGCAACTTCTCCTGAAAGTTGACCTCAGTGGAGGACCTAACGTCCTGAGCTTCAGGTGGCTGAACCGGACCGTGCACGGCGGCTCACGCGTTTCTAATAACTCCATTTCCCCGTCGGCACCCTCTGCTGGGCGCGCGCCTGCACCGGCGTGTGCGCGCGCGCGCGCGCATAAAGTTATTATGTAAGATGTTCCCAATCACATCCCTGCTGGAGTCTGAGGCATGAAGTCGCTTTAAGAGGTATTTCAGCCGGCTGGACGCCTCCCACCTCCTCCCGACCCAAAACTCCGCCGCGCGTCTCACCTGATGCACAGCAGCGCCTCCAGTCCCGGAGGAAGGTTTCTGGACGCGAGGACGGCCAGTCTGGCGGGTAAGGAAAACATTATTTACATCTTTTTTTTTTTTTTAATATTATAACTGTTACGGGAAGAGTGGGTTATATTCAAGTAATCATAATTTCCATTTTCAGTCATGTTTCAGTCCGTCTGGTTTCTCGTGGCGCGTATGGATAGTTTAATACGCGACAGATGACAAGGCTGAAAGTACATTTAGCGCTCTGTGCGCCGCGCTAAAAGTGTCAGAAGCGCTTTTTAGTTGACATTTATTAGGTTTTGAGGTGGAGATGATGTTGCCCCCCCACCCCCGTACCTGCCCGGGTTCACCCCAGCGCGAGTAAACACATTTGCAGCGGGACTTTGGATCCAGGACAGCTGGACGCGCGCAGCCCCTCATCCGCTGGCGTTTCATCTCTTATCCTTATTTAATGTGCTCGTTTTATTGTCTTAAATGGCTTGAGTGAAGTGACTGAACAAAGCAAATGATAAGATTTATAAAGGAATCACAGCTGACACATCACCACATCCATCTATCTTCAGTACTACATGTTTTTTTTTTTTTTTTTTTTTTTTTGTAGGATCTTTCCTTGGGCTGTTTGTAAAGTGCAAGCAATCAGTATCATCTGCACATTAAGGATGAAATGTCATGCCAGCTTGTGGTGATAGCGTCAGTAAATTTCCCTGCTACACTGCTTCCCCTGCCAGCAGACACAACACACAGCAATGCATCACCACATTAAGCGTCCACGTTCTGCAATAAATGATCAGCATCAAGGCTGCAGGTTATATATGAGGCACATACACAGGCAGGCTGAGGTTCAGGACGGGAGACTTTGTTCCCCAAAAGAATTCAAGCTGGTGCTTGGAAGTTCTTTCTACAAGTATTTCTTTTGTCACGAATACTAATCACCACAGATGAAGCAGCACATCCTGATAGGACATTACAGCTCAGAACAGGGACAACCACGAGCAATTAATGTTCTACCTGTCAACATTCATCATTGTTAAGGAGTCCTCCATTAAAAAATGATAAATACCTTAAATCCTGCAGATGTAATTCTGTTTGCACAGCGGTGTTGCAAAACTAATTTTCAGGGGACTGAGCCGTGGGCAAAACATACCAGTTAATCAGTGCAGTGCTTTCACATTTAGAAATATGCTCATAGATGAACTCATCCACACGCACCATTCAGATGGTCCTGGTGTAATGAAATTGTATTTCTGTAATGTTTTCCGGTACATCAATTTGTACTGTTGTGGCTTGTAAGGACTGCGTGTGCCGTTGGGGCAGGGCAGCTGGTGCGGATGCTCAGTGACAACCAAAGGTTTCCTTTATGGTGAAACAGAGCAAATTCCCACCACCAGAAAGGAAGAGAACAGAGAGAGAGGGGATGATTGCCTCTGTAAAAGCAGTCGTTAACGTCGTCATTGTGGTGGAAAGTTAAATCAGCGGGCTATTAAAGCAACGCCACAAAGATCTGGCTCTTTGCTGTTTTCTTAATGAAACTACATCAGCGTTTCAGTTGTTCATATTGCCAGCACCGAGGGAGATGGGAGATCTGTGGTTCCACTCAGCCTCAAATCTTCACAACAACACAGATTTCATATTACCATCAGATGTTTTTTTTTGTTGTTTTTATTGCATTGTATTGCCTTCACTGCCGGTGTGGATAAAGATTAAATTTGACCATGAAAAACACACCGCGGCACCAAAAAGACACCTGTTCATTTGCAAAAACCCAATCCTGCAACAGCAAAATGACTTTTGTTCATTTAAAATGAGAAAGGTCTGAGTTAAGGCCAGTTTCTGTTTTTATGGAGTCACATTTCATTTTGAGTAACATAACATAGTTTAACTAAAAACAGCACAAAAGACTTTTTTCACAATAAAATATCAACTTCTATTTCATTTGAAGGAATATTTGATAACTTTCAGGACACACCGTCTACCTCTCATGATGTTCTTTTCCCTAATGCTGATAAAAACCAGCCAAAGTAACTTTGGACTTCCGCCCTGGTCCTCCTGCAATACTGTGAATGGCTTTATGGCACTATGTCGTATATCAATAACAATTAAAATAGTTCACAGAGCTACAGTGGACGTCATAGGAGAGACAATTATGAGACCTGAGAAAGTAATGACAGAAGAGAAAAAAGGATAGCGACCAAGCAGGAGAGCAAAGTAAAATCTGTAAAAGTGATGTAACATTCACACCTGTAGGGGGACCCGCTGAGCTAAAAACTGCAGAAGTTCCTTTGCGTTGCTTTAATAACAACACTCTTCAGGACCAGTATTTTGTTTGACTGGACTCACTCCAGTTTATTTTTTTTTCAGGGTACAAATGAAGACTGCTGTAAAGGCTGCTGCAGAATAAACACCAAGGAAAACTGAAAGATGCAGATCCTTGTCATAACAGCAGGTGAGACAAAGTAAATACATTTGGCTTTGAGGTGAGCCCAGAAGAGCTGTCCATGGAGCTGCAACACAACACCAATCACAACCAGGCCTTGTGGAGGGAGATACCGTGGGACTCCACGGAGGACTGCTCTCTCTCAGTGACGGGCACCACTTTCCTCATCATTGCCTACAGCACAGTGATGGCGGTGGGCCTCATTGGGAACTCTTGCCTGGTTTTTGTCATCACGCGGCACAAAGAGATGCACAACGTCACCAACATTTTAATCGCCAACCTGTCTTGTTCTGACATTCTAATGTGCATCATATGCCTGCCCGTCACCATCATCTACACACTGATGGACCGCTGGATCCTAGGAGACGCCCTGTGCAAGCTCACGCCCTTCATCCAGTGTATATCGGTTACCGTCTCCATCTTCTCCCTGGTCCTCATCGCCATGGAGCGCTACCAACTCATTGTCCACCCGACAGGATGGAAGCCTGTGGTAAACCAGTCTTACCTGGCAGTGGCTGTCACCTGGATCGTGGCCTGCCTAATCTCGGTGCCTTTCCTCTCGTACAGCGTACTCACCCTGCCTTTCCAGAACCTCAGCATTCCTTTCCCGGTCGGCGATCACCTTGTTTGCATGGAGCTGTGGCCGTCTGTCGAAGAGCGCCGGGCTTATACCACCTCCCTGCTCATATTCCAGTACTTCCTTCCCCTCGCCGTCATCATGCTCTCCTACCTGCATATCTACCTGCGCCTTAGGAGGAGGAAGGATGTGGTGGACCGCGGCAGGACCGCCAATCTGAAGAAGAAGGGCTCAACTCGGATCAACGCCATGTTGATCTCCATAGTGGTGGCGTTCGCCCTCTCCTGGCTTCCCCTCTCAACATCTTCAACACGGTGTTCGACTGGAACCACGAGGCCATCCCATCCTGTGGCCACGACTTCATCTTTTCATTCTGCCACCTCACCGCCATGGTGTCCACATGCGTCAACCCCATCATCTACGGTTTCCTCAACAGCAATTTCCAGAAGCAGCTCAAGTCCACCATGTTGCGCTGTCGCTGCTGGGGGGTGGCAGAGAGGTACGAGAGCGTCCCACTCTCCACGGTCAGCACAGAAGTTACTAAGGGGTCAATGTTAAGTAATGGAACATTGAAATATCAATGCGTAGGTCCAAGTTTTAATTAAGAGACAGAAATTAGTGGGACTCTTCAGCCAATATTGTGTCATTATGTGGAGTTTTTTTTTTTTCTTTTTACTTTGGGGAATGCAAAAGAGAGGTTTGCAGAGGTATAACCCTCACAAAACCAATGCAAAGAAAGCAAACGGAGGGCACTTAGCCAGTTTGGCACAGTGTTCTCGATTCAGTAATGGTCACTTGAAAGAGGAAGTAATTAACATAATGACAGAGCAAAGGTTGGACTTTAAGTATTGTAGAACAACCGAGGACACTTAATGTGAGTTTATTTGCAGTCGTTGCCTGTATTGTCCTTTGCCTTCGTTGTGTGGGCAAATACAAAAAGAATGCCTTTCCTCTGTTATACATGTAAGCTGTTTATTTATCTAAAAATCACAAATATGTCCAGAAGTCATGTTTACATGAATATAAACTGTTATCAGAGGCTTCTCACTCTTTTACCTGCAGTAAATGTTATGAACCTCCAGGGAGGGAACAAAGGCCACTGCTGATGTTGTTCTCTATTGAGCTGTTTTATGTTACTGGCTTTGATGAAAATATTGAGGGCTTGTGAGTTGTGATGTGTTAATGATTATTAGCTTCAATCGCAGCTGAAAGAGAAAGTAATAGTACATTAGATGTGGCTCTAGGCATTCCTTCAGTCAATTTACTCGCATCATCTTAATGCTTTTCTTATTACCTTAAATTACCACCATCATTGTAATGATCTTGGTACAAACCTTGGTATGAGCTGTATACATTATATATATATATATATATATATATATATATATATATATATATATATATATATATATATATATATATATATATATACACACATATTTATATGTGTGTGTGTGTGTGTCTGCACGTGTGCGATGGTGTCTCATAAAAATGTCCATCCATCCATTTATCCATTTTCTATACCAATTCATCCTTTTCAGGGTCGCGGGGGGGCTGGAGCCTACTCAATCTGTCATCAGGCGCGAGACGGGGTACACCCTGGACAGGGTGCACACAGAGACAAACAACCATGCACACTCATACTCACTCCTATGGTGAATTTAGATTCATCAATTAAACTAACTTGCATGTTTTGGGCTGTGGGAGGAGGCCGGAGTACACGGAGAAAAGCCCACGCAGACATGATTTAAACCCGGATTCTTGTGTCTGCGAGGCAGCAGTGTTAACCACCACACCACCGTGCTGCATGTCTCATAAAATGTGCCATAGAAACTCATTTACCAGCTGCAATAAAGCAAAATAAAAGTGACAGGAAAGGACTTTGTCAGAGCAGGTCTCTTCTGTGCTATTTATCACATGACAGTTATAGTTTATGTTGTGTTCTGCAATAAAAGCACTTTGTAGCAAAGCAAGTATCTCTTGGTAACCTGTTGTTACTCACTTTGTGGTATCTATCTACATTAAACCGCATACTTTTTCTTTTACCACAATGTCTGTGTTGTAATATTTTTGTTTCGTCAGCCAATATTTGATCTACAGTCCTCCAATAATATTTGATCTACAGTCCTCCAATTTGGTTTTCACGGTCATGAGCAGTAAAGCTCTCTGTTTTTTCTCAGTAAAAAATCACAAAAACTGGCAACATAAACCTTCATTGAATGGTTCCAGATCTATCATTTCATCCATTTTCAGTACCATGTTGATCTTGTTTAAGGGTGAGGGGCTGGGGGCTGTACGCTTAAACAAGTTTATGATTTCATGGTTACCTCAGTTACGTCTTGGCCTGAAATCCTTGTTTCTATTTGTTTTCATTCTAGGAAATTTCACTGAATGTTCTTTCATTTGGTTCTATGTTTTTAAAATATATGTCGTGAGTGTGTTTTAACTTTTTCAGTTAGAAAAAAACGGCACATGAATGACAACTGATCAGTTCATCTTAAAGCATCAAGGACATTTCGTTCTGCTGGGATGTAGAATTTAAAAGCCAATGAACTATTCATTACTTCTTAAATTAGGTTTAAAAATTAAAATAGATAATTAGAAAAAAAAATCTCAAACGCCAAATTGAAGACAACCTACAATTTAAAATATACATTCAGTCTCTTAGTAGGGCTGGGGAATATGACCTCAAATCAGTATCACGATTAACTGAACGTTTTATGTTGGTAATTAGCTTTTTTTTCTTTCATTTTTTTTTGCCCTTATAGATTGATGGCAAGGCACAAATATACTTAACTATTTAAAACTAGGATATTTTTCTAATTTAAGATTACATATCTTTGTGATATCAAAATGGGTGAAGGGAACCTCAAACAGATGAACAATTCATGGTCGTTCATAAAACATTTCAAACAACTAAAATAACTGACATGGGCAAAATTACGTCTGTACGTAGGTTCTGAATGTTTAGACTATTTTTCCATTACCTGACCAGACATATCGCTGTATGTTTTAAAACAGCACAAAGGAACTTTTGCAATATTGCTTTAGATCCGAGTGTCCCCCTGTAGGCGTTAAAGTTAAACCACTTTAGCACCAATGTCGAGGATTTAAGCTTGATTTATGGGTCTGTGTAACGACGTTGCTGCTTATATTCGTTTGTCTCGCGCTGTAATTTCACCAGTGAACACTAGGCGGCAGTGCGGCCTCTTTTCTGGGGTGCTGAGCTTCCTCTTGTCTATTTCCTGCGTGCAGCTCGGACAGAGCAATTCTCAATATCGGCGTGACGTCACGCACACTTCCGGTTTTAGCGTGAGGGGGCAAACAGACTTGCATTCAGGTGTTTTTCACTCACAGTTCCTTCAGTTATTTCCATTTTAGCGTCTTTATTGTATCTTAACTTAGTTTGGCGATCGTCACTAGTGCCTGTGGTGGCGAGCATGGCTTAACAATATCAGGATGAGTTGAAGCCAGAGGCTTTAGCGAGGTATAAAGCAAAATTGGACATAGTCGGCCTAGATTTGTGTCCATACAAGCATACTGCCGATTCTCTGACGAATAACCCCAAACAATGGCCTTGTTTGGGGTACCCAGATGTGTACCATTAGCTCATAAAAAGTCGTAAGTATATAATTATAGGCTAGATATATTATGGAGTCTCTCGACAGTCACTTGGGTCAGCAGCCCCAGCAGACAGACCTAGCATTTTTTTTAACCAGACCTGAAGGATCTATAATGGGGCCTCCCCAAACACGTTAAAATATTAGATCTAAACATAGAAATTAAAAACTAAAATATCTTGAAAAAATCTGATTTCTTACCTGTTACAAAGTATGCTGAACAATCATACGTGTAATCTGATTTGGGCACCCATAATTTCCCTGGAGTATCTTTGTCTGCTCTGTTAATAGCGAGCAGCCATTTTCTTCTTCTTTCAGGCTCAGTAGCCTCGCTAGGAATCATATAAAATGACAAATGCGACTGGCGAGCAACATTGTTGGTGCAGTTGAACACACAACAGTTCTTCACCATCTTTCCCCCTATCGTAAACGGCACAAAATCAGACAGTACAGGCACAAAATGCAAAATGCATCGGCTTCGCTAGCAATAGTGAGCGTTTGTTTGCCCCCTCGGCCTGGTTGCTATGGCCTGCGGATGCCAGTGGCCCGGATGTTCGTGGTCGAGAATGGAGCAAATGAAGTTGATAAATGTTGAGCAACAGTAATTTTTACAAACATTTTAGTAATTCAGTCCTTCTACCCAACTTGAAGACAGCGGGGAAGTTGTAGCTGGAAAAACAACGCTGCCAAGTGGAGAAGTCACGTTTGTTACGGTGTGCTTCGGCCCAGCGCGTAGTAATATTTGTGAGGAGGTAAAACGCAGATGAAGATTACGGCGTAGCAACATACACAATCGGTTTGACATAGAAGCTTTAAACACATATTACTCTGGTTTGGTTCCTTACTTGTTAGTGTGTTTTGTTTTTTTTCATCAATCGTTACTTTCTCGGGTCTCCCAGTTGCCTCTACCTTGCAGCTCTGCGAGCATCTTTGGCAGGTTTTTGCCAACAGTAGGGACGGAAGACCGCGAGAGCTAGGTGAGAAATATCCTCTCTAATGAATCTGATACTTAGCTTAATACACTTTAAAGCAACTCAAATGAGTTTTTTTTTAAAATGGGAAAATGTGAGTTGCTTTAAAGTGTATTTAGCGTCAATTATCCAGACTCACGACTCAAACAACACGCTAAGGTTCCCGATGACTGAAGTCAAAACTTCTAGACGGTGCAGATCTTCATGTTAAAATCATGTTACTCATGTTAAATTAGTGTTTTTCAAGCTGTTAAAATCAAATAGACATGTATCTGCATGCATTCATTCATGTAGCTCCAGTACTGACATGCATCTGTTCAGACAACAGCTGCTCATCATGATCAGGATTCAGATTTATTGATAAGGATGAGTCCAGGTGATGTTCATGCTTCAGCTGCAGGAGAAAGGTGTGTTCATCCAAGAGTCAATCATGATAGCGACAGGTTTTTTTGTTTTTTTTTAAAGCGTTTTGTGGATTGAAGCACAAAAAAAAAAAGATCCTCCCTTTTTATATGAATATTTCAAAATACTTCTGAGGTCAAGCTCAGTGTGCTGCAACCGTGTGCATTATTTAAGGGGATGTCTGCGATCGCAACATTTTTTAGACGTGCTTGTCGTGGTGAATACATCAGTGTTTCCTTCGGTGCAATTGATGTTCAACAGCATGGGGTAGGGAAGAAAGTGTACGGGGGATCGGTGGGAACTGGTGCTTAATATTCATGCTGGGGAAACCCAATTTAACAGTTACATTATTTTTTTCTGTCTCAGAGGACTTTAAAAAGAGCAGCTGGGAAAAAAAAGAGATGGCTGGTGGTTACTTTTTAGTTTTGATTCTATGGGAGGCAGTCAAGTGTTCCTATAAAAAGAAGAACCTGTACACCTGCCAAGTTGTTTACCAAAGGCAATTTAGTCTGTAAGAGACTTCTTATAAGTCCTTGTCAACATAATTGACTGAGTGCTTCCGCCGTCTTTGCCCGAGATGACCTTTACAAACTGCCAGTCCCCTCTGCTCCCTCTTGTTCCCCTCCCATCACCTGTCTCTTCTTTTAGAGCTGCGGGGAGTGAAGGAGCACTGCTCGTTCAGCTCGGAATAAAGGGCCCAAGATGCCGGAAGTGCTCCAGTGGCACTTGCCAATGAATAGAACTCAAATTATGCCGTTTTGCGTTTTACCTGCTGTAAAGCCAGGCTGGGGCACATTACTGCAGACTGAAATGAAGCTCAGCTGGCGACAAGACACTTTATGACTCTACGGGGCCAGACTCTCGCCGTCGGCGGAGCACTTCCAGAAAGATTAGCATTTTGGCTCGCTGCATTTTAATTTAGAGAGATTCTCATATAAGCAATCTCTGCTGATCACAGGAACAACATGAACCTGTTGGCCAGAGCTTTCCTCAAGCTGTTGTTTTGAGTCTTGCTTTTGAAAAAATTAACAAAAATAAAGCTTATTTTGTCCTGTCTGAGGTTTTTCTGAAGGAGCTGGATCTGTAGTTTACAAGCTGCAGGGTCGATGCTGAGCTGGAGAATTTGTACAAAGCTTTTATGAATATATGTGCGAAACAAAAAAAAAGAAAAAAAAACATCTGAAAGTCTTACTTGCAGTGACATCTGACCTGATCCACCTTTGAGCCCTGCAAGAACAAATGGATCTCTTTATGCTAGCAGATGAAAAGGTCGAGTGCTGCCTTGATATAATACATGCTAACATCTGTAGGATGCACTCAAACAGGAAGGTAACTCATTTATGAGACTAACACACACATTAGCTCGATCAATATTTCCATGCTGACCTGTCTTTATATTTAACTGCTCAAATGATTCCCCTTTGTATTGTATTTATAGTTTATGATTTTGGATATCGTGACTGCATGAATTTGTGACAGCCTCCTCATGAGCCCGGTCCGGTCCGGTCTGGGCTGCACATGTATGAAAGAATTCAAGGCAAACTCATCCACGTGTCACTGCTTTTGAAATACGGCCCCTTTTTCAAAAAGGCAATAGCACATTAAAAAAATTATCAAATGTTCTGAGTAGGTAAATGTACATCCTTAATTAAATATATATTTGATGGCATGAACACAGAAGGGAGGAGACCAGGTGCTGGAGTTTTGGGACAGGAATGATGTCACATTCTTGCCTGATACAGGACTTTATTCAGATCCTGGTATTTTCTGGTTTCATGCAGTGCCAGTGGGTTTTGAATTAGTGAAAGGTCAGGACTGCAGGCAGGCCAGTTCTGCAGCCGGTCCACGTCATGCAGCTCATCGTCGTTGCCAATATCTTTTGGAACATGGCTTTTCTATATCTTGTTATGCTTGTTTAATCATGGATGAGTTGCTGTGCTGTGCCATAAGTGCTGCTCACCTTGATCTCACTCTGTCATCATGTTATCACGACATCTTTCCCCGCATATGAAGAAGCGGTCTATAAATACCAGCAGCTGCATTTCCTCTTTGTCACTGTCTGTTCATGACTGTTGCTATGAAGAGACTCTGACCTCTTGGCCAAGATGTTCTCTGTCAGACTTATTTCCTTCTGGTAATAAACCATATATTCTGGCTCCAAAACCTTTGTGCATTTATTTTCCCATAACAGCCACAAAGCTTTCCCTGAAAGGACATCATCTGGATGATTAACAGATGTTGCCGTAAAACTTGTATATACCATTAAGCAGTAATGTTTCCTTTCCAGATGTGCAAGCTGCTTGTTCCATGGGCTCTGATGCACTTCAACACCAGCAGAGATACGTGCTTTTGAACAGAAGGCTGATAACAAGCTGGATGGTCCCGCTCCTCTTTAGATCAGAGGACGTGGCATTCATTGTTTCCAAAAAGAGTTTAAATCTTTAATTCATCCCACCACAGGCTAGTCACAGTTTCCGCCTCAATTTCAGTCCATTTTAAATGAGTGTTGGCCCAGAGGAGATAGCCGCCCTCCTGGATCGGGTTCATCCAGGACAATGATTTCCATCACAGCTTTCATGGCTGCTTCAGTGCAGCTCCTGACACTTCTCCAGAGCCTCTGAACCTTTTAGTGATATTATGTACCGTAGATGATGAGGCATTCAAAGTCTTTGCAATATTGTGCAGTAGAACATTATTCTGAAATTGTTTCGCCATTCGTTGATGCAGTTTTTATGCAGACTGGTGCACCTCAGCCCAGCTTTACTTCTGAGACTCTGCCTCGCTAACATGCTCTTTGTCATACACAATCACATCACTTACCTGTTCCAATTACCTTAATTCCTTGCAAGATGTTCCTCCAGATGTTTCTGCTTAGTCCCTCTTCCGTTTTGAGTCACGCTGCTGCCATCAAATTCAAAACATGCTAATATTTTTCATGAAGCGGTGAAACGTCTCCCTTTCAGCATTTTGATTTATTTTCTGCACACTGTTGTGAACTAAATGTCCCAAATCATTCCTGATATGTACATAACACCCTTTTTTCACAATTAGGGTTATGAACTCTAGAAATATACTGAAATCTGTTTCCGGCCTGCTGCCACCAGTAGTGTTGCTATAATAATGCACACACGGTGCCGATTCATGTGCACATATGTAGAAGTCTGAAACTATGACCAGTGTTGTTTTGATGATTAAATGCATTTGAATCTGGTTTCAATGAGACTAATTATAGGAAATTACAGAACCTTGCTGTGGGAGTTCATGCTCTGCAGAGTGCGTCTCAGCGGGTGTGTTCCCATCTGGTGCATCAAATTCCACATTATGGTCATTTGATGGTAGTATTTAGTATTAAACAATCAAATCAACCTCAGAGCTATTAGTTCACGATATCCTGGATAAATTGTTTATATTCTGCCCGGCTGGTGTTTTTCATATATTCGTCCATTTTCAAATCAGAATTTAAACGACAATAGTCGACCCATTTAGTTCCAGGTGTCTGATCAGAGAAAGCGGTCGCAATTTGATCAGCAGCATGGAACCAAGGAAATGATTTTTTGTCACATGAATTAGCCGAGTATATAACTTGGAAGTAACAAACTGATTGAACCACTTTGAAGAAGAAGAGGAAGAGGGAGAAAAAAAAATCAAGCACTTGCCCCTGAAGATGGGAGTGAGGTCACAGCATATACACATTAGGAGATTATTACAGGCTGTCCCTGTCAAATCACCAATGATGAATAAACTTCGATTTTTTTGTTCAGTTTGCTTTAAAATCCATCCACTGCGTGCAAACACACATGTCGCCTGCTCAAATAATTGCTTATCCAATAATACTGTAATTAAGCAGTTTTACAACGCAGGGGAGATTATGGAGTGTACATGATACAAGCCAAGCAAACAGTGAGCTCATGAACAAATACAATAAAGCGCTGAACATTTCAATAAATATTGCCATTAACGGGATTTGATACAGTCTTAAGGACAAAACTAAGCATAAAGCTGAAGCGATTGCCAGGCAGGTTGTGCAGATTTAAAAGGTTTCTGGCTGGTTGTTTCTTGGAGCAGACAGGCACAATAATAGCAGGGTGGAGGTTTACAGCTGGAAGGATGGAGCCCTCTGGTGGCTGAACGCAGAATCACAGGGCTTTATTTCTCTCTCTTTCATTGGATTTAATAAGGCTGAATTTATTAAGGAAAAAAAATCCTACTTTTTCCTCTGTGGCAGTTTAACCAAAACTGATCTCTAATCAGTTCATATCATGTCACAAACTTTCTGGGGTCACATTACTGTTGCAGAGAGCTCAGAAATCCACACATGAAAGATAATACGTTTATACCTGATGAGCTTTATGGTCTACAAGAACCACAAATATACATAGGCATTGTTTGAAGAGTAATAAAACTAACTTCACCATTTGATAAATAGCTTATAAGAAACAGATTTAATCACCACAGTTTAAAAGGCAGCAGACGAGAAAATGTTATAAAAATAACAAAAAAAAGACTTAACGTTTGAAGTTACTTTGTGTTGCAAAAGCAGAATCTGCAAATCTTCCCTTTTATGTTGAATTATTAGATGATAATCATTATTCTCATATGATTTACATTCATCAGAAACTGGGAACACAGAGGGCTTAAATATATGTTAAATGACTTTTAAGATAATGAAAACAGTGAATCATTTTGAACTGAATTAAGCTGCACCTGCTGTTTACTGAAGAGCAATAATTCTCTGCCCAAGCAGAGACCTGGCAGACGTCGTCCACATTTAGTAAGTTTCTTACTCTTTGATCATAGAACAGGACATCTCTCAACACCTCACAAAAAAACAACATACATGCAGAAAAAAAAAACCAAATAGCTCATATTTATCTGCTTAAATGACCCAGAGATACAGTAAGTGGTCCCTGCAGAGGTGGTCTATGTTTATTACACACCTGGTAGCCTCTGAGGTGTCATTAGAGCGAGGTAAAGGCAGGTTAATAACGAAGGGGTGATTATGTGGTGTGTAATGTAAGCGACTTTGGAAAACAAACTCTGTCTTAGAAATTGCGAAAACCTGAGGAAGACAGTGATTCATATGATCTTAAACGTAGCCAGAGGGAGGCAGAGATGAGTGAATCACGGTGTGAATAACGCCTCTGTCAGTTAATCATTTTTTCCCATGGAGACACAGATCCCATCTTTTCACCCCTTCCCTTCTTTATTTTCTTTTTTTAATATTATGAAATGAACTGTGCTTAGGAGGAATTTCCTCAGAGAACAAATATTGAGCTCAAACAACCACTGGCTAGTACACACAGCCAATGGTTTGGAGATTTGAACAAGAAACATGAAAATGACTCCCTCAAAGCCAGGGCTATATTATTATTTGCCTAGTTCACATATTGACTGGATATTCAGAATCAAATATGGAAATGTTAGTTTCATTTTTACTGGTTTACATTCGACTTGAAGTACATCACATTTCTGGAGAACTGGGGGAATTAAGAGTTTCCAATTCATCTAGCACTCACGTTTCTGGGATGTCACAGGAAGGGAGCAGCCAGGAAAATCCTGCACATTTAAATTCCACCCTGACAGACTTTACTGAAGAGGAAAGAAAGAGGAGTAAATACTTAAATGAGATGAAGGAGAGAGTTAAAGAACGATGGAATAGGGTCCAACTTCATTTATGAAAGTCAAAGAGGATTGAAACGGGATAGATGAAAGAAAATGTGACGATTTAAGAAAAATGAGGATGTGGAGAAGGATAAATACAATTATAAAGGTAGAGAATTATCGGAAGAAGATGGAGTGAAGGTGGAGAAGAGAAAGGATGGGGAGGTTGTTGCAGTGCAGGATACATACAAGTGCTTTACATTCAGCAAAGAGCTGAATATAATGAACAGACTCAGTCATCAGCCCTTTTCTGACCTCAAGACTTGTCGTCTTCCCTGGACGGATCCGTTAAACTCAGGCACGAGTGCCAGAACCTCAGTCCACAGGCATGTTCAGTCCTGGAAGACAGGCAGCAGAGGTTACGGGACAATAGATGTGGTTCAGTCCAGCTGCAGAGTGAATCTGAAAACACCCTTTGAAGAGTCCTGATCTCAGAGCTGTGTAGTAGAGACACAACTGTGCTGCCTCTGGTTTTAGTGGAGTTAGTCACGTCATACCACCTCCTCTTCTGGGGATCTTTAAAAATTTTTTATTTCAGCTTTGCACCCACAGATGTTCCACAGTAGAGGCCACGTGGTACCAGTCGGTACCACTGCCATACTGGTACTGTCATCATTGTCTGGCATCCCATTTCTATGGAAGCTTGTTTGTTCCAGTTCTAGATTAGCTGTATTAGATTATTCATCTGAGATAGTTATTTTAAAAAAAAGTGTAATTTCATTGTGTAGCATCTCTTGTTTTGTTGGAACTTTGAGTCGGTTAAAACAACTCAAACTCCATCAGATACTTCACTAACAGACAACCAAGAATATGCTCTTAACTATATATTTTGTAACACATTCTCTCTACAAATGAAATAAAAGTAAGTCAAATAAGTCCCACAGAAAACAAAGTAAAAGAGAGTTTGTTAATTTTATTCACCATTTTGATATGCAGCAAGTTTTTCTTTGCAGGAATGACAAAAGGAAAACACTGATATAATTACTCATTGTAAAATCAAACGTTATTTTTTGTATGCTCCGTATCCATTTTTCCTGCTGGTTACACTCCCCTGAAAGAAAAAGAAAAAGGGACTAATTAAACTGTCCTCGGGACTCTGGTGTACAGAGCAGTAATGATGGATGTGTCAGTAAAACAGAAGAGCAACTCATAAATCAGCAAAACCTACAAGAAGCCCTTTCATTCGGTAGATCTTGGCAAACGGGGGCTGTTCTGCACAGGCCACGACACTGCAAGGTGCATCCCCGTGTGGAAATCCCTCCATCATCTGTGGTAGGAGAACATAAAAAAAAAAGATCACAAGGACGTGTGAAAAACAATGTTTAAAAGCAGTGAGAGGTGCAGTTAGACGAACGCTCACGTTGTCCATTGTGTCTGGGAAGCTGTCCAGCTCCCTCTTCCCTCCAGGGCTCAGCCCAAATGACCAGTGCTGACAGCAGCCCTGCGGCATCACCGTCCCCACCAGCAGCAGCCACAGTACCCACGTCTTCACAGCCATTCTGGGGGAAGGAGAAAAACACCTTTTCAGCCTGTCTGAATACCATCATACTTCTTAGCTCTGCGTTATGAAGAAGCGTCGTCTCTCACCTTTTGTTCAGGAGCCAGGGAACTTCTCCAGTCTGCTCTGCTGTCATTCATGAATCCTGCAGCAACACCACGGTTTATATGAGCCAGCGCTTTGTTTCCTCTGCCACTTCACCACAGGGGGTCACAAAGTGGGATTAAACACTGGGGGGCATCACTGGCAACCCACAGAGCGGTTTAAAAATGTACACTTGCTGTGCGATTTTCGCTGCTCCATCTAAGTAGCACATTACATGGTGTTCCACAAACAGTAAGCCGTTCTCTGCAACTTCCAGTCATTTCCGCTTCTCTCATTGGTCATTTTATATGCATCTATATACATAAATACACTATATCACCAAAAGTATTCACTCACCTGCCTTGACTCACACATGAGCTTTAGTTTATCCCATTTCTACAAACAGTCTGCATGTCTAAGTGCTTAATTTTATACACCTGATTCCCTTAATTTGAAAGGGTGAGCAAATAATTTTGGCAATCAAGTGCACACACACATTATTTTTTTCATATATTCATAACTAAAACACAAAATACTATTCAAACACATGAGACAAACACTTTATTCTTCATAGCAGTTTATTTTCAACAGTCATTTGTGGAAACATTTCCATGATTAAGTGCAATAATCAGGGATAGTACAACCCTCCCTGACTCAAATCAACGCCTGCCCCATATTGCATTCAGTGAGATATATTAAAATAAATAACCACAGCTCTCCCACTGATTTTCCCCACTCAAGTTGAAATACAGAATATGATTGCCTTCATCAGTCATTCTCACAGGCTGGGTACCTTCTATTTAACTGAGTGAATAGTATTGCATTGGAGCAGCTTTGAGCTGCAGCAAGAGAAGCTTCACCAGTCAAAGACAAACACAGCTCTTCACACATGCAAATGCACACTGTCTGACAGGAAATGAGGTGACATTATTCGCAAAAACAACACGCAACATTTAACTACTCTAACAAAGACTCTTTTTTTTTGGAAGTTCTGGAAGCACTGTATTTGATTTACATAAGAATACATAAGAAAAGCACCAAACGTTTTTTTGGTGAGAGGGTTTACCATGTCACGAGTTTACATACACATGTGCAAATAAGTTCAAAGCATGATAAAGCGATACGAGTGCGTGGAGCATCGTCCCCACCCGGAAATGGTTTTTAACAATACATGAAACGCGTGAAAATGGCTTTCGGTTAAAGCGCACGCGGCTGGGTTACCTTCTCAGGATGTGAATCTGAGTAATGACCAACATACATCACTGTTTCATTAAGCCGGGCCACATCCACTGGCATGCAACTGTGGACCACTCATACACTGGATTAATAAGAGAGGTAGATTCACGAAGCGCAAAACGAGGGAAAAGCAACATTTTGAAGTAAGGAGAAACCTCACAGCTCTACATCACGATTGCATACTCAAGCTGTGTTTAGAACCGGCCTGTAGCATAGTTTTACGTTGTACTAACAGCACTCGTAGCCTTTAAGACTGTGCTATTGCACCGTATGGCTTTGGCTTGCATTGCTTGTAAAAATCCAGCAAAATGAAGTTACATATTTAAGAAGGAATATGTTGTATAATCATCGACACAGTCATTGGTAAAGTTACCCCTTCTGTTTCTGCTACAGCAGCACTCAGTGAAGCTCGGCTGAACTGCTCACTGGTACAATGATTACGAACATGTCAAGCGATATGAAGTAAACACAATTTAGGTAACATGAATGATAGTGTACATCAGCACACACGAGGAACATCACTCTGTTTTGGTGACATATGCAGCTGAATATTTTTAAAAAAGAAAAAACAAATAAAAAAGGGACTTTGATTGACAACCCTGGATAAATTCTAGTGCAAGATTCTTAAAGCTAACATAATATCGGTGGAATGCCAGGGGTGTGCACACAATTACCTGCACTGCAGACGGGTCAAGTAAGATAGAAAGAGGAGGAACATACTGAATGCAGGTTACAGGGGAAATAAAATAGTTGGGCTTGTGGGTGTGTGCACGTGAGTTATCTGACACTCTGCGACATGTGCAGAGGGGTCAGCATCTCTTCAAATATCGCTCCTTTCACATTGGACCCCCTCAGGTTGGCTTCTTGTAGATCACAGCCAGACAGGTCGCAGTTCTGAAAAAATACAATTAAAAAAAACAGCAAATACAAAACATTAGGAGAGCACTGAATGTTCAAGAAAAACAAACGAACAACAGTCACTGTTACAGTTTTTAACTGGTTAACTGAATTAACTGGTTTTCTGCATAAATTTGTGATCTGATCTTTATCCAAGTCATGGGAATAGACAAACACGATGTGCTTAAATTGATTTTAGTTCCAACCACAGTAATTTGTCCTGTTTTCATTGAACACACTGATTAAACGTTCACACTGGAGGAAAAGGGAATCTATTGACATATTTACTTCAACTAAAGTTAACTGGAGTCAAAGGTTGGTATACGTGGAGTCTAATTAATGAAATGAAATGTTAATAAAAAGACACTGAAACATTTGAAGTTTGCTCTTCATATGAAGATTCATACTTAAAAAACAAAAGGACCCCCAGCCAAGGTGACTCCAAAAACAAAAAATATACTTAGTTAGTAATCATTCACTTTTTTTTTTTTTTTGCTCCATAAACAAGCACAGCATCCGAGTCAAGGTCAGTGGCCAGTGTGAAAGATAATCCACATCATTTACCTCCAGATCCGTCCCTGCTAAAGTGGCCCCCCGCAGGTTACAGTTCTTCAGCTTTGCATTTTTGAGAGTGGCCACACGCAGGTTAATGCCAGTCATCTGGCTTCCTTCCATGTCAACTCCCTTCAGGTTTGCACCTGATTATAAAAGCATATTGTTAAGATGAGACAGCAAATGTGAGGTCACATCTTTATTTGATAATAAAGAGCGTTAAATGACCTTCCAGGTTGGCCTTCAGTCCAGACGGATCTTCGAAGTTGCACCCTTTGAGAGAAGCTCCCTCAGCGTTTGAACAAAGCATCTTCACTCCTTGTAAGTTAGCACCCTAAAATGACAATACAAAGATCTAAAATCCTAATATTTCTACTTATCTTGATGTATGCTTCTCAGAAAAACTACTCATCTTAAATGAGATGAACTAAAATTGTTATCCAGCAGCACAGCTGAGGTGGGAGAGAAGTGATTAAGGACTATAAATCAAGCCTGCTGCTAAGAAGCAACAAGGCAGAATAAATAACACAAAAATGGTACACAAGATGTTAACAGAAAAGGAAATATGTCCCTTTCCACCGTGAGTCTGTGATGGTCTGCTGAAGTAAGTTCTGATGAGGATTACCACGAGAGATCATATTTCCTTAGTCTTAAATCCTCTTCACTGGCTTCCTGTTATAGCTGGGAGAGAATTTACATTTTTTTCCCAGTAAGAACTGAGCTATATCATATCTTAAAGACCTCGTAGTTCTACGTTATCCCAACAGAGCACTTTGTTCTCAGACCGCAGGTTTACTTGTGATTCCCAGAGTTTCCAAAAGTAGGATGGGAGCCAGAGCCTTCAGTTATCAGGCTCCCTTCAACCTTCCTTTTTGATAAAAGTGATTGTTCAGGCTGGCTCTGGTCAACATGGCATGTTAGTTATTCTTGCTGTAGGCCCAGACTGCTGGATCACCTCCCATGATGCAGTGGGCACTTCTCCTCGTTCTAAGATCTTTTCTGTACAGTTGAAACCAGATGTTTACATACACTGTGTATAAAGACATTTAACCTTTTTTCCCCTCACTGTCTGACATTAAATCAAACTAAACTTTTCATGTTTTACACTGGTTAGGATCACCAAAAATGATTTCTATTTGCTAAATACCAGAGTAATGAGAGATTTTTTTAATAGATCTTTTTAATCACCTTTTGGTACCCTTCAGACACCTGAAAACTGTACCCAAGGGTGAACCAGACTTGTGGAGGTCCATAATTCTATCCTGATATCTTGGCTGATTTCTTTTGAATTTCCCATAATGTGACACGGGGAAGCAGTGTGTTAGAGGCGTGTCTTCCAATCCATCCACAGGTGTGAATCCAGTTAACTCAGGTGTAACCTATCAGAAGCTTCCAAGGCCATGACATTATTATCTGGGATTTCCCAGTGTTTAAATACATAGTAACCCTAGTGTATGTAAACTTCTGACATTGAAGAAAGCAATGATAAAAAACAAAAAGAATTATATCTTAAACATTATATATGTGTTTTTTTTTTTTTTTTTTATCTCTCATTATAATGGCATTTAGCTAATAGAAATAATTTTTTGGTAATCCTCACTGACTCAAAACAGAAAATGCTCTGATTTAATGTTACATATTTTTGTATATTGTATATAAACCTCTGGTTTCCATTGTATGTATATATTTCTCTCATTAACTTTGTATTTCTCCTTTTTCTTTTCCATTGCAGGTATACCAGGTTAAATGTACTTGCTTTGTGGGGCATTTTCCCCATCCCCCCCAAGGGTGTTTTCACACTTACATCCAGGTTGGCTCCAGAGAGGTCAGCCCGCTCCAGATTGGAACAGCAAAGATTGGCGTGTGACAGATTGCAGCGGCTGAGATTAGCCATCTTGAAATTTATATAGCGCAGATCAAGTCTGGGACAGATCACCGCCACTGAAATTGAGTCCCTAAGAAAACAAAGATGAATAGCATCAAATATAAGATTGACATGATAAAGTGATGGGCTGAACTGAAGCACATCATCATTTAGCTATACCTGACAGCGGAGCTCTGACTTGGTGGGTGTTGCCAAAAGAAAACGGACAAACTCTTTGCGGGAAATTGGAGAGTGGTCCTCAGGTGGCTGTGAGTTCTGTTTTGGAAGCAAAAACGTGTAACTGATGAAAGTTTAAGGCAGTGATTGCATCATTAGCTGGTTTATCTTATCCTACCTTAATTGCTACTTCCAGCTGTTCCGCCAGCTGCTCAATTCCAAAGAACCGAGCCTCCTCGAGAACTCCTGGAACAGATTTGTGCCAATGTGATATCTCAGCTTGTTTAAAACCCGTCCTTCATAAACAATTGTTCTTCAGGAGCTGTCAGAAAGCTAACCTCGTAAATTTATGCCTTCATTGATAATGAGCTGACCGTGTCTCAGGTAGTTAAGAATAGGCTCAAAGTACTCAGGGCTGCGGTCGATTAAGTAAGCCCCGTGTTCATCCTGCTTGTTTCCCCACACATCTGAAACGAACACAGACGTTAACAAAGCTACTAAAGAATAAAGATGAAATGTGATCAGGTCACTGACCTTTCTCGCGGAACATGTGAGCGAGCATACTCTCGGGCTCTTTGCTGACCAAAGTGCTCCTGAACACAGTACACACACGTTCAACAAACATCTTCTTGTACTGCGTTTACTGGCACAAAAAAAAAATATTTAAAGCGCAGATACCTGGTGGTGGTGAAGAGACGCCCACCAATGTTGAGGGTGAGCCAGTCAGTATGTGCAACCTGCTGATCGGATGTGGCCTTCGCTTCATTCTGAGGGTCTGTTATCATAAAAACAGGTGTGTTTGCAACCATGTCCACGATGACAGCCCATAAGACTCCTGCAGTTTACAACACTCACCAATAAATGAATCTCCTTCTGACACATACAGCACGTCATCATCTCTGTTACAGACAAAGTAAAGACTCAGGGATGAAATAAGTTCATCATGTTGAAACAACATACCTGCGATCCAATATACTTACCGAATTAGGGCTATGTCATCTATGAGACCACCTTTCCCATTGTATAGACAGGAAGCTTTGATGCCCAGCTTATTACTGGCTACTGACAGTAAATCAGACAAGGTCCCATACACTGCTACAACCTGAGAAGAAAAGACAAAAATCGTCACTTAAGTAGCTGTCCACAGAGAAATGTAGTTATTTAGGAGAAACAATGTCACAAAGGCTAACGTCAGCCTTCACATGACTGTAAAGTGTTATGAACCAGTGTTGGTTTCCCATCATGATGCATCAACTATGTGATCAGTGGAAAAAGCCCGTCATCCTGCGGCCCAGGCTCTCTCATCGAACAACCACACTTTTTACCCACCTTGCCATTTTTAGACGTCCCGTTAACAAAAAGGGTAACTCTTCTCATTCTTTGCGCGCTCTGGCTCTGAAGTAAATGTATATAACTTCAACAAAAACGTTACTTTAACAGGCCTAAATACTTGCTGCCCGAAACAAATGAAGCTTGCCAGCTAGCTGCATCAGACAATAACACGAGACCGAAAGACGCCTTCACGCCTTTCCGGAAAAAATTGAGTTGTGAGATTTTCATTTGTTGGCCCATGCAATTGATGCGATTGAGAGGCAGATGACGAAGTTACTGCCTAATCATAAATATGCTTCTGTGGATTCAACTTTAGTTATATCATTATGTTTGTTTTTTAAATGGCAAAATATAAACATTTATATTGTCAAAATTAATATAAAATTAAATTAATATAGGAGAATGAACAAATGACGTGCGTATTGTAAACTCTTAATAACACAGGACATTAGCTGTATTTGATATTATATAACTGGTTTGATCAGTTTCGATGCAGTTTACATTTTATCTGAACAAATATGAGTAGAATAGAGAGACATTCAGACAACACGTGAAGGGCGCTTTTCGTCTGCAAATCAGCGATGAGCAAGAGTTCTACGTAAGCACGCTTACTGCGTCTAGTTGCTACGCTATCAACAAGCTATCTTGAATCAATCAATTTGTATGACCGATGCAGTTACCGTTCACGCTGTTACACTATATAATATTATTCTTAACGACTTAATCATGGTTTTGACTCTTAATTTTCAAGTGTGGCCTTTGTGCGAGGAGGCTTGACCTGTTAATGCTGGTAATGCGCCCCAGCGTTGTCGACCACCTACCTGTCAGATATTGTTTACGTTTTTTCTGAAACAATATCTGCGGTTCAACATCAATTTGGAATAGATGTGGAACTATTTTCATCCGATTTTTCTCCGCCGATTAATACAATGTCTGACAAACACCACTGTTCGTGTTGTTCCCACCCCGGCGCTTCTCCCAGTGTTCACCAGACGCTGACTGAGATGGATTTTGAACGAGGTTTGGTCTCGTGTCAGGCATGTGTTGTCAGCGTGAAATTGTGACATAAATAGTTATGGACAACGCTGAAAGTAGTGACTATGTAAACTCAAACTGCTGCATATTGAATTTACTGCCTTGGGACACCTTTTCCCACTTTCAATTGAATATCGAGCTTTATAGTGTGTCGTCCTTCTCGGCAGGTATCTGGTCTGCTGCAATGGATGGAGACTTGGAGAGAGTAAAGTCCTTTATTCAGAAAGGCACTGACCCAAACCTGAGGGATTCAGCGGGGTACACAGCTCTGGTGTGTTTACTGGAAAGGTGTTTGATTATAGTGCTCATTTATCCCAGTTCACCTTAACTTATTTTTGTGCTTGTTTTAGCATTATGGAAGTCGTAGTGGTCATCTTGCAGTGTGCACGCTTCTTCTTGAGAATGGTGCATGTGCGTCCCCTCAGACACCAGGCGGGGCCACACCACTCCACCGAGCAGCTTACTGTGGTCGTCTGGATGTGGTTAGACTCCTTCTGCGACACAGAGCAGATCCCATGCTCTCTGATGATGATGGTGCATCTCCCTTGCACAAGGTACAGACATTTCTAGCAGTAACTTAATAAGACTATTCCACAGAAACTGTTTGATAATTTATACATTCTTTTTCTGCCGAATCCTCAAGCAGGCTGCTGAACGGGGCCATAAAGATGTGTGCCAGCTGCTTATTGAGCACTGTCCAGCTCTCTGCAGTCAGGTGAACAAGAGACTTCAACATCCCAGCTGTCACAGCAGGGAGAGTTACAGGAGCTCCTTAAACCACCTCATTGACGATGAATTCACTGCAACATGGGCATGCTGTGTTGCTGAAACCACACAAATGTTGGGTGAAGTCGTTTTCAGTCAGGATTTCACCCATGGCAATTTAAGTTCAAGTTATACATCTCCATTTTTCATGTTACATAAAGACAAATCACTGACATTATCATCATTATGCTTTTGTTCTTTACTGGCTTTTTTTTTTTGTAGTAATATCACCTCTCAAGCTATAGAAAACTGTAAAACCAATCTAGTTACACCAGTGTCCAAACTCTTTCACTGTTGCACTCATATCAAGTAGTATTAGTCAATAATGCTGGAAATTTTCACTTTTTTTTGTTCCAAACCATGAATTTTAAGAAGAAGAAGGAATATTGTGTTAGCAAGAGGACAGTTACAAACTTGTGTTTCAGAACTGAGAAACGATGAAGAAACAATGCAAAATGTAACATCCTAAACCATTAATACCAGTGTATAAGGGTGGATATCTGTGATTTTTGATCCTCCAGGTGGTACTGAACGAAGAACGATTATTTATCAACAGCTGATATAACCAAGTGGACGAGAGATTACTTTGGTTAACTTTGTTTAGCAATACAATACAGGGCTGCGTTGCAAATGGTACTTAAAGCTTTACTGAGCAAAAAAGAAGCCTTACGATAACCTTTTCTGAAGGCAATGTCAGCATCTTTAAGCTTGCAGTCTTCTATGATGGAATATCACACAGTGGAAACCTGTCTTATGGTCAGATGAATCAGTATTCCAGATATTTTGTTTGTTTGTTTGTTTGATTTTTTTTTTCGAAAGAAATGTGCACCATGTGCACCAGAACAAAGATGGAAAGGGCCATCGAGACTGTTACCGGTACAAAGTCCAAAAGCCAGGCTCTTTGATGCCATTGGGATACAGTGCCTTGAGAAAGTATTTGGCCCACTTGAACTTTTCAACCTTTTGCCACATTTCAGGCTTTAAACATAAAGATATAAAATTTCAAATTTTTTTGTCAAGAATCAACAACAATTGGGACACAATTGTGAAGTGGAACGAATTTTATTGGATATTTTAAACTTTTTTTTAACAAATAAAAAACTGAAAAGTGGGACGTGCAATATTATTCGGCTCCTTTACTTTCAGTGCAGCAAACTGACTCCAGAAGTTCAGTGAGGATCTCTGAATGATCCAATGTTGTCCTGAATGACTGATGATGATCAATAGAATCCACCTGTGTGGAATCAAGTCTCCGTATAAATGCACCTGCTCTGTGATCGTCTCAGGGTTCTGTTTAAAGCTCAGAGAGCATCATGAAGACCAAGGAACACACCAGGCAGGTCCCAGATACTGTTGTGGAAAAGTTTAAAGCTGGATGTGGATACAAAAAGATTTCCCAAGCTTTAAACATCTCAAGGAGCTCTGAGCAAGCAATAATACTGAAATGGAAGGAGTATCAGACCACTGCAGATCTACCAAGACCCGGCCGTCCCTCTAAACTTTCATCTGGAACAAGGAGAAGACTGATCAGAGATGCAGCCAAGAGGCCCATGATCACTCTGGATGAACTGATCTACAGCTGAGGAGGGAGAGTCTGTCCAGAGGACAACAATCAGTCGTACACTGCACAAATCTGGCCTTTATGGAAGAGTGGCAAGAAGAAAGACATTTCTCAAAGATATCCATAAAAAGTCTGGTTTAAAGTTTCCCACAAGCCACCTGGGAGACACACCAAACATGTGGAAGAAGGTGCTCTGGTCAGATGAAACCAAAATCAAACTTTTTGGCCACAATGCAAAACTATATGTTTGGAGTAAAATCAACACAGCTCATCACCCTGAACACACCATCCCCACTGTCAAACATGGTGGTGGCAGCATCATGGTTTGGGCCTGCTTTTCTTCAGCAGGGACAGGGAAGATGGTTAAAACTGATGGGAAGATGGATGGAGCCAAATACAGGACCATTCTGGAAGAAAACTTGTTGGAGTCTGTAAAAGACCTCACTTTCAGTTTATTTGTTAAGGTTTGAAATATCCAATAAATTTTGTTCCACTTCACAATTGTGTCCCACTTGTTGTTGATTCTTGATTAAAAAAAAAAAAATTAAAATTTTTATATGGGTGAAAGGACTGCACTTATATCCCGTTCTTCCACACCAAGGTGCTCTCAAAGTGGTTTACATTGGCCTCTCATTCACCCATTCACACACCAGTGGGTAGCTGCTACCATGCAAGGTGCTGCCAACTGACTGGGGGCAAGTTAGGATTCAATGTCTTGCCCAAGGACACTTTGGCATGTGGACAGTTGGAGCTGGGATTGAACCATCAACCTTCCAGTGATTGGACGACCTGCTCTACCAACTGAGCTACAGCAAAATCCAATTCTGTACAGGTTACATAGGCATTTCTGAGGAAGAAGAGGGTACAGGTACTTGATTGCATATGGATGTATATTCAATAAAATTAAGTTGGAAAAAAAAGAAATATAAGAATCACTGTTTTTTTTTTCTCTTGAACAGATATTCACAGTTACTCACACTTTCATATTTTCATGCTCTAAAGCCAATTAAAAGATGAAGCACATGCACCACACAGTCTTGCACAGCCACTGCAGGGCCAGTGAGGATGAAGAGGTCTGCAGCGCAGGGTTCACAGCTAGGTCTCAAAGGTGTTGGTGCTGAAATTTCTTTCTTAAATCAATGCCACCAAAGACCCTGTGTGTAGAAGTGTAAGCGGTGAAGATTAAAATGATGGAGTCACCTTATTGTCAACCACATACTGAATTTGTGCAGTTCACTGCTGTGCAAACACCAGCTATTGCACTCACTGGAGCATTAATGGTTGTTTGCTTTGAGCATGTGGCGTGCTTGCTGTAACGGACTGACATCTTGCCTGTGTTGGTTCATTGGTGAAAGTTTTTCAGGCCCTTGCTGGGTTTTCGAGTCTCAGACATTAGGGGGAGCTGTTGTATTAAAGGAAAAACATCCTTGTGGCGCACCAAGTGAATTTGGAGGCAGCCTAGAAAGGGTGACCTCATCCGGTCCTCTCAGGACGATGCTGGAAATCAAAATGATGTAGCTGTTAGTCAGAAAGAGAGAGGCATCCGTGTAAACATTAAAGCCAGCATCATTGCAGGACACCACTGTCCATCCTCTTTATGGGACCATGCATTATTGCGCAGACAAAGTTAATGTATTAAATACTGCAGCAGATGCTGGAATTTACTCTGAAAGGATGCTGTGAAAATTGTCACACTGATAATTATAGTTTTTGTGTTTCTGGTGGATTAATATATACTCGATAAGTATCCAACAGCCTATATGTTGTTAACTTATACGTCACTTCATAATAGGCCTGTCTGCAGAAAACTGTTGTTCTCTATATTATATCCAGAATATAACTTTCATTCCTGCCTCTCTCACTCTGGCCCACATTAGTGGATACCTCTGGTGCTGATTTTCAAATGCAAGAGAGAGCAAAGAATAAATTCCTGGAGGTGAATATAACTGACAGTCTGTTGATGTTTCCTTATAAACTGAAACAAATGGAAATACTTTCTACCATTGTCTTACATTCTTGTTTATTCAAACCACATGCTCAAGGCAGATACTGCTCTTTCTCAGCTCTTTGTAAATGTGCAGAATATTACTGTTTTTCTTCTGCTTTCCTGCGGTCCACACAAATCCAAACCCACGCTGAAAACCTCTCGCTGGAGTCTGAGGAACTTTCATTGGGTCCGCTGGTGGGTGGCGTTTCCAAACTACGTTCAAACCACATCCATGCCGTGACTGGAGGGGTGCCAGGCCACATCTGGACCTCATTGCAGCTGACGCCACACAGCACAAGGAGATGGGGTGTTTGGGGGTGGGAGGGCATCTTAGCCAAGAGAGCTGTTTATGCTCAGTGACAAGTTCCTCTTTTTACACAGCCGAGGAGCTTTAATCAGGATCACCCGTTCTAATTGCCACATGTCGTTGATAGCAGGGGTTTTCTGACCCTTTATTGTCATTGTCCTGTAAATGGCAATAAAATAAGGTAAAACAAATCCAAATAAAGCCTGAATTGAGCCCGTCGCTCTGACCACCAGGCCTGCCCACACCACCTTCCAGTTGTCGCTTTGCCAGCTTCTATGAAACATAATCAAAGCTGATGTTCTAGATTTGTGAGCAGTGAGGTAATGAAAACCCTCTGTGTCGCTCGCTAAAAGTGCAGGAATGTTGAGGGGCCTCATCCGTTATTGATAATTTTTCATGAGCTGGTTTGAATTTGCAGGCCGCTTTACTCCTTTATGTGGAAACGATCACAAAGGACCTCTTTCTACAAGTTTTAAATCCCTTTGAAGAAACTGTGCTACTTCACTCACTTTTCTTATTACAAATTTTACAACAAGAGATGTGGATGGATAAGATGTGACTTATTCATCTGGCTTTTTTGTGAGTTTTCACGTAATGTGAGGACTTGGGAAGGGCTCCGCAAGACGAGGAATTTGGACTGCAGCTGTATTTAGCGAGATTTATTTGGAAAGCAATGAAACTTCCTGGCCCTGGAACCCACTTCCACCATAATGAGCCCAAGTTAAACCAGGACTGGATGTTATTTTCCTCAGAAATAGAAGGTGGTCTGTGTGCCATGCTTGCGTGGAGAATTTTAAGTCGGCGCTTGGGACTTTATTTTAAACAGCACTTTTTTGTCTGTGAGTGGATAATAAGAACAGTTTGTCTTCTGGGTGTATTTCTACAGACAGAGAGTTGCGTTCAAGCTGTGAGATGAGGAGCTTCTGTAGCTACCAAAGAAAGGAAAGAAAAATGACAAAAAACAAAAAAAAATCTGTGTTCTTTTCCCTGATTAGAGGGTTATTCTCGATCGTGTGTCCAACTGCACAAAGCTAATGCCACTCTGTGGCTGTCCTGGCAGGGCCAGACTTGCCTGAGCTTTTCTGGAGTAAACAGGTAAAATGGCTGGCAGATGGGCATCTATTAAGACCTGGAGTACCAGACTCCGTTATGGAGACCAGCCCCGCGTCTGCACTGGGGAAGTGCTGTGTGTGTGGGGGGGTGATGGGCAAGGGGGCGTGAGTAATCAAATACTATATGGGAGCTGCGCTTCAGAGAAGCTGCATAAACCAATTTGAGTTCACTCCCACTTCAAAGAGGCGTGCTGTCTGCTGATTGATGTGACGCTGTGGATCCTAAACACCCGCTCCCCAGGTCAGCAGGTGATGAGATCCATGAGTACAGAGACCACAGCTCAGCTCTTCCAGGCAATCAGCACTGTGTCTATGGGAGCTGTCAGCTGATCCAGCCAGACATGCATCACATGGCTCTGTGATTCATGTCTCTTAACTTTACATTTGAATTAGTCATAGCTTTTCAATTACATTTTACATCCCCCAATTCCAAAATGTTGCGGGTAAATAAAGCAGAATGCAAGGATTTGAAAATTTCATGAATCCATGTTTTGTTCACTGTGTAAAATAGAAACATGTGAAATACTGAAAGCGAGACATTTTAGGACATTTCATGAAATATATCAGCTCATTTTGAATATCAGGGGAGCAACATGTCTCAAAAATGTTGGGAAAGGGGCAGCAAAAAGGCTGGAAAAGTAAAAAGGACCAATTGGAGTCTTGCAGCCCATCAAATGATTAGACATGATTAGACATAAAAAGAACATTTTAGAGAAGCTGAGTCTCAGAAATTGAGATGGACAGATGTCCACCCATCTGCAAAAAAATTTAAAAAAAAAGGCACGTATTAATTGAGAGACTATTTCAAAATAATATTCCTCAGAATGTAATTGTGAGGACTTTGGAAATCTCCTAATCAACGGTACATATCTGGAGTCATCTCCGCATACAGGATGAGGCTGAAAATCAGTTTTGGAAGCTTGTGGTCTTTGGGCCCTCAGGCAGCACCGCACTAGAAACAGACATGTTTCTGTGATGGAAATCACTGTACGCAGGAGCATTTCCTGAAATCACTGTTTAAGAGCGCAGCTCACTATGTCATCCACTAATGCAGGTTAGAGCTCTGTCATGCACGGAGGAAGCCATATGTGAACATGATCCATAAATGCTGCTGTCTTCTGTGGGCTAAAGCTGACTTAAAATGGACTGAGGGAAAGTGAAAAACTCTGCTGCGGACAGACATATCCGAATTTTAAAAACTTTTTTGGAAACCACACCCTCCAGACTAAAGAGGACGGCGATGGTTCGGCTTATTAGCAGCGTTCAGTTCAAACACCTGCATCTCTGACGCTGTGACGGTTCCTATGGAACGAACAGCTTGCACATCTGGAAAGGAAACATCAGTGCTCTCAAGGTATATAAGCTTGAGAGCAACATATGCTCCTCATCAGACATCATTCTTTAGGGAAGGCCTTACATCTTTCGGCAAGACAACACCAAAACACATACTGCATCCATTACAGAAGTGCAGCTTTGTTGTAGAAACGTCTGGCTGCTGAACTGGTCTGCCTGCAGTACAGACCAGTTGACCACTCACCAGTCGATAACGCAGGTAAACATAGCACTTTATTTGAGGATTAGAGATCCTAATCTTCTCATGTTTAATGGGTTTGCATACTTGAACTGAACAGCAACTCACACATCTGGATGATGTAAAAACATTCCTAAAACTACATTGAGTTTCTACATGCAATTATGCACATTAAACATGCTACACCTCTTTTCTTATTGTGGGTATATATGATGAATAAGGTTTATTTTCCCATATGCTTTTTTGTTTTTTCTGGAATGGCTGCTTAAGATCCTTTTTATTGATTATGGAGATGTAATCTTCTCAAAAGCATTGCCAGAAAAACAACATAAGCTGTTCCATATGAGTTGGAGGAGAACTGATGAAGCTTTTGGAGTCATAGCACGCTGGAATCACATTGTAATGAATTATCTGCCAAATCTGCGAAGGAGTTCTGTAAAGCCACTTTACAATTCACCCCTTGTTCAGTTCGCCTCAAGTATGTTTTTCATGTGCAGCTTGTCTGCTGTCAGTCCGCTATCCATGTTTTCTGTTAACCGGTGGCGTTTAAGACAAAGGCTTTGGCGCTCCCTCACAGACTGTTGCTCATTATGTTCATGTTTATGTTTAAACAGGTTTAAACCCTCCAAAACAACAAATGGCCAGTGATACTGACTTTGAATGACTACAGATGAACTCTCAAAGAAAGCATGATCCTCATCAGTTCATTTTACAGGCATGGCTTCTATTTTATACTTTTTTATTACAGATGCATCATAAAAGCCACTCCCTGAAACACACTGGACAAAACCTAGATGTTAAAAAGACACAAAACTAAACTGTAAACAAGCAACCCATTATTCTGGCCTTCATTTATGCATATATTTAACAAAGGCTTTACAATAACTGTTTAAAACCAACTGGGGAAACCTTCCAGCCTGAACCTTCTGACTTCTGATCCAAAACCCAGGTTAAAGGGAATATTTCTAGTGTTTCCATCTAAGCCACTGAGACAGAATCATCTACTTTATTAGTGGGAAAAGATGCAAATTACATTTAAAATAACCAAATCAACTAAATAAAATAAACAATTTCTATCTTGGTTCAACCGTGTGTGTTCACATAATAGGGAAAGTAAGTAAGTAATAATCTTAGAGAAGTAATTGTTTCTGTAGATCAGTGTGGACAGGGTTGGAAAACTATTTCAAAATCATTTGCAGTTCTTTATATGTATAGCGTCTATTACAATACAAACTGTCCCCAGGTGCTTTTCAGAGACCCAGAGCATGACCCCCGAGCAAATATTATGAACTAAAGTAACATTAGTTAAATATTTAATAAAGCAACAATGGCAAGTAAAAGACTCCCCTAGCGGGAGAAAAACCTTTGAGCCGAACAGTGGCAAGGAAAAATTCAACCTTAGAGGAAGAAACCTTCCTGCTGAAGACCAGCCAGGTCAGTGAGTGATGGTCATTAACTCTGTGTTTTTCTTTTTTCTTTCTGCAGCAAGTATCCCTGTCGAAGTGTTTTTGTGTCATCTCATGCAGGGATTGAATCAAAGAGAAGAATCGATGCCATCTGTTTGTTTCCTCTGCAGCTGCTTTTTAAGAATCAGCATTAAATGAATAGAATTATAGTGAATGGAAGTATGACTGGATTTTGTCAAACAGGGTTTAATTGGAATATAACTGGATTGTAATTAGGTAGAACTGGATTATGTTTGTTTGGAGTTGTATTTTACCTGCAGGTGACTTTTACTGTGAAATTAAATTGAACTGAACAGAATTAAGCTAGCTTTTTTTTCTCCTTTCTTTTCTTCCTAACAGAGTTTGTGTTGTCACCTTTAAGCAGTAGCATTCCCAGAGAGCTCTGTTTTGGTCTTCCCCTTCCAGGAAAATTTATCCCACAACAACTGCAGCCTTTCCGTGGATTTTTTTCTTTTTTTTTTTTTTTTTTTTTGAATCTGTCTTTCACTCCTGGGCTATCACCCATGGATCCCTACTGGGTTCAATGTGCAGCGTATAATTGCTCCAGGTCAGCCTGAATGTCTTTAGATGTCCTTTATGGTGTTTTTATAGTCCTCACTCACTGGCTTTCTTTGTAACATCATGTCCTGAAAGTATCTCAGCTGTTTTATGACCATGAAACTTCTTGACAGCATGATGAATTATTGAAACAGGGATTTCATGCCGATTGCCCTGTTGGTTTTGGAGTAGTTGTGTTCTCTGACAGCAGTGCTGAGGTTCTCACGTAACTCCCTTGTTCCAACATTTTTAAAGAGAAAGCGGGAACAACCAACCTCTTGTTATGACATAAAAGAGTCATTCACCAGTTAAAATAGCAAAACTGAAAAGCGCACATGAGACTTATTTGTGTTGTGTTTTGTTTGAGGAACCAAAAACCAATATTTCACTTTTATTAACGTATTCTGATCGCTCAAAATTAGTTGCATTGGTTTCTAAGAATATTTTCAACTCTCAAATCAGCAGTGCCAGTAATTCTGACTATTACAGTAATAAAAAAAACAAAAAACAATACAGTGGCAAGAAGAAGCCATGTGCCATCTTATATGATCTAACCTTCATCTCAGTGACAAAAGCAGACAAACACAAAGTGCTTAAGTTGACAACAAACGAGTATAATTTTCTCCTGTCTCATAAACACACCTGTGAAACATTCACACTGCCGCAGGAAAAAAACAATAAAATCCATGGACTAATTACCTCAGCGAAAGCTAATTTGAGTCAGTAATTGATGCAACTGGAGTCTGGTTAATGAAATGAGTCTAAAATGTAGTTTGGAGCTGCTTTGATTGACACAAGACACTATGGGATTTTACGTTTTGCTGTTCATAAGAAGCCTCTGCTGATGTGAGACGTGCCCTGCAAAAAGAAAGTCTCTGAAAACATTCAGTCAGGAGTAGCTGATCTGCATAAGGTTCCAGGGGCACAAAAATGTCATCTCAAAGCTTTTAGCCATCCATCCGCTGTCTATAAATGGACACGGTTTAGCACTGTAGCTGCTCTTTTTAAAAGTGGGCACCCAGCCAAGATGACTGAAAAGGGACAACACAGAATCTTCAATGAGGTAAAGAGGAGCCCGCAAGCAATGGCTAAAGAGCCGAGGACGTCGCTGGAACTGGAAGACGTCCCTGTCCGTGAGTCAGAACGCCACAGAGGAAACCGCTGCTTTCCAAATGTCAATATTTTGTCAAAACGTACCGTGGCAGTCAACAGAGCTACTGAGAAGGTGTTTTGTGGGCTGATGAAACTGAAGTTCACTGCTTTAGAAAGAATATTCAACGCTATGTAAGGCACAAAAAGGGAACGGCTGAACAGCCCAACAGTGAAGCATGGCGGAGAGAGCATCATGATTTAGGCTCACAGTCTTCACAGCGGACCATCACTGCGGGGAAAATAGATTTTGAATGTTTAACAGGTGTGTTCAATAATGATTATTTGTCATCTGCTTAAACACACCGTGTTTGTCTGTTATAGTGATCAAATCGCATTTTATGGCAAATGACTGCAGAAAACCACTTAATTCCAACTTTGTCCTGAACTTTAATAGAATGTATCATATTTTAGTCATCCATCACCAGCTGTCTTTTAGTAGGAGTCCCATCAGATAGGTTTCTAACTGCATGCAGACTTCAGGAAGGAGGAGCAGAAGCAGTCGTGATGATCAGTAACAACTGAAGCAGTGGAGCTGGCATCTCATTCATTAAGACCTTCTCAACAATAGTAAACAACAAAATGGCGACAATGGTGGTGACAATACTTCCATTCAGCGTGAGCCACTACAGGGAACACAACACCGAGCTGCACGTGTAATTGAACAAGATGGTTACGCTGATGAACTAAGGCTCACAGAGGCACGCCGTTCCTCCATCAGCAGGTGCCCGGCACACACTAGTCCATTCATATGCGCATTCCTGTCTCTCTGCTCGCGGCCCAGCAGGTTCCTCCCGGCCACTCAGGACAGGGCCTGACACATACAAAGGGTCTTCAATCTGCCTCAGACAGCAGCCAGCATAAAGAGCCGGAAAGCCACAACAGCATTATGTCAAAGAGCTGGCTGGGGGTGGTGAGCGGAGCTTGGGGGGCCCTGTGTAGAACAGGGCCGCTGCTGATGGATGGATGAGGGCTGGACACAGGCAGCGTAGTGGAAGGCCCGGCTCAGGGTTTTTGTGCATAAAGGGGGATATTTGCTCGGTAACAATGGAATGCAAACACAGCAAGCGAGGACAATAAAACACCACATTGGGACGATGAAGAAGCTGCAAGGGAAATCAACATGCAAAGCGATGATATTGTTCACTCTGAGGATTGCATGACTGTTTGTCCTCATGCTGATATGTGGCTTAGCCTGCCTTCAGTTCACCTTTGCATAAGGTATTCCTGGCTTTGACGGTGTCCGGCACATTTTCTTATGCTGAAAGGAAATGTGGAGTGATCAGAAATGCCCCACCTCACCTTTTTGAAACAGACTGCGCTGAGCTGCATCTAAGCAAAGGTTCAACTGACTTTAAAACCTGCATTGTCTTGGCCTTTTATCAGATGATGACAAATTTACATGATCCTTTCCTTTGTAGATAACCTGTGAACATTTCAGCGTCTTCTGGCAGGTGAAAGATAACTGCGCTGTGTATTTATTAATAATTACATATTTATACCTTTACTTTACAGCCTTTTTGTCCAGCCCTAACCACAGTTACACCGCATGTCTCGAGCTACCACGGCATGTGCACGTCACAGAGGCAAGTTAATGATTAAACAGGCTCTTTTTTTTTTCACATTTAAGTCTGCCGTTTTCATTTTCAAATGCGGCGTTGTAAACCAGTAGGGAAATGCAGAAAAACATGCTCCCTGCTACAAGACTTTGTTTTATTGGTCTGCTTTACAGTCCATTTTTGGTCCCACAAGCTTTGCACACATGTAACCACCCTGAGCTGCCCCTGCACCAATTTCCTCTGCTTTTTGTTTGTTTGTTTGTTTGGTTGGTTTTGTTTTGTTTTTTTCTTTGCTAAACCACTCGTCTCCTATCATCAGCAGAAAACAATAAGCAGCCAATTCCATAAACAACCAGCATATGTTGCCAATTCTGCGTTAACTTTCATGTCCTGCCTCAACCTCCTCTTGTTGTCAGCAGCTCCGGGGGAGCCCTTTATCTGTGACACACAGACTAAAATACATTTCTATAAAGTATCTGAGCCCCCAAACTGTTGCATCAAAGGTCTTTTCAGACGTGTTTTGATGCTGAGATTGTCAGATGTGGCTGATGGGTGCACATGCGCGTCTAACTCTCACTGTTAGTTACCCTAATAAACATGCTTGGTTTTTTCACTGGTATGCGTGCGGTCGTCAGAGTCACACTCCATCTGCAATATGTTTAGCTGATCTCTTTGAGGCTTAAAGTTCATTTGAGCTCAATTTGTATTTTGACGGTAAGACAGCTGAGAATGTTGAAAATAAGATTGTCTAGGAGCAGGATGGAAGCAGCCTGTCTTTGGGGATCAAAGACAGGCAGCATCACTTCTGGGAATGGTTAAAACGCTGGGATATATGTGGTCTGGAGGTCTTGTCAAGAGTTTGATGAGGAGAATCTATCTGTATGGCAAAGAGCTGCAGCCAGTTGACAGCTCACTTAGCACAGTTCCTCTGGAGAACTCTCCTCTTTTCCTTTTTTTTTTTTTTTGTTTTAAATCCAGGCTTTGGACTCTGTCTTTGCTGACTCTGTCTTTGCTGGGCGTAGACACATCCTGAAGTTGCCACTCGTTGCCTGGAAACCCCAAAGTGGTGATAAGACTGGCAAAATCCCTTCACACGGTTAAAACAAACAGACAGAAGAAACATCCACCAGTGATCTAACTATTAAATCAACAAGCCTTGTTTACAGCCTTTTAGCAAAGCTGTGCTAATTCACTGTTGACAGCGAAGTCATATTTACAATACAAGACACGACAGCGTTCTCACCTATAACTCAACTAATAACTGCTATAATATCCCACAGTGCTCAGCTATTCTCTAGGAAACAGCTGCCTACATGACATATCCGTTTCCTGTTGCCTAAACATGCCATTTGCCTAAACCTGACCTCGGGTCTTCACTTATAATGTGGTCATTTAAAGGGCACAAGGTGGTTAAATCGGGTAGAGGACATGTCTTGTAGTACTGTGAGGCTCCAGAAAGAAAAGAGAGCATACAGCACCAGCAGTTTTTATGATTTTCTTCACTAGCCAACGCTGAAGGCTGATAACTTCCTGGAGCGCTGAGCTCGAGGCGCTTCTTCTGACTTAGTGCCACCAAGACCCAACTTCATGGTTGAACAGTCACTGCATTTTTAAATTAATGATTATGCAACAAAGAAAGTAAACAGAACTATGATATGACACCCCAAGAGTATATTTAAGACTGTAAGAATGAGGATTCACGGGATAAATGTTTGTATCTTTGGTGCTTACAGTTCATCAACTGCCTCTGTTTTAAACACGTGTGCTTGTGAGTTATTCAAAATGTAAATGTTAAAAATAGGAGTAAATGTTAAAACTTCAGATCATCATTTTAAAGCTGTATTGTAGTCTGAAAAGTGTAGACTGTGACATCAGTCTCCTGCGCTGGCTGATAGGAGCTCAGGTTGACGCTTGAGTCACAAATAATAGAAATGCAACATGCTCTTTATAGAAGTCAGGCAGCACAACAACTTCTTGAAAAACAGAGGTTTTCTTGTGTACAGAACTCTTAAGTGCTGACTTTTGAAAAACGAATCTTGATTTCAGTGAAGTAAAGCAAAACAATAAAGTCAATTCAAGTTCATGGATGTTCAAAGCCCAACCTAAACACTGCATGGAGGATGAAAGGCCAGCACATGTTGAAGCATAAATCAGCACGTCATCCCATTCTTTAATCTACTTACGCAGCAGAGCTTCATGTGTCTGTGCAGCTTCAGTTGTCAGTCATTTGTCAACTGTGACAGGAAATCAAAGAGCATATGAGCTCTTCAGATATGAGCTATGTGTTTGATCAAGCAGAGCAAACTTTGCGCTTGTGCTGAGCCGGCAGACACATTTGAAATTCTGATGCTCTTTGAAATTCTGCCAATACTTTAACCCCGAACTATAAAGCTATTTATATGTTGCCTTAAACTGGGTCTTAATGAAAGTATCTACTTTCTGTGGAAGAATTAATGCTCTTGTTTGTGTGCTGAAACCCAGCAGAGTAAACACCCTGGCAGGACTGCCCACAGATTCTAACAGCGAAGATGGGCACTGAGCCTTCATCTCATCCCCTATGGCATTAGCACACCTTTATGATTAGTATTATTATTATGTTTTTAAGCATAATTACAGTTTTTAAGGTCTAATATACAGTTCAGAAATTTGCTCAAAGACAACATGAATGTTCCTCCTAAAGTATCTCTCTTTATCCTACTTGATTTCCCCTTATGTGTATCTAATTCTACGCGTTAGTATTCATCTACTTGTTTCATTTTAAAACAAATTTTAAAACAAATGTGTTCGCTGTGTGAGTGTTTTCCTGGGTGTTTTCCAGGACTGGCCTCCAGTCACACAAAGCAGGAAAGCGGAGTGAAGCGTTTGCTGGAGCCCTGCAGGAGAGGCGCTGTGGATGGCAGGGGGAGCCAGGTTTCTACCAGACCCTCCAGTCCTGAGTCAAGTTAAAAAGAATCAGCCAGAGCGGTGAAGGAAGCTCAGGTGATATATGTGTGAAAATAAAGTGGGCATTTCTGCCTTGCTCTTAAAGATGACATTCAGCATACTTAAATTACGTTTAACGGTGACGCAAGGTTCCCGTTACAAATTGCAGAAAATAAGAATTAATAAATGTGCACATTGATCTGACAGTAAGTTAGGAGCAAAGAATAGATATACTTATAGATATAGAGATAGCTTTTTTTTTTGAAAGACATCACGCATTGTTATAAAATAACACTGCCCCAGTCTTCACCAATACTTATTATCTAAACTCATTTTCCATCTTGACTAAAGACATACATCGATTAGCCAGGGCAGTAGGACCACCTGCTTTATAATGAGCTAGTCCTCCCTGTGCTCCCATTAGAGCTCTGACCAGTCAGGGTCTGAACAAAGAATATCTGAGGGTGTCCTGGAGTGTCTGATACTGGGATGCTTTGGATGCAACGGATGCTTTGGGCCCTGTAGGCTGTGGGGTGGAGTCTCCATGGATTGGGTTTGCTTCCCACAGATGGCATCAAGCCTCATCAGACTGGCATCTGGGGAGTTTTGAGACTTGTTGACTCAGACTTATTGTGTTCTTTGAGGATTTCCTAATAATAATAGATATTAACAAAAAAAATTTGTTTTTTAAAAAAGAAGAGCCCTCTGCAGACCTGCTGGGAGAGGAGGCAACTTTAGGGGAATGACGTTGCCATGTTGGGAGTTGAGATTTGTTTGCAAAAAACCTTAGACAGGTGGCCGGTGCCTACATTAACATTCATGTGAATGCCAGGATACAGGTTTCCCAGCAGAACATGGGACTGTAACAAGGTGAGACGTGTTTCCTCACATTACCTGCCAGCGGTCATAAAGTTATGATGGGTGTAATTCAGCACTACAAGGTCCATCTTTACAAACTAGGCTAATTTATTTATTATCATAGTTCTGGCAGCGTCTGGATCAGCAGTTTCAGGTTACCAGGCTTATTTATGTGTTTGTTTGCTTTTTTTTTTTTTTTTTTTTAACCACAAGGGTTGATGAGAAGGAGAAGAATGTAAGTGGTATTGTTAAGGTAGATAGCTGGGGAGATGATGGTGAGGCTATGAAAGTATGTATCATTTATTATTATTATTATAATTATTATTAATAAAAGAAATGCCATTTATTTCTTTTTCTTTTCTCGTATGCCTCATTGGTTGGGAGGGGCGTGGGGTTGAATGGGGTACTGGGGTACTGCACTGCAGTCTAACGACTGTGGTCTGGACCCTGGCCTGCCCTGGGTGGTTGCTGTGGTGATGGCCTCTCTGGATGTGAGCGGGCTAGCTCCTGGGGTTACTAGATCCCCAAGTTATCACTTCTTCACAGCAGTGCCAAGCCAGATATTTAGATATTTAATTATCTTATTTATTTTTGTTAATTAGTCATCATTTTTATATAAGAGACAGAAACAAGGGGGTTGTGTTATGTTTGTGGTGCATGGGGGGGGGGGGGGGGGGGGTATGTTTTTTATTTTGTTTTAATGTGCAATGTTTTTATTATTATGGAAAGCAGTTTGTGTTGCCTGAGGGCATAAAAAGTGCTTTATAAATAAAGTTTGATTTGATTTGATTTGGTTTGATTACTGAGTTTATAAAAATTAAAGTTTTAGTTTTAGCTGGTGGTGGAAGACCCAAGAATTGGAGCCAGGGTGTGGAAGAAACTTCATATTTTTCTTTTTTTTTTTTTGTCTACTAGAAATAAACACCACGTATTTTAAGGTATCTTCAAATGGATGTGGTTGGGAGGGAGAAGAAATAGAGAGTAAAGACAGAGGAACCGGTTGTAGATTATTCGGCTTTTATTTTGTAATGCCAGACCGGAACTCGTGCCTTCCTGTCGGTGTTTCGCGTCGGTCCGTGGAAGCGCATAGTCTCAGATTTAAGAGAGGGGGAGGTTTGCAGCCGCGGAGCTACCCGGACTCTCGTTGTGGAGCGATATTTCTCAGCCAGGAACGAACGGACGAAAAAAAAATATACACAGAGACTTTCTGAGATGGATTTATGCACCGCTTTGTTTTGAGAAAGTTCAACAGCAGCCAGTGACCCTCGGACGCTTTTGTTAGACAGAGTTGAACAACTTTAGGACACAGTTTCCAGAAGTGAGGACTCTTGATTTCATCGCGTGCGAGACGTGTTGGGATAAAGGGATTACCCAAAAGCAGCGCCGCTGCGCTCGTTTTAGTTTCTCCAGACCTGGCTGGCGAGGTGGAGTAAAAGAAAGCGAGCACGAGCGAAGCAGAGAATAAAGTAAAGTTAACCAGCACGGACAGACGTTGCAGTGTTGAGTATCTCCCCCCGCTCTGTTTGTTATTTGTGGCTCTCTGAGTGGGCCGGCATTCCTTTCTTCCATCTCACAAGTTTGGCACAAATATGCGCAAACCTTTAGGATAGACGTCGAGACAGCTTCGTTAACGGACACAAGTCTGGATACTTGTATTTTATTTAATTTTTTTCCTGGAGGTTTTCCCGCATCCAATCTCAGCTCGGGAGTCGTCCTTACCTAACCAACTGTGGCTGTTTCACGGCTCCCCGCCAGTAAGGTGAGTTGCTCGGGTTTCTTTTTTTTCCTCTGCTCTTTGATTTAACTTGATTTTTTTTTTAAGCAGCTTGTTTTTCCCGTTAAAGTAGCTCTCCCCGAAGAGCTTAATTTGTTTATGAATGAGAAGGTAAATGAAGAAAAGAACTGGCAGGTAAATGTTTCACGACATTCTGGTGTTCAGCCGCACGCTTTTGCTGTGAAAATATTTTCGAGCTCTCTCTCAAATAAATGATGCTTTCTTCAGGAGACAGTCAGGCGCATGCGCAGTAGCTCCCTCCTTCCAGAGCCTGGAAATGAGAGGCTGCAAAGCTAAAGCTCAGACCTCGAGTGTTGTCCTGCTGAAACTTGACTTGGTTTCTGTCTTTATAAAATTAGGTAAATTACTCTTTAAAAAAAAAACTGCACATGATGCTGTTATTCCTTTTTTTTATTTAAAAAAATAAAATGCAGTAATGGGATAGATTCTCATGGCTCCACAATGCTTTTCTGAACTTCTTTGTAGTCCTGTGATATAATTGCAGAAATGCCATTAAATATGTTTCATGTCTGCAAAGTGAAGCCTTCAGCTGTGACTATTTAATCTCTCAGGTTCAGACAAGCAGTCAATATAAATAAGTTACACCTTTTAATTGTCAGTGGAGCACCATCACTGTTAACCTCTGTCAGAGAGATTGGGCCAGAGTTGCTGGGCTGATGTTATGTAAAGCTCTAAATGTTATGTTTTAAAAGGGAGTAGGAGAAGATGGGTGGTAAAGAGAAGTAGTATGTCTGCAGGGAGTTTACCAGGGGGAGAAATGCTTTTTTTTTTTTTTTTCCTGAACCATATAATGAGAAGTGAAGAATCGTTCTGCCCTTTAATTTACCAGGCGGCTCCCTGGCACAGAGTTATTGTCACTTGAGCTGTGTGCTTCAGTAAATCTAGTGTTCAAGCATTAATTGTATCTTCCACATCTTTTCTGCAAGTGTAAATTTTGCTTGCAGGCCTTAAAAGTTTAGTTGTTTTAAAGATATTTAGGGTTTAATTGGGTTTTGTGCTCCCCTGTGCCCTTGCAAGGTTTTGATTTTAATTTGAGAGTAGCGTATTTTGTGTTTCTCGGTAAACTCCCTTGTGTTTGGGGAGAGCGAACACTTCCAGGCACTAAGAAACACTTGAGGTTTTTACGTGCCAAGCCAAATGGCACTGTGTCAGATGGCCTCAAATTGATTGTCTTTACGTTCTAGTGTAATCTCATGACACCTGATCTCTGGCGAAGGCATGCCGGTGGCAAACTTCTGCTCCAGGTTGAGTGGCTGCAAAGGGAAGGAGAGGAAGGGAAAAAAAAACACAGCCAGAGGTGTCTGTTTTTGTGAAAACAGTAGCCTCGGGGAAATGGGTTGATGCTCTTGTGTCCACTGAACTGCAGCCATGTGCAGACTGGCCTGTTGCTGGCTGCAAGTGCAGACTAAATTGGAAAGGGGAGAGGTAGGGAATTCAGGAGCTGAGGAATTTTATGCATGGATGGCAGTGGAGACTAATTATGGTGCAGGCCATGTTATGGGTTAGGCCTGTAACTTTTGTTTTTGTATAATGAGAGAAGTTAAATGTGTCGTGCATGTTATAATCAGTTTAGTCTAACCCCCTTTTCAGCTCGGCAGATCTTCAGGGAAATGCTTTAATTTCTCACCACAGTCTTCCACTGCAGCAACACGTCACCGTTTAAAATGCAGGTTTTCCAGCCGTATTTTCACATCTGTCAGTTTCGCATCGCATCAACACTCAGCCTGAAGACATACGAGTGGCATCATGAGAGTTGAGCAATAAAAATGAATTTCATGGACACGCATTTGTCTAGTTATTCTAGTTTGATTTATTTATTTTTTTCTCCGGTTTACTAGTGTGGGAAAAGCTTCTAACTTTTCTACATCTGGTCCCTTCATTACTGGTTACCCTTCACTACAGTTTGTAGTTCGGATGAAATCAAAAAGAAAAGAGAAATTACTAGCTTGAGCATGTTTATTTAATGTGTGTTAAAAAAAAACACACAGAAGAGTAGAAATGGCTAAACGTTTATGAATAGAAGTCTGTACTCACAGCCTGATGTCCAGTTAATACCACAAAACAAATATTGGTTATACTCTGCTTTATTTATCTGTATTTTACTGTTAAGTAAGAAAATAAAGGTGTCATAAGGGAGGTAAATGAACGTGATTTAATGATTTAAAATGAATAATCAAACTGATGTGTGAGCCTCAGTTCAGATCTGCTGCTCGGTTTAATCTGAGCGTGCCCTCAGAGGTGATAGGAAGACTCACAGTGTACTTAACTCATGCTCCCATGGGAGTGGACTATGACAAAACGGCCTGTCATACTTGAAAGCAGCTACTTCCTCCTCTTCCAAATATCCACGGTAGTTGCCGTGACGAGGGCCCGGCGAGCAGCAGTCGGCTGCTCTCTGCGGTTCCAGCTGTAGCCCTCTCTTGGAGGCTTCCCAAACTGACTCAAGGCTTACAAAGCAGCGATGACCAAGCTTCTTTATGCCCCCTTGGATGCCACCCCTCCCCTCCCCTCTCCTTCCTCCCGACCCGGCTCAGCTGCTGGAACACTAGACCATTCTTGGAAAGAGAAATTGAATTGGTTTTCAGGGGAACACAATGACTGTCTCAGAGAGGAGCATTCATAAACGCGATTACCTCTCAAAGGAAAGCACGGCTGCATCTGGACGGGACTTGATGTGAAAATGTTGACCGAGATGAGGTTTAGGCAATCTCTTGACAATTCACTGGAGCAAATGGTTTGCTGGGTGGTGGAGGAGGAGGGGGGGCATTTTGGGTTTGGGAGCTAAAACCAACTGTTAGGTGATAGATCTCTCAGTGTGGAAATGATGGCCTGGCAGCTCCCTCTGCATGAGTGTCACGTAACAGGCAGCCCTCTTTTTTTTTTTTGTGTGTCTATAACAAATTCTTTAAGGGGAGGAGGGGAGCTGTGTCTGTTATGGGCAAGTGTTAATCTCTGCAGCCAGATGCTGCTGAGGTGATGATTCAAGCAGATGTGCATGTGAGGGTCACCCATTTCACAATATTTGCGAGGCACTGTAGATCCTGAACCGTTTACAGCGGCTGAGCGCTAAATAAGTTATGGAGGAAAAAAAAAAACAGGCTGAACGCAACAAATGTCATTCTTGAAGTTCAGTTTTCAGTAGCAGAGTTAGTGATAGAGTCTTGAATGTTTCTTCCTTTAAAAAAAAAAAATGAGCAAGACGTTCTATTCCTGAGATATCAGAGCAAGGGTGGTGTTCTTTAAGTTTATCAGTGTTTCGTACAAGGTGGCCTGAAGACATGGCAAATACTCACTTCTTTTTTTGTCGGGTGAGGAAATAACTGAAAAATACACCTTGCCGTTACATTTTCTATTTTAGCTTCATGTGGTTTAGAAAACTTGTCCTTCACTGATGATTCATTCATTAGCTTTGTTGTTTTTTCCCTTTTAGTGGTGCAGTGTGAATGACGCACAGCTGATGTCCCAAGGATCTGAATGGAGTTCCAGTCACATAAAAGCCAACAGTTGTAGCTCCCTCAGCAGGATGCTGATGAGGCCAAGTATACTTCTGTTTCTGACTTTCTTCGCCCAAGTTTTAAAGACCCAGTGCCGGCCTCCTCTCACAGATGACGGTAATTGGAATTTATATCTCTAAGCTGCTCTCGCTTCATTTGTACAGACTTGTGCCGGTTTCCAAGTGAGTATTTGAAGATATAAACGTATTATGACTGACTTATCTCAACTCCTGCCTTGAGAAGAAGTCCATTGATAAGAAAAGCTTTGTTCTTTGTACAGGAATGTAATCCTAACACGCTCCAGACTTCCGTGGAGTCTGTTCCTTGGAGCGCCAGTGCTCCCTCACCACCCCCATTAGCTTGAGTCTGATTTATTTATTTATTTATTTTTTTAAGTGGACTTCACTGCATCACTTGTAGCACAACTGTGTTTCTTATTATCAGCTACACACCCACAAGCTTTTTTATTTATTTTATTTTATTTTTTTTTTGCCCTAATTAGAAATGGATTCATGGCAAATCTCACCAGCAAAAATTGTTGGTCGCGCGCAGGACTTTTGTTAAAGGTTCAGCCTCATCTGGCTGTTGCACAAGTTCAGCTCTGAAAAGAGGAAAGAGACACTGAAATCAAATCCTTAAAAATGTGTTTCTTGGAAGCTGTCCAGCAGTGTAATAGCTATCTGGGCTTGTGGGTAGATGGGCTTGGATGTTTACACTCTGCACTCGGAAGTGGAGAACAGCAAAAGAATATGATAAAGTTCAGCATTATAATTGATGTAATTAAGCAAGAAGGTCTCTCTTGGGCTCTGAGCCCTAAAATAAACTTGGTGTGGCTCTGTTTAAGTCGGAGTGGGATAGGGAGGAGTAAATGACTCCCATCTGTGGCCTGAGGGCAGCTCCATTACCTAGGAGCCCCTGCTTCTCTCCTCCTTTGTAATGAGAAGATATTTGCTGTCACTGAGAGAGGAGTTAACTACCAGGGAACTATAAATTATCCCGTTTTTGAAAAAAAGATGCTACTTTAAACCCTTCCTTATCCTCGAGGATAAGCTTTCTGAATGTTTGTCTTCTAAGGTGAGCCATAAATTCCCCTCAGGGTGGGGGAAGTCTGATGCGTTTACACTCCACCCAGTTCTTGATCACCAAATGGCCAGGTATTATCTATGTGCCTCTGTGCTTTTTCTCTCGCTCCCCCTCTGACATTTTACTTGGGAATGCTCTCCCCCCCCCCACACTTCCCTGCTGGGTGACGGATGGCTTCAGCTGTTGACGAACAATCGCGGCAGAGGCATTCGGTTGCATTCCTTTTGTCTTGGTTGGAGAAACAAAATAGCTATATGGAAATGTTCTTGTTTTATGCAAGCTTCATTGTTTGTCTTTTTGTTTTCTAGTTGTGTGATGCTCGCATAAGAAAAGTGTTCTCCTTGAGCAAATTCAGCTCATTGATATTCTTCAGTGGGTCACATGGATAGTCATTCAAGTGATTGCAGACTGTTTGGGAAGAAATCATAAATCTTTAGATCATTTCAGTGTTTTTATATGTTCTTTGTGACAATGAAGCATCAGGAGAGTTTTTTTTTTCCTTTCTCCTTAGCAGCAAATCTTTTACTTCAGTCTCTGCTGTCGGTGGTGGAGCTGCCACAGTCCTGAGTATGATATTCTTTCTTTTAGACAGAAAGAGAGGCCCAGGAGGAATATATGTTTACTGATTCTGCAGTAAAACTGAAGTAGCTGAACACAATCAGCATTTTCTGGTCTTCTCCAGAAACCTGAACCTAGTGAAACACCAGAACCAGTTGCTTCTTTCTCATCCCTTTAGCTAGAAAAAAATTTATATTATTACTTTTCTTAATTGTCGTTATAAAATTATTATTTTTTGCTTGCAACTTATTTAGGGAAAAAAAAACATTCTCGTCATCTCAAATCATTCAGATAATGAAAATGGCCTTGTGTATTATTGTAATAAAGAGTCATCTTATGTTTTCACGTGGGCAAAAGTAATAATCATAGTTTTCAATTCATGATTCAGGAAAATTATTTTCTTTAGAAAAAAAATAGATATTTTATTTAAATTTTAAAGCCTCTTTATGAAGTAATACTGCTTCTGACCACACGGGGGAGCATATCACAACGGCTCTCGTGGAGCAACGTCGTATTACAGGACGTGCTGAGAGGTCTCCACTTGCATTAGCGCAGGATTGTGGCTCTTCAGTCAATACGGCAGAGCTATATGCCCCCATGAGGTCAGAAGGGGTAGTGCTACTTTTGAATGACGCCAGTATTTTAAATATGAAACAGTTATGTTAATATTTTATTTTCAGCAGGATTAAATTTACCGTTCTGGCTAAACTGTGTAAACAATTCTAACAATACAAATTCAGCAGTCCGTTAAAATCTCACCTCACCTGAAAGGGTGGATAAGGAACTTCATGTGTGATATGAGGATAATCCATTACACGTCTGTTTAACCGCCACATTTTGTCAAATCATGTTGCTGGCAGGCTCCTAAACTGCGTGGATGTGCGACTGTCTCTTAATGAAGCAATCTTGCGTTAGTAAAAATGACCGTGGGACAGGCTGTGCTTGTCCATCAAAGACAATCAGTGCGTTTACATGGGAAGTTTAATTCCTCTTTAATTCAGAATTAAAATTTATATCTGATTTAAAATGATTAAAAATTACCATGTAAACACCTCATTCCGAATGAAAATGTCCATTCCAACTTAATTCCGAAGTAAGTGACTGGTTTATTCTGATTTTAAATCTGAATAGAATAATTCCGCGGTCATGTATACACTCATTCCACTTTAAATTAATTCTGGTGTTTCAGCGCATGCTCGTTCCCTTGCCCGCCTGTCGCGATGACGCTTATATTCCGCGCTGAGCTTATTTTCAAAAACAAAACAACATCGACCTGATGTTGTCGTGCTGCTGCTTCAAAAATAAAATCAAAACAAATCCAAAAATTATGCTAATAATGTAGTCCTCCATGTTGTTGCTAATCGAGTAAGTTTGTTTTCTTCCGGTAGACTTAAATACGTAAAGACGTTCGCCCCCCCATCCAATCAGAACCCTTCCCAACCCCCAGACCTTAAGCGGAATTGGATAAAGTCGATCAAATGTGTTTTTCATGTAAATCTCAATTTGGAATTACTATTTCCATGTAAACTCGAAGGAAAATAATTTAATTCTGAATTATTTAATTCAGAATAATTAATTCCAAATTAAAAAACATCATGTAACCGTGGCCACTGTAAGGTTAAATGTAGCAGAGTTCATTTGAATAACAGTCACCCTTGTAGCTCCCAAGTGCTGATACATGCTGACTGTCAGCAGCTCATTTAAGAATGAAAAGCTCCTGGAGTGCTTTAAAGAAAGGCAGCTCGCTCTGAACTGCTTGTTTGCTGCTTGCTTACATGCGTGGTTCAAGTCCTTTGCTTCCTGCCGGCCTGCCTTCTGTGTCTTATCGGTCCTCTCTGCACCTCACCCATCCTTTCGCCCTGATGTGGTCAAATCAGCAAACAAAGCTTGCCATAACCATGTTCTCCATGTGCCACTGCAGAACATTAACTAGCCCGGCTTCCTGCATTCAACCATCACTCCAATGAGGGCAGGAAATCCCAGGAGTCATTCACGCGGCATATTGCTTCCTATGTTGTAGCCAGAGAAAGTTCCACAGACCGGCGCCAACTCTTCCTTTTTAGTGGGTCTTGCATTTACAGACCAGTTAAAACTCTCACTTTGCTCTGGTGCAGAATTCCTTTCATGGTTTTTGTAATTAGGCTGATTATAAATGATGTCAATCAATTTCCTCAGATGGATGACTGAACCTGTGTCAGAACGCTCCAGATGGGCTGTTTTCTGAACCTTGTCTTTAATCCAATCATAGTTGTAACAAGATTAACGGAGATGAAACATCCTCAACTCATCGGAAGTGTGAAAACTTGGCACATTTCTCTCTGTGACGAGTTGAAAATGAATTTATTTTGCAACGGTAGTTGGAGCTGTTTGTAACCATGACGCATGTACGGTGAGGTAGACTTCAGCTTTTTAAGCGACAATTAGTGATGTTTCTTTTTCTGTGCTGAGAAACCTGTCGAAGAGTCACAAAATCCCCTCCTGGCTGTGGCTTTTAATAAAGCAACCAGCAAATTTATCAGTTTTTATGGGTGTTTTATTATGTCTAGAGTCAAATTAACAGCACGGATGTTGACGCAGTCTTATCAGCAACAGATCCATTTGGCGAACAGGGACAGAAATGTACTCAGCAGCCCTCTCACACTACTTACAGACTATGTATTTAAAGCTATGTCCGGCTCACAGGGATGTAGCCCATCACAGTAGGTCCACATTAACACAGCCGGAGCCGAGGCGTTTAATGCAAAAATTAGTCTGTAAATACAAAATATGAAAGGTCAAAGGTTAATAAACTAAACTAATGGCTTTTATCTTAAATTAAATAAGCATATGCAACATTTTGGTTTCATGAAGCTGATAAAGCAGCATTTGTATACATTTGTGAGTTTTAGGTTTCACACAGTACATTGTACCGTCATTCATACTAGTGTGACACGTGCAGTTGGTGTGTCTACCGTTGCAGTGATGAAACGTCTGAAAATATTACTTTTAAATGCTATTTTAAGCTCATTGAACAGTCATTAATACTAATGAGGTGTTAACGGTGCTACAGTAACTATAGTTGTTCATGCAACATGAACGTGAACTTTAACTTGGTCAGCGGCGAGTCGTAACGCTGAAACTCTTCAGAGGTATTATCTGATGTCATTTTGCGAAGCAGGAATAAATATCAGGTCAGCAAGCATGTTGAGTTCTTCAATAAATCTACAGAGGATGAGAACGACGGGAAATGCTGATTTTTGATCAGGCAGAGAGCAGAAGCTTCAGTGCAGATCCTTTTAAATGGTTTTCTTGTTTTATTTTGTTCAGAGGCTCGGGGGAAACAGACGAGGCGTTGCAGGTAATTGTAGTAGGTAGAGTCAGAAGAAGAAACTTATAAGGCAGTCAGATTGTTTTGAAGAGTTGAAGTAAAACTACTTTGACTGTTTCTGTCTGTGGACGTGGATGCTGCAGTTTAGACTTGTGCTGTGTAAAGTGATATGTGTATAGTACGCTGAACCTAGTCGTCTTCTTTTTTATTTGTTTTATTGCTTTCAACTCAGAAGTCTGAAAAAGTTGTTTATTTTTCAGGCTTTCACACCGTTAGTTTTTTTTTTTTTTTGCTCTGGTTCAAGTTACTTGATGGGTTTGTGAACGTGTAGCGTTTTCTCCTTGGTTCAGAGACTAAAATCTAACTTCAAACTAAAGGAGAGTTTCTTTGCTTATTGGTCAGATGTGTGCTGCTTATTTTGTGACATGGTGAACTTACGCAAATATGTAGTTGCCTTGGTGATTAATTTTATTGCCATCTATGACTCTCGCCAAACAATTTGGTGTGACAATAAAGGCGTCGAGTTAAATGGTGTAGAGCTGTGATGTGCTCATCGGCCGAAGATAACTCCCGTGATGGTAAGCTCATGTGATTCTCAGCAGGACGGTGCTGGAGTTGGTTTCGTTAGCATCGTGAACACATCGCTGTGAGGGTTTCAGGACGGTTGCTTTGATCTGGGCCCGATTGCACCAACGCCAAGCCCTCCGAGCAGGAAAATGAAGTCGATGTTGTTTTCGATAAAACAGAAAGCCTGTAGGTGTGACCCCACTAGTGGGGGCTCTGGGGTAAAACCACCTCCTCCTCAGCGCTTTCAGTCGTGTCTCTACTCATGGTGACGGGGCCAGCGGCATGTACGCTGCCCATTCCAAACCACATGGTGGCGGTAGTGCACCGCTTTCGCACTGTTTCTCAACCACCAAAAGAGAAAGGAAGAAGACGTCGGCATCCAGAGGTTTATCAGGGGCGCTCTGAGTTGGTACCTACCTACCTAAGAACGTTTTCAGCCCCCGTAAAGGTTCCTGGAAGCCTTTTAGCAGGGCCGTCCCTGGTAATGGAGATGCACATCAACGATCCGGCCCTGAAAAACTCCCAGAACCCCCGCTGACGGAAACGTCCCTTAGTGTTTGCAGGATCAGGAAGTGCCACAAGTATCGCGTAGAGAGAAAACGTTCTCGAACTGACAAAAACAGATAAATATGCAGCTGTAGATGCTGAAAGTCTGAGTCCAGGGTCCAGTCCAGTCTGACCCGTCTGCAGCAGAACAAGGCTTGTGCACGACACGCTGTCAGATACAGTAAAGCAACTGATAAACATTCGTGCTGGCTTTTACCAGACATCACCCCGTGAAATAAGGATTTTTGCCAGCAGCTCCTTCTGCTTTTTTTTTTTTTTTTCCTCCACCGGATGCAGTTTTCTTGTCCGTCATCTGAAAAGAGGGGAAATAAAAAAGTATGTTTTTGTATTCATGTTGTTCAGGAATGTTGAGACGAGTACGGAAAACTACCTGGGGCTCGCAGACGTGAACCTAAGTGGGGCGTGCCTGAAAAGTACATTTTTAAACTTTGATGACTTCATGTTTACGGGGTCTGAATGCTTCTGCTTCCCCGCTTTGGTTGTGTTTTTGAGGAGAAAGTTGATCCTAGCCCCTGGCCCCTTTTCCTGCTGGGATTAAAGGGCTGTCAGACATATGTGATCCAGGAAATACCTTTACTAGGCCCAAGTGGAGTCACCATAGCAACTGGCACTAGAACCTGCCACTGCAGGCCCGCTCTTTAGTCGCTCCTGTGCACATGCTCACTGGCTCGCTCTCCTCGCTCTCTCTTCCCCCGTATTGTTTGAAGTCCTTTGTTGTCATGGTGGGAGGGATTAGTCCGGTGGTGCTGTCCTGACGTTAAACTATATAGAAGTGCTTCCTGTTGGGATCTGGAGGAAGTGAATTTGAAATAAAAGTGCCTCAAACGCTTAAGAATAATTTCACGTTGAGGTATTGTGATTTTTGTTATCATGCAAAGGGTCTCTGTGGGTAATGAGGAGGGAGGATGAATAAAGTGGCACTGAATTCAGTTGATTTGGAGAGGCTCCTGGGCTAAGAGACACCTTTGTTAAATAGAGGTTCAGTGATTCATGTCAGACGACTTGAAATGAAACTAGTATTTCAATAATTAGAGTGCATCTTCAAGCAAAACTTCAAATATAGGAGGATTTGTGCTTATCTCTTAGTTTCTTGTCATTTTAAGTGTCGTGCCTCTGGGGTTTGGACCATTTTGGAGCTTTAGGGGTTTTTATGGACGTGTTCCAGGCAATCTGTCTAGAAAATAATGGAAAACAGTCACTATACAGATATGCATCGCTATACATCGTTTGCAGGAGGTGCCATGTCCACAAAATCTGCCATTTACTTAGTAACTTCCCAAAAAAAAAGCAAGAATGTCATTCAGGTTGCTCCGTGGAAATCTTTACCTTTGCAACTAGACAAACAACAGCGCGGTGATGGACAACATGTCAGCATAATTGGGTTACTCCCTCCTCCTCGCAGACTATGTAGTCGTTTACAACGGGGGGCTCAGGTGTCTCTCTTCGCGACACCTCCTCTCTTTTCATTCCTGTAATTGAATTTCACCTTCCTCTCCCAAGTAGCTCCTTGCTCGCCCGAATATGGGGCCTTAACTAATTTGAGATGCAATTTAATTCTGGGGAGAGGTTACGCAGGCTTGGTGGGAGGAAACCAAGGAAGTACTTTGATGTATTTTGGACCTGTTTTAAGATTGAAGTGCTTTTTTTCTTTTTTCAACCTCCCTTTTTCCTAGTGAATTTACACAACAGATGCAGGCCTTTTTGTGAGAGAGCACTCTGAAGATTTCGTGCGCTCGGTTCTGTTGGTGACCGTTTAGTCTGATGTACTGGATATCACGGTTTGCTCTTTAGCTGGAGTCATCCATCTCCCTGAGTGGTTTGTATTCTACATCTCATCAGATGTTGAGAAAAAGATCTAAGCCCCTTTTCATTTTTGCACCAAAAGTAATGTGCTTATATATACTTTTTTCTTTTAAGATGAGGAAAGAAGACATTTACATTGTTTCCTATTGCCAGGAATCAGACCTGTAAGCTATGACAACATGGTGGACCACGGTCTCTGATAACCCTGACTCTCTGGGATAATTGGTCTAGTTGATCATGTTGTTTTTGTTTTTTAAACTGGACCACAGAAGTTATTCAACCCTACAGGAATGAGAGTGAGCTTTTAGTTTATGGTTGGCTGGTTTAAAAAATGAAATAAAAATAATTTGAGAGAGCCCGTGTGTTTCGTTTAAATGTCAGTGCCACTGGGACCTCACTTGATACCTGCAATTACTGCAGAGGAATTTAACATTAAATTAGTTTCCTTTTCTTTTTTTATTTTCCTCTGTTTCCCATTATATGGCTTTGGCACTGGAATCAGTGGCTAAACTGTATTTTCTGAGACAGCTGTGGATTTTGTCACAAAACCAAAATGTGTGTGTGTGCGTGTTTGTGTATAAAACACATTGTTGCTGCTGTTACTCCTTTAATAATGCGATGCCGGCGAGCTTTCAGGGCCCCGGAACAGGTGGTTAAAACTTCTCCAAGCATCATCATTGTGGAGTGTGAGGAGCTGCTGAGTAGGCCGGCGCTCATGTCCTCCTTCCTTTTGCAGCCCCTGTGGAGCCGCAGGCAGAGCCGTTCACCCTTTACTCTGGGGATCGGCTGGATCTGAGCTGCTCTGCCAAGGACTCTTCTCACACCGTCAGTTGGACCAAAGACCATGTTCCCGTCGTGGACGGGGAACACACGCGCATTCGCAGTGGCCAGCTGGAGATCGAGACCGTGGAAGTCAGCGACTCTGGCTTGTACGTGTGCACCACATTCAACAACCAGAGTGTCTACTTCAACGTCACAGGTAAAGTCAGAGAAACAGAAGGATTTGGTCTTTTGTCGTCTTTTTTCATTCGGTGTGCTCTTGACTGTTTATGCATTCCTTCTATTTAAAAAAAAAAAAAAACAATTTATTCCATGACTGCATGTTATTGTTCGCTCATTTTAATGACGCACCTAGTTTTCCCTTTTTTTTTTTTTTTATTCACAAAGAATGGCATATATTGCTGTCCAATTGTTAAACCATACATATTAACTGTAGTTGAACTAAAATAAGAGTTCTTTGAATTTTTCAAGCATTTTTTTTTTACAATACTTTGAAAAACACTTAAACAAAATCTTGAATATGTTCTATTCTAGCTTTCAAATTAACATTCAGTCTAGGGCTGTAGCGATACACTAATCTCGCGATACGATACGATATATAAATCGATATTCATCTTACAATATAATTACATAATTTTCCAAAATATTTTAAAGGGACAAAGTGATTTTGGTGACATCTTGTGAGTGTTCCAATGACTTTGTTTAAATTAATTGAACTGAAAGTATCAATTACACATTATATGGCTGACAGGCAGCTTGTAAACGTTGGACAAAATGAATAAAAGATTTGTTGAGAAAAATAGTATCATTTATTTAAACAGTGCAAATTGTTGCTTGCAAGCTATTAAAGGTGGGACACGGGTTTGAAAGAAGCTTAGAATATCGATGCTCGCGGCTGAAAAATCGATACTCGGTAAAATATCGATATATATCGCAGAATCGATAAAATCGCTGAGCTCTAATTCAGTTATTCAAAATCTCTTGCAGTTACTGGTTGCAAGTAAGTGTAATAACCCTGATCATTCTTTTCCTCACTAGTTTATACCTTGGCTTCATCAGAGGACGACGATGACGACGAAGCATCTTCATCAGAGGAAAAGAAAATGTTGGATAGTCAAAAACTGATGCGTAAGTGCTCTGACCTTCTTGTGTTGGCAAAGCTGCCGCAACAAATGGTCATTACTGACTCAATCAGTGTGGCTCTGAGTAAATGTCATGGTCAGTGATTTCAGAGGTTTGTTATTCACTGATCAGCCTGGCATGCGTGTGTGGGCCACAACTTGTTCATGATTTCAGTCTGATTCAGAGGGTTCTTAATGGCAGCTTTAACATGAGGAGCGGCCCTGTGGTGACTAGTCCTGGTCAACCTTAGATGCCCTTTCCAGTTTACCCACAGTGCAACTAAGAACACCATGCTTTCTTCATCTGGCTGCTACTGTAACCAGTCCAGGAGCTGATGCATGTCTGAGGGAAATCTTTTTGCAATGTCACTTTACCGAGACGGATTTTAAAGCTACAGAATGTAATAAATATGTTGTAATTAGATCATGTAATTAAAAGGTATCCAGTCAAACTTGGAAAAAAAAAAAAGGTTGAGGCCTGGAGAGCATCGTGGAAATTAAGACTTCAATTTGAGCTTTAGATTTTTCCATTCAGTAGTTTTGTGTAAACGTGTGCATTTGTTTCTTCTTCCCTCATTGAAGCGATGCCCCCACTGTGGGTTCACCCAGACAAAATGGAGAAGAAGCTTCACGCCGTTCCCGCCAGTAAGACTGTGAAGTTTCGGTGCCACGCCGGCGGCAACCCAACTCCCACTCTGAAATGGTACAAGAATGGGAAGGACTTCAAGAAGGAGCATCGCATTGGAGGCTTCAAGGTTCATTAAATTAACTGTGGAATTTTTTTTTTCCATCCCCAGAGCACAATCCAAAACATTCAAAAATATTTACTTTAAATTTAATGGCATTGAAACTCACTGACTACAACCGAATATGTGTCGGTGATCTCATCTCTACGTTAGATCACCACCCCCAACCCTGGAGTCAGAAATGCTTTCTGTAAGTGAAAATGAGAAGAAAGTTTCTCAGTTGGCCTAGGAAACAAAGCACGTTGAAACTCTATGCCTCAAGAAGGAATGTTGTTACACCTCCAGGTGGGCAATCCTAGCCATCTTTTTGGATCAAGGATACCCCTGGCTGTCCTCATTCTAGGTGTCGGTAGTCATATTCTCTGTAATTACATCCATACAGCGGTAGTTATGCCACGATACCTCTTGTATCCATATGTGGGATGTGATTACGCTTTGGGTCGGCGTTTTTTTTCCATTAGGCGATGGCGTGTATTCAGATGTGACTGTAAATGTTAATGTTGGTGGTAGCTGGTAGTAAATGGTAACTGGACTCTCTAGATTCACTGAAGAGGTAAACCGATCTGCTCTTGAGACTTGGGTTAAACTTTAATTCAGTTGTTATGTTCTCAGACACAGATTTCCAGGTTTTAAAAGTCATTGCATCTGAATTACTCCACAAGTTTGTCCAGTCAAACCAGAGGAATGTAAATCCTTGCGTAAAGAGCTGCGTTCAGAGGTGGTTTGTCCTCAGGTGTGCGATGCATGTTGAGACTCTTAAACAATCGACCTTCTTCCCTCCATCTGCTCTTCCCATCAAGGTGTGGGCTTATCCAGTCTTTGTGTTGTGCTCCCCCAGCCTTCACCCACCCCAGCTGGGACACATTTAGGAGTTTCCTCTTAGCTAGCTGCAACCCTCGTCTCCCCTAAACCCTTCACACAGCCAGGCAGCGCACTTAACCATCTGGCTGTTCTTTTAGTCAAAGTGCAAAGGTCTGCACCAGCGGCCGGGGACGACGTTCATTCCTCCCACACTCTTTCTTTTATGGCACCAACTCTATTGTTCATACCTTCAGCATGTAGACGGGCAGGGGGCACGCAGTAATGCAGAACACGTGCATATGAAGCCAAGCACAACACATCTGGCAGCAGGGAGCTGGACTCCCTCATCACATTTTTGGCTAAATGAGGAAGACTGTATGGCTCAGTCGTGCATATGCATGTTTGATGTTACTATTGCCTTAGAGGTTAGTTGGCTAATCACACACTGCCGGTCTTGGCAGATTTATGGAAGAAAAATTATAACATGTCTTGGAAAAAAGGAGCCAGACATCAGTCGGTGCTAATAAGACAGGTTGGGGCACATAGGTATAAAACGTATATCCGTTTTCCTGTGGTCTTTGTTTGGAAGGGCGATATGCAGCTTACCGTAAAACATTAGTCACTTGGAAGCAGAAGGAGTCTGTGTGTTACCTTGCTATCATTACGTTACGTCATCCACCGCGTTGGCTCCTGCTTTAAAACTAGCAAAGATACGGCCATGTTATTTACAGGCACGCGTCCTGTCGAAACGCTTACATGCGCTGTATACAATCTGCCCTGCTGCCTGCACCTGAAAACCCCCGACACTCCGCTGCTCGCTGTACGCTGGGGCTAAATGCTCTGCTTTGTCCTCTTGCAGACTTAGACTTTGGTATTATTTACTTGGCTGTCCTTGGACTCTCTCCTCCATATTTAGATTCACTTTTTTTTTTCTTTAAAACTCAGGATGTTATTGTCTTCACTCTCAGGATTTATTCCTTCTATCTGTTCCCAGAGCTCGAGCTTAACTATGAAAAAAGAAAGAAAAAAAAGCACACTTTAATATGCTGCTTCCTTTGCTTGGAATAACCGTAAAAACTGCTTGGAATTGAAGAATCTGATATCTGGGAACAAATTCACAGAAATGTGTGTTTTATTTGGAGTCAGATACATTTAAATGTTCATGTTTTGATTATTTTTACATCAACATTTTATTGACTAGTAAAACTGACGGCTTGTGGTACATTCTTGAATTTTTTGCTTTAGCAGTGTAGTCAGTCTTGATTTAGGTTTAATTTTCATGGACTTTGTGTAAATGTTTCAATGCTTGGTTCAGTTGTATCTGAGCTGCCGCTGCCTTGGTCCAGACACTTGATTGATTCTCTTTGATTTCTATGAGCTCCGTGAGTCTCTGGCTAGTAAATAAAGGCAATTTTACTTTTAACAGTGAGTTTTTATGTGGAGAAGGCAGATATAGGAGGAAAAAAAAGTGGTAAAATAGGCAAGCTGGTCATATCCAATAATCCATTCTCTCTCCAATCTGTCACACACATACTGAAACACAAGCAGTTTTCTTGAGACTTCTTTTGTTTCCTTTTACCTTTAGGTCCGAAGCCACATGTGGACCATCATCATGGAGTCTGTGGTCCCCTCCGATAGGGGAAACTATACCTGTGTGGTGGAGAACCCGTACGGCAGCATTAATCACACCTACCAGCTTGGATGTAGTCGGTAAGACTTTGCTCTTTGTGCAGCTGCCTGTTGGTATAGGCTCTTTTTTTGGGGGTCATAGCTCATATTTTCTTGTTGTTTGAGCAGTGGATCCATGTAGAGGGAAGGAGTGGCCTGCTCTTTGACTGTCTCTTATAAATCCTATTCCCACTTCCTCCATCACTCCGGCCTCTTGGGCTTAGTCTGCCCTCAGTAGACGTCTGGAGCCCTGTGAACTTTAGAGATGTTAGTCATCAATTTTATTTTGTGGCCACGGCTCCACAGGACTTCAGATTAACACTTTTCACAACTACAACTGCATCATTTTTATATTTTTTCTATATTGGCCTTATTGCTGATTAATACATGATTTGTTAACAGATGATTTATGGAAAATAACAGACAGAAAATGTCAGGGTAAAATGAAATAAATAAATAAATAAATAAAAAAAGCACACACAAGTTAAACAAATCCATTTAGAAATAAACAGCAGTTTTGTATTTCTGTAAGCAAAATTATTTATTTTCAAAGCCTTTAAAATTGATCCAGTTAGTGGACACGAGGGTCAATGAGCTCCAGATAATCAGATATTCACTTGATCATCGGTTTTTCAAATGACAACATGAAAGCCACAGACCCACAACGAGAGCAGCCCACAACATAGTTGGACGTCCTGAAGTCTCTTGTGTGCAGCGGTTCGCTGACTCCTGCCGTTAAAAAGCTGCCACGCTGAGTTTGATGTGTGCGTGATTTTCTGCAGTTTACCCATCATGCCGTTAAGTTTCACAAACACGGGTTTAAAACTTGTGAAAAGTTGGCAAACACGTTTTCTGGCGAATGATATTATATTTATATTCTAATGTGTGTCAGAAAAGAAAAGAATGAATTGAAAGTTCAGAGAACCAATAAAGGCGAGTGTAACTGCAGACAGCTCACTGATGACGGCCTGAACACTGGTCCCACCTGGATTTGTGACCACAGCCGTACATTAGCTGTTTCAGCCCTATCTGCTCGTCATATTTTGCACATTTGTTTGTCTTTTAATGTCTCTCGTCTTCCTCACCGGTAAAGAAGCATAAAAACCAACATGTCCGTGCCTTTCTGTGGTGTTGCAGAGCGCTCACCCCACAGGCCGATCCTGCAGGCCGGCCTGCCAGCCAATCGCACAGTGGTGGTAGGCAGCGATGTGGACTTCGAGTGTAAGGTGTTCAGCGACCCACAGCCTCATATTCAGTGGCTGAAACATATCGAGATCAACGGGAGCTTTGTTGGACCCGGTGGTTTACCGAATGTCCGTGTCCTCAAGGTAGGAGCCCAGTCTGCCCAGTCCTTTTTTTCTTTTCCAAGTTGGTTCAGTGTTTCTTTAATGCTAAAGTAAAAGATCATATTTGTGCCATTTTATTTTCCTTAATTGCTATGTAATTCATTTCTCTAAATATTCTAAACTGTTAAAGGACTGTTGGTTTATGCTTTTTTTTTTAACTCTGGAAAAACCCTCACATGATTGTGTGTCATCTGTCATGTTTATTTTTGTGTGCTGCACCTGACTTGTTTTTATTTCTAGCATTCTGGGGTCAATAGCTCGGACGCTCAGGTGCTTACCCTCTACAATGTGACTGAGGAGGAGAGCGGAGAGTATATATGTAAAGTGTCCAATTATATAGGAGAGGCCAATCAGTCGGCCTGGCTGACTGTCACCAGATATGACCCCACAGGTAACCACCACGCAGCAGAACAGGGACGACACACTGGAAGCTCTTCTAGTACTACGTGGGAAAAACTGGAGGCCTTTAACTCCAGACAGTCTCAGCTGTTTCTCTCCTCCCTCCCTTTGTTTCTCCCTCCTTCTCCTCAGTGCTGCTGATTGTGAATGATGCTATGGAAAATTCCCAGCAGAACAGTTGAAAGTGTTTAGACTCGGGTTTATGTTGGAGCCCGCTCTCATTCCTGTCTTACGTCTGTGCCCTCCTAATAAGGGCCTCCTTTGCCATCTTCTATTACTCTCCCGTTCTTGCCTCTCAACGCTGCCTTTACATGGCTCACAAACTGTGAGCCTTATTCTGTTCATCTGTTTCACGTAACTGCTGTTGGTTAATGATTGTAATGTTTGTGTGAGTGTGACTGAGTGTGCGCTGTTCTGCTGTGGAGTTTTTCCATGCCCATCTCTTGCATGCAGAGATGAGACTAAGGTCATTTATGTGGTGATGGTGTGGCCGTTTGTGGAGTTCAGCAGTACAGATTCAGCATAACCACCTTTTAAACTAACAGATACTGGTGGGGGCTCTTCCTGACAGAGTCCTCTGTAGGGGCTCCTGGTGTTTCTTTTTGTCCAGATGGTGTTGGATTAAGGAGGAGAACGCTCCTCTGCCCTCTTTCTCTTTCAGAATCTTTTACTCATGGTCCTCTTTCCCTCCTGGGCCTCTTGTTGGGTCTACTTCCTTTGTCATTTTCTAGACCGCTGGCCTTAACACCACGGACAAGGAAATGGAAGTCCTTCAACTGAGAAATGTGTCTATTGAAGATGCTGGGGAGTATACCTGCTTGGCGGGCAATTCTATCGGGTTCTCTCATCACTCTGCATGGTTGACCGTTTTGGAAGGTATCAGTGGTTCTGTCTCTCTTCCTACATTTTCATTCCCTTTTCCCTATCAAAGCCTGGCTGTCCATCTGCACAGTGTCCAGAAAAGGTGGCAAATGTGAGAAGAAGCCAGGGCACATTACAAGTACTAAAACTCATTCTGTCTCTGAGCTCAGCATGACTCCGACTCCATCTAATGTCTCTAGATGGGGAGAGTACTCTGGCATGCTCTGCTGTTTCCTCAGTTAAATCAGCATATACCAAACACCCCGAGAGCAGTTTGGGGCTACGTATAAAAGCAAAATATTGCCCAGAAATATGAGAACCTCATAATATAGAGGGCCTGTTCGGCTGGTCTGATCAAATTTTGCTTTGAACCGTCCCCTCCATTCTGCTCTTTTAATTGATGTTTAGTTTTACTTGGTATTAAGCTGATTCTCTTTGACACGCTAGAAGTGACATGTATTGCTGATGTCATTTCCTGCTGTGAGCACAGCGGCTGGCTTTGATAATTGGCTCGCTGTAGTAGATGTGTCTCATTCCCAAGGATATTGGAATAGGCATTTCTCCAATTATCAAGCTGCTTGTTAGTCAGCCTCTTCACACAAGCGCAACTGACTTGTGTTGCTGGTGTTGGTTTTGGGGTGTAATGGTGCACTTCAGTTGCTACGGCGAGTTAGGAATGCGTTGCTCAACATGGACCGCATTCAGCATAAATTATCGCTACGAGATACTTCAGTTTGCTGCATGAGGCAGCGTTAATAGTATTGGTAATAACTGCTGCAGCTAATTTAAACGTCTGTGAAGCAAGGATGCTCTCGCAGCAGAAATTACCACTTATGTAGAATCACTGGAATAAAAGCCGAAGGGATTGTTTTTCAACTTTTACTTGCAGCTTTTATGCTATGTTATATTGCATCTGCGTTTTTATGACATTTTAAGAAAAAAAAAACTTTCATCAGTAATCGTCACATTTTAAGCCATTAATAGACTCTAGAAAATTAATTTTTTATTGATACCAAACTGTTTTCTCTAATATTTAGCTCATGTGCACAAAGCTGCCTCTCAACGACAATATATTCAAGCAAACTTTTTCTTTTGTCTGAATTGTGAAATCCATTACACCCCAACTGCTGGTGCAAATAAATGTTGGTGTTTTCATTGACTGGGAGGAAAAAAACAAGATCTGATGTGCGTGTATATATTTTCTTTATTTTTTTTAAATATATATATTAGTAGTTTTCGACATAAAAATGATCTTCAGTCAGATCAATTACAACCAACACATAATTTGTTTAAAACTGCATCTGAGAAGAAGTGTGGACTGATTTGAATGTTAATGTTATTAATCAAGTTACGCAGTAAAACTGTTGTTGCGCTCATTCCTTATCATGTACTTCTTCAGTCCTTCTTGTACAATTTAAAGTCGGAGTAAAACAAATTCAGAGGTTTGTGTTGAAACCTGCCAAGTGTTATGCTATAGTTACTTAAGATGTCTTGAGACTGGAACTGCTTTTCCATCATATTTTTTCATTTTTCTCCCCTTTTCTGTTCTATTATTTTTGGAGTGGCTCAGAAATAGCAAATCAATGATGCAGCAGAGCAGCAATTTTAACTGACCCCACCATTAATATGTATTGTGTTATTACAGATGTGTAATATTAGAGACTTAGTAAAGTGCATCAGCGTCAGACAGGCCGACAGCTGTATCTACCAACTAGCTGCTCTACTTTCTATAGATTCCAGAATCTGAAGAATTTATGCTGCAACATTGGATTAATTTTTGTAGATGTTAAAGAGCTACAACCAGCCTGGATGGTGAGATTTATGCTTGATGATTAGAGGGCCTCTGTAATGATCTTGTTAGTGACTGAAATGTATGCGTATGTACTAAATGGATACATTTTGTGAGGCGTACCACTATAGAGATTAGAGGACTATGCGCCTATTGTGAGAGCCGCATTTACAGATGTCACTGTGGTTAGTTGATACACGGGTGATTGACCTCAGCAGGACCTGCCAGCCCTGTTCGACCTATCAGATTTATTCACCTAATGCAACTGCACCAGCGGCCCATGTGATGAGATCATCCGTCAGTTTGTTCTAAGACTGAATTAAGTCACATCGGTCTTTCGCTTATGCATATTTTGCCAAGACAGAGTAATAAATAAATAAATAAAAATAAGCCAGTTGTGGTAAATCTTGTCCTTTCGGCTGCTCCCCTTTCATGGTCGCCGCAGCGGAGTGAACCGGATTATTGATTTGGCACAAGTTTCACGCTGAATGTCCTTTATATGTGTAAAATTGCACAGAGTGAAGTGAAATGGGGAAAATCAGGGGGCCTATAATCTGGATCCATCAGATTTAACAAATCAATTTGCATAGCAGACAGCTGGGCCAGTGGACCTGGAAGGTTAGATGAACTTTCATTTTGACCTTGGCATAGACCAGGAGAGTCTAGTCCTGGAGGGCCCCGGTCCTGGAGAGCCCCGATCCTGCATGTCTTAGATGTTTCCCTGTTTCAGAGCACCTGATTCTAATGAATGGGTTGCTAACAGACTTGTGCAGAACTGGATGACAAACTGATAGTGATCCATTCATGTGATCTGTGTTAGATTATTGTCACAAGGACCTGCAACATGTGCACATCATGTGCACGTTGCACACAAGCCCCCCTCTACATACATGTGCAACCATGCCCAAGCACAGTGCACCTCTTCCAATCACCCCAGGGGGCAGAAATCGTGCCGTGCACAACATGAAGACAAACGAAGCAGAATTTAGATGCGAGTTGTACTTGGACACTGTCTTGTGAGTGCACCCTAAATATGTTTCTGTTATTTTCTCGCACATAGTAGCTGGTCTGTTTTTAGGGATTTTTTATTTTTATTTTTAAGGCCTCTATTGTGCAGTGCTCTTTGTTTTTGTTGGTTGTATAGAGCCACCTGTTCTCTTTTGGTTAATGAATTTCATCAGATTTCCATTACAATTTTGGCACAACACTTGAGCAATATTTAAAAAGTTTTTTTCTTTTTTAGTTTTTTGCTTGCTTTAAATCTTTCATGAATGTCAGTGATGGATGTCCAGAGCCTCTCTAGTTATTTTTTATTCAGAAGGGGGAAAAAACTGAAAACATCTGCAGTGAGTTGTGCGAGACAAGTCCGTTGTACATGGAGCCGGCCATGTCTGAGAGATCTCTGAGAGGTCGTCCACATCTGCACGGAGAAGCAATGGAGTCAAAACTTTAGGACAACAACTCAGAATTCATATTTATTTTTGGTTTACTCAGACTTTAGATTTCACTTGGACTGTTTGAACAATAAAAATCATGTTAGAAGTATTGATATTCTGAGTAAAAGTCAGACCCTTTGGACTGTAAACTTTTATATATATTTATATATATTTATATATATATATATATATATATATATATATATATATATATATATATATATATTATCTTGGTGTATTTGGTAAAATTTGACATTCATGATCATATTAAGCACTGTGTTAAACAGTCTACAAGCTTAAGTATTTGGGTTTGTTCAAACAATGCCTGAGCTAACATGCACCTTTAAAGAATTTGACTGCTCTGCAGTTTAAATATCGTGATCACGTCTCACACTGATTAAATATTACTAGAAAAAACTCCCTTATTTGGAAAGTTTAAGTCTCATTCGCATCAAAGGCTCAGTCTTTTAGACCTAGTGTGTGTTTTTTTTTTTTTGTTTAACTTTATTTTCTGTAGTTTGTTTGTGATAATTCATAAAGGCTGACCCCACCCCTTCCTGCCCCTCATCTAGCTGTGACACAGTACCCCCCGACCAACCACACCTACTTGGAGGTGGTCATCTACTGTGTGGGCTTCTTTTTCATCGCCGTCATGATAGCCATCGTAATCATTGTCAAGATTCGCACCTCATCCAAGAAGAGTGACTTCAACAGTCAGCTGGCTGTCCACAAGCTGGCCAAAAGCATCCCTCTGCGCAGACAGGTAACAGAAAGTAGATAGGGGGTTTGAAATACTTTTTCCCCTGTTTCATTTTTGTAATTTGTTCATATTTTTATAAATCCGAAGCCTTTTATTACCTATAACTCATTTGACTGCATGTTTGGAAGTTAGCATTTGTTGATGCTGTTGCAAAAATGTACATTCAAAGCTTTCAGGTTCATTGTAGATCCTGAAGGGCTTGTACATCAGGTAAGTGAGCAGTACAGGGGTGCTACATTTTCAAACCATGCCAGAGGTTTTTCACAGTCTTGTATGAGAAGTGCAGCGACCATGCCATATTTGTCTGCAGGGGAATTTAGAGCTGAATAGATAGTTTGTATCCGTGTCTGTTCTACTTTGAGAGAAGTAAGGTCACTCTGTCTTACCTCAGGTGTCTGTGGACTCGAGCTCCTCCATCCATTCGGGAGTGATGCTGGTTCGTCCCTCCCGCCTCTCCTCCAGTGGCTCTCCAATGCTGTCAGGAGTGTCTGAGTATGAACTGCCCCAGGATCCCCGCTGGGAGCTCCCCAGGGACAAGTAAGTCTTGGATAAAGCTTTCACACAACACAACAGCATCTTAGAGCGAGTACATGGGAGCACATGTGTAGAGTCACAGAGAAAAAACAGGCCGTCTGTTCTTATCTGACCTATAAAATGAGATAAATGCGACATTATGGGTCATGGCATTTTTTATGAATATATATATATTTATTAGGGCTGGGCAAGATAATGCAATAACGCGTTAAAGGTGGGGTAGGTGTTCTTTGAAAAAACGGTTCCAGCAATCCAACTCAAGTTAGATTTTGAAAATATACACTCCCTCCCTCCTCCCAAAGGCTCTTCCTCCTCCTCTTCAGTCCATCATTGATATTTGATGGACATATTAGGCAGCCAATAAATGTAAAGATGATCAGTACATTGATTTTTTTGCAAACATTTTATTTCTGTGGGTGCAATGGGAATGTGAAAAGGTTTTCAGGCAATACTGTAAAAAGTCCTGCAAAAAAAGAACACCTACCCCACCTTTAACTTATTAATTTATTAACACGACATTTATTTTATCGCGCATTAACACATGTTGCTCAAATGCTTTTGTCTGTTACTGGCTGCTGCAGAACCAGAAGAGAATTGATGGAAAAACATGCAGAAAAGCTAACTGACAAGTGCTGTTTTAGAAAATATTATATATATATATATATATATATATATATATATATATATATATATATATATATATATATATATCCATTCAATTCAATTTTATTTGTATAGCGTCTGTTATGTCAGTTGTCTCTAGGCGCTTTACAGAGACCCAGAGCATGATTAGTTAATATCATTAACTAAAAATATAATATTGAATCCTAAACAAGGATAATGGCAAGTAAAAACTCTAACAGTGGGAGAAAATAACCTTTAAGCCAAACAGTGCAAGAAAAAACTCCACTTTAAGAGGAAGAAACCTTGAACAGGACCTGGCTCATATGGGGGGACCTTCCCCAGCCCGGTAAAGAAAGAAAGAAAAAAAATGGGGGGGAGACAGGACAGAGAGGATGTAGGACAGAGAGAGGAAAGCACACAAATGACTGAGTATAATGGCTACATAAACGTAAACAGATTCATCAATCCATCCATTAACTCCCGCTTGGTCCGGAGTAGGGTCGCAGTGGCAGCAGCTTCAGCAGAGAGGTCCAGACCTCCCTCCCCCCGGCCGCTTCCACCAGCTCCTCTGGGAGAATCCCGAGGCGCTCCCAGGCCAGCCTAGAGATATAATCTCTCCAGCGGGTCCTGGGCCTGCCCTGTGGTCTTGTCCCAGTTGGACATGCCCGAGACACCTCTCCAGGGAGGCGTCCGGGGGGCATCCTAACCAGATGCCCGAACCACCTCAACTGGCTCCTCTCAATGTGAAGGAGCAGCGGCTCTACTCTGAGTCTCTCCTGAATGACTGAACTTCTCACCTTATCTCTAAGGGAGAGTCCAGCCACCCTACGGAGAAAACTCATTTCTGCCGCTTGTATCTGTGATCTCGTTCATTCAGTCACTACCCACAGTTCATGACCATAGGTGAGGGTTGGAACAAAGATCGACCGGTAAACAGAGAGCCTTGCCTTTTGGCTCAGCTCTCTCTTGACCACAATGGACCGGTACAGAGTCCGCACCACAGCAGACGTCTGTCAATCTCCCGTTCCTTTCTCCCATCACTCTTGAACAAGACCACGAGATACTTAAACTCAGAAGCTCACTGCCAACCTGGGGAAAGGAATTCTACCCTTTTCCGACTGAGGACCATGGTCTCAGATTTGGAGGTGCTGATTCTGATCCCTGCCGCTTCACACTTGGCTGCGAACCGCTCCAGCGAGACCTGAACATCCCCACTCGACAGCACCAACAGGACCACATCATCTGCGAACAACAGAGACAAGAACCCGACACCACCGAACCGGAACCCCTCCGCTCCTTGGCTGCGCCTAGAAATTCTGTCCATAAACGTTATGAACAGAATCGGTGACAAAGGGCGGCCCTGGCGGAGTCCAACTATGGGCAAGTTAACGCATTAATTTATTAACGCCGACATTTATTTCATCGCGCGTTAACGCATGTGGCTCACGTGCTTTTGTTTTGAAAAGTCTGTTCCTGGCTGCTGCAGAACCGGAAAACAATTGGCAGGCAAAACTAAAACAGACATAGAGAGCGGTAAAAATCCATGTACTTTACAGTTCAGGTAACAACTCAGGTAGAAATTTTAACAATTCTGCACTGCAACAAAACTTTCGCGTCATTCCTCCATGTTACATCAGATCTGCTCCATGTGTTCACTGTCCTGCTGTTCTCTAGCTAGTTACTTCAGTGTGGCTCCATCTAGTGGCACAGATGTGTAACGACAACAGAAAGTCTATTCTTTGATTATAAAACAAAGCCATTTCTGGGTCACGTAAACCAGACAATAAAATATTAAAAACAAATTCAGTCCTGTGGCCTGTTTGCTGAAATATAAAAAAAACAGGCATTTTTTTGTGTTACAATCCAAAATGGGGAAAAAAACAAAAACAAATGATACACAGATAATTACGGATTGGTAAAGTTACTGAGCTTTAACGTGGAGATTTTAATTTTAAAGTTGTCCCAGACAGAGGATTTGACAGAAACAAGGTTATTTGTAACAACTGACAAGTTTAACTCACCATTAAAAGTTTCTGCTGTTACCTCAGAAATGACCTGTTTTAATGTTCTTATTGGTGCTGAGCCACAATCATTTTGTTGGATTTTGTTTGACATTTTTTTTATTTTTTATAATAACAGGAAGACAATAATGCCCTGGCAGTGGCCATTAGCTTAATTTTATTTTACATTTTTTAAGATGAGATTTACACTAAATATGTGTTACTGACAAGTGCTGATGTTAAAAGTGTTTGAACGACAAACAGCAGAACATTTCAATAAAAGTGCATTTTACACTATTTCTGAATTCATTATTTGATTTTAAATTTTACGATTAATCGCGATTAATCAGGGAAATAATGCAATTAATCGCGATTGATTTAGGTTATAATCAAGAAAACCATGGAAAATGGTAAGATATCAGCTCTTAAATAAAACTCTTATGAGCAATCTTTGAGGTTATCATTATGTTTGTCCAAACAAATGTACCTTTAGTTGTACCAGGCATTAAAATGAACAAGAAACTGAAGAAAACAAGGGTGGTCTAATAATTTTTTTCATGACTGTATATATAGATATATATAGTATAGATAGATATAGAGATATATAGATATATATATATATATATATATATATATATATATATATATATATATATATATATATATATATATATATATATATATATATATATATATATATATATATATATATATATGAACTGTAAAGTACACAGATTTTTATCCATGTTTGTTTTAGCTTTTTCGCATGTTTACCTGCGAATTGTCTTCCGCTTCCGCAGCACCCAGTAACAGACTTTTCAGAACAAAAGCATGTGAGCAACATGCGTTAACATGCAATAAAATAAATGTTGCCGTTAGTAAATTAATGAGTTAATGCGATAATAACGCCTTAACTTGCCCAGCCCTAATATTTATTTATTTATTTATTTATTTTAGGGCTGGTCAATGATTAGAATTTTTAATTGCGATCATTCGCATGATTTCCTTGATTAATCACATTGTATATGCAAAATCAAATGATACATTTTAAAAGTAGTGTAAAGCTAAAGTGCCAAAACATTTGTTGTTCAAACACTTTCAACATCAGCACTTGTCAGTAACACATATTTAGGGTAAATCTCATCTTAAAAAATGTAAAATTAAATAAATCTTATTGCCACTGCCAGGGCATTAATGTCATCCTGTTTTTTATGAAAAAAAAAAAAGTCTACAAACAAATTTCCTGAGCCACAATCATAACAATAAAACAGGCAATTTCTGAGGTAACAGCAGAAAGTTCAACTTGGCAGTTGTTACAAATAACCTTGTTTCTGTCAAATCCTCCATCTGGGAGAACTTTATAATGAAAATGTCCATGTTTAAGTTCAGTAACTTTACTGCTCTCCATGTATGATTTAGCTTTTTCGTATGTTTTTCCACCAATTCTCTTTTGGTTCCTAACAGACTTTCAAAACAAAAGCATGTGAGCAACATGCATTAATGCACGATCAAATAAATTTTGACGTTAATAAATTAATGAGTTTATGCAATAATAGCCTGTTATCTTGCCTACACACACACACAAAATATTTCATCTGTTCACTCAGGTTGTGAGCTTTTCCACATTTCTTCCGTTGCGTCTGATTCTAGCTTACAAGTACCAAACTACAAGTGTGCGCACTTCCTTAGCTTCACTCCCCCACAAAGAAGATCTTTTTCTCATATGATTTCTGTATTTTCTGCAGCAGAGCAAAGCTTTAAAAAAAAAAAAAAGAAAAAAAAAAGATGATCAAAATCAGCAACACCAACACTTCGCTTGGTTTCTCAGCGTGCTTTGGCAGTTGCCCCCATCTGGCAGAAATGCAGCACGACAGACGTGTTTCTGAAGCTGCATGAAACATCAAGCAGAACTGTGTCAGGACAGTTGAAGCTCTCACGCATGACTTACTGAAGGAATCTTGGAGGCTTGAAATAATCACTGTTGTGTGAGAGAGAAGCTGCACGAGTAAAGGGAAGGTTTCTTTTACCCAAAAAAAGAACTGATTCAAGGTGCTCTTACAGAAGATTTCTCAACTTCCCTGCTGTGCTCCTAAATTCTCATTATAGGTGTAGAACAAGATTAAAGCATAAAAGCTGAATGAAAGTTCAACACACTAAATAAAGATGTGAAGCTGCTTCACGTGAGTTTCTCCTCTCCCTCCTCACAGACTTGTTCTCGGGAAGCCGCTGGGAGAAGGCTGCTTCGGTCAGGTGGTGATGGGGGAGGCTCTGGGTCTGGACAAAGACAAGCCAAACCGTGTGACCAAGGTTGCAGTGAAAATGCTGAAATGTAAGTTGGCTCTTCTTAAAGAGCTTTTGGTAGACTGATGATGAATCTAAGGTTTGCTGGAATAAGTTGAGACTTGCAGGGAGAACTTTTTTTTTTTTTTTTTTTTGTGAGTGTAAGGGAAGCACCAAGTTGACGCCTCGGGGACAAAAAGCTTCAAACTGGGATGGACAGATTTTAAACATCTGCCATTGGATCACAGCCATTATGGGAGAGCTGAGTAAAAATTTATGAGAACCCTTGAGATCCCATATAAAACGGTGTTCATTACGCTGCACAGAAGAGTGAAGATGGATGTAAAGTAGCATTTATTGTCTTGGTACTTTAAGTGCCTTTCCCCAGGGAGCAAATGACAAACACCAGTTGACTCTTAAAGGGCCGGAGTGTTCATGTGTATACTTGGCAAAGTTATCGTCGTGAAGCCTCTTTGGCCCCCTCACCAACAGGGCATGGACTAATTACCCTAATATGACTTATTTCCTTTCCCTACAGCTGACGCCACAGAGAAAGACCTGTCAGACCTGATTTCGGAGATGGAGATGATGAAGATCATCGGGAAGCACAAGAACATCATTAATCTGCTGGGAGCCTGTACACAGGATGGTAGGACCAGACAGACAGCGGCCTGTTACTGACCTGCTCAGATCTGCTTAGACTAACATGCACACAGTTGTCTCTCAGTGGAGAGTGCTGCTGTGAGCCTCACTTAGGGAGATGTGTAGGAAAGCATGCATAAATGATTCTGACACCAGCTTCCGAGCTCTCAGCTTGAATCAACCAGAACTGCTGTCATTTTTCTCCAATCACACTTGCTTAAAAAAAAAGAAAAACCCTCTAATGAGCCGACACTGTACATTGCTCCATTGCTTACTTACTGTAGCATAAAGCTTCTTGATTCCATGTTGTTAACCAACTGCTCTGACCTTTGATTGCTGTTTTGAGCAGCTAATTTCCAATATTTAAAGTCTGCCAATAGGTGTACTTTGGACCTCATTCATTAAACCTTCATAAATCTGAGTAGATTTGCATATAAATTGCCTCCTTTCTAAAGATCTGTTCCAGATTCATGAACACTGTGTAAAACTTTTTTCTAAAAACATGTTTATGTTGGTGAATTACATTTGTTCTCAGGCTGGACGTTTGCTCACAAAGCTCATTAATTAGCATAAACATATTTAATCCATGTTTTCTGTCTTCAAGAGATGAAGTGAAAATTGTTGATATGATATATAATGCAAACCAAAGGAAAACATTTCCTTGTATTAGCAAAATTCTGCTGCAGACCAACTGTCTCAGTTATATGAGAAACGCCACCGCAGCACCGCTGGAGCGCTCTCTAACAGAGCTGCTGCATGACTGTCTATCAGCAGATCGAGTCCCTTTAAACCACCCCTGAAGCTTAAGGAGCTTTTAGATAAATGTGCTCTCGTTCAAATTCATTGTCCTGTTGAAAATACGCATTTTAAAAGCATCTACATGTTGTGAGAATAACACTCCATGCAAGCATTAATGTTGTAAAGTGTCATTTTTTGCAACAGTTGTTTGGTCTATAATGTTTCACGTGAAGTGTTAACCCATAATACACGCTGTTGATTTTAGTCATGTATTCCTTCTTTTCTCTAGGACCCCTATATGTGATAGTCGAATATGCATCCAAGGGCAACTTGAGGGAGTACTTGCGGGCTCGGCGCCCCCCTGGCATGGAGTATTGCCACAACCCGGACCAAATACCGGTGGAGAACATGTCCATCAAAGACTTGGTGTCCTGTGCTTACCAAGTGGCTCGAGGCATGGAGTATTTGGCCTCCAAGAAGGTAACCTCAGACTAATCCCAGCATTTCTCAGCCGTCCAGAATTAGCAGAATCACAGAAGAACCTGTATGGAAAATATGTCTTTGGACTGTAAGCGTTCTAACAGTTCAGACCTTGTGTCTTGTACTCTAATTCACCGAGCTTGTGTTCAGTCTTCTCAACATCTGTTTTATTTCTTCAGTGCATCCACAGAGATCTTGCTGCTCGCAATGTTCTGGTAACGGAGGACAATGTGATGAAAATAGCTGACTTTGGTCTGGCGAGAGATATCCACCACATTGATTACTATAAGAAGACCACCAATGTGAGTAGCCTTTGTTTAACCTATTTAGAAACTAGTACATGGGCCCTATATGACACGCAATCAACAGTTTTTTTTTTTTCTTATACCCCCCCTATAAAAATGACTGTTGTGTTATGATTCCCAGTTGTTAAGGTGATGGTAATCCTAAAGTGTTTGTATGGAAGTTACTGGGACACCTTTTCTTTGTTCTTGGAGAAGTTTTACCTGCCATTACAGAGACCTCCACAGCTCTGAGAGCTTGTGAGCTGTTTTTCAGGCACATGAGCCGTTAGTCATTCTTGTGAGTCATGTGTGACTCACTGGACCTTTGGGGTTCTTGTCAACCACCTGCTGTTAACCTGGTGAACATGTAAAGTATTTGTCACATTAAAAAGTTGAGACAATTTTCCCGATTGTTTTGATAAACTTGAACTTGTCGTCGAGCTTCCCACTCTCTACCTAAATCACTGTCTTTGAACGGACCATGAACCCTGCCTCTGATTCAATAAGCTTCTCCGCTTTACTCATGGCTTGTGTCCAAATAGCACTTTGTGTGTGTCATATTCTGACGCAGACAGCAGAGGAAGCAAGCAATCTACAAATAAATCACAGCAAAACAAGCTAGAGCCCCTGAGCGTTGGTTATGGTGCGAACATTGACCCATCAGTGTGGTTGACACGCCCTTTCCAAACTGAAAATGTCCACCTGTTCAGCAGTTAGCTGATTAATAACTTAATAAATAAATACATTGATTAATAACTTAATAACATTTTGTTCTTACAGGGCCGTTTACCAGTCAAGTGGATGGCTCCTGAAGCTTTGTTTGACCGGATATACACACACCAAAGTGATGTGTGAGTCTCATCTGCAGTCAGATTTTTTTATTTTATTTTTTTTAATGTGATAGAATATAAGGAAAACAGAGTTTTCACTCCTGTGTGCTGTTGCCTTCAGCTGGTCGTTCGGGGTGCTGCTCTGGGAGATCTTCACCCTAGGAGGGTCTCCATACCCTGGTGTCCCAGTGGAGGAGTTGTTCAAGCTGCTGAAGGAAGGCCACCGTATGGACAAGCCTTCAACGTGCACTCACGAGCTGTAAGGAAATACCAAAAAAAATATATATATATATATATATATTCGGTAGACTTGGCAGACTTCACCATTTGAATGCTTAAAATCTTCTTTCTGTCACGTCTATGTATGGTAAGCAGGATAACATTGAATTGGGACATTTTCAGATTTTGGCACTGTGAGACTCCACGAAATCATTTTTAAAAACTTTGTTATGTATCTGATGCTCGGTTCAAACAGTTAGCAGCAACATTTACTTTGCCCATGTAGGTTTATATCTGAAACTTCCAGGTGCTTGGCGGCATGATAATGTTCCCTGACAGGCTTTGAGTGATGACCAGTTAAAATGAAATGCTCAAGGTCAAGCTAGCTCCAGCTGGTACATATTGTTTAATTTTGGTTTTATGTTAGCTACCCCCTATGACTGGGCGTCTGGTTTCCGTCCTCTCCGCAGAAAAATGATAAATTGATTTTTTCCACGTGGCATTTTGTCATCCAGAGACCGCAGAGTGATATTGGTCTTATCTGATTTTTGAATCCCATGATCTCTGCAGGTATATGATGATGAGGGACTGCTGGCATGCTGTTCCCTCTCAGAGACCCACGTTCAAACAGCTGGTGGAGGACCTAGATCGTTGTCTGGCTATGACATCCAACCAGGTCAGTCTCCCTCTACAGTCCACAAGCAGAGGAGCAGTACATACTATATGTATGTGTTGGACATTAATTTTTCCCCCCCCTTCTTTTCCTTTTGTGCCAACAGGAGTATTTGGAGCTCTCTGTGCCTCTGGACCAATATTCCCCCGGCTACCCCGACATCCGGAGCTCCACCTGCTCCTCTGGCGAGGACTCTGTTTTCTCCCACGATGCTGGAGCGGAGGAGCCCTGCCTGCCAAAGTTCCCTCCTCACTCCAATGGGGCAGCCATTAAGAAACGCTGATACCTCATCTTCATTCAGACAAACATTGACATTTCCTCTGCTCCCTGCCTCATGGGGTTGGACTCCTCCCCACATTCCCAGAGATGAAGCTAAAAAACACTGGTGCTCTGTGAGAGAGGAGCTTGGACACGCTGTGTAGAACCAGCTGGATCACATGGACTGCAGACAGCAGCCGTTTCCTGGTTCTCGGCGGCGGCGACGTTTACGGGGTTACTTTGTATTAACAGGAGTGGCAGTTTGTCACAGTGTCAGGAAGAAAAAGACTCAAGCGTTTCTCTTCACCTTGGGCATTCCATTGTACGGTCAGGCGAACTGAAAGTACTGACGAGAATTATGTCAGCGTTTGTACGTTTTTGCTCTGTTTGTTCCTCCATGCTCATTTCGCTAGTGAAAAATATAATTCTGCTTTTGGGTCCAGAGAAAACTCTACCAAGAGACGTGCAGCACAGTGGTCCACTGCATCATTCCCTCTTCTTGTAAATACAGTTAGAAAATTATAAATGAATATATATTTACAATTTACTCTTATTTTTATTAACATAATTGATTTATTGTCTTTTGTACAAGGATGCTGTTGTTTCAGTTACTTTCTAATATAATCTCTAGGGGCAGTTGTTACATAAGGGTATTTTGACATTGCTGATTATTACATGGCCAGTTTTGTTTTGTTTTGTTTTGTTTTTTTTCTTCCCCCATCCCAGCCACATACAACGTTTGATACCCCCGAACTTGCGTAATCGTCAACTGAAAAAAATACATTGGGTTATATATATATTTTTTAAACTGTAAATGCATTTTATGATTCAACCTTCAAAAAACAGGGTAACTCAGTGTTCGGGGTTTCTCTCCAGCAGAAAAATTATGAAAGTAATGTTTGTATGCAGAGTGTGGATCATTTGCCTCACTTGAGATTGCTTTTTTTAACCTCCATGGATGTTCACAACTGTAAATATTCCTAGTTGTACACCATGCTTGTGGAAATCCAGTGTAATCTGCTTCAGTCAACATCATGCACTTCCATTGTGCGTGACTTTGATGTGATGAACTTATCTTCTACTGTAAGTGCTTTAACGAGAGTTACATTTGCTGCCATATAACTTCAGAAAGAAGGGTTGCGGAACACGTATGTCATCGTTTAAAGAAAAAAAAAAACGTTAAATAAAATGTTATTGATAAACAAGCAAGCTGAGCTTTCAGAGTTTGAACTCGACTCCATAAACCGGTGTATAAAAATCAAGAAGTTAATGTTCTTGATGTAAATTATGTTTATAGAGAAGGAAATACTCCCACCCTGTTAACATGAGTTGCTAGGGTTTGAGTAGATATGATAATGTGCTGCTGACATCAGAGGACACGCTGGTGAGTGCTGAGAGCCACGGCCTACAGTAAACATGTGATTTATGACTCTGTGAATGGCTTGCCAAGTGCTGGTGCTATACACGCATCCATCAGCTGCACCAACCTTGATGCCCGTCTTTGGCTTTGGCTTTCTGCCACTGGCTGATGCATCACCTGGATTGCAGTCTCTACGCAACAGGCTAAAAGCAGCAACACAGCGCACCTCACTTTTGCCCCTTTAAAAAAAACCAAAATGGCTGTTGCAGTCCGTGTCCATGCAGTTACCCTTCAGCTCATGTATTATACAACAAACGGGGGGAGCTTTAAGCTGCTGGAATGTGTAAATAAAAGTAATTTCATGTTATGGCTTTGAAGATCTGTCTTAATGTAACTGCTCACCTCCAGGTTTCCACATGGAACCAAGACATACGGGTTGGGAGAAATATCATTCACTCCTGGAAACAAGGAGTAATAAAGTATCGTGTGTGCTGGGGTTGAGGGTGGGGATGAAGAGCTCTGTTTAAGAACAGAAAGGACATGCAAGGCCCTGCTTTATAACCTGCTAATGGTGCCGGGCTCAGAGCAGAGGTGCCATTAGTTTGAGGGTGTTATCACTTCTGACAGATGGCATGGGAAGAGTTTGGCAGGGCAGAGTTTATCATCTGTCCTCCGGTATAGCAACGGTTAAATAGTGTATGCTTAGCTGGGCGTTGAGATTAATGGACTCAGTCTGCATGTCTATATTTTGCTCTGATGAGAATCACTAAGGGATGTGTTTTTCAGCTGTTACAACTGAGGAATGTGACGGGTTCGAATTTAAATGGTTTCAAATGTGTTTTTTTTTTTTTTCTCTTTCTAACTTGGAAAATTTATCTGATGTGTGACTTGACTGGGGAATGCTAATTGTTTTGGGAATAGTGGAATTTCAGTTATCCGAGTAGTATCCAGCCGTAGCTCCTGAGACGACAAAATTATAGTCAACCTCATATACTCTGTTCCTAAACAGCAGCTACTGAAATCACATCATACAGACCTGATGTAGAAGTAGAAAGTATGTTTTCAGATTTCTAGACTATGGAAAACTGACCAACTGGCCAACCATCCAAAGAAGGTCAGCACTCAAATGATAAGGTCATTTGACATGAATCTTACTCTTCCACCAACTTGTTCATCTAATGTCATGATCACACCTGTTAAAAATTAAAAACTAAAAAAAAACCAAAACTGGTTGGGGAAAAATAGCCCAAAAATCTGAAAATGATGAGAAGATATGGAAGAAGAGATTTACAGACATTGCAGTGATTTGTAGATAATGTTGAACTTTTATTTTCGTGGCACACAGTATGAACCCAAGACATTTATTTGTTTTACAAGTAATTTACATCCATTTCTGTATTTCAGGCCTACAGTCACAATTTCCATTTATGAATTAAGTCTTGAATAGAACTGAACTGAATAACAGAGTTAAAACTCCATCCAATAGACAGAAGAGTTTAAAAAGTAAGTACTCTCAACATTAACATACATTTATCATTGTTCAAAAAACACACTAATGCTAAAACAATACATTTAGAAAGTACCATTTAACTGGCTGTCATAACACTAAAAGTTGGTTTATTCAGGTTTGAGACTGATCTTAGTGGTTTTGCTGCGCTAGATGAACGTCGTCTCCAAACTCTTTTAGCCTCTTCAGTTCAGTTGTAATTGTGGGAAATGCCAGACATTTGTGTTACTTTTTATGTGAACACAAAATGACATTTCTTAGATGAAAAGAAATAGTATTTTACATATAGACTTTTTTTATGTCAAAATTTGTAATATTTTGGTCTAGCTCAGTGAAGCCAAATACACATGCTAGGCATGTTAGCATCAAAGGCAATACTAATGATGGCTGGTGTAAACCTAAAAACATTCAATAGAGGAATATAATTTCTCAGGTGAGACGACAGCGTAATATTTCACATGTACATTTATTATCTCAAAGTTTTTAATATTTTTGTCAAGAGAAGTGAAGCTGAAAACGCATGTTAGCATTGATGCTAATATCAAAGGCAATAGTGAATAGTTGGTGTAAACCTAAAAACATTAAATGCTATTATTTTTACAAAAGTAATCACAAACAGAGTCTATATAGTGTTTTTCCTGTTTCAGCACATTAACTTTATACTGAAACTCGAGTTAGTTGAGATATTTCTTTACACAACAAACACACAAGAACTGACTGCCACGTGAAGACCTGAAGTCAGCACATCTTGAATGTATAAAATGCTAAAAAATAAATTATCGTCATCTGCATAACTTTCTCCAAACTAAGTAATATGACCAAGATGAGCTTCAAGTTTCCTCAGAGGCCTGTTAGATGGATTGTTTTGTTTTCATGTTTACCAGAGATGGTTTGATTTATTCCAGTAAGGGATTATTGTCTCCAGCTTTAGAGAAAAGCCTGATTCTCTCAATTAATCTCCACCGTGTGTTTTTCATGTCAGCAGTGACAGATGACCTGCCCTTCAGCTGTCTGCCACCTCTGTGAATGAGAGAAGTAGTCAATCGGGGACCGTTTCTCAGCTTCATGCAGCTGAAGAGATGGTGGGATGATGCTGATGTGTGTTTTTCTGCTTAACTTTAGCCTCCAGGAAACACAGAGTGGTGATGTCAGCCTGTTGTTGTGCACGCCTGTCTCCACACAAACAAACTGATCATTTATGAGAGGAAAGGAGGAGTGTTAAGTGCAGGAGAAAAGACTGTTAGAAGGGTTATAGCCGTACAACACTTAAACTTATATAAATCTCACCAGCGTCCATGCACAAGGTGAAGGAGACATGTTTCTCTCTCAGCCAAGTACATAAAAAAAAGAGAGAGAGAGAGCTCAGACAGTTCAGGCATTAAGTGTGTAGAAAACCGCATCAGACAGGCTTGGTGCCAGTGCACTACACACTGTTGATTTCAAAATGGAGACGGAATTTTAACTTTCTGTTGTTTGCTCGCTCCGACAGATTCTTCACCCTCATTAACTACAGTTAAGAGGATGCACAGCTGTTTTGGGTCTAAATGTGGTGACTGCGGTTTGGGGTGTAATTTATTCTGTTGCTGTAGAAACAAGTATATAGAATTTTCAGAGAGTTAAATATTTTGTCTGCTGATGTCAAAGTCTTGGTACTGAATGTTTACCAGCTCGGTCGGCCTCATGAAGAGAATCCGACGTCCGGAGACAGCTGGTGTCCTCTCCTCATCTGTGCTCTTTGGTTGTTGATGGTTCCGTCTTGACCCAGGGCCCGGGCCCCTGTTTTTGAGGAGGCTGTCTGTATGACAGGTCCCTGGTGGCCCTATGGGACAGACGTGACAGAAGGGGTGAGCCTGGGGCAACGCCCTGTCACTCACTGCAAGTCTCGCCGCTGGCTTTTCTCTACATCACTAAAAACACAAGCACCAAGGAGGGGAGGCATCTGTTTCCAACATAATAACCTTTTAAAATGCGTCTTGTAAAAATGACTGTACTCATCTATTATGGACAAAGTAGAATTTAAAATTTTGAAGTGTTAAGTTAGGGCTAAGGAGACAAAAGTATAAAGTGTAAAAAAAAAAAAAAAAAAAACATGGATGGTTACTGTTCCAAAGCTTCTAAAGTACATGAACGTGGAGACTTTTCTCCACTCTCATCTCATGCATGCTCAGGAGGGGGACTTGCACTGACGTGAAGATTCAATGCAATCTGTTGGGTTCTTCAGCTATGCTGTTTTCTATAAACTGGAATTAAGCAAATTTTGTATTTAGACTTAGATTCAATTAATTAGATTATAGTTGGATGGTACTGAACTGGACAATGTTTAATTAGACAGCACTTAATTTGTCTGGTTCTGTGTTAAGTACCTTGAGATGGTATTAGTTGTGGATTGGCCCAATTAAACCAAAATTAAGTTCCAAAGTACTGGTTGCGTAGGTTTCATTCATTTACAGTAAAATCCACAATGTACAGTGAAATCAGTCACATTATGTATAAATGGAGGAGATTCAAGAGCATCCCTGCCCTCCTCAGGAGTGGTTGACCAAAAACGATCACAACAAGAGAAAAAAGTGAGCTCTTTTAGGTCACAATGAAACCAAGATGAGCCCCAGAGGAAATAAAATGAAAAAGAACTTTGTGTTTTAAATGAGAATATTTCTGTTTGGAATAAGGACAGCAGTTGATTTCACCATCTCCTGTTTGAAACATGGTGGTGGTTTCATCATGGTGCGGGCATGTTTCACTTCATTTCGCCAGGGTGACTTGTTCCTTTACTGAGAAAACAGTTAATTCTAATTAATCCTACTAAGGAAAATCAGGACATCAGTCATGAGAAATTAGGTCACCTTGTAATACTACATATAATACTGAAAAAATATCTCATATGTTTATTTATGATTTTTAGCTATTTTTTAAAAGTGCAGTAAAAATCTGATGTTTTTCTCTCTTTTTTTTTTGTTCATTAAGTTGTTCCAAAAATATGTAGTTTACAAAATCTTAAAGAGCACAGTATGCGGTACATTAGAGGGAAAGGTTTCTCCAACAGTCAGCGTGTGTGTTATGATCTGTATGAAGATAATTGATGGCGTCTGGAAGTGCGGGTGTGGCTGTGTAAATGAGATGGGTGAGGGTGTTTGTTTGGTGTTGGACTAGAAGGGGATTGGTGGGGGGGGGGGGGGTGGGTTAGTGGTAGTGCTGTCTGCCTGACAAGGTGTATGTTGGCGCTCGCACAAAAACTGACGCCTGCAGGCATGGCCCCGCCTCTTTCCCACCAGATCGACTTTCTTCAGCACAGGAATGAGACACAGACACCTCCTCCAGGCTGAGACATATAATCTGGGGATGTCAGGGCCTTTATCAAACAGGATCAACTGGTGTGCTGGGCCTTTCTCCACGGTCCCCACAGGCAGCAGGATACCTGCACACGCATTCCTTCGACACATCCCTGTCCCAAGAGGCGTATCGCTTGTCTTTTATGGCAGCTCAGCTCCACGGTGGGGGGATAGCTGGGGTACGGTTGCTCCTCTGCATTGTGCTGACTGAAATCTAAGATAGCAGCGTGACTGTTGATTTGGGAGATTTTGTTGATCCCCTGAGTCTGAAAATGTCAGATTTCTGATCAACAGAGAATCCCTCTTTTAGTTTTCCAGTGACTGCAGTGTGTGACGTGCTGATTGTGAAATGCTGTTGAGCAAGCTGTCGGCGGCCCCCTGAGGATGCTGCAGCCCAACTGAAGGAGTCCTCCTTGGCTCGGAGGCTTCAGCTGGCCGTCCATGTGCTGTGAGTGCCCGGTTGAGAGAGGGCATGAATCAAAGCAACAACGTCGTTGCGCAGAGGATTCTAATCATATCACTTACCCCTGAACCATATGTCTTTGTACTCTCTTTAATTGAATTGAGCCGGGATGAGATTGGCTGACATACCTTCCCTTGACTGAGCCGCACTCGGAGAGCGTGGCAAGGACTTAGAGTTTGGGATGGTTGTTTTCTTGGCATAGTTTAGTAGAAATGTGCCCTCACGACTGCGTCAGCCTTGCAGTTTCATTTCACTGACATCATTGCTGGCACTGTCCAAATTACAAACCTGAGTTAGAAAAAGTTCGAATGAAATGGAAAATGGAAATATAAAACAGTGATTCTTACATGTAGTTGAACCCTTATAATATTTTCTAGCAGGGTGAAATGAATATCACTGAAATATTTAAAAACAGTGTTTTTTTTTTTTTTTTTTAAAAAGAGCAACTGCAGAGGACCGGCATATCCGTCCTTTGACAGTGTAAAATATCATTAAAGTATTCAAAGAATCTGGAGAATTTCAGAGTATAAAGGACCAGGGTGCATGCCTCCGCTGGACACCCGTGATCTGTGATCCCTCAGCTCTGCATCAAGAACCGTCATTCACAAACAGATAGCTGATAACCACATGGATAAGGGATTACTTCGGAGGAACCTTTTTGAACCCCAATACAGAGCTACATTCATAAATCCTACTTAAAACTTTACCATGCAAAAAAGAAACTTCATCCATGCCTCTGGGATTGAAGGGATCTGGAAAAAATGGGACAAAACAACAACTGAAACTCTTCATTGGCTGCTGTCCTCAGTGCTGGAGCACTTCAAGTATTGTGAGAAGGGATGGCAACATGACAATGTGGTGATTGCTTTATTATCCCTACTTTTTTAGACAGATGTGTTGCTGGTCTGAAATGAAAAAAAAAAAAAAGATTTGTACTGTATATTTACAAATAAATGAAGTTGACAAAAAGAAGCATGAAACAGCTTGGGTTCATACTGCCCCGACCTTTCCTGATTTGGGTTTATAATTGTAAGAACAACTCTGCCATTGCTTGTTGATACTGGCTTGTCACACATGACAGATTTGTGCTCAGCCAGGCTGGTTGTGACAAACGCTCACCTTATTGAATTCGCGCTCACATGCGAGTGCGTTAGATGCTCCTGACTCACCAGGCTTGACGTCAACTAGTGCTCAGAGCCCGGCCAACTGATTTACTGGCACCCACTGCCAAGTGCGCTTCCGAAGACACATGAAGATTACATTCTTGATTTAGTACCTCAGACTTCACATGTATATTTCTGACCTTGTCCGACGCTGTTAATCACTTTGTACAGAGGAGCTGCAGGAAAACTGCAGCTGATATTGTACCAAGACAAAACACTCACCAAAAACGTGAGGGCTTGGGAAATACCCTGAAAAAGAAGAGGTGAAACAAATATGATGTTTATCCTCATTTTCTTCTTCCTGTGCAGCTCGAAGGCCAAGCCATGAAATATATATAAACAGAAATGGAAACAGACTAACAGAGAGGTCTTTTTGAGGCTTTTTAGTTTCCGATCAGAGTGGGATGTGAGTTTGAAACTGAAAAGAATAGACTCACTGTAATGTGTCGCTGTAACATAAGCAGGGCTGGCTGATTCAAATGCAAAAAAAGACTTAGAGCGCTAGAAATACTGTACCTTCCAGACTGCAGAGGATATGAAGGCCATGAGAGGCAGACGCTTGTAATGTTTGATGGCTAATTTTTTCCAAGCTCAGCATTGCCAAGTGCTACTTCTAATGTTGAGCTCTCAGATGGAAATGGTAACTTGGCTGAACTTTCTTTTATTGCTTACGGGAATGCTACAAAGATACAAGGCAGTTTAAGAGACACAGCTGCTGCCTCCATACAGATCCTGACTGAGAGGACGGCTGTACTGTTTGTTCACAACATGGAGTGTTGTGCTGACTGTTTATGTTGTATTAGTCAGACCACGTTGGCCTTTAAGTTTCTTTCACTAAATACCTAAAAATCACATTTCAAAACATTTAAGAAAGGTTGAACACGCAAAGTCAAAGCTGCAGCTCTGTCAGATCTGGCAGCAGAAACATGCAACCAGGCCTGAAACCAACCACATGATGATCAAAATACTGAATCAAAAAGACTGAATGAAAGTTATCCTTTAATCAAGTAAAAGTAGAGTACTCTGGTGTAGGCATTCGCTTTTACAAGAACAGATCATTGGATTGCTTCAGTTTAGGGTGATATGCACTTTATGATTGGATTATGATTACTGAATTGTGGATGTTTACATCCCTTCAATACTGCAAGTGGAGTTCATTTTAATTAGCTGATGGGTGGCCTAATCTGTGATAATGTAATTTATGGGCTGATATATATTTATATCTTCAAACTAATTACTAGTTGTGCTGACAGATAAATACTACCAAATCCATGATGCAATTACACATAGTATCTGGATCTTTTTTGCTTTTTTTTTTTAATTGCAAATGTGATCTGCTTCATGCTGCAGCCTTAAGGAGTCAGAGTTAAGGACTAAAGTACATCAGGAAGATGGCCCTCAGTGATGACCTTAGTGCAGGGGTCTTCAACCTTTTTTAGCCCAGGGACCCCTTGGATGAGAGAAAAACAGAGCAGGGACCCCTGCTTGTAATTTTTATTTTTCCCCCCTTTTTTTTAATGTGTCACATTTTAAGCCTGGCTTATAATTACTTTTAGATGTATTTTATTCTGCTTATTTCATCTTATTAACCAATTCCTGACTGGGTTATTACCCTACATGTGTTTATGGTTGATAAAACTTTCATCCATATCATTATTATTATTATTATTATTATTATTATAATTATTATTAGTTGGTATGAGACAATATTTTCTATTATTTTTATTTTCCAAAAATGAAACGTTTAACTTTGGGCAGTTATATATTTAGAACTGCCTGTGTATATATATATATATATATATATATATATATATATATATATATATATATATTTTTTTTTTTTTTTTTTTTTTTTTTTTAAACTCAAATTACTTTGGTTAAAATTGCCTTTATTTCTTTTTAAGTTGGAGGACCCCCTGCAGTACCTCCGCGGCCACCCTAGGGGTCACGGACCCCTGGTTGAAGACCACTGCCTTAGTGAATGTCTCAGGCAGAGGAAACCTGATGAGGAGAAGGAGCTTTTGAGTTCGTAAGATTGTGACTTGTAAGTAAAAAAAATTGATGCTAATAAAACAGTTTGTTCTCCTTTTTCCCCAAATTAGAATCGATAAGAGAATCGAATCGTTAAACAGTATCGATAATGGAATCGGAGTCGGAAAAATCGAATCAGTTCCCATCCCTAGGTAGGTATGTACCTTATTGGCCCAAATATAGGACGACTCTGATTATAAGATGACCCCTATTTTTTAAATTTTTTTTTCGGAAAAAAAATATGATGAAGACAATAAGGTTATTTATAAAGCATAGTGTTATTCATGAACTTTTTATTGTACCATTGTTATAAAAAAATAGAACAGAAATAATATTCTGCTGTATTGTTAAACATTTTAATGATTTTATCTTTTTTAGGAAGTATGGTACCATACTTGAGGTAAGGTACCTGGTAGGTTCCATGTTATTTAAGATCAAGGTATAGTACTATTTCATAAACTTTATTCTCCTAAAATCCCAGACTATGACTCAGTGAATAAGCAACAACCATGTAGTTCAATAACTGCATTAACAATGTCAATAACTGCATAATCCTCAAAGTTGAGTTATATTCCATTTCAAGAACAATATTAAGTGCGGCTCCATCTAGCGACACAGATGTGTAACAACAATAGAAAAGTCTAGACCTCGATTATAAGACGACCCCCATTTTTAAGAAAATGTTTTCTCGAATAAAATATCGCCCTTTATTCGAGCTAATACGGTAGATTATAGATGTTAACCTGACAGCATCTGTAGGATGTTCAGTCTACAGAGACTCCTCTTTACTAATTCACAAGCCCAAAGGATCTTTGCTGACATACCGGTAAGCAGACACTCCAAGACTCCCTGTGATGTCCTCTGATACACTGGTCTAAGCTGTTTTGACAGCATGAAGACAATCTACACAGTATGAGGTGGATTCTCACAGTGTTATTACTGGTCAGTTTATATGTGGAGTGAAAAGAAAAAGTATGTGAACCCATTGGAATTAACTGGTTTGCTGCATTCATTTGGAATAAAATGTGATTTGATTTTCATCTACGTCACAGTAATAGTTAGACTCACTGGCATAGAGTTATAATTTCTTGAGTCTTTATTGAAGATACCCATTAAACATTTGTAGTGCTGGGGTGGAAAAAGTAAGGTTTTGGTTTATTTTCACTGCCATCATTATCAGTCATCAAGTCCAGCTGTTTTTAGAAAAAGAACCTGTGAAGTACAACTCTTTATACGACCTGCTCAGACAAACTAAGCACCAAGCTGGGGGACTTAATGGCTTTCTATGAAGCTGGTAGAGACTAACAACAGGGCTACGAGTGAACACAATCATGACTCGACACAAAGACGACAGCGGTTGATAGCAGCTGGATAGAAATATTAACATCATGCTTCCATTATAACTGAAAGAGTGACGATGTGTCAGTCAGTGTCAGGACCAAACTCCTCCCTATTACCCAAAAGTGATCACAAAAATGCAGAATGATACAAATAAATTCAACTAAAACTAAATTGACATTTGTTTTTCTGTCTATTTGCTTTGTTGAGATTTAAATGAGAGGATCAATGCCACTCTCATGTTATCATATGATCAGTCTGCAGCTGGAGTCACTTAGTTTCCTGGAAACTGGAAGGAACAAGCTGAGCTCCGTCCAAGGTTAAAGGAGACATATTATGAAAGAAATAAAAATCACAGTTCAGTTTCTGTGCTTATGACCATTTATTTGGGCGTATAAAGTCCCCACTATCTCAAAAACTCTGACATAATACGAGTCTCGCTCAGTGAGCCGCTCAAGTCCGCAGGGTACTGTGACATCACAGCCCCAGATCCCAGCAGAAGTATCCAGCCTCTCACTTTTTACTTCCACCCCCTGACATACCATCATCATACATTTTATGTACATCTGAAGTGTTTAGGAAAAACTGTAACAGCAGTTCCAGGGGTCACAGCTCCTGTGAGAGGGGAGTGGAGCCCACCAGTTGACTCCAGCTCTGTAGTGAAGACACGGTCAAAAAGGGAGCTTTTGTAAAGCGTCTCTGTGGTATTTTGAGCAAAACATGTCACAAACATTTTATGACGACCTCAGGAAAAATGTTTGAACTTTAGAAAAAAAGGTCTTTATATGTCTCCTTCATGAAATCCAGCGACTATGACCTTCAGAGTTGACAAACACTTTTCGTATTTTTCACAGGGCTCGTTTGGTGCTTATACAAGTTAACAGACTGCTGGAGGTGACTTCATATTTCAATGAAATCTCATATGTGTCTTGGCAAGAAAAGAACTTGCTTTGAGGATTCAGCGTTCAAAATGCTGAGCCGTTTGTCTGAGACAATGAACTCATGCCTGCTTTGAAGTCATTACCAATTCATTTCACACAGCACATTTTCCAAAACAGTATTTAAAACTGAGACCTGCGATTTAGGAAGCATGCTTGCATAGAGAGAATTTACTGGACTAATCTCAGCAGCATTTCAGATTCCTTTGCTTCACATGGGGCATGTTAGGGTTTCCAGCTGCTGTTTCATGCTCCTCTCTCTGTGCCATGCAATTATACTGGTTCCCACCGGAGGTTCGGATTGGGTGGAGCTTTGCAACAAGTAATCTCGGGCATTAACTGCTCTTCACTGAGCATAGCTTACATAAATCCACAAATAGAGTTAGCACAAAAAAAGCTGAGACGTGTACAAACATGACATACCAAAGCACAAAAGAAAATGCACTGTTAAAAAGCTGCTGTACAGGAAACTGATCATTAGAAAAGGCCAGGAGGGCAAACGGCACCTCACCCAAAATACTTGAACTAGTTCACATTCATCTCTGTAAAAGAAAACATCTTAATTGTTTCTAATTCAGCTATAGAAGACTGACGTTTCCTCTTTTACTTACTTTTTTTATGGGGTAAAAAATGGATGCAACATCAAGTATATATATATATATATATATATATATATATATATATATATATATACATATATACATATATAAGGGAAGGGAGGGAGGTTGAGGACTAGTGATCGTCAGAGCTGCTATCCAGGAGGAAACAGCAGGCCTCCAGGAATACATGAAGAAGATGGCCCCACTGATGACCTGCTAAGTGAACGCCTCAAGCAACTGAGACCCAGCATGGAGGAGGAACCGGGGGGGGGGGGGGGGGGGGGGGGGGGTTATCATGGACGAACAAGCCCCTACACAGCATGTACCACTGCCAAATTGAAGAAGTGGCTGACAACAGAAAAACATACCAGTGGCTGGAGAAAGCTGGTCTGACAGACAGCACAGAGGCACTGATCATGGCTGCACAAGAACAGGCCCTAAATACAAGATCTATAGAGGCCGGGGTCGACCACACCAGACATCACAAGCGATGGCAACATCAGGAAGAAAGAACATGAAAAGCTCAAGAAATACCAATTTCTGAAGGAAGAGCTGAAAAAAATGTAGAGAGTGAAGGCACCAGTGGTGTCAGTAGTGATCGGGGCACTGTGAGTTGTAACCCCCAAGATGGATTGGTGGCTCCAGCAGATACCAGGAACAACCTCTGAGACCTCTGTCCAGAAGATGGAATTCTGGGAACAGCTAAGATCCTGAACCGAACCCTCAGGCTCCCAGATCTCTGGTAGAGAACCAGAGCTTGAAGGAGACAACACTGCCAGGGTGGGCGAGAGGAAGGTAGGGGTATATTTATATACATACGGTGCCTTGCGAAAGTATTCGGCCCCTTGAACTTTTCAACCTTTTGCCAAATTTCAGGCTTCAGACATAAAGAATCAACAAGTGGGACACAAATGTGAAGTGGAACAAAATTTATTGGATATTTTAAACCTTTTCAACAAATAAAAAACTGAAAAGTGGGGCGTGTAATATTATTCAGCCCCCTGTGTTAATACTTTGTAGCGCCACCTTTTGCTGCAATTACACCTGCAGGTCTCTTGGGGTTTGTCTCTATCAGTTTAACACATCCAGAGACTAAATTCTTGTCCATTCTTCCTGTAAAACAGCTGGAGCTCAGTGAGGTTGGATGGGGAGCGTTTGTGAACAGCAGTCTTCAGTTCTTTCTACAGATTCTTGATTGGATTCAGGTCTGGACTTTGACTTGGCCATTCTAACACCTGGATACGTTTATTTGTGAACCGTTCCATTGTAGATTTATCTTCATGTTTTGGATCATTGTCCTGTTGGAAGATAAATCTCCGTCCCAGTCTCAGGTCTTTAACAGACTCCAACAGGTTTTCTTCCAGAATGCTCCTGTATTTGGCTTCATCCATCTTCCCATCAGTTTTAACCATCTTCCCTGTCCCTGCTGAAGAAAACCAGGCCCAGACCATGATGCTGCCACCACCATGTTTGACAGTGGGGATGGTGTGTTCAGGGTGATGAGCTGTGTTGCTTTTACTCCAAACATATCGTTTTGCATTGTGGCCAAAAAGTTTGATTTTGGTTTCATCTGACCAGAGAACCTTCTTCCACATGTTTGCTGTGTCTCCCAGGTGGCTTGTGGCAAACTTTAAATGAGACTTTTAATGGATATATTTGAGAAATGTCTTTCTTCTTGCCACTCCTCCATAAAGGCCAGATTTGTGCAGTGTACGACTGATTGTTGTCCTATGGACAGACTCTCCCACCTCAGCTGTAGATCAGTTCATCCAGAGTGATCATGGGCCTCTTGGCTGCATCTCTGATCAGTCTTCTCCTTGTTTGAGGTGAAAGTTTAGAGGGACGGCCAGGTCTTGGTAGATCTGCAGTGGTCTGATACTCCTTCCATTTCAATATGATTGCTTGCACAGTGCTCCTTGGGAAATCTTTTTGTATCCACATGCAGCTTTAAACGTCTCCACAACAGTATCTGGGACCTGCCTGGTGTGTTCCTTGGTCTTCATGATGCTCTCTGAGCTTTAACCAGAACCCTGAGACTATCACAGAGCAGGTGCATTTATACGGAGACTTGATTACACACAGGTGGATTCTATTGATCATCATCAGTCATTCAGGACAACATTGGATCATTCAGAGATCCTCACTGAACTTCTGGAGTCAGTTTGCTGCACTGAAAGTAAAGGGGATGAATAATATTGCACGCCCCACTTTTCAGTTTTTTACTTGTTAAAATAGTTTAAAATATCCAATAAATTTCATTCCACTTCACGATTGTGTCCGACTTGTTGTTGATTCTTGACAAAAAAATTTAATTTTAGATTTTTTACTGTTTTAAATGCCTGAAATGTGGCAAAAGGTTGAAAAGTTTAAGGAGGCCGAATACTTTCGCAAGGCACTGTATATGTAGAACTGAATTTGGGTCAATGTTTTATTGTGTTCAGTGGTCTGATACAAAAGGCTGCAAAAGGCAAGCGACTTGGAGGAGCAAAGATTACATTTCTAGTATCTCTTTAAGTGTGGGATGAAGTCACGAAGATTTCAAAGATTTTAATGAAAGATCGGGAGTATTTGCACATTTGTACATCTGTAGTCAAGGAAACTGCAAGAGTCTGAGTTCACAAAGAGCAAAATATAAACTTCAGCGGGACACCCATGATCTCAAATGGCACTGCATCAAGAATCACAACTGATCAACAGCTGTTATAATACAGAGTTACATTCACAAATGGCACAGAAGCCTCATAGTAAACTTGGCATCAACGTGTCTGGGCATCTGGAATATACTGTTGCACACTGGAAACTTATATGAAGGTCATATAAATCAGTATGTTGAATATTTATTATTATTATTATTATAATTATTCTTATTATATTACTTGGGTTTTTGAATTATACATTGCATTTTCCATGCCTTCACCGGTTTTTATGGTTTTAGGTTGTAAACCACATCAAATATTTGTCATGGATCATGTGGGTAATCATATGCTTTGAAATGTGTCCAAAAACCTGTTGCCCTGGATCAGATGTTCCAGGCCACATGCTGTGTGTCTGACGGCAGTGGAGACGGGACGCTGCACGAGCTCTGCGCTCGCGACAACGGGGTCGTTGTGCAGGAGAGCTGGCGACGCCTGGTACTGGTCCCAGTGCTGCCTTCACAGTTGAGCAGTCAAACCAACGCATCTTTAAGGACAACAGCGCCCCCTGGTGTCAGGAGACGCTACTGAGGGTGAAAACAACAAATTGTGTCTGAGCTCTTTTATTAGTGGATGATCGTCTTGTGATTTAATTGTCTTATTTTCTGTCCTTTAGCATCTTGGTCCCAGCTGTGAAGGTATAGACAGGGTACACCCTGCACAGATTCAAATATATATAAAAAAGTCACAGGTATCAGTTCTTGTAAAACAGATACCAACTGAAAAGACAGAGTAGCAAATGATTTTTAAAAAGCAAGTTACTACAAAAAATAAAAATAAAAAATAAATAATGCATTGAAGATGCATTTGCTTTATTGTTAAAGATACAGGACAATAAGAAAACAATCTGCAATGTATATGGTCATGGATATTAACGTAACACTTTTTTCTTGCATTAGTAAACAATCCCTGTGACAATGACTAAACACTTTCTCTTAATGAGTATAATTTTTGAAAAAAAGTTGGTAGAAATTCATATACATGACACATATATAATTACTACTACAAAAATTAGGTCTGATGTTTGAACTGGTTGTTGTGGAAAAATGTATATTCTTTACATTCATCCACATCTCTAAGTAAGACTGAAAGTAAAGACTTGAGACTTTCTAAGTTTCCATGAAGTGTAACTCCACTGCATATAAGAGATCAAACAAGCTGCGGCTGAGGGTGAATGGACATGAAATGGGATATCACCATGGATTTAAGCTCTGCAGAAACCTTACAGAAGGTGCCAGAAAAATCCCGAAGGAGACCAGTATCTGATTGGCCCATGACAAGGCCTCGAGCTGCGAAGGGAGATATCTATTAATTAAAAAAAAAAAAAAATGTGTATTGTCATAAGCACATAAAGGAATTATGTTAAAATGATGTGAGGGAGTAGACAGAGTATGTTGAACACATCAGAACAACCACAGAAAGAAAACAAACAACTAAGACGACCAGAAAGCTACACCACCAGCTCCATGCTGGACAAGGGCCAGTATAAGACCCTCTGGCACTAACTATGCTAGATTAATAAGAAAACTTTTATGAGGAAAAACTCCAAATCAGCTATCTATGAAAACAAATTACACTGAAGAATCATCATCAGAGTCAAAACTGAAATCAAAGTAATGACGTTGGTCAGCCCCTTCAAACCGTCATGGTGGAGAATTTTGGAGGAAGGTCCAATCGTGGACTAACAGGGACTGCATTAGGGAACATCAAACAGTGACATCATCATGATGTGCAAACAGGAAATCACACCAGCAACCAGTCAAACTGGAATGCACGTGTGCCAGTAACACAGAGCACTAGCAGCCAGCAGTGTAGCAAAGTAAGAAGCAGTCAGAGATGCTGCAGTTTGTCTAAGTGTAACGAAGGTCATGTTGTCTTTTACATCTGTGTTGTGAACAGTGCAAAATCATAATGCGAAAGAGCATCAGATCTTCAGGGCATCGATAAACAGGTTCAAGGCCAGTTTTTCAACATGGTGTGTAAAGTACCTGTGCTATTTGAATTCTGGAGAAAAATGTGCCTTAATCATTTACAGAAGTCATAGCTGTATAATTTCTCAAAATAAACAAATAAAGGATACTCAAGAAGTGCAAACAGGAGTTGTTTAATGCCACGAATGATGATGCAAAAGCTCCTCCCAGGATCCCGACCAGGTTGTTTAGACTTTTAGATTCGAGGATAAGTTTGTAACCTTTTATTTTCTTGTCCTGTCAGGAACAGGAGACTGAGAGAAACTGAGCCATGAGTGCAACACGCCGGCTGTAAACACAGAAAACTAAATATCAGCATTCAAAGAGCAACCGGGAGCTGACTTTGTCTGTTATAGACTGTTGCCACGGTAATCTGTGTGATTGAAAGAAAAATATTTTACACTTCCATCTTGACTGCAGAGAGCGCAGAAAAAGGAAATCTCAGCTCTCAGCTAGATTTAAACGCATAGCAGAGCCGGGGTCCTGGGAGCTTCCAGCCTAGATCCCCCCAAAACCCACTGCTTTTACTTTTGGCTCAGTCTGGGTTGGCACAGACTATTATTGATTGTATACTTGATCAAATAAAAGGGATAAGGGAAGGGAAAAAGAAAAACCTAAATGAACAAAGAGGAAAACTTAAATTCCCTAATATTGTTATCTAATTACAAAATAGAAGAAGTAATAATCTAGTTCACCACAGACCAAAACATACCAACCATCAATCTACTGAAGACATATAATACACTGACTAAGGATTAGTAACAAATCTCAGATCAAGAATCAACAATCCATCTAATCAAAAACAGTGTCCCAACAGGAAGCTCCTTCAGATGAATCCACCCCAAACTGCAAACAATTATCTCTTTCCCCCCTCTCACTCCTGGATTCAAATTGTTAGTATTTAAAGAAATAGTGAATATGTGTATTAAACAGAATCAAAGACACCAGATGAGAATCAGAGGGTTGATTAACATCACTGAGGTCATCAGCTCCTGAGAAGGACAACATATTACTGTAACAAAACACAAATCAGACTTCATCTTTTACATCTTGCAGATGAAGTGAGAAGACTTGGTGAGGTGACCTCTCCTCCGTGTCTTTCAGTACGCTTGGGTGGGAGGGGAAAAGCCCTCTGCTGTGATCACATGACCCACAAAAACGTTACTTACTGTTATTAACTGTAATTATCTCTCTTTAACTTCAACATATACATTAATTTACTGTGACTGTTTAGCTGAAGTTGGGTATCTGATTATGAATCACTGTTGTATTCATTTATTTTCCCTCATAAAACTAAACACTCTTTTTCCACTTTTCAGTTTGAATTTAGTGACTTAAAGTCTCGAGAGTTTTGTTTGATTGCAAAAACATTTGTTTCTTCAAATATTCTTTATAGTTTTAACCTTTCTTCCATTATGTGGGTTTCCATCATTCCGGTTTATTCTATTTCTCTTTTATTTTCATTTCCTCATATTCAAATTCACTGTTCTGTTACTGGAAGCAGTTTTCCTCCACATGATGACTGGCCTGAACTCCTGTTTTTCTGAGTTTAAGTGTATTTGAGTGTTACTCTGGTTTCTTGTTTACTTTATTTTGATTTGCTGGTGCTCTGTTATTTGTACTCTGGTCTCATCTTTAGATTGAATTCCTGTTTTATCCTAAAAGTCGCTCTCCTTTTTACGTATTTTTTAAAGACTTTGTGGCCTTTGTTATTTATTATTATTATTATTATTATTATTAAGTCAAGAGAGAGGAGAGGAAGGCTCACAGGCCTGGAGTCAAACCTGCAACCACAGCAGAAGGATGGTAGCCTCTGCATACGGGCTGCTGCAATTTGTTTTTTTTTTTTTTTTTATGACTGTGACATGTTTTGGTTAAAAATACCAGTGGTAGATGGCAACACCTCTCTTTCCCAAACGCTTTTAGAGCTCCTTTCACTGCAGCCAGTTTGAGGGGGTGGAGGCAGCTACTTGACTTGACTCCCCCTCCCCTCCTTTGAAGGGTGTCAAGCTTTTGATATCTTTACCCCCATTCACAGAGCCAGTTGGCTGCGCCTCTGTAGAGCCTTCATTCTGCCCCGCCATGCTGTGTGACGGGGTGTACCTCTGCTCCACCTTGGGAGGCAGAAACAGTGGATTCACATGGCTTGTGTAGCCGCAACTCATGCGTTAAAGTGGGAAAAGTTGAAAATCCCCCAACTTTTGATGGAGGCAACACAACGGAGATGACGTTCAGAACCCACAATTCAGTTCTGCAACGGATGATGTCACCCCATTCAAAGACTACGGTGAAGGACGCAGACGGCACGTGCAATGTGCTTGTGTGAATCAACAGTAGCAGAGGGGGAAACAAGCGCTGTGTGAAATGGACGTGTGGTGTAATGGGGGGCACTAGGATGGCTGCAAGCTCTGCACAGATGATGAAATCAGTCATCACAAGGACGGCCCACCGCCAGAACGCCGAGCCAAAATATCTTGACAAGTGAATAACAAGCTAAAGACGCTGCACCATCATGTTAGAACCTGTTACCTTCAGAGGAACCTGGAGGATCCTCCATCTGTTGAAACTGGCCAGATGTATCTCTCCTGAAGCAGCAGAAACACAATTATGCCAGCAACAAGAATGACATTTAGATGAGAACTCTGTGTCTGTGTGTATCCCATTGCACCAAACTGGTAGAAACTGAAATTTTTTGTTAGATGTTATTTAGCCCCTGTGACCTAGATAGGGTATGGACTAAAGGAGTATGGATCATGGACGGATGGATGGATGGATATTATTCAGCTCAAATTAAATAGAACCAGAGACATTACAGACTTACTGCTGGTAGTGGACCATGAAGCCAAGGAAAGGGACCGTCTTCAGGTTGTGGAATGCTGTAATGCTTTATGAAACCACAAAGTAGAGAGGCAATATTGCACCTTTATGGGGTCAGTGTGAATACACCACTGGAGACTGGAGGTGGAATAAAGAAGTGATTGCTTGTGTATCTTTATAACACAGGAAGCAAGTGTTGCAGCCTTGTGTTACCCGCTTGAGAATAACAACCAATACTGCATGATGTAAAGTTTGGTGGAGGAAAAGATAAAGAAGCTGGTTAATTATTCTGAGAGTGAGGTATGTGATGTCACAGTGCCCTGCAGTAAATGACATTTTCAGACTCAAGGCTGCCTAAAATTTAGTGTCAAGGTCTTATGTCAGAGGTTTTTTTTTTTTTTTTTTTTTTAAATACTATATCCCCTTTAAATTCCTCCTGCCACCTGACCTCCTGTAGTTTGGGTCTGACTGGTCACCACTCCTGACAATAATTGACACATTAATGTGTAGACCAGTGATTCCCAAAGTGTGGGCCGCAGCCCCCTGGTGGGCCATCATGGTACTGCAGGTGGGCCGTGAGAGGTAATTAAAATAAACAAATGTTTTAAATCCTAAATCTTTTTTAAAATGTTTTTAATTACTGTAAAATATTCATGACATGATTAAAAAAACATTAAGTAATAAAACAAACCAGTTAAGTGTTATTCTACTGTCATTTTAACTTAATATGACAAGTGTCACCTTATTTGTTGACCCGTTGCATTAATATCGGAACATAGCTTTCAGTCCTGTACAGTTGAGATTAAAGGTTTGGTTGGGCCACGGAGATTTTTCACATTTCATATTGGGCCTTGGTATTCTGAAGTTTAGGAACGGCTGATGTAGACTATCTATTTAATGGGTCATCAAATGCACCAACATTTTTTTTGTTAGCTCATGTTAATCTTGCTGCGTTGCTCTTTATCTGTAGATAAGGAGATATGTTATGCCAGTGTGGGTGTGTATCACAGAGGAAACTTTGGTCTGATTCTTCTTTAAGTACACTGCAGAAAGTGTCTCATTGCCAGGAAGCACCAGATATCTCAAAAAATCCAGCATCTATTATACAAGACTTCAAATTAGTTAAAAAAAACAACACTTTGCCTGAACAGTATAACTCAAGCAGGGGTATTTCAACAGTAAGATCCTAAAGGTTTGAAACTGAATCAAATGTTTTTTTATCTGTACTCTCATTCCATTTCCGATCAGTCCCCAATATTGAAATTGCATCTGATTGGTCACATTTCTGATTACATCATACTATTTATTGGAGCTCTAAATGTGATTATGAAGCCACACTTTGAGTTCTTTTCCTCTTCTCCCAGTGCAACATGTATACTTGAGGTATTCACATTGACTCCACTGTGGGTGGTGGTTGCTATTCTTTCCTCTATGTGTGTGCGTGTGTGTCCGTGCGCAATGATGCATCCAAAAAGACCACCAGAGTAAAACTCACTCCCATACAGGTATGCATTTCTTCTCTGCATCCTTGATATTAATGCACAGAACATGCATCGTCCTGGCAGTGAAATCTCTGAGAGGTGCTGATGTGCACCCATGCTGTCTTTCTCTCTCCCTGCGATGTCTGTTGTTTTTAGGTTTTCTGCGTGTGCAGTAGTAAATAATTGATTGACAGCGAGGCTGCCTACAGGTCCTGGTGGGGGGAAAGCTGCTTCGCTCATCATTCCTGCAGAGTGTATCCTGGCAGCAGGGACACCATATAAGATCCAGGGAAGCTGCAGAGCACCCACACCCACTGAGAATACGTGGGACAACCCTCACGCTCTCTCCCTCCCTCCCTTGCTCTCTCTCTCTCTCATGCTGTCTCTCTCAGCTCTGTGCTAGTGCGCTCAGCTTCAACAGAACTGCTTGGCTCATAGGCAGGCTGACCATCACCACTTGCGAGCCACTTGCCGCCTCAAGAAGCTCACTCACGCAGCTTCCTTTCTCTCCCGCGCAAGGATGCTGGAGCTCGAAGCGAGATGGGTGAGGCTGGTGTGTTTGTCGCTTTTGTGTCTGTATCTCTGCCTGCCGAGGGACTCAGACGCCAGGAGAGCCCCGAAGGTACCCCGCTGTCCAGCGACCTGCTCCTGCACCAAAGACAGCGCCTTCTGTGTGGACACTAAGACTATCCCCAAGAGCTTCCCCCCTGGAATAATCTCTCTGTGAGTCCAGAATTCATGTGTGTGCCTTCCATCAACCAAAAACATCTTTTCATAACCTGTGTTAGGTCTTAGCAGCAGACTGGTACAGAAGCCTACATCACTGATGTCACCCATGATTATGTAACCACGCACGCCTGCCTGTCTTTTAATAACTTATGAATGAGTTTGAGGTTTTTTTTTGAATAATAATAATAACAATAACAATGATAATGTGCCATATGCTAAATTTAGTTGCGCAAGTGCAATCTTGTTCCTGTGAAGCCCCAGAGAGAAATACTAACAATAGATTGCCTCACTCACTGCAGGAGACCTGCTTCTCCTCTGCCAGATTTAATCCTGACAAGTGCACAAGGAGCTCATGTAATGAAGTAAAAAGCCTAACAGTGATTTTTACTAAGTGCGTTATGAGGGTTGATATCTTCACTGGACAGAATACTGACTTGAAACAGTTAAGTTGCTGGTGATGCTCCCATTTTCTAACAAAAGTGAGAGTAATGAAGTGAAGGCAGAAGTTGTGTGTCCTAGTTTTGAGGAAAGATGTTCTGCAATTCAAATTGCGAGGACACACGGGTCCTGGGAGAGGATGAGCTCTAGCTGGAATAAAAATGACACCACTGCCTCTGGGAGTACAAAATTTCCCACTAGGAATGTGACATCATGCTTGAAAGCTTCGATGCTGCCTGGAAAACCGCGATCCTGACTTCAAGATGACACATTCGATGACATGTGTTTTTCTTTCTATCTAAACAGGACAATGGTGAATGCAGCCTTTACAACAATCCCAGAGGGAGCTTTCTCGCACCTGCACCTGCTGCAGTTCCTGTGAGTGCTCCGACCCAGAACACAGCATCATCACAACTGCAAACCAGCGTGCACATTAACGTCTCTACCCTCTCAAAACCTGCTCATACGTGCCACTTTGTTAAAAAATACACTTAGAGCACTTAATGTCACAGTTATGTTTCCATACAGCACGCAGACATCTTTTGTTTTGCAGTAACAATGAGAAGACTTCAGCTACTCTACTCCAAATAAATGGTTATTGAAAGCAGTGGTGACATAGCAGTAGTAAGGGGAAAGTGTCTCTGTATCAGTGTCACTGCCAATGACTGGCCCCCTTCAGTTCTGCTCAGCCACACAAAGGCTTGTTTATGTCCCGAGATGCAATCATGAGTGTGTTCGTGTGCGTCTTTGTGTGTAGATCATGAGTGTTTATGTAAGTATTAAATGTATTATTAAAAGCTTATTTACTTATAAAAACCTTTTTTATGTCAAGACTTTTTAAGTTGCGCACATACTGAATGAACTGACTGATTTGATGATTAAATCCTCTGTTCTTACAGGCTCCTGAACTCCAACACATTCACCATGATAGCTGATGATGCTTTCGCTGGTCTGTCCCACCTGCAGTACTTGTGAGTGTCAAATGCAAAATATTACCCCTTTAAAATGCCTTTTGAGTAAATTTAGACTTGGCGTCAATAGTATAAGGTGTTGTGGATTCATTTTTTAAAACATTAATGAAACAGCACAGACGCACTCTCTGCAGTACGGCAAAGAATGCCAAGAATAAAAGTGAAAATAAATCCCCCGTCTGACAGCGAGTACTTTGCCTCTGCAGTGTGAACAGGCAGAATGCCATCGGGTGAATTGATGTGCTTTAAGGAAGTAGTGAGCTTTCGCCTTGGACTGCGCAGCTCTCTGTTATGGCTGCTAGCTGTATAGCTCCTGGCTGCAGCCCAGCCAGCAGGCCTCTGCATCACTGCTACCACCATCGCTGCCTGCTGTGAATGCTGATAAAGTCATAATAATTATATCCACCCACCTGCACGTGCTATATGTGCTTCAGTTATGAAGACAAAACTGGAACGGCATCAAATAGGCCTTTGTAATATTTGCTGAAGTGAAATTAGCTTTTACTAATAGTTGTAGCATTTCCCTTTCTTGTAGGTAATACACAGAATATAACTGTCAATCAATCTGCACAATCTATGAAAGTCAAGATAACGTTGACTTGATCTGATAGGTTGTTACTCCACTGTTATGTCTGAAATGATTGCTACTTTCTGTGACTACGTACTCTACTCTGACAGCACGACTTCCTCTCCAGTAAGGATATCATTGAACAACTCCACATGAGAAACAATTGGTACAATATTGAAAATTGAAATATGAAATTTATTTATAAATATACATCCATCTTTGCGTATGTTTGTCCACATTTATGTGTGTATAACAAGTTCTCTGTTGGTAACAGATCAGGACTGCAGACAGGACTTAGATAAACCTTTGCAGTCTGCAGAATGTGTTTCTTCTTGTTGAAAAAATGCATGGATGTCCCTGGAAAAGATGTGGTCTCAAAGGCAGCATATGTTCCTCTAAAGTCTGAATATAGTCTTCTGTGATAATGCTGAGTTCTCACACATGTTCATGAGTTTTGCCAAAGGCACTGATGCAACCCCGCATCACCAAAGATTCTGGTTTTGAACTTGTTGCTAATGACAGTCTGGATAGTTCTGTCCCGGATGCCTCCGAGCCCAGAGATGTTGATATTGTTTTTGGACAAGGCTAACTAAAATCTTAAGTGACCTTTGTTTTGACGTGCCTGACAAAGCTTTCCAAAGGTAATCCCTTGTCTATGTGGGTATATCAGACACTGATGAATAGAGGTTCCTAATGCTTTACTATCTGAAGGATCAGAGTTCACAGGTTTCCAAGTTTAGCTTGTGCCCTTACCCTTTAAAGGTACAGTGGATCTAGAAGGAGAAATATGTAAATCCCTTCCAGTCTTCCTTTAAGGAACATTGTTTTTAACCATTTTAATTATTTTCACACACATTCGTTAACAAAGTGTGGATGATAAGTCCATATTTGCTCCTCAAAGACTTTCGTGGATGCTGCTTTTAAACCAAACCATCACATCAGTCACCTGCTGACATCACCTGTTTGAAATCACCTCCTTATTAGAACTAAAATGTACTCATAGCAACTTTTTTTTTTTTAAGGAAGTTTTGCCAGTCTGAAATGTCAAAATCATTGTATAATAAACAACCAAAAAGTGAATAGAAAAGCATAAATCATCTCTGCTTTATACTGTCTGCAAATAAATCAAAGTTCATTTCAAAGTTAATGCGTTATTTTCATATTTGTATTTTCCCAACTTTTCTGACTTGGGCTTGTGCAGTACTCGCAGGATTTCAGAGGTTCCCAGTGTGTCATGTGATTGTTATCATCTCTGCTCAGGTTCATTGAGAATAATGACATCCAGGCTCTGTCAAAATATACCTTCAGGGGGCTGAAATCTCTGACCCATCTGTGAGTATTTTGTCGCTCTATGAACAATCTGTTGCTTCAAACTGTAACTGGTTGCCTGGTGAAGCTGCACGGTCATGACATACTGTATTACTATCAACCATCTCTGCAGGTCTCTCTCAAACAACAACCTGCAGCAGCTGCCCAGAGATCTCTTCAGACACCTAGACATCCTCACGGATCTGTAAGTGTGAAGTCTGAGAGGTTTGGACTTTGCGTGTTTCCGTGACGGTTCGGTGGACAACGGTCTGATTAGAGTGTGTGAGGAGGACTTGATGACCAGAGGATAACAGTTTATAGTGATGCTGTTGCTCGTGTTTGTCACCCAGAGACCTGCGTGGGAACTCCTTCCGCTGTGACTGTAAGATCAAGTGGCTGGTCGACTGGATGGAGAAGACCAACACATCCGTCCCCGCCATCTACTGCGCCAGCCCCTTTGAATTTCAGGGTCGAAGAATCCATGATCTCACACCGAGAGACTTCAACTGCATCAGCGCAGGTTTCACCTTGGTCCTTTGCTTTTGTTTTTTTTTTTTAATATCCTTTTTTTTTCTTTTTTGGTTTGCAAAAGGCAATGTTGTTGTACTCGTGGTTTCTAAACGCCGTTGCTCTGTCCTCTCTTCCTACAGATTTTGCTGTGTATGAAACCTTCCCTTTCCACTCTGTGTCAGCTGAGTCTTATGAGTTCAGTGGAGATCAGTTTGTGGCCTTTGCTCAGCCTGATACGGGATTCTGTACTCTGTATATATGGGATCATGTGGAGATGGTCTTCAGGAGGTTTCACAACATTACATGTAAGCTGTTGACTATGAAACTATAAAAACTGTACTATGACAGGGCATGAAATCTGATGCGTTTGGCTTGTGTGTGTCTCTCTTGCAGCTCGCTCTGCTGTGTACTGCAAACCAGTGGTGATAAACAACACGCTCTACATGGTGGTGGCTCAACTTTTTGGTGGATCTCATATATACAAGTAAGGCTTGCAAATTAATCTGGCGTGCACCAAGTGACCGCCGGCAGCATATTCAAGGAACATGACCTCGGAGGAGAGCGCCTGAGTGTTACCACTTTAATGTTTGAAGAGTAAATATGAAGCTGGAGCCTGCGAGCAATGGCTCTGCATAACAGGAGCAAACGGCTAACTGAAGGGGAGCAACACAGCAGCGATGTGTTTCAATTCTCATGTCAGATTAGCAGCCGTAAATAAAGAAGTTTGTTCAGCATGATTCACAATTACTTACAGAATAATCACTTCTACAACAGAACAAATCAGAGCCACAACCAGTGGGAAGTGTTTAACTGTATCCTGGGAAACTAAATCAGTCTCCCTACATCACACTTTACAGACTGAAGCAAGTCATTTCACACGCAGTAATCCCTTACTTAGTATTTTTTGTGTGTTTTATGTAAAAAAAAAAAAAAAAGTCTTTAAAAAGTCTCTTTGTTTGCTTTGGATAGACCTGAACAGGTTTTTTTTTTTTTTTTTTTTAATCCTCAAGTGTTCCATTTTTTTGGCTGGCAGTAGCTTCTATGGTTGTAAACGATAGAATTATGGGAAACTTTCCATAGAAAGTTAAGAAAGTTCTCCATATGAAATAATGGTAACGTACTCTATGAGACTTGATGAGCCTGGCGATGGACTGGCAACCTGTCCAGGGTGAACTGTTCCTTTCACCTGTTGACAGCTGGCTTTGTCTCCAGCAGACCCTCTTGATGCTGAATAGAACTGAAGAGTTATAGATAAAGGATAGATAGGTGGAATTAATGGGAACTTACAGAAATTAACTGGCGGTTAATTGTGTTGGGTCCTGATAAAATTTATGATTGCTGCACAGCATTTGCAAATGCACCCAGCCTTTCCCTCTGAATTGATGGGGTTAAGATGCATCCACACGTCAGATGGGATAATAAACATTGTTCTGAGAATTAAGATTAGAAAAACACGAATGCAATGCTATGTGCACATGTATAGTTAACTGGAAAAAATGAATGGAGTATTCTGGAATGCTTGAACTAATTTTACAATTGATGCTTGACAATTTGAAAAAGGCTAGATGAGTAGATGATGGCTCCTCGACCAGCAGGCTAAATCAAACTGTAACCAACGTCCTTGTATGAGAACAGAAAACTGGCTCATTGAAGACAGAAGGGACACATCACAGCGATGAGTTAATGAGCACGCATTTTGGATTGTATATTTACGATATATTTACTCTACTGGCTGTGCTCTTTGGGCTTGAGCAGTGAAACATCAGTAGTCACGCTGTCGTGTGCAGGATTCTGGAAAAATGATCTGAACACGTGTCAGAGAAAAAGAATAGAAATTCAACTGAATTTCCATTGAATTTGATTTAACTAAGATGAGCCTATGCTTTAAAGATCCTTTCTTTCAACTGTAATCAGCCTGGAATTGATCTAATTTCCAGCTTATTTCCTCTTAACTGCTAGATGCTTCATTAAGGATTTTACAACCCTAGCAGCTTCATACCTTAAAGGGGGTCTCATCCTCTTTTTTTTACCTGAGTAACAAATGTGTTGTTAATTTTGAAAAGTGTTGCGGACACACTAACAGCCCGTCTTTGAACACAGGTGGGAAGAAGACCCCCAGCGCTTTGTAAAGATCCAGGACATTGACACCAGTCGGGTGAGGAAACCCAACTTCGTGGAGACCTTCCAGCTGGATGGAGAGTGGTACTTTGTTGTAGCGGACAGCTCCAAGGCAGGATCCACCAGCATTTACCGCTGGAACAGCAATGGCTTCTACTCCCATCAGTCCCTGCACCCCTGGCATCGGGACACCCATGTGGAGTTCCTTGATGTCGGGGGAAAACCTCATCTTATTCTCTCCAGTGCCTCTCAACCGCCGGTGGTTTATCAGTGGAACCGAAACCAGAAGCAGTTTGCTCTCCACTCCCAAATCACTGAGCTTGCCGACGTACAGATGGTGAAGCACTTTTGGGTGAGGAAAGTTCTTTACCTCTGCCTCACACGCTTCATCGGCGACTCCAAGATCCTCCGCTGGGAAGGACAGCGGTTTGTAGAGATCCAGACTCTCCCCTCTCGAGGGTCGATGGCAGTGTATCCTTTCACGGTGGGGCTCCGGCAGTACCTCATCCTTGGGAGTGATTTCTCCTTCTCCAGAGTATATCTGTGGGATGATCTCACTCAGCGCTTTCAGCCCTTCCAGGAGCTCAACATGAGAGCCCCGAGAGGGTTCAACTTAGTGTCCGTCGACAACAAAGACATTCTGCTGGCCGCCAGCTTCAAAGGCAACACCCTGGCCTACCAGCACCTGGTGGTGGATCTCAGTGCCAAATGAACATGTCCCAGGAACAATATCAACGTTGTCATTATATTTTAAATGTGCCAAATAAGACTGCAAAACGTTCAACCCGTGTAACAAAAGGTTTGCTCTTTCCTTTGATGTTATAAGTGAAGCAACTAATTTAATAATTGTTTGATCGCATTTTCATGCACTCTCACTAAACATTTAATTATAATGATGTATTAATTACCACACCACTGCTGCATCACCATTTCTGCTCAGCCACTGCTAGAGCAACGTTGGTTTGGGATTTTTTTTTTTTAGTTCTGTATTGCACTTAACTAACATGAAAATGTTATGCATGTATATTTACTGAATTATTCCCTATTTTAGACTGGATATTGTATAACTGGGAGGAAAACTATACGATTTGTAAGATATACGGTGAACAGAATCATTTTGCATGACACTGTATAACAGTAGAGAAATACTTACAAAGTAATAAATAAAATCCTTTATTAACTTTACTTCTTTTATGAAATATCCTTACATGAATATTTGTTCTGCAAATCACAGTGGACCAGAGGTAGCATGGTTAGAAAATAAAGTTTTAAGATACGACAGCACTGGAGAACATTAACTTGTGAAAATTAGTATTATTATCATTATTATTATCATCATAATTATTATTGTTAACAGTAGTAGTAAAATTTCAAAACGCATGGAGCAGGACGTCCTCCTGCTCACCATGGGGAGTTTCTGCCACAACTGTGACAAAGTCTGATGTTGGACATACCTGGAGAGCAAATTCAGAAAATTCGAATCATATAAATAGGAAAGGGGAAAATAAAACTTTGATCCCATCCAAACTGTTCTGAATTATGTTTTGTACAGGCCCAAACAGTAATAGCTGTGATTGTGAATAAATCAACATAGTTGGATGAGCCTGTCCAGAGTGTACTCCTGCTTTCATCCAGAGAGAGCTGTGATAGACTCCAACAGATCCCCGAGACCCTGCATCGGACTAAATGGATATGGATAATGGATGGATGGATGGATGGATAAATCCTGCCTATGGCACTTTAAAAGTCCAGTATCCTGTTTTTTTGTGGTTGCACTGACTTTTCAAAGATTAAAGGGGGCATATTTTGAAAGAATGTGCTTTGCATTTGGGGATTTTTGCAGACACCATCCCCAACAACCCAAAACAAGTGATCAAGATCGATCATTTTACATTATTTAAAAAAAAAAAAAAAACTCTTCAAACAACCGTGAGAGGAAGAACAAGACAGGGAAAAATGTCGAAGTGCTGAAACTCATAAAGAATTCAAAACTATGTTCCCTTCATTTCAACAAGGAAAAAAAGATCAGGACTGACAGCTACACGAGTCGTGATTATGTCTACTTTGCCTGGAAAGACTGGAGGAAGCCACTGCAGCGAGGAAAGAGGCACAGCATGCAAATGAGTGAGTGGATGAGTGCTGCACCCTAAAATACCATGTTCTGCGATTAGACTAATAAGGTAAAAAAAAAAAAAAGTGAGTGAGATATACAGTCATGGAAAAAATTATTAGACCACCCTTGTTTTCTTCAGTTTCTTGTTCATTTTAATGCCTGGTACACCTAAAGGTACATTTGTTTGGACAAACATAACGATAACCACAAAGATTGCTCATAAGAGTTTTATTTAAGAGCTGATATCTTACCATTTTCCATGGTTTTCTTGATTATAACCTAAATCACTTAAGTTTTTACATCAATAGCTATGGCGTTGTACTGCCAAAAACACTGCTTTTATGCATTCAGTGTTTTCTTTTCTGTCTGTTTTAGTCACATGATGACGTTTAGTGGTACCAGGTATTAAAATGAACAAGAAAGTGAAGAAAAAATGGTGGTCTAATAATTTTTTCCATGACTGCAGGAAATTAACCCTACACCTTAAAACTGCCTGCTATGAACAACACTGTGAAGACATGGTTGAAAAATGAGCTTTCATACTGTATTCTTTTTATATGTTCATTGAAACACGCACCCATTAATACTCAGGGAAATTGTGTCAACTTTTGCAAAAGGAATGTAAACTGTCTTCTTTAAGATAACCCAAAAACACAATTCCCGCAGATGTACCGAGTCTTCTAAACAGAAGTTATTCCTCGTTTAATTCCTGCTTTTGATCACGGCAGGACACCACGTAACGAATGAAAAATGGTTACTTCTCATCTAAAGCAGTGCTCACTGACTTGGATAACCCAAAATAGGTGGTTATATAAATTAGAAATAATGACTTCTTAACTGTTTTTTTCTGCATATGCGTATAACTCGAGCAAATGTGACTTTCGTGAGCAGATCTGTTGGTGCGCTTGCTTTGCGTTCTGGGATCTTCCGTGCGGGCGGAGATAAGACGTTAAAGTGTACCGTGGCACAGATACGAGCGCTTCTCCGCGCGGGTGTGAATTCTAAACGCAAACTACCTTTGTTGTTAGTATGAGCAAGCAACGTTAGCTCGTGTTAGCAGGATTTTACAAAAACATGGCTAAGTAACGGTCTGCCGTGTCAGCTCTCCTAAGAGCTAGAACCCTAAATCCAACCCCCGGATGGATAGTGTCTGGACGTGATATTTAACGTGAAACAGTGATGTTTGCTTCTTTGTGAGAGCTGCTGGCGGACGCCGCTGTCCTGACGTCACGGTAGTTTTAAAGCTAGTTACCTTAGCCTGCAGTTTGACACAACGTGCCCGTCGACAAAACAGGTTCAAGCCGAACTTCAGCCTTGAATATTACAAATGTCTAAGAGCTCGGAAATGACGCTACCGGCCGAGTGGGAAGACGACGAGCGCATGAATTTCATGTTCTCCGACTTCAAGGAGAACCGAGACGTCAACACCACGGACTGGGACAGTAAGATGGACTTCTGGACCGATCTGGTGGTCCGGAGCTGCAGGGAGCACGGCTCCGTGTCTGTCAACCTGCAGGACCTTAACGCCACGTTCAGGAGGAAAGAGAAGTCTCCGCTGGGCTTGTCCACCGTCATCCAGTCCATGTCCAGGTAGCTGTCGCTGTGTCAGCGCTGTCACTGCCGCTGCCAGCCTCATTACAGCGTGTGTGTGTGTGTGTGTGCGTGTGTGTTTGTATGTGCGCGCGCGCGTTTTTCTCCAGATGTGGGAAGATCCAGAGGGAGTCGGACTTTGCTGCCAGTGTGGACTGCGGCTGGGTCTCCTGGAGTGTGGGCCTGCTGCTGGTGAAACCACTCAAGTGGACTTTCTCCACGCTTCTGGGGAGCAGCAGGGTTCCCCTGGAGGAGTCTTTCGTTGTCATTGAACTGGTGAAGGTTTGTCCTCGTCAGTGATTTTAACAGGAATCTGATTCCAGAGGACCACTGGAGCCACAGTGACTTCATATTTGTGTTCTTGTTGTTCCACTACCATGTTGCTCTTTCCGGTACCTGGGCTTTGGGCCTTGGCTGGTACTCAGCAGTGATCCTACACCCGTACTATTTTTGATTTTATTGATTTATCCTTAAACTATGAAATGAAGAAATCCAGGAATTAAACTCGAAAGTGAAGTCTCGAACATGTAAAATTAAAAGGCATTGATATTTTGACATTTTAACACTGGAGGTTCAAATGTCCGTATTAAAGCGGATTGTCTGTGCTTCTTTTAGCAAGCAGGTTGGAACAGGTGGAGAAAAGTGTGATAAAAGTGTGAGTCAGTAAGTAAAAATCCATAAGAGTGAAAGGAAAAGAGATTTAGAGACTGTGGCACTGATGAAAAGACAGGATGCAGAGTTGGAGGTAGGTTTGTGGATATTCTCATTTATCCAGGTAAATTCCATTCTCGCAACAATTGAATCATAGGCAACTGGACTTAGATTTGTCTAGAAGACGTTTCGCCTCTTATCCAAGCGGCTTCATCAGTTCTCAACGTATCAGTCTGACCTGTCCGGACTAGTCAGACAAACAGTGGACTATGACTCAGGTTTTTAACCTGTGTGGAGGTGTTTGGAAAGTGGTGGGTGCACACCTCCACACAGGTTAAAACCCTGAGTCATCCAGAGAGGAGATTTATGGATGTAGTGAAAGAGGACATGAAGTTAGTTGGTGTGAGAGAAGAGGATGGAGAGGCTAGACTTAGGTGGAGGGAACAGACGAAAGGAAAGGGAGAAGAAAAGTCTGCACTTTTTCCTTTTTTTTAGCTGACATGATAAATCGGTCTCACAGCGTTTGGGGAGAGCAGTTTCAGAGATGCGTTTCCAACCTGGGACACTGTACCAGAGCTTCAGATGTTCAGCTTCAGTGGCCCAGAGGCGCCGGTCACTTAGAATGATGAATTCTAGTTTTGTCTGTCATTGCTCTGGATTTCTTTAGGGAATTTCTCCCATTTCTGAAAAGAAAACTCCAGAGTGCTGCTGCTGCAGTTTGTCCCTCTTCTCTGGCTTTTGATTTGATAAACCTGTGGTTCTTCATGTGATGGTTCCTTAAATGCTTAATAAGGTTTACTCATGTTATTTTTAGCAACATTTGTGCCACCTCTGGAATGTTGGTGTGACAGTTTCTCAACCTAAGATAACACCATATTGCCAACACTGAGCCCGTGCTAGATGGCTAGATTATGTAAATCCCCGTGCCGGCTTTTTGAGCAACAAAGATGTTTTATGTTTATGAAAATGACCCAATATTGAATGGTGCATAGATGTAAAAATGCACAGATACTGTAATATATAAGGGTATCAGTATCGACAAGTATTTCCAGTCTTAGTATCAGTGTTTGACCAACTCTAATTTTTGTTCCCCACAATATTATGCATTATATTACATTTGTAGAATCACAAGTTCCTCTAATGTTATTTTTTTTAGTTGTAGCAGACATCCATTACTTTAACATAACTTAATCAACAATCATATTTGGTGTATAAGCCCATTTCCAAAGAAGTTGGTATTCTGTGTAAAATATAAATAAAAACAGAAAGCAACGATTTACACATCTGCCACGTTTCCTTCACAGTAGAACCTAGAAAACAAATCACATGTACAAAGTGAGACATTTGACCATTTCATGAAGCGGATTGGCTCATTTTGAATTTGATGGTAGCAGCACATCTCAAAAAAAGTTTGGATATGGCCTAGTGCTGGGCGATATGGAAAAAAATCATATATCACGATATGGACTATTTTATATCACGATAACAATATATATCACGATATACCATAATAAAGTATGTTTTCAGTTATTCTTTGAAAAGTTTGACAAAAATTTCATTGCTTACTTTTCAACTTTATTTTGAAAAGACATTTAGCTGAACTGTCACAAACATACATTTTAGTGCAGCAAAAACAGGTAGGTACAGAGGTACAGTAGCTTTCACATTTTTTTTAAAGTGCACAACAGTTTCTGAAAGGAAAAACACATTTTTGCACTGAAGTTCAGCTATAAAAAATAAACACAAATTATTTTTCAACTTTCTGAAATCTGTAACCTTGTAGTGCAAAGTTTGCAAACCAATATAAAGTGTCTAAAGTAAACATCAGGGTTAAAGAGAACTCTGTTTAAGGCATTAACCATGAATAAAAGTGAAAAACATAAAAGGCTACTTTGTAGAAGTAGATATGATTCTATCAAATTTATCGTTGCAGGTTATTTAATTACATATTTGCTGTAATAATTGATAAAATTAGGTTAGAAACGATAGAAAAGAAATGGCACGATACACACTTTTATATTGTCCCCATGATATGTATCGTCATATTGCCCAGCACTAATATGGCCAATAAAAAGCTAAAACAAATCTTTATTTTTAGTGGTACTAAAAAATAAAGATTTAGAGGAGCTTCTTGTAACTAAGTAGATTAATAGACTGCTGGTCAGTTGAGTATATAAGGAGCATCTTGGAGAAGCAGATATTTAGAAGTAAAGATGGGCAGAAGCATCCACAAGTTGTAAAAACATTTTCAGAAGAATGTTTAATTGCAAAGATTTTGAATATCTCATCATTTATAATACATAATATTGTGAAAACATTCAGGTGGAGATGAAACAGACATTCAGGAACATTTCTGAAAATCATTGACTAAGATCAAAGTTGGTCATGACATCCACAGCTGTCATGCTTTACAGAAGCACGTCTGTGTGGTTGAGGAGTTCACATCTTTCACCAACCACCAAGAATGATAAAAAAAAAAAAAATATATATATATATAATATATATATATATATATATATATATATATAAATAAAAGTTAGCAAACTGCTGTGTGGACTACTGTACAGTTGGATATGATTCAACCTGAAACTGTTCCCCTTCTCTGGTGTTTCAGTAGTGCTTCAGGAGGGATTTTGCTGCTGGATACACACTCTGCTCTTTTTTTTCCCCCCAGGAGAAAGCAGCAGAATTACTCGGGGTCTACCGGAGCAGTGAATTTTCCAGTTGCTCCATCGTGTCATTTCAAGAGCTCTGTGCCCTCACCTCTGACATCTGTGCTGATGAGAGCACCCTGTGCATGGCTCTCCTGCAGCTGCAGAAGGACAAGCAAGTCATCGTTTCCATGCACGAAGGAGAGAAGGTAAATCGTGATTTATTTTCCACTTTAAAAAAACAAAAAAAAAACAAAGACAATTTGTTTGAGGCTTCTGGAGCAAGTGATGTCTGTCCTGGTGATTTCCTGCAGATCGTTAAATTCTGTCAGCCTGGACATGAGCGCGTGTGTCCACCTGGAGACGTGGACATCGGCATCTACCAGCTACAGCGCAGTGAGAAACTACTGGGAGAGAGGGTGCAGAAGCTGGGCGTGGAGGCTGACAGGTGGGACTCAAACCTGAACTTAAAGGTGGATATTTAGATAGGACAAGTGATTGATTGGTACACAGGAAACCATCAGGAGTCACACTTGGAAAGCAGTGTGGCTCCATCATTGCTTTAGACAGCAACATGTGCCCAGTTCTGTTTTATTAGGATCTATTTGTTCTTCTTGTGAAATATTCAGTGCTCTGCTGCGACGTAATACCCGAGTCATTAATCTCCAGGCACTGAAACACACCAGCTCAAAAAGTCTAACCCTGTGATCTCGGCCTAATCTGGTTTTATGTTCTCTGCGTCCAGGTGCAAAGAAGAAGCAAGGAGTCTGCTGCAGGAAGGGAAGAAATCACAGGTTATTATAATTAACTGTCGAAACTCATTTGACTGTTTCTTTGTCTTCTCGACGAAGAAGAGGACTTTGTAACAGTTGATCTGGCTTTGTTCTCTAACCGTCTCAAAGGCCCTCAGATGTTTGAGAAGCCGTAAGAAGGTAGAAAAGAGAGCAGACAGCCTGTTTGCCAAAGTGGAGACAATCAGGGAGATCCTGGATCGAATCGCCCAGTCACAGACTGACAAGATGGTAAGAGCTGCAGTAGCAGCTTTATTGTTCAAACGTCTGTAATCAGGTTTGGCTTCAGAGCATAAAGTGTGTCCTGGGGGTGTGTGCAGGTGATGCAGGCGTATCAGGCAGGGGTGGCTGCCCTGAGGCTCTCTCTGAAAGATGTGACCGTGGAGCGTGCAGAGAATCTGGTGGATCAAATACAGGAGGTGCGTGCTTATTTTTTAAAACGACGACTTGCACATTCAGCTACCTCGGTTGATTTTTGTACATATTTTTGTGTGTTTGTCCCATCACATGAACAGTTATGTGACACACAAGATGAGGTGAACCGGACTATTTCCAGCGGTGTGACGGCTGCAGGTATGCCGTTCTTTGAGTGCCTTATAGTTTGATGTGCCGCATCAAAAGACACCGCACGGCACTTGGTTTGTGATTTCTGTCTGCAGACGAAGACATGGACGGGTTAGAGGAAGAACTGAAGTCTCTGTTGGACGAGTCGAAGCCAGACTCTGTCTCGGGTTTACCAGCAGTTCCAACCGGCAGCCTGGAGCCGTCTGGTGAGCCGATCCTCAGCTCTCTGCCCGCTGTACCCCAGGGGCGCCTGAACGTTACCGCTGAGCAGCTGGAGGCAGAGCTGGATCAGTTAACTCTCTCAGACACAGGTTTGCAGCTTCAGATTCTCAGTTAGCCTCTGTTGTAAAGTTTTGGAGTGACTCGGTCAAATCTCTTTGTTCAGGCTCTTGGCAGAAGAAAGCGACGTCACCGGTCAAGAGGTTGGAGCCTGCACAGTAACGGCACAAGCAACGCGCTTCCCGTCTGAAGTTCGAGGAAACATATCGAAGGAAAATGCTATCTTGATAAATGAATATATATTTATAAAGTATTACAAACAGCAATAAACTGCAAGATGATAATTGGAGGAGCTTTGGAAAATATGGCACTTTCCTTCCTTTGAAAAACATTTTAGCCTGTAACTGCCATAAATGTTTTTAATTTCTCAAAGGAACAACTGTGTTAGTGGTTTATCATGTGTTGATTAATGTGTGGATGTCCGTTATTGACGGTTTTGTGTTAAAGTGGCCTTCTTAATTGTGAATTTGAGTCTGTAGTAAAGAGACTGTCATGCCAAATGATTTATATAAGCATAAATATATTTAGTCCTGCTACCATGTACCCGTGAGGACTAAGAAACCAACCTTAAATAAGTTTAACCAAATGTGTCTCAAAATAAAATTTATTTTAATCACTTGTTAGTGGTGGTTTTCTTAACTCTAACCCTTTGGATCAAGCAGACATGAGAATATGCTGTTACCCTGCATGAAGGCTGGTCGATGGTTCACTTTGTCCTCACAACTTTTGTTGGACCTGAAATTCAAGTAATTATGAACATGTGGAGAAATTATTTACCTGCACTAGACAACAGACATGATGCAGAACTCAACTGTTTACTGTTCCAGTATTAATGAAACCACTAGAATTACATTATACACACAAATATATTCCAAAAATATATATATTTTTGAAAGTTGCATTAGCTTTTGGTAATGACTTGAAATGATAACCTTTCAGCTCAAATTTAATCTGAAAGTTACTTTTCAGAACTGAATAATGACAAATGTGATCTTTGGCATGCTGGGTACTTTCATATCTATTTCAACAAAAATACAGCAGGTTGGATGCATCCAATAGAATCTCATTACTACTTATTATTGTTAGTGAAGCAACACTTATCACTTATTGCTGCTAGTCTTTTTGTTTTGATTGAGTTTTTTGTTAATTGTTCAGGAAAATAAATCTAACAAAGCCCTCTTCTGAAGTGATGGAGATTGATATAAACTGAGAGACTAATAGTGTTCTTTTACTGTCACTTTTAGGTGTATTTATGACGATTCCTAACGCTGCGTTCACAACGGTCTTGTAATACAAGGGAGACACCTAGTGGTTGGGTGGGGAATTGTAAATGAACAGGCGCAGCTTTTCCGCGTGTGCGTCATCAGTATTTTTAGTAACAGTTTACTAATAGAAGAGGTGGAGGTGGTGCAGGACCTCGGATACCTGGATGTTCATCTGAACAACAGACTGCAACACCGAGGGAGTCTACATAAAGGGACAGAGCAGACAGTACTTGTTGAGGAATCTGGGATCCTTCAGTGTTTGCAGCATGATGCTGCATGTCTTCTACAAGTCTGTGGTGGAGAGTGCAGTTTTATCTGCAGGCATCTGTTAAGGCAGCAGTATCAGAGCCTGTGATTTAACAAAAAAAAAAACCTCAACAAACTGATAAAGTATGTTGCTGAGGGCTCTTCTTGAGACTCTGGAGCTGATTATTCAGGATGTTGTAGAAGCTCCTCAACGCTATACTATACCAAAACAACAGAGCATCTTGAGTCAGTGGAGTCTTCAGGCCCTGATAAAGCACAATGAATATGCCAGGAGAGGGAACTCCCCCTTTAAATTTAAATGTTTTATTTTATCTTGCCTTTTTATATATGTTTTCTTTTAGTAATACTTATCATTAGGGATTAATTAAGTGTTATTCCATTTGAAATTAGTGAGACATGTCTCTGAGAGGGCAGCACGGTGGCTTGGTGGTCAGCACTGTTGCCTCACAGCAAGAAGGTTCCTGGTTCGAACTTTGCCAGGAGTCTTTCTGTGTGGAGTTTGCATGTTCTCCTGGTCCTTGTGTGGGTTTTCTCTGCGTACTCCGGCTTCCTCCCACAGTCCAAAGATATGCATGTTGGGTTAATTGGTGGTTCTAAATTGCCTGTAGGAGTGATTGTGAGTGTGCGTGGTTGTTCGTCTACATGTGTCTAACCCTAACTCTAACCCATTGTACAGGTTGTAGTCTACAGGACTATACTCCAGGGTGTAGCTCCTGCCTTCTGTCTGAAGAGAGCTGGGATAGGCTTCAACAGAGCCCAGTGACCCTACATAGGATTAGGCAGACATAGATAATGGATGGATGTCTCTGATAGGAGCATGTACGTATGGTTATTGATCCACAATGCTGATGTGACGTCTTGCAAAAACATCTCTGAAGACTTATGATCAAGAGTAGTTGATCTCCATAAGGCTGGAAAGGCATACGAAGTCATCTCAGTGTAATTAGACATCCATCAGTCCACAGTTAGACCAATTATCTACATATGGAGACAGTTTAGTACTGCTGCTACTTCGCCAAGATGACTCAAAGGCACAACAAAGAATCTTCAATGAAGTAAAGAAGGACCCAAGATCTAAAGGCTTTAAGACGTCACTGGAACTGCCAAACCTCTTGTCTATGGTAAAACACCAAAGAGGAAGCCACTGCTCTCCAAGAAGAAGAAAAAAACATTGATGAAATCTTCAAGTTTGCCAGTGACCACCCTGACAAACCACAACACTTCTGGTAAAATGTTTTGTGGAATGAGTAAACAGGAAGAGTACTCAGTGCTATGAAAGCAACAAAAGAACACACCAAATCATCCTAGTGATTAGATATGGTTGAAGGAGGATCAGGGTTTGGGCTTGTTTCAGTGTCCTCATGGCTTGGACCACTTTCCATCGAAAGGAGAACCGAATTCCAAAGCTCCACCCTGTCACCCGCCACCGTGACATCATCCTGCAGGATAATGTCACGGTGGCTGTCTGCCAGCTGAGGCTTAGCAGGAAGCTGGATGATGCAGTAGGACAATGATCTTAAGTGTTAGTAAACCCATCACAAACAGGCTTAAGTAAAATAAAATCCGCCTTTTGGAGTGGATCCGTCAGAGCCCAGATCTGAAGCCCATTGAGATGCTACAGAATGATCTTGAGAACTGTCCACAACAACCATCCTCCAAATGTAGCTGAGGTGAAGCAGCTCTCTGAAGATCAATGGTCAAAGATTCCTACCGAATGTTTTGCTTGTTTGAAGTCATTCCTGCCAAAAGAAGGTTTGACCAACTATTAATTCCAAGGGTTCACAATGAGAACTGAAAGTTAAGTCTTGTAGGGGCCCCAACAACTTCATTTATCACACATTTGCATTAACAGGGACCAAGTAAACCAAAACGCATTGCTTTATTATACTGATTTGTATACTTCAATGACAAGTGATGTTACTGTGAAAAGCAGGCTGTAAAGAGATTTAATTACCATCATGTTGGTTGTGCAATAACTACAGTGATTATCGAGGTGTTCAATTTGCTATCGTGTTCAATATTAAACAATAACTTAAAAAAAAACTTAAAAACAAACAGCATTTATAAAGTACAGTTACTATCACAAATAATAATACAGCAGTGTATTAGAAATGCCCTTGTATTACAAACAGCATCACTGGATATTGCTCAAACCAAATCTTAGTTCTTCCAGTGGCCTTGACCGTCTCTCAGACACATACATACATGCTCTTCCTCTCTCATACGCACAAAATGCACTTCCTGATCACCATCACTTCATACTGCATTAAAATATGTCCACCGCTGCTGTTTTCTCCTGTCGCCAAAGGAGAAGTTCAAATTACAGCTTTAACCTTGACAACTCACTAATTTCAGTTGCAGACTATGCAGCTCCTACCTACAGTAATATGATTATACAGATATCACAAGCAGATGAAAGACATTCGGGGAGTAGTAGTTTAATTATTTCAGTTCTATCCTATGCAGCTGCAGACATCTTGTTATATAATTTGTTGATATGTCCAGCTTGTGGTTGAGAAGATGGAACAGACAGAGGCATGTAAAGATAACTATTATTTATGATTACACTTCACAGCTTGTGTTTGAAGGAACCGGTTAAGCAGGCACTGATGCAGATATTTGGCTGAGAATTTGTTATATGCACCACATAAAATAGAATGAGGTGAAGATCTAAGCAAAAAGAAAAAGTGTGGATGATACAAAGTCTCACTGGGATGTAAATAATAAACATTTGGCATGCTTTACAGTAGTCATTTCATACTGTAAATTAAGAAAAACAAAAGTACTTATGGAATACCATAAAATAATCCTTTTGTATTTGCGTGTGTTTATATTGCAGTGTTGCGTAAAAAGCAGGCTACACAGTGGGCCAGGCTCCTTCCTGTCAGACAGTGTACTGTGTATACACTGGATGCATGTGCGTGTACGTGCACGTTAGCATTGCAGTGTTAAACTGTCCTGTCGGCTCCTGAGCGCTTCCTCACAACCTTCTCCTCGCTGACCTGGTCCACCGCCAGAGTCTCCAGCTCTGCCTGCGGCGGGGCCAGGGGAGGGGTGCCGTGGGGGATACGGTGCGCAACGCCCACATGCGCCTTATACTGACGGTCCCGAGCAGGGCTGTGACGGGGACTGGCCGTGGCACCGAGGGGAGGGGCCGGGGAGCGATCGGAGGCGATGGGAGGGATGACGGCAGGCCGCTCACGCACCACCTGGGCTTCAGGAGAATCTCTGCCTGCCTGCAGGAAGGGTGTGGGGTCAGGCATGGCCTCTACTGTTTCTCGTAGAACTAGCCGCCTGCCATCTGGGCCGAGGCGGTACACCTCAGTCAGCTCTGGGTGAAGAGGCTGCGAGAGGCTTTTCCTCATGCGTCGACGTGGGGTCTCAGGCTGCCTCTCCTTGCTTGGTGGAGGCGTGGGCTTGTACGAGGTGACTGGACTGACATTGGGACTTGCCTCGGAGGAACTTCCTGCCAAAAGCTTTTTTTTAGTGGCGTGAAGTTGTGAGGTGAGGTAAGCGATGGTGCTGGCTCTCTGCTCCAGCTCCCCAGATAAAACAGCCAGTTTGTGGCTCTTCATCTTTAGCTCTTCCAGGTACTTCTTCTCCCTTTCTTTAATGGTGTTTTCCAGGACAGAAATCATGGCGTTCTTTTGCTCCAGGTCCCTGAGCAGCTCTGTGTTCTCCTCCTCCTTCTTCTTGAGCTGGGCCTCCAGCTCCTCGCACCTCCTTTGAAGCTCCTTGCATCGTATCTCACTGCTGTCTGTACATACAACAAGAAACAAAAACAAGATCTATTACAAATATCTATAAAATCATTTACAGCAAAGACAAAATACACACACACATAGACATCACAAAGCAGGACTAATCTTTAGTCCATTAAGTGCAGACAGTCTGTCAGCTGATGGAGATCCTATAGAGACTCGTTTACAGTAGGCAGAGAGCTCCAGACTCACATTACAGCTCTGCCAGACAACAAGAACACTGCTCTCATCTGACCTCCATCACTGCTGCACCAACCCCACCCTGCCACACCTCATTACAGCCTGCACTGTCATGTTACAGTGGCAAGAAAAAAAAGTATATGAACCCTATGGAAAAAACTTTCTGCTTTGATTTGCCATAAAATGAGATCTGATAATCATCTAAGTCACAACAACAGGCATACACAAAGTGTTTAAGCTGACAACATACAAACAATTATGATTTGTTGTATCTGAATTGAACAGACACACTGAATATTTGCAGTGCTGGAGGAAAAAGTATGTGAACCCCTTTAACGGCCAGTTGAACCTCCTTTTGCAGCAATGACTTCAAGCAGACAGTTTCAGTAGCTCTGGAATTTTTGATTATTCCTCTTTACAGAATAGCTTGAGCAAGACCGGTGTGTGCTCAACCTTGACCTAAATTAGTGGGTTATTGACAGACTTGTGCAGACCTTGATGGCACGCCAATGGAGATGATCTATTCATTTGAATCATGGCTGTCAGAGCAGGGAAACATCTAAAACACACAGGGTAGCAGTACCTGAGGGTCAGGACTGAGAAACACTGAGTAAGACTCACTGGAGTCAGTAATTTGCACAGCTGGAACCCAATTAATGGAAGGAGCTTGACAACTCAGATAGTCCCAGGAGACCCATGTGACCATGGACAGGAAGAATCAGCTATAGATGATGGATGGATGGATATATGCATGGTTTAGAGCTCCTTTTGACAGATAAAAGACACTCAAACATCTTAGGTTTGCTGTTCATGAGAAATATCTGCTGATGTGAACCATGCCCTACAGAAGGGAGATCGAGAGAATTTGGTCTGTAGAAGACTGACAAGGGAAACAAGGTAATCATTCGTCAGTCATTCAGCAGTTTGGCAGACTGCTTATAAACTGAAATAGTTTATTATTGTGGCTACTTATCCTACAAGCGGGAATCCAGCTAGTGCAGAATCCTCACTGACGTATAGAAGAACTCCTCAGTAACAACTACAGGCCTGAAGACATCACTGGCAACATCTCTGTTCTTGAGTCTATCATAGGTAAGTCATTGAACAGCCAGGGTGCCCAAGACAAAGCACCACAAAGAAAGAAAAAAAAACAGCGATGTACTTTGTCCAACTATGTACTATGCATAGTGCAAAAATGGTACATCTTACCAACATCAACAAAGCAATCACCTCAGTGGTGAAGCATGGTGGAGTGAGTATTATGACTTGGGCTTGTTTTATTGCCTTAGGGGCTGAATCACTTACCACCATATAAGGGAAAATGAATACCCAAGTTCACCAAAATATCTTACAGGGTGATATGAAGGGGGCTGTCCATTCCACAAAAGTTTTTTGTGGACCCTAGGCATGGGCGTAAATCCACCACCAAATGGTTTCAACAAAAGAAAACCCATTTGGAGTTGCACAGAACGTACAAAGAGATGGTGTTGAATGACCTCAAGATATCTGTTAAAACCTGACATCCCACAAATATGCCAGAGCTGTCGAGGTTCTGTAGAGGTTCTGTGGAGAGGAATGGTCAGATATTCCTCCTGAATGTTGTGTAGGTTCAATCTGGAGCTACTGAAAACACTTGCATGAAGCTATTGCTACAAAATGAGGTTCAACTCGGTATTAATTTTGAGTACACTTCTTCTTTTTTTATTATTATAGCACAGCAAATATTTATTTAAAGTGTTAAGATAACAGAAATTATATCCGTCAGTGTGTTATCAGCCTTAGCACATTTGCATGTCAATTACTGTGTGACTTAGATAAAGATAAGATCACATTTTATGGCAAATTAATGTAAAAAACCAAGAAATTCCAAAGGGTTTGTATACTTTTTTTTATTTTCAATGAATATGTGCTAAAAAATATGGAATGAAATAGAATAGCATTTCATCATTAAATATGGGTGTGCACATGTCATTCAATATCTACTTTACTTTTACGTTTCCCAAATTTAGTTTCCAGTCATATATATGGACAGCTGGAAAGATGAGAAATCACATTCACTTAATTTTTACTCAGAGGGGGGTTAGTACATTTTCAGCCTAGCTGGAGCAGCTGCACTGAGCAGGTTGGAGGCTGTACATTAGTGCTGTGACAGATAATCTCATTTCCTGCACTTAAATCGCTGAGATGTCCCACACTAACATGATAGTAGTCTCTGATAGGATGCCTCAACAGTATCGATCCAGCAGAGCACCATCACAAAAACCTCCAACACACTGTGATCCAGCTGCTTCCTGCTCAGCCAAATACATCAGCGTGATCATCAGGGCTCTGTTAATAAATTCTACTTGTATTCTGATGCCTACTTGGCTGTGCTGTGGAACTGGGTCTGACTCAAACCAGTGATGTGATTTTTATGTCATAGCCACAGTTTGTGGGGGGAGGGGCAGCTGGCAGCCAGCAGTAGGAGCTGTAAAATACAGCAGGGAGTCCCATAGTGCAATGCTTTCTGGGTGGGACTTTGTTTCAAGAAAACAAAGGGAATTACACCTGCCACCAGCATAATTTCCTATTTCAGCAAAATGTTGATTTATAGCCCTCTCTGTTGTTCTTTGGCTGGCAACGTCTGAACACAATTACAATTTAAATCAGACGGAAGTATAACAACTTGTTATTAGAGGTTTCTCTGAGTAAATACAGGTTGGAATGGTACAGCGGTTTATCTGAGTTTCCTTGAAAGACTCCCACATCAAAGCACTACTTCCTAAGAAAAGAAAAAACAACGGCAAACATTCTCTTAAACCACAAGAAAAGAAAATAGCAGTTGAATCTTTGCAACAAATGCATATTAATATTAAGTACTGATAAGAGACACTGAACTGCTGGAGAAACTGATGTACAGGAGTGCTACAACATGGTGTGATAGAGGCTTACTTGAGGGATCAGAGCTTCTCACAGTGAGCTCGTATGTCAGGTCTGTGGAAAAAAAGAAACAACAGGTAAATGAACATGTAACGCGAGGTTTGAACAAAGCAGATTTCCAATAGCATGATCCTCACATAGACTAGCTAGAGACAAAGCATGTTAGGTGAAAGTATGTCAGTGAATTTCATATAACAGAGTCTACATTTAATAAGACCAATGAGAGTTCTTCAGAAGACTGGGGCCAAATAATAAAGGATGCTGCTTTTTTTAGGAGATCTGTCTTTGAAGATCTGAATCTGATTTGTCCCAAAGAAGCAGAACATTACATGTTATTATTGTAGGTCATGTGATTATTACTGTGCAGGGTGTACTCACTATCGCTTAAGGACGTTCATCACTCACCATGTCGTCCCCAAAAAAGACTTAGTAGTACCACAGCATCTTGCTGACTTTTGCTCCCAAATGTCTACTTAAATTATACGTTTATGACTGTTCTCACTGAGGGATACTCATATAATACTTGTCCAACTATGGATGGGTTTACCTGTGCACTGCTGCTGTAGTCTGCGGATCTCTGCGTGTAGCCCCTTCAGTGTGCTAGCATGGTCCTGCTGGAGGAAGAGCAGGTTTTTCTGAGCACTGTGCAGCTGATTTTCCAGTGTTACATTTGCTGACGCCATGGTGATTTACGTCTGGACCCACACCAGCCTTGCAACCTCCACACAGGTAAACAAAAGAAAGAGGAGAAGAAGAAGAAGCAGAAGGAGAGACTATAAACAAAGCTCAAGCCTTATATCAGGCAGCATGAATTCTCAACCATCTGCCAGCAAAAATATAGGTGTTGGTAAAAAAAAATCTTGCCATTTATTGTACAAAAATTGAAGAAAAAAATTATACATATTTTCAAATTAACCATTTTGGCATACTCCTCAGTATTTGTGTTTTCTAGCCCCAAGAGCTTTGGGTGCTCCTTGGGCCATTTACAGTACACGACTGGCACCTCTATGGAGTCTTGGCAGTCAAGAGCAGTTCACAAGTCCACATCACTTCAAGCACTATCCAGTCAGAACCAAGAAAAAGATTGTTTGTACCTTAAGATGGTTTTGGTAGTTCCACTTTTGTGCACTCCAGTTGGTGAGAAAGAAACTATGAATTTAGTGAAGCTTTAAAGACCAAATTCACAGATGTATTTCTGTCCTGGGAAACTATACTGTGGCTCCAGATGTTCCAGGTAATCTGGCGCTGCAGTATAGTTTGAGTTTACGGAGTAAAATCTAAGATTTTCAAAAGCCAACGAGCTGGACATCTAGATCAATGAATAATATAGCTTTTATCATCATTGCTCTAGGTTTTCTGGCATGCTTTGGGGATTTTTTCTCATGTCTGAAAAGCAAACTCCTGTGTTTGCTCCTGCGGTTTCATCATCATTCTCTTTGACTTCATAAACTTTGAAAGCTTTTTCACCTGATGGTTCATTGAATGTTTAATAAGGTTGCTTGTGTTAGATTCATGCCACCTCGAGAAACCACAGCCTTACATAATGAGCATGTTACAGCTTTCCTGGTGGGATTTTCCAGACAAAAAAAAAAAAAAAACACAAAAAAAACGCCCCAATGCCAACATAATGCTGCTTCTCCACCTGCCAACTCAAAACAGGAAGTTGCAAGGCAATCTTGCATATCTTCTTGTGCTGGCTTTTAGAGCAACAAAGAAGAATTGGGATTCTGTTCATAAAAATGGCATGGTATTGTTGTGGAGAAAATGTATCCTTTTATATTTTTCCGTGTCTCTGTAATCATATCCCAAAATAAGACAGGAAGATAGGAAAGACTTGATACTCTTGAAGTTTTTGTGAAATTTACTTTCAATGGAATGCAAGAGATCAGACACCAAGTTGCACATCATGGAGAATGCACCTCGAAATGGGATATCACAATGAATTAATCTAAGCATAAACACAAAGATTAGAGAAGGTGATGGTAAGATCCTGAAGGGTTATGGTTGGTTTGTTTTTGTTTGTGGGGTGGGTTTTTGTTTTTTTTTTAAATTTACAATGTGCTCACTTACCGCTTGGTGTCTTTTGTTTTGGTGAAAAAGGTCTTAATGGGATCAAAGCTGAGGTTTTTCCTGTTCACTTGGTGTGCTGCATGTGTAAATAGTACAATGCTTTGTGTGATTAAAAACGCTTGAATGATCTGTGTCATTTGCTCCTGAATCCAGGAGCACTGGCTAGCAACACAGTGATAACATGCAAAGTGGGTACATGCAACCAAAGCAATTATCTATAAAATTCTAACAATTCTATTACAAACACTAACAAGTGAGGTGACTAACCCTGAATGTATCCTTACAATATAATGTTATGCTGATAAGCCTTGACTCCTGTTAGACATGTGGATGTTGTTTTTATACATGCCATCCCTCGAACATTGTTACCAACTATGCACCGCACATTTATGCTTCCATCCCAGTCCACCTGTACACCAGCACACTGGAAAAGCTGCTGCTCAGGAACAGCTAAAAAAGTCTAACATGTTAATACAATCTCCAAATTCCTGAAATCCTAGCCCCCTCCTTACAGCTCAGAGGAATTTTCTAACACGAGGTGAACCAATACAACGTCATGTGGGTGGTTCTAACATTGTGGGTGATTTGTGTACACGCGTTTACTGCCATTAATTACAAATCACAAATTAGTTTTTTGATTTTAAAGCCTAAGAGAGAGTTATGGGCGCATTTGAAGAACAACTATCTTAATCCATCTGATCCAATCTTTAAAATAAATTTATTTTGGCTACTTAATAATCCAATCCAGTGTTGATATAATGATTGATAACATACAAGAATGCACACCAAACTGACATTGGGTGTGGCAAGTCTGTCTTAGAGAAAGCCTCTTCCTTTTTTGCCTTGCACCACCTCCCCCTCCTTCTCTTTATGGGATATCCTTGTCTCTTTCGCTCAGAAAAAAGGAAAAACAATCATTCAGTCCAACATCTTCACACTCTGTCACTTAACAGTATGTGGCTTATGGTTCACAGCACGCTGATTCCCGCAAAACACCCCTCCTCAGCAGAGAGTGAGCCTCTCTCTGCATTCATAAATGTGCTTCAGGAAAACAGCCCAGATCTTCTCACTGTTACATCACCAGCTCACTAGCATGAATAATATATCCCTTGACACCAGGCTGGACCCACTCCCTAGTTTCAGCAACTGCTTGAGTGTTTGTGACAAAAACTACAAAGAAAAGGGAAAAGCATGGCCATTACAAATGCAGCCAGTGGTGTGTCATCAAGGCTGAGGAGATAATCTATTATTGATGAGCAATGTGGAGTCCTTCCGGTAAACCCTGCCCTGCAAGCATATCTCTCATCCCGGCTCCTTCCTAGAATAGCTCAGAAAGCTTTTCCACTCGCAAAGACATGACCTCAGCCAGCTGCAATACATCACAGCTCATGTAATAAAGCATGTAGGTGAAAGTAACACTAATTGTAAAGAAGGAATGTAGGTAAATTAAAGCTTAACAAGAAAGCTCATCTAACGCCACATGAGAGTGTGCTTTCATCATTGTCCCTCTAATACACCAACTTGTATTTCCACAAACACAGAATATAAATAATCAATGAACTGCAGCAACATGAAACACTGGGAAGAAGTTACCCTCCTAAGCCAGAACAAGAAGAGGATATAAACATGCGTGTTTTCAGGGAGGGTCGCTTGATAATTTGCGCCACACTTGGAGTTTCAGCACCTGCATTGCGGACAGCACCCCGAAATGAGCCCTGGTCCTGCCGGCAGCTGCCACAGCAACATCACTTCACACAAACATCACTGCACAGCTCCAGCAGCCAACACCACGCTCCATATGACCTTCCTTATGGATATTAGACAATACATTAGCGGTTGCAAAGCCGGCTCTGGAAAGCGGTGCCCATGAACCACTTCAAAAGGTTTCCGTATTATTATTTTTCTCACGTAGGGGTGCCATCTCTGCGTTTTGTGGATCCCGACAAAGGTCCTTTTGCAGTTAAAAATTATGTACAGCTGCTGCCGAGTTCCAGCGCCCGCAATCAAGCTCTGCAGGCGAACTGATATTGATCATTAAAATACGCGTTGCAAAGGTGCTGTTAACCGCATACGTTTCAACGAGCATATTTCCTAACGTCACTGAATTCAAATATCTTTCTATACACGTAGATTTTGTACGTATTTATTGACGTAGCTTAGCTGGGTAGCTAAAGACGCCGCAACAGGACCTTGTCGTTGTCACTCGGAAAGCTTACCTTAACAGCTAAAACACAAAGAGCTGTCGAATAGCTTGGAAGCGATGTAAATTTGCCGTTACACAGAGCAGCGGCGCCGGCTAAGTGCATTCCACCTTGCGGGGCATGTCAGTGATGTTCTCCGGGGCTGGCCTCAGTCGGGTGAGAGCGGAGGGCGGCTGTGTCAGTTCCCTGTCATCTCCCTGAGCTACTAGACAAAATAAAGCGATGCATCATGGGAAACGAGGGCGAAAATTATAAACTCTTTAATATATTTAGCCGATGTTATTATTTCTTCCCATCAATATTGTCGACTAAAAACACAACTTGAACTAAAAATAACGCTAAATCAGCGGAAAATCAACGTTTATGTATCTTAAACGGCCAGGAATGTGCAAAAAATAATCGTCACTTTACGTTGAGTCGTTGTGCAGGGATCAGCGTCATCACCATGGCAACAGAATACGCACCTGTTCTCTAAAATTGCAATTACTCCATCTAGCGACACTTCTCGGCCATCGCAATGCAGTTTAAAAATGTGTCCGAGTATTTCACGACGCGTAGGCGTTAAATTTATTGTGGTATGCCAATAATTGCCCGAATTACAATTATTAATCCTAAGGCACAGAAGCCAGTGGATGGGGAAGCCTGCAGCAGGTGGACAGCAGGGGGCAGTGTTGCCCTTCACTGTGAAGGGACACCCGACTATTGAAGCATTTTCATACACACAGTCCTGGACACTGCTCTCCCTTTCTCCACAGTAATTTAAATCTTTTTTTTTTTTTTCATTGCTCATGCACATTATATTCAAACTTTGACCTCTCTCTAGCTGAGATATGTCATCTGCAAGTCTGATATGAAGAGAACCTTCAGAGAGACATTTAGCAAAACAGGAACCGATCATTTAAAAATATTCTAACCCAGTATTTAAGTGAAAATAGATTCATAGATATCAAATTAAATAATACTTTTTTTTTTTAACTGGGGGGAGGGGGTATGTTCATTTTGAGTTTCATACCAGTAACAAAAGTTGAAACAGTGACAAACTGGAAAAGTACCTGTTGGAACTTCTGATGATGAACAGGGTTTTACAGCTGAAAGAGTGCTGGTGATTGCATTAAAAAAAAAGATCAGAAAGAATTTTGAGATTGGATCATTTATCATCATGGTTTCATCAAGAGACTCGTAGAATCCAGAGAAATCTGAGAACAAGGAGACAAGTCTGAAATTTATATTAAATAAAAATAGCCATCATGTGGGAACTGTATTAAAACAGACATGATTCTGTGGTGGCAGTCACTGTGAGTACACAGGAGAACGTCTGAACACCACCGTTTGTTAACATAAATCCTCTCTGCAATCCTCCACAGCAAGTTAAAACCCTGGTATGCAAAGGAAATATGCTGTACATCAACACGCTTCAAAAATGCTACTCCCTTCTCTAGGACCAAACTCATTTCAAGTGGGAAGCCATTTTGTGGTCAATCCAATCAAAATATGAAATTATTTTTCGAAACAGTGGACACCACCTCCTGTGGGCTAATGAGAACAAAGACACAGTTCACAAACAAGCATCTCTGGCATGCATTACTGCACATGGGATGGTTAACTTGTGCATCTGCAACTACTGTCTTTCTGAGGAAACCATCTCTTTTATTCAATCAAGACAAGTATAACCACATTCTGCACACATTACAAAGTGTGGCTCCATAGTCCAAAAGTGACCTGCCTTATGTCCACGTCTGCCACCTACTGAAAAATTGTGGCTAACCATCGAGGTCCCAAACTGTTGTGGAGCAACAATGTGTAAACATTTTTCTTTCAAAACAATAATTAGTCTCCTCCGGTCCCAAATGGACTGAAGAAACGGGTTAAAAGCGGAGGGGCTGTGCTGAGTACGAGTTGCAGCTTTTTCTGAAATGTGTTTTTTGGAGTGAAATATTTTGAAAATCATTGCAATATGTTTTCATTTACACAACATCCTGTGCTTGAAAAGGCTGGGTTGTATCAGACCCTGCACTGTATTAAATCTGTATTTAATATGATAAATAGAGAACTTGATCAAGCAGAATCGAGTATATGGTATTTGAATCAAAGTGCATTTGTCAGATGTTGTAGTAACACACCGCTTTCATGTTGACACAAACATGCAAATAGAGCCGAGATGAATCCTGTTCATGTGAGTGAGTTGTTGTAATAATGAATCTGTCAAGTCTGAGCTGTTTTTTTGTCTCACTTTATACTGAAACAAGTGTAGTTGTGCTTATCTTTATGTTGTGCAGAATGAGGACTGTGTGTTCCACTTATAAGTTCTTTTAAACTGCTTATCACCGTATTTAAAAGTTCAAATTCTAAATTCTAAATGTACAGCTCCAATAAGAAAATAACAACAGGACACTGAGTAAAATTTAAGTGAAAGAATGTCTGATTTTTTTTTCGAATCTCATAAACCCATATTTTATTTACAACAGAAAACAAGCAAGGAAATGAGGGAGATATTTCATAATTTCATGAAAATACCAGCTCATTTTGAAGTCGATGACAGCAACACATGTAAAGAAAAGTTGGGTCATTGACAGCAAAATGCTGGAAAAAGAAGTGGTACTAAAAAGAAACACCTGGAGGAACATCTCACAACTAATTAGAATGATTTTCAACAGCTCAGTGACATGACTGAGGATAAAAAGTGCATCTCAGGAAGGCATAGTCACAAAAATAAAGATCGGCAGAGGTTCACAAGTATTTGAATAACACATATCTACTGTTTGTGAAGTTTGTTATGTTTCTCAACATAAAATTGTGAAGACGTTTCATCATCATCGGACAAGTTAGGATCGAAGAGTTAGAATATCTGGAGAAATCACTGTGCATGTGGCTGGATATCTGTGATCTTTGGGCATCCAATATTTGCTTCAGACTCATCTAAAATGGCCTCAGTTAGTGTGGAAAACACTAATTACAAATCAAGATTTGTAATTCTTTGTTGAAACCAATGACGAGTCTTTGAACTAAAGAGGGAGGGGATCATTGGTTATCAGCACTCAGTTAAAAACCTAACATCCATGACAGGATGGGGGTGCTTGAAGGCCTATGGAACAGACAGGCGTCCACATCTAGAAAGGAAAGGTCTGGATAGTGTCTTCTGCAGGGAAGTCTTTGCACCTTTCAGTAAGACAACACGCTGCATCCATTACAAAAGCACCACTTCAAGTATACAGCAAAGGAGACCCAGGACTGTTGAGCAGGTCAAGTCCCACTTCAGACAGAAATGGGACAATATTTCTCTTGATATTATTATTTAATATGTTTTCTGTGTTCTACTGTGAATAAAAGTATGGCTTTAAAATATGAGCATATGAGTTGTGCAGTCATTGCATTGTGTTTATATTTACATCATACATAAAGCCCTACCATTTAAAAGAATAAGTTGTACTTGCATTGTATGAGATTTTCCATAAGAATGAATGAATTTGTGTAATCTGCTATAATAGCATTCTTGGTTCTTGTGTTTTTCCTTGTCTGAGGTAAACTAACTTGGAAAAACAAAGTTTCTTTCATTACTGACCCGAAGTATGAAGAAAAATTATTTCTGGCTTGAGACTTGCCCTGCAAAGCAGCTACTGTGTAAAATGATACAAACTAAAAACAAAAGCATCACCTTTCATTCCCGGCCCCAATACGAGTCTCACAAGCACAAAAAGAAAATATCTTGTGGGGTAAATGGAATTATTGTCCACCTCCCGAAATGTTTTTCTCTGAAGCAGTTTTTAATCTCTCCCTGGCTTTGGGCTGTTTGCGATAGGGATTAAGTTCTTCTCGGTTTCTTTGCTTTTAGTGATTCTGGCACACTTCCCAGCTACTGACCGGTTTAAGGCTGGGTATCCCTGCACAAGCAGAAGTGAGGTGAAAAATAATTTCCCAACAGAGAGTTATACTTTAACAGCTCCCCCCATACATCACAACAGGAAGTAAAGTACTTAAAGTACAAGAGGAACCCGGCATAAAAAAAGGAAAAAACTATGGACAATAAACTGAGCCTGAACTCCTGCCACTCTAATGTAAAACACCTATCGTTTTTGTTTTTCGTTGTGAAGCTCAGAAATGTCCACACGCACTGACCAAAGCTGACATGTCTGCTGTTGGATTTCCTTTAACAATCTGGCACTCCTCATAAATATGTCTGCAATCTCCTTACAAGGCTTTTTTTTTTTTTTTTTTTTTTTTTAGATTAAACGTTGTGGTTTTATGAAGAAACCAATGAAATACATTCCTCCAAGCGCAGACGTGCACACAGAATACGTGATGCCATACAGATGGTGGTAAGGGTGCTGGACGTGGGCCAAAAAATGTCCGACAGATGGAAAAGCAATAAGAGTGAGCTATTAAGGGTTTTCTTGCAACTTCCTGGCATCCGCACACATTACTGAGATCAAAAAATAAATTTGTACCATTCTCAAATGCGTCTCATTGGTGCAGTTGCAGCATTATGAAGGGATAGTGCTGGTCTGTGTCACAGAGTTACAGATGAAATATAGACACATGGCAGCCTGTCTTAAATGGGACTGTTTTACTGCCCCTGCTCTGACAAAACGCCAGTACAAACACTTCTCAGGTTGTAATAGTTTTACAGTTATTATATTGAGGTTGGCAACGCAAACGCCTCTAAAACTATGAAAGACTAATTTAATTTTCCAAGAACCTCTTTTTTTTTATTTATAAATTTTCTCCCTAAAGAGGAACAGCCATCAATATGTCATTTACAGTTGTGTGTGCAGGAGTTTGGTCAGAGTTTCTGTAAGTGTCACTTGCTCACGAGTCAAAAATAATTGGTAATGTTGATAGCACAAAGCTAAAGCGAAAGACTGCACATTTCTTCACTATTTCGAGCAAGGGGAAGAAAAGAAAAGGAAAAAGAAGCCTCCCTCTTATTTAAAATTGATCGTTTTGCTTCATGAATCTGCTTGAATCCGTTCTTCTTTACCAGTGAAATGCTCCCAGTGCCGCTGGTTGCAACGCAGGCCCAAAGCATCATCATGCTGAGCAGCTTTATAAGCATCTTGCCATTAAATTCTGCGCTCTTTTGTCTGTATATAATAACATTACACTGCAATCAGAACGCTCTACTTCAGCTTCACCACTCCAGATGACTGACTTCAATTTGTAATGCTGAATTTTGAGATGCAGGTGCAGGAGAGTTTAACTTGTGATGATAGAATATTTGTTCACGTGTGGCTGCAAAGTTCAACTGCACGCTACCAATTCAGAGTTTGCAAAATCTTTCTAAAAGTCTTTAGTCTCTAAAGAGGGGTGATTATTTGCCTTTCTTGCGATCATCAGAAAGTGTTCTTGGCCTTCCAAACATGAAAAAAGGCTTCCACTCCTGTTAACCGACATTTTCCTTAATAAATCACGAGGGAAATGTTTCCTGGTGATGCTTCGCTGTCTTATTATTGCCTTATCCTGCTTTATGAAGATCAGCTGGTTGAGTTTTCAGACTGTTGGGCAGATGTTCAGAGGAGACCATGACTGCCGATTGTTGGATCGAGGTTCAACTTCAGACTTTTATATCCTATTTTTCAGACAGTGGTTGTGTAAAACAAAAACATAGCCATAATCATGCTGAAAGTATGTTTTATCTTTTTTTTACAGGTCAATTAATGTTCAACTCATTTGCAACTCACAATAACAGACATTTTTACCAAGCATGTCCAAATGTTTTGCAGACCACTTTACATACATGAAAACTTCAACGTGCCACACCACCAAATTTATGATTATTCACGTAATACAGGACATGTACTATACATCACACTGTAAAGTGCAGCTGAGTAATCTTAGATGAGATATTTTTAATAATTTACCATCACCATAAGAGGCCTGATAACCGGCACTCATAAGCAGTCAGTATAAATACTAGTGTTTGCCTTTTCAAAAAAGAAAACAGAATTTCAGGCCTTTTTATAGGACAGCTCATTACATTTTTGCCAGACATTCAGTCTATTACAGACAAATGAATCATCTCTCTGTCTAATACTAAATGGAGCCAGAAACTGTAATGTTTTGATTTGCTCTGTGCTCGTGTGGCATGGAAAGTATTTTGTCTTTCAAGCGTTTACAAAAAAAAAAAAAAAAGTACAGTATGAGCGTTGGAAGCAGCTGGATTTTATATGGGGCAATTGAAAAGTAAAAGGGATAAAATATGAGAAAAGACTGCTTAAAATTAAAAGTTATTTCAACAGCAGTCAAATACTCTGACACAGTTTTGTACCCACCTATTAACGTGTGGCAAATTTATTAGCTGACAAATTGAATGAGAACACAGACAGGAAATTACAGGCAACATGCTGCAGAGCAGGACGCTGATGGACGGACCTGCTGCAGCGTAATTACACGTCCCCTGCTAAAAAGACTCTACCTTTATTTTAGTAATGAGGCTGGACTGCAGGAAACCAGGATTTCTGTGTAGTTTTTTATTTTATTTTATTTTATTTTATTTTGCAGTCGAGGGAGAGCAGCGCACTTGTTAACATTTCAAATGACACTTTAATTACTTGTAGCTAATGAAGAATGAACACCAGACTTTGAAGAGGCTGCCAGCCCCTGCAGGAACATGTGTGCCACGGTATGAAAAGAAATCGTGAGGCCGAATCGGGACAAGACGGGAAGAACAATCATGGCTTGTGGCTATGACTATAATCTGTCTGAATCCCTGGCTTGTTCTGTCAATTAATACCCAATGTGGGCATATTAAAGTAAAGCAGTTGAGTATGTCTTTTTCTTATAATGAGAAACGTTAGCAGTTTTCGGAGGCCTTGATGAAATGTACGTCACACTTACATTTGGGTGAAACTGTCACAGGATACATAACAAAAGCTCTCTTTGCAACCATGTCTTTACAGCTCTGTTAAAAGAGGCTAACTTCGTTTGTAAAAGCTGTCATTAGGTTGAGTAGTTAGAACGACAGTTTTCAGCCTGTGGTTAGAAGCTTAGCTCCTGCTGGCTACGTCATCAATGATAGAAGATGCTGTCGGTGGCTGGTACACTGCAAAAAAACACCAGCTAAAATACGAGGAATAAACGCAAAATTCAGTGTGAAAATTATTCAATATTCCTGAAATCATCTGTCCATGCAGAAAGATATTTTGACTTGACAACAAACTTTGTTTCCAGTTTATATCTAGTAGCATTCGAGGGGTTGGAAACGAATGAAAAAAGCTGAATTTCAGAATAAATTACTCAAAAACAGACTTGTTACAGCACAGTAGAAAGACAGTAGAGAGACACTGAAATGAGCAAATGATTCATAATTCCTGGTCACTGAAAAATTATGACTCAGGGACATGAAAAGTAAAAAAGAAATAATAATAATAATAAAGGAATAAAGAAATAAAATGTATTAGAATAAAATCAAAAATAAATAAACAAAAATAAAAAGAAATAGGGGTTTTTTAATGTTATCTTTTTATTGTAATTTATTTGTAAGATGTGATTTTGGTAGTGTGTAGATGACTGCAACATGAATAAATTAGATAGGGAACTCAACATCTATCTCAGGGGTGTCCAACTCCAGTCCTGGAGGACCGCTGTCCTGCATGTCTTAGATGTTTCCCTGCTCCAGCGGACCTGATCAGGTGCGCTATATTTACTGTACACATAAAACATAACAATGTTTAAACATTTCAGAAGACTTTCTACTGTTGAAGTCAAAGCAAACACATATGCAAACACCGTCAGTCAAACTACGGTGATTCAAACTTACACATACATTTAGTAGGACTGTTTTCAGTGTAACAGTGTTAGTTCGGTGCTGAAGTGGCTCTAAAAGATGTGTAAAGGCAGTATTATGCTGCAGTTTTTGAGTTGGTAGTCACACCACACATCTATATAAATGTTATTAAGTATTGAAAATGTACTTTTTTTTCTCCACCATAATATGTCTCCTTTAATATTAATTAGAAACTGACAAAATGATTGATCCTTGAAGAATTTTGAAGCTTAAAAGATCTTAGAAACATTTCAGTTATTATAAATCTACAAGTACAACACAAACTACAGACTCATCATTTATGAAGAAGTTTGATTTGTTAGGTTTCACTGGGACGTTCCCTCAAACCATTATTGAAGTTGGATAAATCATTGGGCTTACCGTCATCTGCAGTGTTGCAGAGAAATGTGCAAGGTTAAATATTCAAGTTAAGCTTCAGTGAATGCACACTGAGGTTCAAAGCCCCTGTTCGTGCCAATCAGAGACAGATCAAGTAAACTTTAATGTTTCAGTCAACTGATTTCTTTGTAATATGTAAATGGTTAAAAAAAAATAAAGTACACTATATATATATATAAAACGCATTAATTTATTAACTACAACATTTATTTTATCGCACGTTAACGCATGTTGCTCACGTGCTTTTGTTTTGAAAAGTCTGTTACTGGCTGCTGCGGAACGGAAAAATAATTGGCAGGTAAACATGCGGACATGGAGAGCGGTAAAAATCAAGTGTACAATACAGTTCGGGTAGCAACTCAGGTAGCAATATTAACAATTCTGTCTGAAAAAAATACTTTCAAACCCCTTTGTTCAAGACGATCGCTTCATTCCTCCATTTATCATCAGATCTGCTTCATGTGTTCACTGTCGTGCTGTTCTCTAGCTGGTTACTTTCAGTGCGGCTCCATCTAGTGGCACAGATGTGTAATGACAACAGAAAGTTATTCCTTGATTATAAAACAAAGCCATTTCTGAATTTCTGGTCACGTAACCCAGACAATAAAAATATTAAAAACAAATTCAGTCCAGTGGCCCGTTTGCTAAAATTGAAATATAAAAAAAACAGGCATTTTTTGTTTTTGTGTTTAGATTAAAAACAGAAAAAAATAAATAAAAAGTCACTTTTTAAATTTTTGATTGACAATTGAAAATGGAAAAAACAAATGATACACAGATAATTACGGATTGATAAAGTTACAGAACTTTAACATGGACATTTTCATTTTAAAGTTCTCCCAGGGGAGAACTGCCAAGTTGAACTCCCCGTTAAAATTGTCTGCTGTTACCTCAGAAATGACCTGTTTTAATGTTCTGATTGTGGCCTCTAGATTGTTAGGATTTTGTTGGTAGACTTTTTTTTATTTTTCAGAAAAAAACAGGATGACATTAATGCCCTGGCAGTGGCAATAAGCTTTACTTTATTTGACATTTTTTAAGATGAGATTTACACTAAATATGTGTTACTGGCAAGTGCTGATGTTAAAAGTGTTTGAACAACAAATGTTATGGCACTTTAGTTCATATGGCAGCAGAACATTTAAATAAAAGTGACCTTTACACTACTTTTGAATTCATTATTTGATTTTCCGTATACAATGCGATTAATCGTGATTAAAAATTTTAATCGTTGCCCAGCCCTAATTATATGATATATATATATTATGTATGATTAAATAATATTTATATATATTATATATATATATATATATATATATATATATATATATATATATATATATATATATATATATATATATATATATATATATTTACACACTTCTTTTTAAATGCTTTTTAATGCTAAAAAGGGCTGCTTTCCGTTTAACTGGAGCTCAGACAATTAAAGCTAATGGCTGCCTTTAGAGGTTCTTGAAATGCCCAGAAGTTTTACTATCCCAGTGATTTCTGCCTCTTGTGGTTTAGTCTCACTCTCCACTTACTCTGAGACACGTAGTAAGTTTACAAAATTCCAGCGTGTTCATTTATTGTTTAATCGCTCCCTGAGGAGACAGGTGCCAGCCTGGATCTTATCGACTCTAGCATAATGAGTAAAAATGATGGAGCTAGGCTGGACTTCGCAAAGGTCACACAAGCACACCCTTTTTACAGAAACAAACGGAATTAATGAAAAGCAGTTTGTCTGGCGCCGCCTCGACTCATTCTCCCGTTTCATTTCATACATTGCACTCCTTTAGCCCCTCATTATTCTGTCTCACTCCCCATCCATGCCACACACACTGCATTCACTGGCAGCATCCTCTCTTCTCTCCACATCCTCTAACTGAGCAACTTTCACAATCACACACGGGGAGCATATTGCTGCATGTGTTCATCAGTGTTTCTGCTGCCCCTCTTTCCCCCTTTCCCAGCTGACTTTATAAAATCATTTTAATAAAGCTAGACATGATCTTGGAAGGGACAAAAAAAAAAAAAAAAAATGAAATGAATGGATTTTGTATGCCAAGAAACAAAAGATAACAATAAAACATACTACCAAATTCGGACATGATTGGATTCGTTTCTGTAAATGTATTCCCAGAGTGGGTTAGAATATTGCAGCCTGTAATATAAGCAAGAACTCAGCAAAGTTTTAACTACTGTGTGGAAAACTGCAGCGAAGAACAAAAGGCAGCAAACAGCTTTGAGGATGCTGAGAGGGCATGACAGCTCAAACATTGTACTTCCTGCGCAGAGTTTTTCTTCTTCTAATGCACTGTCTTCTTAAAGGTAACAAACGAAGCTGAGGGAAGTGTCAGATACAGATAGTGAGCACATCAGGATGGGTGTAGCATGAACACTTACAATTCAGTGTTTATTGAATTTCCCTCTGGACCAGAAAGGAATTTACGCTGAGCATAGCGTGAGTTTTTTCGTAGCATGTGGTTCCTCCACAGATGAAAAGATTGTGTCCAAACCCAGGTAGGGGGACAGAGGGAAGCCTCGAGGCCGTGCCACCCTCAAACTGTGTGCTAGATGGGAGTACAGCACTGGAGGTTCACCCATACACAGTGAATATGCAATATCATACATGAGGATTCATTTTGCTGAAAAAACGTAATACATGTGCATGAACTGATTTACACTGTGTGTTTTACAAAGATATAGAAAAACAATGAAATAAAAAAGAGAAATCCTTACGACTGAAGAGTTGAATCACCCAGTCGATATTTTGGGATCTCACCTGGGGGGGTCCTCTGCCGTTGTGTTTTGCACTACTACTGACTCACAGTGTGTGTAAGAAACGCTGCTAAGCTTAGACGTGCGTATGTTTTCTCTACAAACAAATCTAGTTTGTAATTGGCAGATGCAAGGGTGAAATATTGACTGTGTTTGTGCGTGCTCGCAAATGAGCCTGCATGCGTGTGCCTGTGTGTGCATGCGTGTTTGTTTTTGGCAGCGATCCTGGTCTCATCTCAGTGTGCTACCAAGGAGACATAAGCCACTTCCATCTGCCTCATGTTCCAAGTTTCTTTGTGTTCCTAATAGAAGACAGGAAGTTGAGTTTAAATCAAGTTTCTGTCGTCACACACCGGTTTTATAATTAAGGGTTGAAGACAGTATAAGGTGATAACTTTTTTCCATCAACTTTACTACTATTGGCAAACCATGAGAAAACAGAGCATAGATGAATTACATTTTATAGACATGTTGTCAGTTACAGTTGCATGCTGAGAGGTTTGATTTAAATAGCTTTGTGCGCTGATGAGGAAAGCTCATTGTCTGTGCTTATTTTTGGCCAGTGATGTTCATTTACAAAAGTGTTTGAGAACCATGAACCAGTGCTCTCAGGTAAAACTTTAACAGCCTCTAATGCGTAGGATGGAATATAATATAATATGAAAAGCTGACCTCAAACAAGAGTTAAGCTGCCAATTTGTTCTGTCTGGGGCTTTTATTCTGCTCTGCTGTGTGGGCTGTGTGAATACAGAGGCAGAACAGCGTAATATTCATCCATGGCTGTTACATCTCTGTAATGCCTTGGTAGGTAGTAACAGAGGCCTGAAAGGGACAAAATATGTGATGTGTGAATTAGCATTGTGGGAAGGTATAATAGAGACCCAAGCATGGCTGCAGAGTCTTCACTGAAATGAGTACATTATGGGGATGGTGAGAGATGGCTCGAAGGGTCATATGACAGCAGCTGCTTTTGACCACAGTGGTTTAAGAACTTTGTCCCTGGGGGCACTCGCTACTGGTCGAACCCTGATGTTGTGCTTAACACCCTGGAGAAGCCTCCGTCAGCTCAAGTCGAGCCATTATCTTTCTCTAGTTGAAGCCAGCCAGAACTTCCCCTCTGGTAGCACCCTAAATACCAGCAGCGACAGGAAAACTCAAGCTCGAACTACTGTGGGTGTGTCCCACAGAAACAACAACCAGGTAGAAAAGTCTTTTTTTTTCCCCTTTTTTTTAATTGCTGTTTTTTCAGTTTCGTATTTTAATTTGCCAGCAACTGAATAAAGAAAACAGTTGACCAGAGACATTAGGGAATTGGTGCTGAGTATGGACTGGGAGTTGGGGAAATCTTCATATTGCTGAACACCATTCTGCTTTGTCAAAGTACACACACTGGGGAGGGAAGATTGTGCCTTCTTGGGATCACTGTGCATCGCTGGAGAGCGGAGGCAGAATGAAGAGAGGAACTCTATTCATCTTTATACTGTGATCATTGTTTGAAAGTGGATTTAATCTGGGTGTAAACTGTACAGTTCAGGGCTGTCTGTGGACCTCTAAGCAGGTCTGTTCACACCTTTGTCTCAAGCGACATCTTGGGATTGAATCTCACTCCCATGGCCCACATGCATATAAGTACATAATTTCTACCTGCAAAGCCCAAATGCATTGTTGTTGTTTTTGTTTTAACCTGTGGGATGCAGTAATGCATGCCTAGTCTGCAGGAAAAAAGAGGAACGCGTTTCCTGTCTGTCAGATCTTGTTTTTCCTCCAGCTTTATTAAACAGATGAACCATACATACACAAAAATACTGGCAATGAGAAAACTCCCCAAAATAGGAAAGACAAAAAAAAAAGGCTTCTGAGAATTGAAAGAGAATTGGGATGTGCAGGAAATTAAAAATAGAAAAGAACTAAGGTAGGCAAATCAAAAAACCCAGATGGGTCCATGATATTGTGGTTTTGTTGTGTTGGCTCTGGCTTAGTGTTTCACACTTTAATATTAAGCTATTGTGTAAGTGAGTACATCCTTGCATGTAGTAATGTTATAATGTAGGTCCAGTATGTTTACTCTGCTGAAAGGATGTGGTCACATGCGGCCTAGACAAACTCTGAATGGGGTGTGAGTCACTAATCTCAATGGTTGCATTTATAATGCAGGTTTTGATGGCCAATTCTATTCAATGCCAATATTTTTTGTTGCTATTGTTTTAATTTGCTTATATAATCTTTTAAAACTGACCCATATCTAATATTTGATCTTATTTTCACTGGTTACCAGCTGGGAAAACTGGTAGAGGGGCTTGGCAACCGACATGGAAAAAGTTAGGTGGGCCGAAAACTGACAGCCAGGTGAAATGGACGCAGGTGAAACAGACAGTGCTGTACATGGAGCAGTTTCTTATCAGCACATTGACATGCATCCTCTGTGTTTCACAGTATGTGCACATACTGCAGTGTTGTCAGTTGGTTGAGTAAATGTTATTAGCTACCATGGAAGCTCAGAGTCTGCCTCATTATTCCTGAACTTGTAAAAGACACAGCGTAAAATATTATTCAAGCAATTGCTTTCTGAAGCATTCTTGGAGGTCAGAAAAGGATATTTCACATCAGAGAGGAAAGAGTACAGCCTGTCCACTTGTGTTTACATTACCTTGCCACTGTTGCATTTTCAAGGATGCCTGAGTTGCATTAACAGTAAAAAGCAGATCTGTCCAGATTTGTAAGTGAAAAAAAATATATAAGAAACCAAAATTTCAAAACGTGTGTTAAAGTGAAAACTGAAAGTAAATACAGTGGTACCTCTACTTACGAAATTAATCTGGTTCAGTTCGTAAGTAGAGGTACCACTGTATTTTATTCAAAGAAATTTGAGATTTGAGTCAAAATAATAATTAAACTGCCTTCAACATTTTTATTTGAATATATTGTTGTCATTTTACAAAGTTCAATATCAAAACTTCAACTTTCAGTTTTAAATTTTTGTTGTTTATCTATAAGATTTGTTTTAAATTACAAAACTTTTGACCCTGATATGACCCTGATTTAGCTCCATAGTCCAAATGTGATCAGATCACTCGGTATGAATGTCAATAGCAGATATAAACAGGACCAAAGGTAGCCTGAACGACAGGTCTACATTGTGACCGCTGCTCCACACAAGGCAGTTCATAGGAATACACCGTGAAAAATGCACTGAACAACACCACACTGGTGAAGAAGAAATGAAGAAGAAGAAAAAAAATAGAGGTAAAAATGTTCTAAAAGACAAAATATTTGAGATTCCAACAACAACAGCAACAAAGAAAATCATGTTGAATTGTGTTCACCAAAGGCTTGTTTCTATGATTGAAAGCCATGTTGCTAAAGATGGGGAATCACAAGATGAAAGAGAAGCAAATGAGGCAGACGCACTGACGGGAACAGACTGATAATATAACAGTGTAATTCCATGGTTGAAGAGGTTGGGCAGTGATCACTGAGAGGGCTCCTGATGAAAACAGATTCCTTCAAGAATACCCATCCATAGGGAATACTTGGGTAAAGATAAGTGAGAGCATTTATTATGTAGCAGCAAGCAGCAAAAAGGGATTTAAGCCTTTGAATGACCATTTTGTTTCACTGGTAAATATTTAGAAAGTTTAAGTGATTGACAGCCAGAAACTTGGATCTTCATAAGACGGCTGTGATTGTAGAAACACTTGGCTTAGTGTTTCTTGGCCTTATTTTGAGTGAAAACCATGGTGCTAAGGCACTCTAAAAAAAAAAAAAACGGGGTTAATTGAACTAAATTCCATCTCACATATGGCCTTGAAGATTTTTGGAAATGTCACCACACTGCTTCAGTTCAAATAGCATACAAATTGGCAGGAAAATCTGAAATGCCTTCAAATATGTTACAGCCACTCTGCTACTCAGAGAAATTCATTTAACAAGTCACAGCGATATTGACTGAAATGGACCAAATCCAACCCAAGACATCACTGTCTAACTTAACATTTTTATCGTCGTGAACGATAGAAATGGTAACTAAAAGCAGAACAGTTTTGTATGAGATCATTAGCTGTTTTTATCTTAATTATAATATAAATTGCTAAGTATTAGGCCACATTTGGATGAATGACTTGACATAATGATAATAAAAACTAATTTAGTTTGAATTAGGAGAATACTTGCATTTTTTTAAAGGTATTTATCTTGATTCCAGCTATGGCTGCATTGTAATCAAGTCTAAAATTAAAACAATACTTAATAAAAACAATCACACTGGTGAGTACAGACAGGAGGAAAAAAGAGCAAACAAAATGTAAAAATTTGCCCTGAAGTGGTCAAAGAAGGGATTTTAGCTACAAGGCATGGGATTTGTTAGTGACAAAAGAAACTGATTGTAGAAAAGTGCCACATGTCAATGCGGTGACACACTTACAGCTGCAGATGAAATGGAGCCTGACATATTGCCATTTGAAAATTTGCCAATTTTTCCTGGCAGTGCTGTGATTCAGCATGACCAGATGTGATTTGACAGACTTTTCAAGCTGGAAGGATTTTTTTTGTATCTGCATGGGCTGTAGGTAGTGA